>CM070545.1:90919033-91519033 GCA_036346405.1 Phyllostachys edulis
GCCACCACACGGTCTCGCCGTTGTTGTGCATCCTAGGCGACTCGTGCAACGACCTCCTCATCTCGTGGAGGCATGTGAGTCGGTAGATGCACACTATCTTCCTCTGGTTATGGACGAAGTGCCCGCACAACATCATTTATGATGCTCGTACGTAACACGTTCATTTGTTGATTGAGGTCAATGCGAAGGTCCTACATATCCGCCTTGACTTGTTCCCCCATTGCAGTGGTGCCAGCTATAAATTCTCGTTGCAATGTACTTCTCAATGCCTGATGTTGGAAGCGAGTCACCAGGGCATTAAGATCAACAACATGCTCCTCACCATAGTTATCTTCTCCACTTGACATGGTTAGGTTGTGCAAAAGAAAGCACAAACAACAAGAATGTATATGGATTAGTAAAATTCACTCAATCTCTCTTTTCTCTCCCAAGTAAAGTTCTTACCCTTCCGAAGTGAATTAAGGCCAAAAAAATACTTACACTTGGTGGAAGCTACAATACCAAAGTGATGATCAAGCGAATTTAAGAGTGTTCACAATTGCACAACAACGGTTATTTGGTGGAGCTTGGTATGGAGGTGTATATCCTAGCAATCTAAAATTATTGATGTTGTAAAACTAAGTAACAATCCAAGCTAGAATATTTTGCCTAAGAGCTGATCCAAAAGGTTTAAGTATATGAACGCACACGCAAAGATTAATGTGACTCAATGCAAACAAAGGAATGAGCTAGTGAGATGCAATCTGAAAATGAGTTGAAAACTAGCTCGTTTTGCACCAAGTACTAAGAGAGACGCTAACCAATTGCAATAATATGAAATGTAAGGGCACAAGATTGCTCAAATAAATTAAATACATAATCTGAAATTTTATGAACTAAGGTTATATTTTTCCCAAGTTTCGGCCAATATCTCCTTCTTTTCTCTTTTTTTTTGTACTACTTCATAGCCACAGCCTTTTTTTTAACTTGTGGCGTGTCTTTCTTTCTTTTTTTTTTGCCGAAACTAGGGTTTTAAGCTCTCCTTGCACAAGCCCAAATTTTCAGCAAATGTAAATAATTCAATGAATAGCCCTAAGCAATTATCATAGACTAGTCTCAAAGATGAAAGATTTTTTTTGTAAACGCACTGGTCATAGCTCAGTTATTGTAGCAAACGCGGGCACTGTAGCAGACGTGAACAATGTAGCAACCGCGCTCTAATGAATTGGCTGGCATTGTAGCAGTCATGAACACTGTAGCAATCACGAATTAATGATCGGTCCGGCATTGTAGCAGTCCCAAAAACACTGTTGCAGAATGCTGCTGTAGCGACCGTGAACCATGATTTTTTTTATTGGGCACAAAGATTAAGCGACGCAAAAGAACACTACGATCAGCACTAAACAAAAATTCTAATGGATTAAAACCTAACTAAACTCACAGAAAATAACAGATGCAAAAATTAGGGTTTGGAATTTTTTGTGTTGCAATTTTCGGTTTATGGACTCTAGGTATTAAGAACAACAAATAAAATCAATCTAATCTAGGGATAAATAATCCTACTGAGTCAGCCACGCTCTGATACCAAGATGATACGAGGTCACCCGATCTTCTCAACGTAGGATCAAGATACCCACGTGTAGCCTCTCGAATCGTAGTGATCCTCCGTTGCCAATGCAAAAACGAACACTCTTTAATTTGCGAGAACACACGCACCGGACTCCATGACCACTAAGCAAAGCCCTATCGCGCTCCCAATTCCCAGCAGAAAGGTTGAACGATCTCAATTAGCAAGAACTCTCAATTTTCCCCATTGATGCCATCGGCCATCAAGAAGAAAAACAAACTATTTTTATTTATTCTCAAAATATGTTCCCCGTTTCAAGATGGCGGCGGCTGCTACTTAAAGAGTTCCAACCTCCTTACGCTGTTACACATGCACCCATGGATGGGCCTTGGCCAGCCTTGAAGGTCATCTGTTTGGATTGGACTCAATGAAGTAACTACAAGGACAAGGCCGAACAAAGCTTGGCATGTTATTGTTGGCTGCCGAACCAACCACATGGCTTGACTGAAGTACATTGACCGAACCAAGCCATGTTGGCTGCTGAATCATATGGATTGACCAAAGCTTAGCATCTTTGGCTAATTTCTCACGCCTTGTACTTTCTTTTCATGCACATGGGCTTGGATTTTAAATGCACGAGCTTCTCCTTTCCAAAGAGTGGTTCCATAGCTTTGGTACTGGCCTCCCTCACCTCCTTCATGGTTTCAAAATCTTCAGTGTGTTCAAATCTGAGAATACACAAAGAACTTGCATGAGGTAGTATACTATTCTCATTAATACAAGGAAATTTATTAAGAAACAAATTCACCTATTGATTTAGAAGTTTAGCTCTTGCTCTAGTCATTGGACCTTTTGGTGCTTCATAAACATCCACATGCACACTTGGAATGGAAGATGTAGTAGTAGTAGGGATGCCCTCATCATCGAGACTGAGTGGTCGAAACTGAGTGGTCGAAACTCAGTGGTCGAGACTGAGTGGTCAAAACTCAGTGTCGAGACTAAGTGGTCGAATGTGAGTGGTCGAAACTGTGTGGTCGAAACACAGTGGTCGAAACATAGACCAGTGTGGTCGGACGGATTTTAGACTACCTAGTCGGACGGTCTCGACTATCTGGTTGGAAGGGGTCTTGACTATCTGGTCGGAAAGGGTTTCGACTATCTGGTCAGAAGGGGTTTCGACTATCTGGTCGGAAAGAGTTTCGACTACCTGGTTGGAAGGGGTTTTGACTATCTAGTCAGAAAGAGTTTCGACTACATTCCCGGTGGCAGGAGGTTGGACTACCTGGAGGTTGGACTACATGTAGTTGAAGGAGGCTTGACTATGCGTAGTCAAAGCAAGTTTGACTACATGTAGTCAGAGGAGGTTCGACTACGTGTAGTCAGAGGAGGTCCGACTATGCGTAGTCGAAGGAGGCTCGACTATGCGTAGTCGAAGCAAGTTTGACTACATGTAGTCAGAGGAGGTTCGACTACGTGTAGTCAGAGGAGGTCCGACTATGCGTAGTCGAAGGAGGTTAACTATGCGTAGTCAAAGCAAGTTCGACTACGTGTAGTCAGAGGAGGCTCGACTACGTGAAGGCTACCCTATCTACAATGTATTCGTTGATCCGGCACCGCTACCGCGCAACTAGAATGAACATGAGCATCTAGTGGCCACTAGGAACATACCGGTATGACGTGGAGGGGATGGCTAGCTGGAGATGGTTTGGCGGCAGTGAACAGCGACGGCAAGAGAAGCTCCAGTCGGCAGTGATGGCCCAAGGGAGATGAGTAGCATTTAACCCTTAGGATGGCTTCAAGGTAGTAGGTAGATGGTTCCAAAGAGATGCCTTCAAGTATGCTTCATCGGTGAGGTTGATTCAACTGCTTGGGCTATTCTGGTCGGAGGGGAGGAGGGACAGGGTCAGCGGTGGTTCCGATGGGTGCTAATGGCAATGGCGGCATGGTGGTGGCACTTGGCCGAAACGAGTGCTCGAGCCTTTCCCGAAGCTTAAGCTCGTTTGAGGAATGGCAGAGGTGGGACTAGCACTGGTGTGGCGAGGAAAGGCACTGAGGGGCTTGGGGTTGCTATTTATAGCTACTTGACCGGAGATCGCCCAAGAGCCTGCGATGCATTCGGCACGGCCTGACAAGGAGGAGTGTTTGGTGATTTGACATGTTTGGCAGCATAGTGCAGTAGAGTGATGGGTTGAGTGACGGCGAGTAATGGTCGAGTGACAGCATTTGCCAACGCACTCAACCTTGGTTGCAATAGGGTGCCCGAGCTGTGCAGTCATCGACACAGAGCGTCGGAGTGAGGCGCAGCTGCCACTAGTCTTATGACCGAAGGGGGTTGTCCCGGCTGCACTGAGTTAGGCCAGTAGCTGGTCGGAGGAACAGAAAATAGGGGACAAAGAATAGGCTAGGGTTTCCTAATTTTTGTACCACTTAAGAAAAGCAAATGCAAATCAAACAACTCTCGAAAATGAAATCAAGAAGAACGACACTAGCTATCAAATGAATTTTTTTTAAAATCCCATATTTTTGCATTTATGAATTTTTGAGATGTTACAAGTAGTCTCCATCATTCATGACATGATTGTTCATATGATGCAAGAATGCAATTTGTTCATTTATCCATTAACATGTTCCATAATCATCATATTACCATCGTTACCATATCATCATCATTGTCATCTCATCATCATTATCTTATCATCATCAATTTCCTAGCATTTAAATTGACATAAATAAATCATAAATAAATGTGATGGCGATATAATTGCAAAGACAATGAACAAACTGTCAAACCCCAGCCTTTGAATACCCAAAGCCCTCGTGTGTATACCATAATAGTCCCATGATTAGTGGGTAGTACACACATCCGCAACATTGATATTCACATCCATACACAATTTACATACAACATTGTCACATCCCCAAGTTAATTAATAATAATTTGTATGTATCTCATCAGCATGCATGTTGATTTTGAAACATTTGCATATTTTATTGCACTTGAAAAATCTCAATAAAGTTTTAAACCTACAACTCAATCTAAACTCCAAAGAGAAAATAGAAACAAATGCTGATAAAGACCTCTGTAAAATATTTTATTTAAATACTATAATATTTTATCAAGAATAAATATAATTTTTACTAAAATTTTGGAACTCAATTCGACCCACAGAAAATTCAAACTCAATTAAATAACCTAAGTTAGGTTTGAATTTAGATCCAGCAAATAAATCTTGAACAGTGAGGTGTAATATTTTATTTGAGTACTAGGATGTCCCAGGAGCCTCTTTGATTAATTTTTGATTTTTAGGATTTTATTTGATATTTTTAAACCACTGGACAAAGTAGGATCAGTTTAACCCAAGTCAGTCAAACCTTGCACTGTTCTCTTGACTCGAACCCGACCCTGTTGACTCGTTTCAACCCAACCCCCTAGTTGTACCACGCCGCACCAGGCTCTGACCCGTGGTGCTTTGAATCACTAACCGGTGGACACCACCGGTCAGCTCATTCTTTCTCCTCGCGTAGGGCGTGCTTAGGGCGCCCTCGCCACGCGGCCGCCATGTCCTGTCCCTTCCAGCTGACGCTGTCAATCCACCGCCCTGCTCCACCTATCCAATGCTTTGTCGTCTAATGCCGTTGTTATTCCCGTCATCTCCTCGGGTTAAAAACCCTCCAAACCCTAGCAATTCTTCACTTCTCTTTTCGGCTGAGAAGAGGGACGCTCTCTCTTGTTCATCGCTCGAGTAAGCTCGAAGCCTTCATGTCCCTTGCCCTCACCTTTGTATGCCGTTTCCATTTTGGCTAATGCCAACCTCTGTATTGCCTTGTAGCTTCCGAATCACCATCGTGTCCTCAACGTTTCTAGAGCGCGCACTCGAGGACATCACCGTGTCATCTTCCACTTCCGGTGAGTATTATCCTCGATATTGTGTGTCATCTTGCATCTTTGTGCATAATTAAGTAAACCCCTCAACTAATTTCAACAATGAACGATAGGAGCTCGTTGATTTGAAGTTATTCCATTTTTTGGTCGAAGAACACCCTTTCGTGTCCCACTACGTTCGGGTAAAGCATTGTACGATTCCTTACTCCCCTAGCATCCCCGTAGCTCCCTTGTAATTTCTTGAGCATTCATTTATTGTAGTTCTCCTCAGGGTCTTCTCTCCGTGTTGAAGCTCACCACCGTCGTGGACCTCAACGACGACAAGCCAGCTCTGGTCACCTCTACTCCCCTCTGTCGCTCAGGTAGTACCCTAGTACCTCTTAGATGCTGTGGCACACGCTTAAGAGGACAATGCGGAGCTTATATGTGCATGCATGTTTTTGTCGTAGCTTAGCGCCGCCCCTCTCCGACTAGTTGCCGTTCTAGGTTGGCTCAGCCACCGCCACCACTTCCAGTAGGTATGCACCGCTATTGTGAACCCGTGTATGCCCTTGGTTCACACCACCATGGCGCGTAGCACCGGCGAGCCGCCAGGCAATCACGCAGACGGGAGATTTCCCCATTGTCGTACACCGACCATAACTGTACCTCGACAATTAGACCTAATGGCGATGATTAGTAATTAAAGTGTTGTCTAAACGTACTGATGAGTCACTTACAAGTGAGACCGGGAACAAAAATCGGAGGAGATAAGTGAAAACGCCGTAGTGTATGACATGTGGGCCTAGCCCCAAAGTGCGTAGTGCTCACTGCGATGCACGGGTGGATAGGCCTGATAATGGGTAGAAACCCAACCCAAAACCCCACCCAACCCACAAAGGCATAACAAAATACCCAACCCAACCCAACCCATCAAAACTTCCTAAGAACCCAACCCAACCCAACCCGTATGGAATTTCAACCCAACCCAACCCGTATGGAATTTCAACCCAACCCAACCCAACCCCAGACAAGAGAAACCCAACCCAACCCCAAGAATGAATAAATAGGCTAAGTTCATGCAATCTTTGGTTCTAGTATTTCAAGATTGCTCATGCATGAACTAGAGGTCAGATCATTCAGGTTCATAGGAAACATATAAGAATTACTTAGGCATAAGAATGATTCAAGCACCAAGAGCTTGGATCCAAGTAACCACACATCCACTATTAAATAGCGCAAGTAGAAGAGAACAATCGATCAAGCACTTAAACCTAATATACATGGATATCATGTGCAGAATCTGAATTTAATCACTCAAGCACAAGCACCAATACTCAACTATCTAGATTTGAACTGCACCATCACTACTGACTATACACAAGGCATCGATGGTAGTAGTACTAGTTGCAAACAAGTAGCAGATAAGAAGAGAACAACGAAGTGAGAGCAGGAAGGAGATGAGAAGAAATTAGAGTAAAGTGTGAGGTCTCGTGGCTAAAGGCGCCATGCCGACAAGCGTGTGCCATGGAAGGGCCGATGAAGGCATACATATGTACCAACTACTAAGACATCAGCCGGATCTGGGATCGAGATCTCCCCTACTCCAACACAAGAAATCGAGGGAAAAGGGAGGAGGAAGCTACTTACTCAGCGACTAGGCTTAGGCGTCACAGAGGAGGCCGCCCGCTGCTAGCATCCGTCTCTGATGGAGAGAGAGGGCTTGCTACCCCACAAAACGAGAGCCAGAGAAGGAGGACGCGGCAGTGGTGGAGATCCGGAAGCAGAGGGGGCAGCGAGAACCGAGGGAGGAGGGAGTCGATACCAGCGGCAAACCAGATGAGAATAGTGGCGAGAGCTAGAGGAGGTGAAGAACCAGAGTCCAGATCTCCACCGCAGAAGAGGCGATATGAGCTCTGATTAGGAGTGACACCAATGAACCCTACCAGTCCACCTCCACGTCTAAGACGTCTTCAGTCTCCCACCCAAGCTAACCCACTTAGGCAAACCCCACGGGTTGAACCCATTCCGAACCCGAAAGTTTTGAACCCATAACAACCCAACCCAACCCGTTTTTACTATAAACCCAACCCAACCCGTTAGCTGTCTTAACCCATTCCAACCCATCCAAAGTCAACCCAAATGAAAACCCAACCCATTTAACCTGTTTCAACCCATCCCATTAACAGGCCTACGGGTGGACCGAATTCATTGGACCATATCTATGATGATCGAGTCCCACCTGTCAGTTCGGATTGAAATCAGAGTTTAAATTAAAAATGCACTATTCATTAGACCCCACACGTCAGTGACTGAGACTAGCACAGCGTCCGGTAGAAAGAGTATTAAATGCTTAAGAAAATTCGGAAATCATTTATTTGTGCACTAAAAATTCATTTCAACTTCAAAATTGCATAAGAAATTCTATCTAACTCCAACATGAGTGAAACCAATTATGATAATTTTCATTTTAATTGAAATTTATTTTAAGATAGGTTTCAAACTTGTCTTTGTCATAGAAAATTTAGTTTTTGGAGATTGATCCAAAACCTATTTATTTTTACACTAGAAAATGCTTTTAACTTTGAAAATTCATAGAAAATGTTTCCGAACTCCAAATGAGATGAACCAAATTATTTTGATCTTATAATTTTATTCCATATTTACCTATGTAATCCTTTTCTCCACTACTACTCTACAAATTTTCACCAAATAATTAAATTCAGATGAATAGTGGCAGATTGCATTTTTCTTGATTTTCTCAAAATCTGATAATCAAACTGCTATAACTCTCACATACTAAATACAAATGGAATAATTTTTTTCACTTAAATTCATATAAAATCATGAACCAGCCACTGTAGAATTTTCATGCATTTTTAAGCAATTTAAATTTTATGGTATTTCTCAGTGTTTATCGAAGTCTTAATTCATTAGAGTCCGAAGTGATCGATGTTGACTCCTTCACCACCGAGGGTGAACAATTTGATTTCCTGCAAGGAAAGCATCATTTGGACTTTATTTTTTTGCATCATATTGATCCCATTTTTTGATTAGTTAGTGCAATAATAATTGCTTGCATGCTATTTTTGTTATGTCGATTTTTGTGATGTGTAGTTAGTTATATCCTATGCATGAGGTTATCCTTGAATTATTCCAGTACTTATAGGCTTAAGTTAGGTTGTGTGAAATTTATATTACATATGGGATTGCTTAGCCATGCAAGTCTAGTTTTGCGGTAGATCAATTGTCGGGAATAACCCGTCAATTACGGGAGACACAAAACTTTCTTTTCTTCTTTTTATTTCAGATCTTCGTATCTGTTTCTCAAGTTAAAATTTGTTTATTTCAAAAGTGTTTTGGGTCTGGACAAGTGGTTGTTAGTGTGGGTGCTGTTATGCACGAGACTCAGGTTTTGTGGTTGTCTTTTCCGGACCAACAAGGAACGAACTTTGGTTACGTCGTTAATTCAAGTAAAACTCATGCTACCACACGCTGGAGGTGGGAACCGGCTTGGTCAAGTAAGGGAAATGTTTTATTGGGTTAAGTTCCAGATGATGTGAGGACACTTGTGTTCGATCATTTGTCCGTAGGAGTCGATGCAATTTTCTATAATGTACATGGGAGCACTGTTTTTCTTTATTTACATTGTATCGGTATTTCCAACACAACTTGCGAGCCCGCTTAGCAAGCGCTATCAGTCGTTTGTACTAAGTTTGGGGTTCATCTCGCAAAGGGGGACTTATCTCAATAGAGCTTTCTTACTTAAAAGTACCGAATCTCGATTTCCCCAACCGACATACCTAAGGAAGTGTGTCATTATCCGAAGGCTTATAGGCTAATCGAGTCATGTGGGTAAAGTAGTATACTTTTGTAGAGTGTAAATCTATTCGAATAGCCGTGTCCACAGTTACGGACGACTGCTTGAATTCGGGAGTCATTATTGTTAGACTTTGAATTAAAATTGACATGGTTACAACTTGGTAGGTGTTCATGCATTTTAATTTATCAAAGTGGGCAGCCACTTTGGTATTTGCTTGGTTTCAACTGTTTATTGATATATATCTATGTCACTTGTTTACCTTTTGCTTAAAAATTTGTTTATAAAATGGTAATTGAAGAATAGTATGTGTAGGATGAAAATTGTTGCGTTTTCTGCAAAACTAAGCCACTAATGCCATCCTTTGTTATCCTCTAAGCATAAATACTTTTAATTTGTATAAGACTTGCGAGTACAATTGTACTTAACTTGGCTCCACAAATTCAGGTGAGGAAGATTTTGCGCCTGATGAGTTTGTTAGCGCCGATCTAGGCGATGCTAATGAATAGTGCTATTCTTTAACTCCCAGTCGGTTGCCATGGGTTATGGGGCACACCATTGCTGGACCTTCTGGTTTATTTATATTGCTTCCGCTGCTACTTATTGTTCTTATTTGAATTTGGCCGGTCGGCCGCTTGTAATAGTTGTAGACTTAACTATTATGTTGTATGTCTTTTGGATTATCAATGTATGTTTATTGTATGACTGTGATTGACGTTGAATGGGGGTATGGGCATGTTGGTCGCTAATCTTGGGAGCCAACAAGGTCACATACCCACTATTTTTTAATTCCCTTTTAACCCATTAAGTGTGGACTTGGACTGTTTGGAGAACTGGTTATCATGTAGTGCTTGCAGAGAAGCAGTACGCATGATCATCGGAGCTCTAGTTCGGTCAGGACTTCTCACTTAGATGGAATTAATTTGAAATTCATTTACTTCAGGCCTAGAGTTATTTCCATAAGACCGGGAAGGCCTCGGTCTTACGGAAATAACCCGGGGTCCTCACAAACATGAAACAAAAAGGACATAAACTTAAGCGTTCTACAACAAGCTTATATTACAAGGGCCGACTGGCCAAATTGAAATGCAAGTGTCAAGAGTGAACAACGGAAGCGTAGCAAATAAAAACAAAAGGGTCCAGCGGTGTGCCTCATCCCTACCCACAAGAAACTGACAAGGACTAGCCCTAGAAAGACCCGTCAACGTACCCTCCGGTACCAGGTGTGAAATAAGCATCATCGGGAACCAATTGTTCCTCATACTCTGAACAACAATTTAAGCAAGATTGAGTACATTTTGTACTCCAGAAGACCTGTAGTGTATCGCAACATAATATAAATGCAAGGCTTAACAAGAATATGGTTCTACTCTACAAGTTATTTTCAGCATGACACAAGTTTGATTTGCAATACTGATATGTAATAATTAGCAATGGAAATTTTAAAGAGCAATTGACATATATTGAAATAACAGTATGTAACTTTAACAATAGTAAATTCACAACCCTCCTCAGCTATGATCATTGATTCATTCTCAGATGCATGACACACATGACAACAACAAAAACCATCCGATCATTTTCCATCAAGACCGTTTTTGCAAAAGTAGAGACTATACCCGATGAAACTACACTAAGCACGCACATGAACGTGAGCATGGCTATTTAAATAGATTTACACTCTGTAGAGGTGTACAACTTTACCCACATGATACAAGATCTCTAGTTTGTTCGGTATCCGTCGATACCACCACTCACAACATGTTAGTAAACAGTCTAGAGTTCATAACAAAGCCTTTACATCACCTAGCCCTAACCTTGCACTAGCCCGGCAAATGATAAACCCTCATGTCACCTGGGTTCCTCCCATTTTAGTGAGGCATTCTCCGTTGTACCCTCTCTCTCTCTCTCTCTCTCTCTCTCTCTCTCTCTCTCTCTCTCTACCTCCTACTGTGGGGAGGTAATTTGGTAAAGTGCATTCTTAATTTTTACTTTCCCTTCCCCTTCTATTCTTACTGGCATTACAATCCATATTGTTGATAACGGTCACTGGAATTTTGAGAGAACACATATAGAAAGTAGGAAGAGCCGATAGAACCACATTAATCATCTTCAAGTGACCACCATAGGATAAATATGTTGCACAACTTGATAGGCGCCTTTCCACTCGATCAACTTGAGGCGAGAAGTATTGGACTCTGGGTCTTGCCATTCCCAAAGGTAAACCCAAATATGTAAATGGGAGTCCCAACTTGACAACCAAAAGTTTGCGGTAAGATAGAAGTCTTTTCATTATTAACATTAATCGGTACCAAAAAGGATTAGTTGTAATTTACTTTTAGTCCTGTTGAGCTTGAAAAGGAGTTTAGGAGCCCCTTTAGATAGAAAAGTTGTCTTGCATCCGCCTCCACGATGACAAGTGTGTCGCCTGCATATTGAACTATAGGGAAATCCTCATCAAACGTTGAAGGTATAGGTAAAGAGAGAAGTCTCCTCTGATGTCCCTTATTTACGGTAACGTCCCGTTTTTTGGACGGTTAATAGTAATTACTTTTTGGTTTCGTTCTTCGCCGTATTTTCAAATTAGCAAAGTATTTTCAAAAATTTCCTTTCTCCTCTTAGCACAGGTTTGTGTTTCAAACCTTTGCGCAACTTCGGAATTCAAAATTCGATTTGAATTTCCTCTTTTGCAAATTAGGCCCCTTCCCATTGTGCTTCCTTTCTTTTCTCTTCGGTTTGTGTTTCAAATGTAATGTCCTTAACATTTGAAATTCAAATTTCCGGTTTGGTGTTCCCCCTCCCTTTTGAATCCCCGGGCCATTTTGAGTTGGGCCTCCCTTCTCTTTCGGGCTGAGCCCATTTCTCCTCTTAGACCAAACCCATTTCCACCCGACCAATTTTTCCCCTTTGGCCCAGCCTTTGCTGGCCCTTTTCTTTCCATCCCTCTTTCTTGTGGCCCGGCCCAAGCCACTTTAGGCCACCACCCTTCCTGGCCCAAGCCGCCCGCCTAGGGGTCATCTTCCTCGCCTCTCCCCTGGTCAAGCCGCACCCAGGCGCCTCCTTTTCTCTCTCCCTCGTGCATCCTCTGTAGTGCAAGCTCCCCACGCCATCGCCTGCTCGCCCACGAGCCCTCTGCGACGCCAACGGCTCCCTCGTGCGCGCCTGCCGCCACCAACTCCCCTGGCCACGACGACCCTGGAGCCCCCTTCCTCGCCCTGTCATCTCGGTCGTGCACAGCCATCGCATCACTCCACGCTCGCTCACCCGTTGAAGGCTGGTCCGAGTTGTGTGGCCAAGAAGGCATCGCCAAGCACCCATTCGCCCGACGACTCAATGTCCCGCCTCGCCTCGCCTGTCCCCTCCGTGTGCAGGCCGCCCATGCCGTCGCATTGGGACTCCGCGTGACGCCAATGACTCCTCCCTCCCGTTGGCCTCACAAGCCCCCTGACCGCCTACTTAAGCACCCCTGAGCTCCCCTTGAGCTCCTCACTTCGCCCCTTGGAGCATTAGTAAGAAAACACCTCAAAACCGCCGCCTCCTTCGTTCGGCCGACACCGCCCCCGCCATCGTCTAGCCGCCCCGGCAACCTCCTCGCCGCACCAACCCCGTCATCACCTATGCCCAAGGATGACGAAGCTTTCCCCTCAAGACCCCTTGAAGATCTGCCAAAAGCCGCGGATTTGTTGTCTTCCCCTCCTCCGGCTAGCTTCTTCTCCCGCACCCGTCGTCGTCCACAGCCCTCCTCCGATGCTCCTCTCCAACCCGGTAGGACCACCTCGACATGCTCTTGCCTGTGCTCCCCTCCCCCAGCTCAAGCCGCCACCGGAAGCCCCACTTCGTCGTGGCCGAGCCGCCGTCGCCGCCTAACTCCACCCGCCGCCAGCCACCACCCTCCTCCGGCGCCGCCACCCCCGTCACCGGCACCACCTCTCTGCCAGCTCCCCAGTCCAGGGAATAGCACAGTGTTTTCACACAGGATTTGGATTCTCAGAATCCGGGTCCGATAGAACTGGTATCAGAGCATACGACTGTAGGAGCCTTAGCTAGACTGGTCGAACCATAAGGACTTGAGTCCTATTTTCAAAAATTAAGAAAAGATTTGATAAAATATAGTGTATTTATTGCTCCTTCTTATCACTCTTAGTTCTTTACTTACCTTGACTTTACTTGAGTTTTTACTTAGTTCTGATCTTTTCTCCTGTTTCCAAAAATTGTAGATGGCTACCCCTTCTAACGATGGCCCCAGGGACTTTTGCTCTCATGAAGTACACAGAGATGAGCGTGTGGACATTCTTCACCAACTCATGGTGCACCTGGGTTACAACCGTCATCCTATCTTCAGAGGCCGAAAGACCCTAACCATGGATCAAGAGTCATGGACAATGGAGGTTTTCCTTTATGCCAAGGAGGGCGAGTTCAACGCTCATATCTTTCGGCCCGCGACACCCCAGAGTAGCTGTTCTAAGGCAATCCAAGATGCAGCACGCTTCGCCTACGCCCGCCTGTTCTAGATGCACGAGGATTTTCTGGTGGAGATGCCCTTCCGCTACTTCCAGCCTCTCCAGGAGGGAGAGTTCGAGCACGAGATCTTCATCGTCATATTGCAGTAGTCAGGATAGTCTAGGTTAGTTAGCAGTGCTTGCTAGATAGTCTTTTGGTTGCAAGCACTTTCTGTTTGTATCCTGTGTCATGACTTAGCATGGCCTATATGCTATGTTTAGGAGTCATGTAACACCTAACCCCTTAATATAATGCAGCCATTCTAGGCTTTGTATTGTATTTGATCGTTTCTCCTCGTTGGTTTGAAGTTCTTTTGTGGTTCTCTAGAGGGCTCGTAATCCTCATTTATACCCCGCCCTTGCTCCTCATTCTAAGCTTCAGCGTTCCTTCAGATGCCACCAAGAAGAACCACCGCCCCAGCCCGTGGAGCCTTCGCAACTGACCGTGGAAGAGGTCGTGGCCGAGGACAAGATCTACCTCCTCCACCGCCAGCAGCCCCAACAATGGCACAAGCGATGTTCCAACAAACTTAGATTCTCTAGGCTTTGATCAACAATCAGCAGATTGTACCTATCGGCCGCAATTCCAAACTCGCTGAATTCCTTAGGACAAGACCCCTCACCTTTGCTGTTGTAACATCCCAAATGTATAATTAGGGTTTGTTCAAGTATAATTATATGTGTAGAAATTAAAACTTTTTCTCACATCTTGAAAACCCCTAATCTCTCATGTAATTCTTGTCCAAGAGTTGTGTAATCCAAAAACACAAAGCTCTTGTTGACCAAAAGTCAAATTCATTTTTCAATTATCTTAAATCTTGTGCCAAACAATTGGAAAATATTTTCCTTGGTCCTAAAGCTGATGTGGGACCCCTCTGAAAAATATCACAAGATGTAAAACTTGGTTGATAATTTTGGAGGCAAAACAAATCATTGAACAGCCTTAATGAATTTCCTGAGAAAATGCGTTGCATAATAACCTCTGGAAGTTTTATGTAAGGTTAATCTCATTGTCAGCAAGTTCTGTTAAAATTTCATGAATTTTGGAGTTGAATTGCTACCCCAAACAATTTCGCAAAGTTTCATTGTTAAAAACTAAATTCAAAAGCCTACATTGTTCCTTGGGCTAGCCACAGTGCAAAGTCTGGTCCGGCCCAACCATGTCTGCACCTCGGCAGACCTCCTCTCCACCTTGATCAGTCGCACTGTTGGATTTACATCCAACCGCCACGACCTCCTCCGCGATCAACACCGCAAAGACCTCCCCACCTTGTTGAGGTCATAGCCCTTGGATCCAATATCCATGGTCGCGACCTCCTCCTCTCAACCTAACTATCGACCTCCTTTTTGAACATTTGTTGAGGTCGAGCCGTTGGATTCAGATCCAAAGGCCACGACCTCCGCGCAAGTCATCGCCGCCAGACCTCCCCTTTCATTGTTGTGCGCCATTGATTTACATCCAATGACCCCACAACCTCCTGCGTTATCAAGCGCTCCCAACCTCCCCATCTTGTGTTGTGCACCGTTAGATTAAAATCTACGGTCACGACCTCCTCCTTTCCTCGTGCGATCCGACCTCCCTCACAAGATGTGAGGTCGTAGCCCTTGGATTTAGATCCAAAGGCCATGACCTCCCTCGTGTTCTCAAGTTCATGTGCGGTTAAGACCTCACAGAGGTCCGCACTGCTGGATTGAGATCCAACGCTTTGGACCTCTGCCCCATTTTCCCACGCATGCATACACATTAAGGAAATCGTGAGGCCATGACCTCCCCATCCTTGATCGTGTGGCTGGGACCTCCTCCTACCATTTAGGCGAACGGTTCAAAAATTACATCCGAGGGCCGGGACCTCCCCGAAGTCCTATCCAACGGTCAAAATGACCTCCCCTGTTCTTCTCCTTCCTTGGTCGCGCATGCGTGCTCCTGAGCGAGGGAGTTAATGGTGTCTGTCCACTGTGTACCTTACAACAGCTCTTGCTAACCCGCATTTAATGCAGGTCAGCCTTCCGCCTCTCTGGTCAGCACAGACCTACCGGGTTGTCAACCTCGTGTCTTGTCCAACTCCATGGACCTCCCGTGGGCTAAGCTCACCATGAGCTTAACCCCAGCTCGTGTGCCTGCTTCTCCCAAGTATAAAACCCATTTGGGTTCCTCCCGTAGCTTCTTTGGCACACTTTCAAGCTCTAAGCTTGCTTTGTGTCATTTGAGCTCCTTCTCCCCTCTGACCTCCCCACTTGGCCGCCATTGTTGAGAAGCTTGGAGCCCTTGGTGAAGGCTTGCTCCGGTGGCTCCCTCTCAACCTCTTGCTCAATTAAGCTCCCCAAAATCTCTCGAGTTGAACCTAACTCATTGTTAGGTTGACCTTTTCAGAGGGGCTAGTGGAGCTTGAAGCTTGGAGTTGAGCTTGACTTGAAGCAGCGGAGCTTCCCATCTTCTCCAACTCAGCCATCGCCATCCTCGACCTCCCAAGATCGTTAGGACCTCGTGTACTCTCGATAGTCCTAGGCGCTGGCACCCAGATGTATGATGTCGCGGAGCTTTTGTTTGGGCACCGCTTGAATGGCAGTGCATGAGCTTTTTTTGCTTCTTGCTCTTACCGTGTGATCTCCTTCGCGTTCTCTCGGCCGCGGCGTTTAAGACCGCCGCCGTTGAGAGGAGGTCCACTGGTGCGCAGTTATTGTGCACTCGGTGGTACCATTGATGTCGCCGGCGAGGCCTACATCGCCGGCGAGAACCATCTTTTAAACTCGGATCTTGTCGGACAAGAATCTGCGGCGCTATTGCCGTTTTTGGACCAAGATCCGCCGGGTTTAATGCGCTAATCATTTGCTCAACTCGCAATCATTGGGCGCCTTAAAGCGCATTTAATCCTCCTTGCGCGCATTTAAGACCTCCGTAGCGGACCTCCTCGTTGTCCCGCCGCGCATTTATCTCATGTCCAAGCTCGTGCGTGCGCACAAGCACGTGGTCGCGAGCTCTGGGACGCCCATGACCTCCTCCGAGGAGATCGGAGCGCCCAAGACCTCCCTTGCGATCGTGGCCGTCCTGACCTCCCCGGAGGTCTGCGTGATGTTTAGATCTCCGCTTAGGACCTCCCGAGGCCATCTCGGCCGCTCATGACCTCCCGGGTAGATCTTGACCGTCAAGATCCTCCTCGACGATCTGAACCATCAAGGACCTCCTTGGAACATCTCGACCGCCCAGACCTCCCCGTGAGGTCCTCGACGATGTAGATCTTCCTGGGAGATCTTGATAGTTTAGATCTTCCTTTGAAGATCTCAACCGCTGAGGACCTCCCCCGCGTGATCTGAGCCGCTTATGTCCTCCCATGTCGTTATGGTTTTTTTTTGAAATTCCTATGAAGTCTTAATTATAAACTGAAATAAGGTATAAACTTTAGAATTTCATATCTTTTTCGTTTTAAATCCAAATGGGGTCATTCAAAATTTGTTAGTTCTGGTTTGGACTGGGCGCTAATATAAAAATGGTTATGAGCTCAGTTCAGCTCCAGAAGATGGTTTTGTTAGTAGATTTCAAAATTAGCTTTTAATGTGCACTCAAAAGATGTTTAACTTGTAAAATACATAACTAATGCTCTGTAGATTATTTTTGAGTGAACCCAACTTTGTTGGCTTCTCTATTAATGAACTCACTAGGAAAATTAGCTTTGATCTTGTTGCTGTTGTAGAAAAGAGTTCTTGTGCATTATAATTTTGTTCAAGTTCTTGTTTTTGAAAAATTGTAGAAAGTGCAATATAGCTCCAAATGAGATGAACTCAATTGTGTTATTCATCTCATGAGGTGCTGGTTTTTCTGTAAAAATTTCAGTATCACCACTTTTCTAGAAAATGTTGCCTCATAATTAAATTAGTGAATAGTGCAGTTTGGTATTTTTAGGGCTGAGCAGAATTGTTTTGCTCATAACTTTAGCATTGAGAATCCAAATCCATTGGTTCTTATTGCTAAATTCCCTAAAAATCATCCTCTTGCTGCTGTAGAAAATTCAGAGTATTTGGAGTTCGTTTGCTGTGCTGTCTTTGTTGTTTTTCGTCGTTCTTATCGTCTCTTTTCACCTTTCCGTTAGGTGTCGACGAGTACTTTGAACCCGTGAGCGATCCTCAGCAACAAATTGACCAGCAACAGCAAGGCAAGCAGTTTGATCATATCCCCTCTAACGTCCCATTACTTTAAAGGTTAATATATTATTTTACTTCTATGTATGCATGCTACTTTGTGTTAAATGTCGCTAGTAATCCTATAGTTGCATAATCTGTAGGAGTTGTTTATCCTCTACTACCAATGAGCCTAGGTTATTTGCTGTGGTTTGAGCTCGTTGGATGAGCTCTTATCACTTAGTAGTTGCGTTTACCGCTTAGACATGCTTAGTAACGGTAGTAATGGGCGATCATCGACTTAGTCGATGGTCTTGATCACACAAGTCTAATTATTACTCCTATATGTCCAGCACTTGTGCTTTGATTAATTTGTAAAATAAAAATCTGAAAATAAAAGATTGATTTAGACTTGGGCATATTGGATGGATGGTGAGGTTTTTGGAATGTGGTGGTATGCAGGTCCCTAAGGACCGAGTTACTTGGGTCACTAAGCCAGCGATTTTATGTGCTAACCACACGAGGGGATATGGGACCTCTCTTGGCTAAGAACTTTGGGAGGTGTTAATTATGAGCTGGTCGGTGGGTATGTTTTAACAAAATGTGTGTGTGTGGTGTTGGGAGGGAGCATTAGCAGACGGTTAGGTGCCTAATGTGTCCTTATCCCGTGGGTTATGGCTCGTAATTAGCATCATCCATTGGAAATGTCTCAGAGGACTTAGCCGTGCTGCAAGCATACCAAAGGAAGTGTGCTAAATCATGTGGCTAAAAGGCGGTCGACGTGTGGGTACATTGGTACACCCCCGCAGGTTAAAACTATTCAATAGCCTCGCCCTAGGTTATGGACATGCTTGGTAAGGTCGCTCAAGAACTAGTCTCAACCATTTAATTAAAACTTGATGGGTGGCATGAATGGATGTTCATGCTATTGTTGTGGTGACTTGGGTTAGTCACTTCAAAGTTGATCTTGTTGTTGTTACTATGTTATTATCTCGTTGTTATTTCAACAATTAAAATGCTTTGCCAAATTGCCTTCAATCTATTATGTTATTGCAAATGAAACTTGCTTTATGCTAAAATGAGTCCAAAGCCTCATCCACTTAAATAAAGCTTGCATGTAGCTAAATTATAGTTCTGTTATCTCACATCGTCGGCCTTGCGAGTACATTTTTGTACTCATTTGCTTTGCTTAACAACTTTGTTGCAGAGGAGGTAGAGCCCAAAGGGCTTTACTTTTGTGAGCTGTGCGATGGTTGGGAAAGCGACTAGCTTGGCGGTCCGGTCAGTTGCCTTGTGGGCTAAGGCACACTGGTTGGCTCTTATTTTGGGCCATCTTTATGGCACTTTTGCTTCCGCTGTGTATTCTTGTAGACTTGTTGTTATTTGGCTGGTCGGCCTCTCTTTTGTAATAACTATCCCTTATTTATTTTAACTTCTGGTTTGTTGCTTGTTCTGTTCTATGTGTTTGAATGGAATTGATGCAACCTTTTGTAATGAGTTGTGTGTACTGCATTCTTGGGAAGTACATATATCTCGAGGCACGGTTTATTTAGTTGATAATACTAGGGTCAAGTGGATGACTAAGTATTATGAGCTTAATAAAGCGGGGTCTCACAGCTGTAGCCAATGAACCTCTTGAAGCTGAAGATTGACTTAGAGACACGGAGAAGAAACTTCGACTTGCTCGCTGCACAGACGAAGACAAGGTGGACTTTGCCACCCATCAATTGAAAGGATCCACCGCTGCCTGGTCGGAAAATTACCTCGCTACAGAAGCCAAGATGTTACCTAAAAGACTAACGTACAACAGCAATACGGAATAATTTCAACCATTTTTCAAACAATAATATTTTAACCAAATAGAACTAAGACATTTCTCTAAAATCCGGCAGAACCTCCTTTATATAGATGGCTATATCGAGGGTTCAAACAGTTTAATATAGCATCATTCAACAATCAAATCATCCAATTTTAACGAATCATCAAAGGACATCCAGGATAAGCTAAACAACTATAGCATAATCAAAAAGGCATCCATAATCTTCTAATCAACCCTATTACAAATCATTGAGACTCTACTGAACCAGTTAATTTCAACAACTCACTAAACCATCATCCAAACATTCTAATCCATCGACAAGAATTAAATGAACTCAATCAACGAATGAATAAGAACATAAATGGATCATCCATGACCACAATTAAAACATCCACCACGAAGGATGGTCACAATCTGAATCTAGAGCAATTATCAAGAATATGATTTGTGGATAAATGGACTAGGTTATTCATTGTGGTTAGTGATTATATGACGTGCACCAAGTCTACCTCGTCCCATGCATGTCGCTGCCTCGAGAGGTACCTAGCAAGCACAACACAGCAAGTGTGAGTCCACGACTCAACAAAGTGCAATAGCAATTCAAACAATAGCATCATACATCGTCAAAGGGAATAAACAATTCCATCATGAATAACAACATGATATACCACAAACCCATCTCTTATGATAGCATCATAAGCTGCCAGAGGGAACAAACAATTCCATCATGAACACAGCATTATATGCTAAACAAATAAATCAACATCTTATGCAGAAATGCAATGAACATGACATGAATGCATCTCTTCACTTCTTAGCAATTACTGCTAATGCCGAGTAGTGTATCCGTCGATACATATGTAGGGATACGGGTAGGCTATGATAGCAACAATTCAAAAAAACTCTACCGCATAAACCAGAAAGCCAAGCAAGTAGATGATCATAGATTGTTACCACTAGACGCACAGTGCAGCGGAAGAGGAGTTGGAGCAACTTGGTCCAACGTAGAGCACGTCGATGTCGTGGTCGTAGGCGATCGTCCTCTTTCCTCGTAGTCGATCGTCTCCTCCAGCAACCTCCAATGTTCCTTGTGAAGTTTGCGGATCGTCCTCAAGTTAATAAAGAACCAGAAGCAGGCGCCTCTACGGTATCCACACATCCGTGGAAGGAACAACCGAACGCCGGTGTGCTAGCACCAAGTCGCACGGCAGGGCTCTCAGGAAGATGGCGGCTAGGGTTTCGGTAGAGCAACTTACGTCAACCCCTTCTCTATCGCGATAGCCTCATGCATCTCCTTATATAGTGCCCGTGACGGATCCTATCCAAACACGCTTTACGAATCGTATTCGTATTGGTTTGTTCCATCCCGTTAAGTGTGTGACCCGTTAGGTTCATGCGTAGTTTGGTTGTGACTCGGAAACCCTTTCCGACCACGAGTCGTAGCGATTCCTAGCAGAACATAACGATTCCCAAATACACATGAATTATATCGGACGAACCTTAATGCAATATGATCTACGACTTGGTCCTCATCACTTACGACTTGGTCCTATCCCCATACGACTAGTTTCGACCACTCTGTGAATACGTTCAACCAGTCTGTGAATACGTTCAACCAGTCTACGACTTTGATCAGTCTGCGACTTCGATCAGTCGACGACTTGCTCGAACTTAACGACCTACTTGTGTATTCTCCCTTTGCCTCACGATATCTGGTTGAACTCCAGGTAAGATATTATGTCATCCATGGACTGTTCAATACTTTCTCGATCGAGTATCGGATAACTTTATGTGGTCGAACTCTTCGACCACGAGTGGCATGGCCATGCACTTTCTTTATCCGACCACTTCGAGGGGCCCAGAGATATCTCTCCTGTTATGTTAGGAGGGGCAAATCCCATATCCGACCAGCCACATTCCTCCGCATGTTTCATAGCATACCTGAAAGCTACCTTTATAACTACCCGATTCATTTAGTAGCGTTTGGCAACCCCTAAGAGTGCTATTACACATGTAGGAAACCATCTTGATCTCGTGTCTAAGGATTATACATCATCATTGCTTGAGACCAACTAATGACACATAGAATCATAATAATCTTAATAGTGTCTCAAGGTGGGTCTATCCAACCCCATGTTCTCTAACATGTGTTCACATTATTGATTCGATGTCCCTATATCCATGACCAAAGTGAAACATGGTCATCAATCAATATATGTCTTTGGAAAGAGAGTCACCGGTGTTCACCAAAGTGATATTCGACAGGATACTTTTTAGAATGACATCATATAAGTTAAAGAGTTTCACCAACAAGTCACATACTCGTTGATCTATATAACTAATGATTCATTCAAGGAATAGAATAACATTTATTCATTAACTCATAAACATAGACATGATACAATCATCATTATGATTGCCTCTAGGGCATATCACCAACAACATACTCTAGGCCTGTGCCCTTTAGGCACAGGGATCCAAAGCCCACACTCCACGAGTGTGGGGACCAAAGCCCGTTCAATGCATGACGGGGATCCAAATACATACTCAAGGCATGTGCCCTTAAGGCACAGGGATCCAATGCCATGATGCAGAATGTAAAGCATGATATCAACTCATCATGAAAAGTAATACTCATTAACAATATAAAACTTAAAGTATCATCATCAAACCATGGCATTCATCCCCATCAATCTTACCAAGCAGCAAGCATCATCATTAACCTATGGCACTTAGAACCATCAACATTACCAAGCAGTAAGCATCATCAATTAAACTACGACATTCATGCTCATCAACATTACCAAGTAGTAAGCATCATCAATAACCTGTGGCACTTAGGCCCATCAACATTACCAAGCAGTAATCAACATCGATGATCTATTGCAGTCATCAAGTATATAATATAATAACTCATTAATAATACTTGCACTTGCCTCAACCGTGAGACGGAAGACAACGATGAAAAGCTCTAGCCCCGAGGTTCACCACCACCTGGGGCCGACAGCCGAATGCGGTGACGTGGTCAGAGATGGCCAAGGAGAGGCGAGCAACTATGGCGCCTGCTCCGCACCACCGGGACGCCTTGGCGACGACGTGACATCCATGGTGTTCGACATACAAGACATTATCTTCTTATCAACATTGGCATTTAACAGATATCTAACTACTAAAACTACCAAAGTTAATTAGCTTCGCACTAATTTTAGTTACTTAAGAGCATCAAGCTTGGTTTGCAATGAACATAACAGTACAAGGAAAGTAGTGTGATATGGCTCACCCTTCTATTCTAAAAGTTGCAAACTTTACTAGAACATCATTGTAACAGCTATGAACAGGCACTACAAAAGCCACGGTATCACAAATATCTTGTTTCGGCATCAGGTATTTCACCTAGCTCCTCTGTTTGCGGACCATTTGGGCCAAACATCTGCTCATAAAGCTTAGCAACCATCTCTAACCGAGACTTGTGTGAACTAACTTCTCCAGGTTCCCAATATCCGTCATTCATTCTATGGATTAAATCTTCAACATCTACTCCATTGCCACCTTTAGCATAATCATCCACATAATTGCACTCTTGGAAAAAAATGCTCATATGGTTCTTGCCCTTCTCTGAGCTTGTCTTCAAGTATGACAAACTAATATCCAAAATCATCATGTCCCAAATGACCTTCTCATGCAAAGTTTTTAGTTGTTGACCACTGATTAAAATCACTAACCAGGGAACAATACCGAGAACTAGGTGCCCATTCCATGAAATCCACATGATGCTGCCGATGTCGATGCATACCCATTAACTCAAACCCAGATGACGCCTCTTTCAGATCAATAAAACGAGAGTACAGCTCCCATCTGTCGTCCTTCAAAGCCTTGTGCCGGTCACGGAGGGACTGCGCGAAGGCGCAGTTGGAAACGCCGATCTTGGTGAGGAAGCCCACAGGGTCCACGGCGTCGCCGGGGCTGGGGCGCTACGTCCGCTGGTTCTGCCGCCGAGGCTTGGGCGGGCGCTCGTGGGGGGCTCAAGGAGGACGATGACGAGAAGGAGGAGGCGGCGGGGGCAACTACTGGTTGAGATGTGGGCGCGGCCAGCTAGGGGTGGTCCGCGGCGAGGGGACAGGGTGTCGTGCTGCCAGGAGGAATAGAGGGAAAGAAGCCATTCTTGGGGGCTTGGTGTGGTATGGTGGTGATGATGGAGAGGGAGGGGGCCAAGCAGTAGCAGTGGCGGCGGACTGGAGAAAACAGGAGGGAGAAAAATGGGGGAGGCGGCTGCATAGGGATGGGCAGGGGAAAAAGAGAGAGCTAGGGTTTTGGGGATGCCGCCCCTGGCTCCACTTAAAAGCCGACCAACCCCTTTTGGGCCAAAACACAACTTGGGCCTTCAACCTAGATTCTAATTCCCCTTCTAAATCCTGAAGTTCAACCCTAATTACAACTTCTTTTTCCTCTTTTTCTTATTTAGTTAAACGGGATATTACAGAGGGTATTTCAGAGGCCCCAAGATAGCTTTTCGCAGAAGACAGCATTTCAAGGCAGCCCGTCCTTCCAATCACCAGTGGCCTCATCTCAGGGAACTCCAGTCACAACCCCGCGTTCTAGCAGATAATGTTTCCCGTGTTTCTCACTCAGTTGGACAGCCAGCAGCAGTCAATCCGATAGCTCATCTTCGTTGCTTTAACTGCGGAGAAAAGGGACACTTTGCTAAAAGATGCCCTCAACCAGTCACTCCAAGGGAGTACAACTTCAGAGCCACACCAGCTCGAGGCCAGACATCAACTACAACCAGAAGCCACCAGACCTCACAGTCAACCAGAACCGTTCTAGCGCGAAGCCAAAGCCAGAACCAAGGCCAAGTGAATCATGTTACCGCCGCACAAACCCAAGCAGCTCCAGGAGCTATAAGAGGTATGTTCTCTGGGAAACTCGAATCTCAGGGTCGAGATTCCGTTTAAGGAGGGTAGGTTCTGTAACGTCCCATTTTTCGAACGGTTAATAGTAATTACTTTTTGGTTTCGTTCTTCGCCGTATTTTCAAATTAGCAAAGTATTTTCAAAAATTTCCTTTCTCCTCTTAGCTCAGGTTTGTGTTTCAAACCTTTGCGCAACTTCGGAATTCAAAATTCGATTTGAATTTCCTCTTTTGCAAATTGGGCCCCTTCCCATTGTGCTTCCTTTCTTTTCTCTTCGGTTTGTGTTTCAAATGTAATGTCCTTAACATTTGAAATTCAAATTTCCGGTTTGGAGTTCCCCCTCCCTTTTGAATCCCTAGGCCATTTTGAGTTGGGCCTCCCTTCTCTTTCGGGCTCAGCCCATTTCTCCTCTTGGACCAAACCTACTTCCACCCG
Source organism: Phyllostachys edulis (assembly GCA_036346405.1). Classification (NCBI taxonomy): domain Eukaryota; kingdom Viridiplantae; phylum Streptophyta; class Magnoliopsida; order Poales; family Poaceae; genus Phyllostachys; species Phyllostachys edulis. The sequence continues at coordinate 90,944,037 of CM070545.1, forward strand.
GCCCATTTTTCCCCTTTGGCCCAGCCTTTGCTGGCCCTTTTCTTTCCCTCCCTCTTTCTTGTGGCCCGGCCCAAGCCACTTTAGGCCACCACCCTTCCCGGCCCGAGCCGCCCGCCTGGGGGTCATCTTCCTCGCCTCCCCCCTGGTCAAGTCGCACCCAGGCGCCTCCTTTTCTCTCTCCCTCGTGCATCCTCTGCAGTGCAAGCTCCCCACGCCATCGCCTGCTTGCCCACGAGCCCTCTGCGATGCCAACGGCTCCCTCGTGCGCGCCTGCCACCACCAACTCCCCTGGCCGCGACGACCCTAGAGCCCCCTTCCTCGCCCTGTCATCTCGGTCGTGCGCAGCCATGGCGTCACTCCACCCTCGCTTGCCCGTTGAAGGCCGGTCCGAGCTGTGTGCGCTGCGCAACGCACGCACGCACCCGCGTCAGCGACGACTCCAACGTCCTGCTCCCTCGCCTTGTCCCCTCCGCCGCAGGCCGCCCATGCCGCCGCATTGGGACTCCGCGCGACGCCAATGACTCCTCCCTCCTGTTGGCCTCCCAAGCCCCCTAATCGCCTACTTAAGAGCCCCTGAGCTCCCCTTGAGCTCCTCACTTCACCTCTTGGAGCATTGGTAAGAAACAACTCAAAACCGCCGCCTCCTTCGTTCGGCCAACACCGCCCCCGCCGCCGTCTAGCCGCCCCGACGACCTCCTCACCGCACCAACCCTGTCATCACTTGCGCCCAAGGACGACGAAGCTTTCCCCTCAAGACCCCTTGAAGATCCGCCACCGAAGCCGCCGGATTTCGCCGTCTTCCCCGCCTCCGGCTAGCTTCTTCTCCCGCACCCGCCGTTGTCCACAGCCCTCCTCCGGTGCTCCTCTCTGACCTGGTAGGACCACCTCGACACGCTCTTGCCCGTGCTCCCCTCCCCTAGCTCAGGCCGCCACCGGAAGCCCCGCCTCGTCATGGTCGAGCCGCCGTCGCCGCCTAACTCCACCCGCCACCACCACCCCCTCCTCAAGGCCGCCACCTCACATCCTTGCACCGCCTCCCGCCAGCCCCAACCTGCTCTCGCCTTGTTCGTCGCGCCCTAGCTCGACGGCGGCGAAGCTTCAAGAAGACGTAGCGCGCCAGCCATGTGTCTTGGCAGCGTCCCCGACAGCGCCCTCCGGACAAAAATCCCGTTCGGGATTTGCGTAACCAGCGATTAGCTGAGTATTAAACCTGTCTTAATTGCAATCATTAGTTTTAATGAGTGTCCTAACCTCCCTTTGCTCTCACTACCTCGTGGGCCCTGCGCCACAGTGAACCACCCCGCTCCCCTTCTTTGTCATTGGCCAGTGGGCCCCATGGCGCCACTGCTCCCTTGGACCAGCACCCCTGTGCCCATGGACCCGATCCATGACACTATGCTGTGGACCATTACCTCCCTCTCTCTCTCTCTCTCTCTCTCTCTCTCTCTCTCTTATTCAATTTAATCTTCGTTAATTCCGTTCTCCTCCGTTACAGCTCCAAAATTTATGATATAAATTCCTAAAAATTTGTTAATTCAAGATCTTGCTAGTGGCATAGGTCTTGTTTATTTTGGAGTTCATTTATTGTTCGTTGTTATTTATTTGCTCTCTTTGCTTGTTTGTGCTCTTTTTCCGGTGCGATCGTCCGATTAGGATTTGAAGACGCGGAGGATCTCCACTTCGATCAAGCACAAGATTGTCAAGCTCCTCTTACCTATATCCAAGGCAAGTCAATACTTTGATCATATTGAGCCTACATTTTATGCAAATTATATTCATTTAAATTAGCAAAATTGCATGCTTTAATTCTTTAATCAAATATATGTTAAAGCTTAAGGCAGTTAAACACCTATTTGTTGATTAATTAATTAATATGCCATCCCTTGATAATTGATTTCCATTATTCCAATTTCACCCTAGTAACTATATGGTAATACTAGTTATAGGTTGTACTTAAGCGACATGCTAGTTTTGCTTAAGTACTGGGACATTAAATGTCCCAAACATCATCCTTTAAACATAAAAATGGTTTGGGGCAGTCATTGCGGGAAATGACTGAGATGGTTGAGTTGATGTATTTTACTCCTCAAAAACCCTAATTGTTGTTCCTATCTGGGCGGATGATGTGTTGAATGGGTGCTAATGTAGCCCAAAGAATGTTGGTTGTGAATGGTATAATGTGGATGGGTACTAATGTAGCCTAAAGGGTTGATGCGTGAAATAAACCGCCTAGATAACCCCTAAGGACTTAATCTTGTCATGACCTCCTGTGTAAAACAAGTACAACTACAAGTTTGTAAAGTGCAACTTGGCTTAGTAAATTTATTGGACCTTGAAAGTCATCTCACTAAAGGCGTGCAAAGCGTAAGCTCGGAAGGGACACCGATGGTGAAGTGCCTACTACGATTCGTCGTAGGGGTGACATCCCGCACAACTTATGGGACCCACTGCAAGCGCGGCCCATATGGGTGAGATGATGGAAGGGGCGAGGTAATTTGAAAGGTTACTGTGATGGTCGCTCAACTACATGACTAAGGAATCATGTAGGGTAATGAGTATGACTATCTCTTGTGGGTACAGTGTACAACCTCTGCAGAGTCTAAACTGTTTAAATAGCCGTGCCTACGGTCAAAGGTGGACATGGGAATCTTAACATGAGTTAGTTCTATTTATAAACTTTGTGGGTGGTATGAAAAATGTGAAAGGGCTCACCTAGCCCTGTGTTGGATTTTACCTGAGTCGTCGAGCTCAGCGATGGTAGTAATTGGAGGTAGCTCCAATCAAAAGAAGCATGCGGTATAGGTTCCGCCGGATGGAACCTCTACTGAAATAAATATTGCACAATTACTCTCTTTAATAAAATGCAATTTGTTAAAATGCCAAGTGATAGGAATTTGCAAATATGATAATTCAAAACCTGGCTTTAGCAAATAAAAGAACTCGAGCCATCCTTGTTTAGCCTTGTATGTATATTATTGCATTATGTGTTGGCTCGCGAGCACGGAAGTTGTGCTCATTCTCGCTCTTTCCCCTAAAACCCTCAGCAGCAGGAAATCTAGAGGATTACGACAACTACGAGGATCCCAAAGTTGGAGGCCTTGGAGATGAATGAAGCGTAGTTAGTCATAGGTGTTCTAGTCTCGCCCTAGTCTAGTTGACTCTGTTGGTACTTGCATGCATCCTATATTATCTGAGCCTTTGGGTAATATCGGACGCAAACGGGTTTCCCCAGTCGCTTGCCTGTGGAGAGATGTGCTCTACCCCTTTTGTTTCCGTTGTCGCTTCCGCTTTTGTAATGAAATCTTTGGCCTTGTTCGGCTCCTTTTGTAAAACCTGACCCGACGCGGTCTATGTAAACTCTGATGTGTTAATTAATGAATGATATGGTTTTATCTACGCCATGTATAATTTGATTCAGTGATGTGTCTGTGAGTGCTAGCTACTGATCCAGAGAATAACACAGTGTGATTTGGATTCTCAGAATCCGGGTCCGATATTTACTATAGTTTGTAATAAGTCTGCTGCAAGTACAAATAACTGTGGTTAGAGAGGGTCTCCTTGCCTTACTCCTCTTTTGCAAACAAAGGATTTTCCTGGAACACCATTTAGTAGAATAGAAGAAGTTCTTGAGTTAAGTAAGGTGCTAATCCAATCAATCCACTTATTTGGAAAGTCCTTTCTTTGCAGCACTTGTAATATGACATTGTGCTCCACCATGTCGAAAGCCTTTTTAAAGTCCAACTTTAGAATTATAGTTTCTTTCTTTGATTGCTGGCATTGGTGAATGTATTCATATGCCCATGCTAGGCAGTCCTAAATAGTTCTTGTTTTAACGAACCCATATTGATTTTTGTGCACAAGCTGAAGAATAATCCTTTGGATTCGATCCGCTAATAATTTTGTCAGCAACTTGAGGGATGAGCTCAAAAGAGAGATAGGTCTATAATCATCCACACTCCCTGGAGAAGCCTTTTTTTGGAACCAAAGTGATATGGGAATTATTTATGCATTGCAGCCAAATTTTATTATCAAAAAGTTTCTCACACAAACGGTAGAAATCATACTTGATGACATGCCAACATCTTTTCAAGAATCCTCCATTAAATCCATCCAGTCCTGGTGCCTTGTCAGTGGATAATTCCATCACTACCTTGTCAATTTCCTCCATTGTAAATCTTGCTATCAAAGCTTCTAGTCCATTAGTTTGAGAAACGAGCTCATTCAAATCAAAAAGCATTTCTGGATTAATTGAGGTTCCCAATCTATCTTTGAAAGAATGCTAGAGAATAGCAGCTTTACCATTATGATATGTGACAATAGTGTTCTCTGTAGTAGCGAGCTGTGTTATTGTGTATTGTTCCGTGGCTAAAGCATGAAAAAACTTCGTATTTTCATCACCAAATTTGACCCATCTGACTGTTCATCTTTGTTTCCAATTACTTTGTTTGTAGGATAGGAGGCGGAGGAGATGCCTTCTGATTATGATCCTAAAAGTTTTGTAGTTAGTACTGAACTACACCCAAACTGGATTGTCTAGTGGACACTTCTATAGCATGATTCCTCCTGGTTATTCCGGTGCCTAAGTATGAAATGCATGCTTGGTCTGGTGATTCAAATCATCCTTTCTTGTTTACACAACTAACATGTCCAAATCACATTTTTGTCGAAATTAGGGAGAACAACTATTTTGGAGATGCGTACTGAAAATCTAGAATCTAAAGCCGCTACAATCTACTGCACTTTTACTCAGCCTAGTCGCCATTCTTTCTACTGCTTCTTCCAGCTTTGTGTGGGTGATTTTATTGTGGTAACATGGGACTTGGGCATGTGCATAAGAAGGAAATGGTGGCATGAGGGAAACACCTTTCTTTGATGAAGATGTGTTCTTTTTGTTCTTGCCTGCTCCCACGTGCTCACCTTGTCGTCGGCTCATGTCCTCCTCGTCTCGTCTTCTTGCCGGCTCAACTCCTCCTAGTCCGGCACCATCCTTGTCGGCTCCTCTCCTCCCCTTCCTAGCTGGCTTGGTGGTGGTGTACAAGATCACCATCCTGCTTTTGATTGACTCTTCGTTTTGTCTGTTCGGGAGAAGTGCTGGTGATGATGGAAAGAGAGCAATGCTCTCAATGCTACTCCCTCCGTTCTTTTTTACTTAACGTTTTTGACTTTTTGCAGTCTTCGAGATGCGTCTTTGATCGTTACTTTTTATAACTTTATATTAAGATGTAGTAATAAAATTATAAAATTATAATAGTATTTTTAACGATAAATCTAATGATATAATTTTTATGTAGTCAATTTAGATATTTTTAAATCTATTAGTAACCAAACTTTAGAAAGTTTGACTGGATACTAGGAAGTCAAGTAAAAAAAACAGAGAGAATACTTTTTATTACTAGGTGTCAGGTGAGTAATGCTATATTCTTCCTTGCTGGTTGCTCATTTTATCCTCCCGTTCTTATCTCTTTCTCATTCCTTGGCCTGGCCGCTGCCCATCCCTCGTTGGCTAAGCTATTTTGCCTGTACTGTCTAGTTCTTATTGTCTATTTTCTAATGGATGGAAGTGGATGGCCATGCTTCTTACTTCTTGTTGACTACTTTTGGGGAGTCAACTGTGGCTTTCTTTCCTAGTGGCCTCAAATGTGGTTCTCTGTGGCTCAAGATGATTGGTTGACTTGCAATGTTGCCTTAATGGGCCTAGAGCTGGTTTTGGTTGCCTTAATAGGCCTTGAGCTGGTTTTGGTTGCCTAATTATGGGTTGACGTGGATTTGCTTGTGATTAGCAGGGCGACGATACCTGGGTATTAGTGAGAGGTGCTGGTCGGTCCGAGCCGGTCCAGGTATCTCGGTGAGCTAGGTGAGTAGATACTAAACGGTATGCGAATCTGACGACAATACAAATTAAATTATATTTGTTGTTGCTTGATTTTCTATTATCTTTCCTTTTTTATTATTTTCTTTTATGAAGGTTGAGACTGTACGATTTCTTATGAAATCTTTGTTGGTACTATTGTAATTCAAATAATAGTGTCACTATATATGTATAATTTGTTGTACACTGGAATATTGTTGTAATATATATGGGTATTGTGGTGTTATATATGTGGATTTTGGGCTTATTTATCGACTTGTATAATTTGGACACTTGCGAATATTGTAAAATTTTCTTTGATGATTATAAATTCCACGATGATATATTCCAATTACAATTACTATCGGAATTAACCAATTAATTACTAATGATTTGCCGCATAATTATTGTTTAAAACCACTGTTAAAATCAGGGTCGTTTCAGTAACTGCATCCCCTCTCCCAATGTACCACCTTGTTAGCGGTCTATTAGTAGGTCTATTAGTAATCGGGCGGTTATACTTGTTAATTGCTCGGTTTTGCATACGCGTAACAGAGGAAGTGACCTGTTACGAGCATTCGGCTGGCAGCAGACCTGTTTTTAGAACATCGGTTTCTACTAATATCAAAGCAAGCAGATGGTGTGAAATTCGCTGGGTTTCTTAGAAGAAGAAATAGTTTGATGATGACTAAGACAACCCGTTTTCAAAAATATATTCTTTAGTCATTGCATCTTCAAATTTAAAGTTACGAAAACAAGTTGATTAGACGGTGTCGTGCTGTGTGTCATGAAAGGTATGTTATTGACAAGTCTTGATTAACGTTTTGTGTATGGACTATTAGATAATCTGCATTTGGCCAAGCATGCCTACTTTCGCCGAAACTGCTCCTCTATCGGACAATGTTATGACGGCAGGAATACGATATCTGCCTCTCGACGCGGCCCGCGGGCGTAACGATGGGGACTGTACAGATTAGACTGCAGAATGAGGCCCTTTTTTTTTGACGTATAACAGAGTGAGGCCTTCAATTTGTGAAAGTAACAAGACAAATTGCAAAGGCTTGGTCGGAGGTTGACATGTCAACAGATGCGACGACCCGTCAGGGCTTCGCCGCGGCAACCTGCCGGCGTCCGCGGCGCCGCGGTTCCACGACCGGCCGCCGCAGAGCCGAACCAATCCAGCCACGCGGTTCTCCTGTGGGACAGGACCGCCGCGATGACCGTAGCTTCCCTGACGCTGCCGCGAGCAGGAGGTGGCTCGGCGCGGCCTCCCTCGGCGACCTGGAAGGGTGCGTTCACGGAGGCCATCTCTTTGCCATCTCCCCGTGCTTCCCTGGTTCCTCCTCCCACCAGCCGCCGCCGCACGGCAGGTTTTTCCATGTTTCTACATGCATGTCCGGCCGGCTGTCCGCTACTTGCAGGTTACTTCGTTGAAACCAACCGTGTGCATGTCTGTAACGTGAAGGGAGGAGGCATCCGCGGCCGCTGCAGCAGCGCCCAAGCAGGAGCAGGTCCTAAGCTTGTCTCTTGACGAGATTGAGAAGTCCATCGTCGCGCCGAGATGCCTGAACCCCAGCGCGAGCGAGTTCTTCCCGGACCTCACGCTGCGGCTCGACAACTACCTCGCCGCAGCCAAGAACCTGCTGCGGCACCCCGCCGTGGTGTCCGGAATTCGGCATGACCGCGCGAAATCCCTCCTCAACACGGCCATGTCCTCCCTCGCCATGGAGTTCTGCCATCTCAAGATCTGGAGACCCGACGCGCATCTGGGGATTCTGGGCTGCTCGCCTGCCTCCATCTGGGAGTCCGTCAGGTCCAGCTGCGGCGGCGGTTCTGCTTCCACCTCGGCGTCCTCCTGGTCGAGCTCATCTGGTTCTCTCACCGGCGACAGTAGCGGCACGAAAGATGCCAGTTTCGACGCCTACTACACGGCCCTCGGTGAGGAGAGAACAGTGCAAAGTGACAAAGCATTCTCAGGCATGATATTCATCGACCTCAAGTCATTGCCCATCCTCGACGACATTGCCGGCGTCATGATTGAGGCCGGATATGAACACATGCTCCGAGGGGCTTTCGATCGACACTGCGCTCAACTCACAAGGTATATCTGTGCGTGTGTTTGTTTCTCAAAGCCTGATTCAATCAATTTCTTATGCTGCACAAGTAGTATTATGCATATTCATGCAGCTCCAATTAACTGTACACGGGACATATTTGAGTTTGTTGACCATTCAACCTTATATTTGTTGGGATATGGGTAGGCTACACTTGCGTAATATAAAAATTTCTATCGTGTAAACTAGAAAGTCATATGAGTACAAGATCATGAATTGTTACCGCTAGACACGCAATGCAGCGGAAGAAGAGTTGATGCATTCTCATCCAATGTCGTGCTTATTTATGTAGTGGAAGTAGTCGATCGTCCAATGTCTTTGGCCGTCGATCGTCTCCTCTAGCAACTCCCCGTGTTCCTTACGCACGTCGCGGATCGTTCTCAATCAGCGTAGCGGCAACCGCAGGAGCACCTTTACGGTATCCACACGTTCAGGGTTGGAATACCATATGCCAGTGTGCTAGCATCAGCATATGCATGGCAGGGCCATCGGGGGTGGCGGCTAGTGTTTCAGTGGATAACGCGACGTACTCCCAAAAGCCCCCACACATCTCCTAATAAAGAGCCCCTTAGTGGAGCCCTACGCTAGGGGCCCATTAAGGTGCGAAGCCCATACGAACGGATCATATCCGAATTATCTCGTTCTAGCCCATTAAGTGCGTGTGATCCTATAGGTTGATATGCACTCGGTCATAACCTGAAACTCCTTTCCTATTACAAGTCAGTAGCAGTACCTAGCAGGACATAGTGACCACCGAATAGACATAATGATCGTATAGGACAAACCTATATAGTGTTCATTTGTTGAACCCTTTGCCTCACGATATCAGACTGAACTCAAGGCGAGATGCACGCCATCATAGTTCACTTGATCTTCTAGTAGATTATACACTTGCGGATGACTTTTCAACCACATTCGGCATAACCTTATTGAGGGTTGCAGAGATATCTCCGAATCTTTTGCATATATGGCCCTCTGACCCTTTTTTTCTCCCAAACTAGCCCCCTTCCACACAAAATTGCATTTTTAGACCCCCCCCCCTCACCCTCATTCCGCGGTCGGGGAGTGCGGAATGTCACTTTTCGCGCTCCCCGAGTGCGGAAAGACACCATAGAGGCGCCAGTGGACCACCACCTATCAGGTGCGTGGCGCGGAAGAGGCTTCCGCGGTGGCCGAGCGCGATAAGTGGCGGTTCATGATGGCCGTCTGCTCTCATGAGATTTATGTTGAACGCCCCTTCCAGCGCCACCCACCGCGGTAAGAGGGGGAGGGGGGCTAGATTTGCAACAAAAAAAAAAGGTATGAGGATCATTTTTGTAAATGCATGGTGTTAGGGGGTCAAATACGTGATGGATTCGATATCTCCCCTGTTAAAAAGGAGGGTAAATCCCATCTTGATCACTCACATTTTCTGTATGTTTCATAGTAAACCCAAAAGCTACTTTTATGACTACCCAGTTACGGAGTAGCGCTTCGTAATCCCTAAATAAACTATTACACTTGTAGGAAACCATGACGATCTAAGGTCTAAGGATCCCATGTACACTATGCCTTAGGGTGGGTCAATCCATCGTTATGTTCTCCAACATATGTCCACATCATTGATTTGATATCTTATATCCATGATCTGTGAAACATGACCATCAATCAATATACGTGATGATCTATAAATCATAAATGTCCCACGTAATAATGTAAGATCAGTGATATTTAGAATAGCATCGTAACATGAATAAAGAGTTTCACGAACAAGTCACATATTTGTTAATAAGTATAAATGATTGTTTATTCAAGAGACAAAGTAACATATTATTCAATAGTTTATAAACATAAAGGTGATATTTTCCATGATTACCTCTAGGGCGTATCACTAGCAAATAACAATACCCTCTACAAAACTCCAAACCCATTAGGATCCTTCAACCAGTAATTAAATGAGCTACAGAACTTTTGGTCCTTTTCTGTTATTTAGTGTTAAATTTCTTCATCTGATCTGTTCTTTTGAATTTGTTATCTTGACCAATATCAAGCAGGTACATTGAAATTCTTGACATTGATAACATTTTGGGTAGTCACATTGAGGAATCCAGAGAAATGCTACGGAAGGTCTGGACATCAGCAATGCGGGTCAACATTAGGGTTCTCGCTGAGATGCGAAGGCAGTTGATTGTGAATGATTTTGGTTCCTTCAATACCCTCAAGGAGGACTATTTCTTGGCAATTGCAAAGGCGTCAGTTATGAAGTTGCTTAACTCTGCTAGTTCAATCTGCATTCAGGTGGGCCCACCAAATGATCCCTCCTGCAAGGATAGTCATGCAGCGATGAAACATGATCCATCCAAAATGGTAAATTTGGTGATGATGTACCAAGCTCTGCAGTATGCCATGCCGGAGATCTTAGCATTGTTCTCGGGGCAAACTAACGAGTTCATTCTTGCAGAGGGTGATGGGCTTATAAATGGATTGACAGCTATGTTTGTCAAGCTAGTTGTCGAACTAAACGATTTGCTGAGATCGCAATGTTTGGTCATCACTGACACCGGTGTCCATCGTTTTGCACGGCATATTATGGATCATTTGGGATTGCTGGTTCAACAGAAGAACACAGTCTATCTGATGCTAAAGGGTAATCAGGATGAATTTGACCAACTAGTGACACAACTGATCACGTCTTTGGAGTTCATGCTGGACAGGAACTCTAGGAGTTTGGGACTTCAAGGGCAGCAACAAGTGTTCCTTTTGAACAATGTGCACTTCATGCTTGTGCAAACGAATAAATATAAAGATTTGGGGCTAATTTTAGGAAAAAGCTGGTTCTTGCAACGCCGTGACCAACTCGATCAGTTCATGACAAGCTATGTGGAAGCTTGTTGGACACCGGTTATGTCCTCTTTCGAAAGGCGAGCTCGAGTCCCTTCAATTTTGGGGTCCCATCGATTGTTCGATAAGTTTAATTCTCGTTTCGAGATGACCTACAATGTGCAGAAGTCTTGGAAGGTCACTGATCCTCTGATCCGGCAAAAGCTGCGTGAGGCGATTGCTCAGAAGGTTATCCCACTGTACCAAATGCAGATGGACCACTACTCGGAGAAGAAGCAGAAGTCTGTGAGGTACAACATCGAGCAACTGGAGTCACAGCTGATGGAAATGTTCGAGGGGTAAATGGACATCGCCTTAAATTGGACGCGGATAGAAGTTGCTCGTTTTTTTTTGGTTTTCAATATTTATTATGGTTATTGTCTGCTTGAACTCAATGTGAAATTGTTCATATTATTGATGTATATAATAGGGAATAATTTGATACGAAATTTAACTTGAGGAATCAATACTCTGTGTTGAGAACGGTTGTGCTGGAATATGGTAGACATATTTATTGAGATCGAGTCTACTGGAATTTAATACGTGTCGGATCCGGATTCCGAGAATCCAAATCCTCTGTGAAAACACTGTGCTATTCCCTGGATCAGTAGATAGCACTCACAGACACATCGTTGAATCATTTCATACATGGTGTAAAACCATACTATTCATTAATTTAACACTTCAGAGCTTTACATAAACCGCATCGGGTCAAGTTTTACAATAAGGGCCGAACAGGCCAAACTGAGTACATTACAAAAGTAGCGGAAGCGACAACGGAAGAAAAAGAGGTGAGAGCATATCTTTCCACAGGCAAGTGACTGGGGAAACCCGTGTGCGCCCGATATTAACCAAGGACTTGGATAATATTAGATGCATGCAAGCACCAACAGAGTCAACTAGACTTAGGTGAGACTAGAACAACTAAAGACTAAGCTACGCCTCATCATCTTCTGGCCTCCAGCTTCTGGATCTTCGTAGTAGTCGTAATTCTTCAGGATTTCCTGCTTCTAAGGATTTTGGGGGAAAGAGTGAGAATGAGCACAACTTCCGTGCTGGCGAGTCAATATACAATGCAATAATATACATGCAAGGTTTAACAAGGATGGCTTAGGTTCTTTTATTTGCTAAAGCAATGTTTTGAATTATCATAATTACAAATTCCTATCACTTAGTATTTTAACCAAATTGTATTTTATTAAAGAGAGTAATGTGCAATTTTTAATAATAGTAGAGGTTCCATCCATCGGAAACTCTACACCATGCATCTTTTCAATTGGAGCTGCCTCCAATTAACACACCCACTGAGCTTGAAGACTTAGGGAAAATCCAACACAGGGCTAGGTGAGCCCTCCACAGTTTTCATTCCACCCACCAAGTTTTTTGAAATAGAACTAACTCAAGTTAAGATTTCCATGTTCGCCTTTGACCGTAGGTGTGGCTGTTTAAACAGTTTAGACTCTGTAGAGGTTGCACACTTTACCCACAAGAGATAGTCATACCCGTTACCCTACATGATTCTGTAGTCATGTAGTTGGGCGACCGTCATAGTAACCTTTCAAATTACCTTGCCCTTTCCGTCATCTCACCTATATGGGGTTGCGCCCATACGTTGTGCGGGATCGTTGTACCACAGCGTCTAGTGTAGTTGAACTACCCATAACGTTGGCAACCTCACCCATTCAAGTTGGATGTACCGCAAGCTTGCGCATTCCTTTTCTCCACCATATGAGACACATTCAGGGTTTAATAATTTTACTAAGACAAGTTGCACTTTGCAGACTTGTAGTTGTACTTATTTAACACGGGAGGTCATGACAAGATTAAATCTTTAATCCATCCGGGCGGTTCTTTCCACAATCCAACCACTCTCGTGCTCCCTGAGCACCCACCACCTTTCCATCCGCCCAGATGTGGTACTGGTAATTATTAGGGTTTTGAGGAGTAAAACCAATTTAAACCATTCCTTTCAGTCAATCGACCACCAAAGACTGCCCAAATCATTTTTTGTGTTTTAAAGGATGATGATTAGGACATTTAATGTCCCGGTACTTAAGCAAGACTAGCATGTCGCTTAAGTACAACCTATAACTAGTATTTACCATATAGTTACTAGGGTGACAAGGATTAAGGGATTCAAATTATCAAGGATGACATATTAATTAATTAATCATCAAATGGGTATTTAACTACCTTAAGCTTTAATATACATTTGATTAAAGAATTAAAGCATGCAATTTTGGTAAGTTAAATGAATATAATTTGCATAAAATGTAGGTTCAATATGATCAAAGTATTGACTCGCCTTGGATTAAAGGTAAGGAAATCTTGATAATCTTGTGCTTGATCGAAGTGGAGATCCTCTGCGTCTTCGAATCCTAATCGGACGATCGCATCGGAAAGAGACACAACAAGCAAAATAAAACAAATAAATACACACGAATAAACAAATGAATTCCAAATTGAACAAGACCTGCCATTAGCAAGATCTTGAATTTACAAAATTTTAGAAACTAATTTCACTTGAATCGGAGTTACGACGAGGGAGAACGGAGCTTCCGAAGTTCGGACTTGGAATTAAATCAAAAAGGAAAAAGGGAGAGAGAAATCGATCCACCACATAGTGCGTGGACCAAGTCCATGTGCACCGGTCCAGCGGTGCACTGGGGGGTTTACTGTTCATGGGGCCCATTTGGCAGCCGGAGAGGGGAGGGGTTAAGGCCAATGACATGTGGGGCCCGCCCGGTTTATTCCCCACTTGATTTTGCCATTGGCCACAAAGAAAGGGAGCAGGGGAGGCAATCGGGCAGCGTGGCTTGGGCTCGGGCACGGGCTAGCCATCGGCGGAGAGCAAGGCGGCGCCAAAGAAGGTTGGGAACAAAGGCCAGGGGAGGCGACCACGAGGGCGCCGGTGGCAGGGCCAACGGTGCCGTGGAGCGGCGGCGCAGTGGAAGGCCTACGGCGGCGGTGCCACGGCTGCGCCGGCACCAAGGTGATGCGGTGGTGCATCGGCGAAGGCAGCACGTGGCCACGAGGGAGCCGGTCGGGGAAGTCGGAGGCGGCGGCCTGGGGCGGAGGAGGAGGGAGCTTCGGTGGTGGCATGCCATGGCGGCAGGGAAGGAGCAGGGAGGAGGGTGACGGCTTCCTTGGGCCTTGAGGCTCATGGTGACGTGGTCGCCGAAGGAGAGGCTCATCGGACCGTTCGAATGGCTGCGAGGCGCGGCGACCAAAGAAGGGAGCGCGGCGATGCTCTGCTTCGAGGAAGAAGGTGAGGTGGGGAGGGGGAGACAAGGGGAGTGCATTGAGGAAGGCAAGGGGGCTCTTATAGCCGAGCAAGGAAGCAATGGAGCCGTTGGAGGCATGGAGATGAGCACGGTCCTGAGGGCAACTGGCATGGGCGGCCTGGGTGAGTCGGCGACTTTGGAGGCCCGGGTGAAGCGACGAGACAAGAGCGTGAGGGTGGCAGGGAGCCAGGAGCGGGCATGGGCGTCATGGCACGACTCCGGAGCCAGGGCAGGTGGGCGACGGGATGGTGGGCAAGCGCGCAGCGGGGAGATGATGGGGGCGATGACTCAGGCAGCCTAGGTGACGATAAGACCGGACGAGCGCGTGCCACTGGGTCAAGGGGAGCAGGTGGCTGGGCGCAGGCACACGGGAGCGGGCACGGACAAGGCGGGCGGCGAGGACGCATGGTGAGGAGGAGCTGACGGCAGCGGCACCCAGGTGACATGACCAAGCGAAGGGGGCGGGCGCTGGAGTCGCAGATGGTCAGAGGGAACGGGGATGACTTTGGCGCCTGGGCGGGTGGAGGAGGCGACAAGGCAAGTGGTGACACGGTGTGAGCGTGGCGCTGCAGGTGCAGTGACGAAGGGCGCGACGCAGGGGTGACGCGGCAGTGTCCGAGTGCAGTGGGCATGGCGTCACGGCGACGAAGGCGGGCACGCGAGCGCACATGCGCGCGTGCGCGGAGCGTAGCGCGCGGCTCGGCATGGTGACACTTGGCGCAGTAAGGACGGCGTTGGTAGGAGCGGTAGAGGCCTGGGGCTGGCAAGGAGCAGCGGGAGGTGACAAGGCGACATGCAGGCACGTGCTCACAGCAGGGTGGACGTGCAGGGCGAGGACCGGGAGCTTGTGGCTGGCGCATGCGGCGCTGGCGACACCGTGACAAGACGGGGCGGAATGGGCTGACAACAGCAGCGACCTTGAGGGTCGGGGCACTGATGAGGAGGCGCGGGGCAAGTGGTGGAGCACGAGGGTGACGACCGGGTGCTACAGGTGTGCCAGGAGGAGCTCGGCGCTGGCGGTGGCAGGGGGCCGGTGGCAGCAGAGGTGGCTAGAGGAGGTGGCGGCTCACGGGTGCGTAGAGAGTAGGCGAGAGCTGGTGGCAGCGCCAGGCGGTGGCGTGCGGCAAAGGAAGAAGGAGAGAGGCGTCCGCTGCGGCTTGACTGGGGAGAAAGAAGCCGGACGGGGAGGCCGGGCCAGGAAGCGGCCGAAAGAAAAAGGGGCTGGGAGCGCTATTGAGCGAAGCGGGCCAGGAAAGGAGAATAGGCCGGGTGGTTAACGGAGTTGGGCCGGCCCAAAAGAAAGAAAGGGGGCCCGAGGGAGGTGGGCTGGTCCAAAAAGAATAAGGCTGAGCCCAAAAGAAAGAAAGAAGGACAAGCAGAAAAGGGCCTGGAAAATCAAAAGAAGGAAATTCAAACCTGCAATTGAATTTCAAAGGTCAAGGATATTTGAAACACATACCCGAGCTAGAAGGAAGGAAGTTTTCGCAAATAGTTTGATAATTTGAATTACGGCGAAGAACGAAAACCAAAACGGTAAACACTATTAACCGTCCGAAAAACGGGACGTTACAATACGTATGCGTATGATTAATCTGGATACAACATAGAACAGAATAGCTGGATTTGTTTTGTATGATCGGCTCTATTGACTGTTGACTTATATGATCAGATTGGAATTGATCTCGTAAACAATCTGATCATGGCGTATGACTCAGATATGTGTGTTAGGGACTAATATATTTTAGACTCCTAAAACTGATATGTCTGATTGTGATTAGTGACATGGTTCAAAAGTCTCACAGTATATCAGAAATAGGTGAGTTACTTTGTAACACCTGGAAGTACAGTCTATAAATAAGTCTCCACACTCTAACTTTATTATACAATTGTAAATGGTACCACAAAGAATACAGGATAGATCAGAAAACCTACGTCGGCGCATACGGCGGTTGTCCGCTTCCGAAGCCGAAGCCGAAACCTAAGCCAAGTCGCCCGGGCGTCGCCCGGACATGCATCCTCGTCTCGTTCGTGGACACGGAGGGTCGTTTGGTTCGTGCACATCGCATCAAAAGCGACGTCGCTGTCGAGCGAACGTCAAGACGCAGCCGGCGTCTCTTCCGCATGCCGTGAAGGGAAAGCAACAACGTCGCGTCAGCACAGGAGGCGGTGCACGCTCGCGTTCTGCTTTTCCGCGCACGGCGATCGAGCAAAACAAGACTTGCGCCGTCCTCAGCAGCCAACGTCCGAAGAAGCCAATCCCGATCTCATTAATTGCTGTTGCTGTTGCCTCACGCCGTGAAGATTCAGAACAATCTCATTAAATAAGGAGGCTAGCGTGAATCAAAAGCAACACCATAAGGGCATCTACAATGGTTGGTCGATTGAGTCGTCTATAATTTATCCATATCAGCTAAAGATAACACAACATAAAAGATAACCTCTACAACAGTGGTCTATAACACACTTCTCAATGTTTATTTTTTTTATTTTTTCCTTCGTATGGTCCCACATGTCAGATGTTATACGCCTCCCTCTTCCTCTCTCACTCCCCACCGAGGCACCGATGTCTCCCTCTTCCTCTCTCACTCCCCACCGACGCGTCCCTCCCTCCTCTTTCCCTCCTCATTGAGCTCGCGCCATCGGCCGCCATCTCCATGAGCTCGTGCCACCGCCCGCCATCTCCTCGCGCTACCCAACCATCTCCTCGAGCTTGCCCCGCGGACCGAGGCTCGCCATGTCCTCCCGGTGCCCCACCATCTCTTCAAGCTCGCGCCGCTGCCCGCCATCTCCTCACCCCTTCGCCACCGGTCGGTCGGATTCGGTCAACTTGAGTCCGGATCCGGCTGGATCTGGGGAGATCCGGCTCGATGGCAGCGGGAGGCTGCCAAATCCGGCAAACATCACTTTCTTCGCCAACCTGCAATGGTCGCCGCTGCCATCCCGTTCGTCGTCCCAATGGCTCACCATCACCTTTGCGACCATGGTGGCGGTCGCCCCAACACCCGAGCCCACAAAACACATGGGGGAGAAGACGATCTCCATACAACGGGCGTCAAAGCCGTTTCTTGTGCCTTGGTTCACGCGCTGACGCCGACTGCAGAATAGTCGACGGCTTCTCCACTCTCTCTCCTCCAAGTATGCACAAATCCTAGCTGGCATGGGTTATAGACGACCTACGTGGAACCATTGTACATGGTCTAAGGCTTCAAGGTTTGACGAGAAGCAAAACGTCGCATCGCGAGCGACGTCGCCATCGTTTCGTTCGTGGATCTCTTCCTCGTGGATTTATTCTTTCCGCGCACGATGTCCAGCACAGGATTTCTGCTTTTTCCACGCACAGTGATCAAGGATAGAATTCAATGGGCGTATTTTTGTGTATTTATCCTTTTCCCATACGAAACTCTTCGGATTCAGCTAACTCACAATGGCAGCCCGTTTTTTTCTAAACTATTTATATCTTGTAAATTGGATAGCTCAAATTTTACGGTTTGGAAAAGAAAAAAAATCATGTTTTTGCTTTCTATTGAAGACATTGATTATGTATTAGACAAAAACAAACCGAAAGAGCCAGAAAAATATCACTGATGAAAAAAAAAGGAAATTGGATAAGGGATAATAAAAGGGCTTGCATTTTTATGTTGGGACCAACGACTGATTCTTTAGCTGCTAAGTATGAAGGTGAACGAAATGCGCGGAAGATAATACGTAATCTAAAACAAGATTTTGGTAAGATATCTGTTAAAAGTGCTTAATCTTGTTAATCGTGTTCTCTCCACCAAGATGTATGATAGCATTTCAATTAATGAACATCTCAATAAACTATGTATTTTAGAAGAGAAATAAAAAAATATTGGCTATCCTTTTTTATGAAGAAGTGCAGATCATGGTTGTTCTAAACTCTTTGCCAAATTTATGGGAACGATTTAAGATATTTTTCTGTCATTTTGAAAGGATACTCAATATGCGCACTGTGAGGCATCATTTGCTTATGAAAGAAGATAGAAAACTCTCTCAAGAAAAAAAAAGAAATACTCACAATTCTGAGTTGCACATTGGAGAGGAAAAATATATTAATAAAAGGAATTGTCAAAAGAGAAAGCCTAATGATGATTTGAAAGAAAAGTTTAACAAGAAACACGATCGGGGTAATTGTGAAAATTATAACTCAGTTCAGAGAAATGATAAGTACAAGAATTACAAGTGTAACAACTGTGGTTAGTATGGGCATTTCAGAGCTGATTGCAGGAAAAAGAAGAAGCAGAATGAGCAAAAGAATCAAAACTTTTGTATGCACTGTGTCGGTGTTTTAGGACCGAACTTACGTAAAGATTGTTTGATTCGGGGGTTCCTCTAGGCTCAAAATCACACAGAGATGGAGACACGGGGATTTTTTATACAGGTTCGGGCCTTCTCCTGAGAGAATAACAACCCTACTCCTGTGTGTATGTATTGAGTATGTTGGATTACAGGATGGGACCAAAGACTAGAGTATTCTGCTTCTAATGATCACCTTTTCTTCTTTCCTACCCCTCTCTTGTCCTGAAGATCCTTGCCTTTTATACTGTCTCCAGGGTGCGCCGTTGGATCTTCAGTATAAAGGTCACATTAACGCACCAGATCATGGAGCCGTTACCGGAGGTTATTACGGGAGTTGTAACGTTCCCACATTGCCAGGCAATTATCACCATAACAAGGAGTTAAGTCGTGCTGTTATTTTAAGGAATAACAGCGTAATTGATTGCTCATATCCTTAGATACGGTACATGAGATTCCCTGATTGACTAGGCCCATGTCTATGAGTCTTGTCGACTGAGGACTGGTCGTAGAAGAGCTTACGACCAGGTGATGATCGTAGGAGAGCCTACAACTACAGATCGATCGTAGTAGAGCTTACGATCACGGGATAGTTGTAGAAGGGCTTACGACTATAGGGTAGTCGTAGGAAGACCCACGACTACAGGTTGGTCATAGGAGGACTTACGACTTCCAGCTTCTCCCTTATGAATATTAAGGGGTATACTCAAGAGTTATATGACGTCATTATTATCCATAATATAAATTATAGATATATAATAAAATTAGGATTATTATATCCTCGTCATCTAGCCCCCCAGCTTAAGCGAAAATAACTTACTTGGAAAAGGAGCAGTAGATGGTCTTACGACCAGTAAGTGATTGTAGGGAAATGGTCGAAGGAAGAACTCTTCGACTGGTGTTTCATTTGACCAGAAATTTACTTGGTCAAGAAAGTTGTGGAATAATCTTGCGACTTACAAGGTGGTCGTGGGAGATCTAACGGTCTCCGAGTGGTCACAAGATCTTGTGGTCGAAGCGAGGATCTTTTCGATCATTTATGCTTTTGACCGTAAAAAGACTTGGTCAAGAAGGTAATTTCGCTTGAGGTGTAAAAACAGACCTGACTTCCTCGACACAGATAAATTTAAGAGTCTCAATCGACTCCCTTACCCTTGTCTGTTGGAGTAGTTCCCGAAGCGTTGGCAACCGTTGGGTAGCCACATCTTTTCAACTTCGGGCGTGCGGTTATAAATTTTCACCGTGGGTGAGGATAAGGTCCTTTACTTTCCACCAAATTGTTCTTACTATTCGAACTCCCGAGTTCTTCGCCGCCGACCAAATCAAGCTTTCTTCTTCAATCTTTCCATATCCAAATCTTTGAATTTTGGGAGAAATGGCTGGAGCTGCTTCCTAGTGGGCCGAATCGGAGATGGATGCGACCAAAATCCAGGCTTTGGTCGATGTAACACCCTGGTTTTTTGAGCCTTTTTGAAAATTTTCAAAATAAAAAGAACCATTTTGTTTTGATGAGAATTCAAATCTTAACTTGAGATTTTCACAATTTGGGTGTTTAAAATGACTAAACCGAACTTCAACTAACCCTAAAGTTTGGTTCTTTTGGTGTTACTTGAGCTCTCTGGAGCTATCTCTTCCTTTCTCTGTTAGTTCTGCCCTCCTCTTAGCTCGGCCCTTTCTTTTCAGACCTTCCTCTTGTTTGACCTCGCCGGACCTCCCCTCGCATTGTGTTCGGATTCCTTTATTTCAGACCACATCTTTGTTGGCTTGAATCTCCTTGGTTTAGACCTCCTTAGGTCTAGACCTCCTCTCTAGTTTCTCTTCAGTTTTGACCTCTCCTTCGGGTCACAATTACCCCTGAGATGTCCTAAGCTCAGGTTTGTGTTTCAAATATCTTTGATCTCTGAAATCTACACTTTGGGTTGAATTCCCCCTTCTGGACCTCTCTCTTGTTTGGGCATTCCTTTATGCCCAGATCTCCCTCTTGCTTGGCCATCTCTTGGAGCCCAGATCTCCTTGTGTATGGAACTCTCTTGTGTGTCTAGACCTCTTGCATGTCTAGACTACCCTTGTATTTGGACCACCTCTTTGTTGGTTTGAATCTCTTCAAGGTTTCGATCTTCTTGCTGCCTGGGCATTTCTTTTATGTCCAGACCCTTCCCTTGCTTGGACACTCCTTTGTGCCCAAATCTCTCTCGTGTTCATTTAGACCTCCTGTGTCCACCTAAACTTTTTGTGTGTTCCTTTGGACCTCCCTGTGTTCATTGGAATTCCTTTTGTATTCATTTGAACCTCCCTTGTGTTCATTTGAATCTCTCTGTATCCCTTGCCCCTTCCTGTGTTCTTTTGGACCTCCCCGGGTCCCTAAGGACCTCCTTGGTCCTTCATCTTGGCAGTCAGGACCTCCCCGGGTTCATCCTGACCGCTAAGACCTCCCTTTGGATTTATCTTGACTGTTGAGACCTCCCCTGTGTTGGTCTTGACCGTCGAGATCTCCTTGATCTTCTCTTGACCATCGAGATCACCTTTGAGTTTATCCTGATCGTCAAGACCTCCTTTGGACCACTTTCCGTGGATCTCCTCCGTTGAATCCCTCTCCCTTAGAAACCTCTCCGTCCAGACCTCCCTTCGCCCGGATCTGATGGTCCAAACCTCCCTTTGTTTGGATATAAGGGTCCAAACCTCCTTTGTGTTGCCTTCTTTGGTCCAGACCTTCTTAGGTCTAGACCTCCCAAGTGTTTGGACCTCCCCGTGTCCTTCAGGACCTCCCTGTGTCCTTTAGGACCCCCCCCATTCATTTGGACCTCCTCTATATTCACTTGGACTTCCCTCGCATCCGTTCGAGCTTTCCACTTAATCCAGACCCCTATCGCTTGTGTACCGTTCGATTTGCGTTGGACGGTTTGATCGTGTTGGCACGTTCGGCTGGTCCGAACGCCCCAATCGTTTTGGACCACCTGATCCAGTTCAATGGCTGAGATCTAGTGGTAGCTTCGGATGGTTCGAATGGCCCAATCGTTTTGGTCCGTTCGATCCAAATCCAACCGCTCCCGCTCCTCCCGCTTCTTATCTCGCTATCGCCAGGACCTCCTTTGCTTTTGATTTGGTCGTTAGGACCTCCCTTAGGAGATCCTAGCCGTCAGGACCTCCCTTATTTAGATCTTGATCGTTAGGACCTCCTTTGAATTCATCTCAACCATCAAGACCTCCTCTGAGTCATCTTGACCGTTTAGATTACCTTTTATCTCATCTGAACTGTTCAGACCTCTCTTGTGTTGATCTAAACCACTCGGATCTCCTTATCTGGACTTCATCTCGTGGGTCTCCTCTATCCAGACCTCCTTCCCTTGGATCTTGACCGTCAGGACCACCCCCCTTGTTGATCCTGACCGTCCAGATCTTCCTTGAGTTTTCTGTACCCCTTGGACCTCTTTGTCCTTGGACCCTTTTGCCCTCTGGACCCTTGACCTCTAGATCTCCTCATTCTCTGGTCTTTTTGTAAAGACCACCCTTTGTGCTCATTTTGCAAAGACCACCCCTTTTCGGGACATGACCTCTCCTGTGGTCTTCTCGCCAAGACCACCTCTTTGGTCTTCCTGCAAAGACCACCTCCCCGTGGTCTTTTGCGAAGACGACCCCCCTTGGTCTTTTGCCAGGACCACCCTTTTGTCGCGACCTCCTCTCTTTGTCGTTTTGTCGCGACCTCCTCTCTTTGTCGTTTTGCCACGACCTCCCCTTGAGGCCACGACCTCCTTTCTTTCATCGTTTGCCGCGACCTCCTTTGGTCGAGACCTCCTTGTGGTCTTTTTACAAAGACCACCTCCTGGTCTTTCTACAAAGACCACCCCTTGCGGGGCAGGACTCCCTTGGCCTCTGAGGGATCTCCTCAAGGTCTCCGCAGGACCTCCCCTTGAGCTTTGACTGGCCCCATTTGTCAGTCGCGCCCACTTTTCTTTACCCTTTGACCATGTCCTTTGCACATGGGAGTCTCCCCACATTTAATGCCTGTTGTGTCGCATTAAATGCTATCACTTTTTGCAGCACCCGTGCTATTCTTTTGTCCCATCTTTTGCCTGCTCCCATTGTCCTTTTCACCCACTCTTGAGCACGATACCCTTGGAAATCTTGATGGCTCCAGCTATATAAGCTTGGGTAGCCCTTCCCTTTTCACCTTTTTCCCCATTTCTACTCCCCAGCTCAACCGACCAGTTCTTGGACCTCCCTCCAAGCTCTCAGGACCTCCTCTCTAAAGCTTCGGACCTCCTCCAGCAAGCTCCTTGGGCCTCATCCAAACCGATCAAACCTCTCTGTTGGCTCTAGTTTTATGTTTCTTTGGAGTTCTTTTGGTTTTTACTTGGCTTTGGTTTGATTTGCGCTGTTTTAACGTGTAGACCTCGACGTCGTTGGTGAGCCTAAGCTCTGTGAGGGAGAAGACCTGTAAAGCTTTCGAGCAGGAGGCAAGTTACATTCTTGATCATATTGCACCCATTATTTCACTCTATATATGTTATGTTTTAAATGTTAATGCATGCTTACTTTACTAAGTTATTTCAATACCTGTCTTTAAATTCATAGCTACGCTTAAATCTTTTGTATGGCCTCTGTTGACCTTGAACCGAACATATTATCACCATAGGAAAACCTGGTTGCTACATTAGTGTGAACCAGGATCTTTGAAAAAACTTGATGCTTAATCATGCTTAGACCAAAAATATTTGTTTTGGGAAAATTTTACCATCTTTGGCCATCTATTATTTAGAAATGTTTTAAGCCATGACATTGGGTTGTCATGGAGTTTTGCCAAAAGGTTTATGAAAAGCAAACAAATAGAAAATTGTTTTGGACTGGGGCGAATTGGTTGCTTGGTTGGTGCATGTCCATGCACGAGCTCAACTTGGGTAGAGTTGAGGCTCAGGGGTTCTGTGGTTGTCGCCCTAGTCATTTGAGGACCGGTCTTTGAGCCATAACTTGCTATGCCTATAATGGGTTTTGCCTCACCGTACAACCACATGTCTTCAGAATGGGGCGTGGGACCTGGCTAATTAATTTGCAAAGTTCTACTACGGTTGTTCCACTTTGATGTGTGGGTGGTCTTTCATAACCTGTGTTTTCCCACTGACGCAAGAGGGGGCCCTGAACTTGCGGATGGCTAGTCCAAAGGGGGCGAAACCTTAGCGAGGAGGGGCTGCGGTGGAACAATGCATTGTAAAGACCTTGTCATGAACTCTAGACCTCTTACCTTCGGTAGTGAGAGGTGGCATTGACGAATGCCAAACAAACTAGAGGAATCATATCATGTGGGTAAAGTGTACAACCTCTGCAGAGTGAAAACTATTCGAATAGCTGTGTCCACAGTCATAGACATACTAGCAAAAGCCACTCAAAGTTAGACTTGGTTTTATTTTCAAAAGGCTTTGATAAACTGGTTTTGGGATTTCTATCCCATGGGTTTGGGCAGGGAGCCTTGTGACAGGAGGGTATCCTTCACCATCTTGATGATGAATGTTATCCAACTGAAAACTGAGATTTAGAAAATGAATTTTAATTATTGTTATCAGCCTTGAAACTTAGTACTTGTATTTGAAATAAACTTGGCTTTATGCAAATCAACCATATAAAACCTTCCTTGAGATATCCATTTATGCATGTCATTCTGTTATTTGACGGGTGTAAATTGCGAGCACGGTTGTTGTACTCACTCTTGCTTGAAATTAATCTTTTGAGCAGGAATGGAGGCCTTGAGGTGATCTTGCTGTGGACCTAGTGGTCCTGGACGACTAGGATGTGCCCTCCAGCTGATTGCCTGTGGTGTATCAGATGGCTTTCATGTTTATCTCCCGCTGTGTTTTGGTTGTTGGCTTGTAAGCCTTCCCTTGTAATAAACTCTATTGTTGTTAATAAAGCTTGCATTGAAGAATTGTTACCACTTTTGTTGCTGTGTGAGCTAGCTGATGATCCTTGGGACTAGCTCGGTTGCACAGGGGACCTTGGAGTGATCCCAGTCCTCCACGACCACGCTCAGGTCTGGTCGTGGGAGGTCTTGGGGTAGCCTCGGCCCTCCATGACTACCCTCGGGTCTGGTCGTGGGAGGTCTTAAGGAGACCTCAGTCCTCCACGACCTCCCCTGGTCTGGCCGTGAGGGGTCTTCGGGGTCCTCCTTGGCTTCATGACTTTCTCGGGGATGCTCCCAGGACCTCTGGGCGGTCCTACTGGACCTCCTGAGTGGTCCTAGAGGTCCTCTCGGGTGGCTCTGCTGGATCTTCTGGGAGGTCCTGATGGTCTTTCTGGTTGATCCAGGAGGACCACTCGGGTGGCTCCGGGTTGGGCGTTACAAAGTGGTATCAGAGCTTCTCGACTGCAGGTCGTAACCTAGTAGAATGGTCGATAGTGAAGATTTCAAAACTTATTTTACAACAAGAAAAATAAGTTGTTCTTTTCTCATCTGGATCATCTTTCTATTCTTATCCTTTTCTCTGTATCTCTCCTTACCTTATTTCCCCCTTGTTTTTTTTTTTGCTTGCCTCAACGTTATATAAAAGTTAAATGGATCCTCTTTCCTCTGGAAAAGTTCTATAGGACTGAGCCCTTTGTGTTTTAAGCGCTGGAAACCCTGAGAAGTTGGTGCAAATGATGCAGCCCGCAGCACACCTGGTTCTTGGAAGCTGCCTTTGTGAGTTAACCAGTGCTTATGGATGCCAAGTTAGGTAGCTTTGAAGGATGATTGTGAGGCTAATTTTGTGAATTAAAGATTTCAAGACTGATTTTGTGAATTAAAGCTCTTGAGGTTGATTTTTGAGAAATTGAGATTTTGAGGAATGCTGATGGTTAAGGAGTATTGTGAATGCTGAAGAATGTAGGTGGATATGTTATGATTGTGGATAGATTAAAGAGAATCAAAATGGTGGAATGTACAAATTGTGCTTGTAGAAGTGATCTGTGAAGGAAAGTTTTGAGGGGTTATGTAGGAGATAGGAATTTGAATTATTGACTCGATTATTGGTGTAAATTGAATACTCTAGAATCTGGAATAGATTGCAATGCTGATTGGAAACCTTGAACTTAAGATGTGGGTTATATTGAATTTAGTTGGGATATGATTGAATAAAGAATCTGGATTTCAAAGAAATCTTGTTTGGATTATAGAGTTATGTCTTGGTCAGAGTATAGAATTGCCTGATGGTGGAACGTTGGAAGGTATGGTTGAGGAGTACTTTGCTGATTTTGGAAAGGATCAGAATATCTATTGGATTGATGGTGCTAAAATGAATTGGTGGATCAATTTTGAACTAGAGGATTACTAGAAGCCTTTTTGGGAGACTTTTTAAGGAAGATTGGTGGATTAACTTGAGCATGCGAACTGTGAGAAGTCCGTAGGAAAGATTTTTCGTTTCAAACATAAATGTAGTGACTTTGGCCTAAGCTTGGAGTTATCAAACTGGAAGAATGTGATAAATGCCACTGGATTCTTATGAATTTGTGTAGGGAAGAATCATGCAATTCAAAGTGGAAAAATTTGGTGGATCAAATTGAACTCGTGGTTCCAGAAGAGTCTTTTGGGAGAACCTTTGATTCAAAATTGGATATAGTGATCTTGGAGCGGTTGAATGGAAAGAGAATCTCCTGTATTTTGGGCAGAGATGAAATATGCAAGTTAAAGTGGTGAGTCTTGTGGAATTATCTAAGCTTCTGCCCAAGAAGGAATTGTGAATTGTGTTGATTTACTAATACCTTGAGAGATTAATTGGATAACTCTAAGGTATGTGAACCGGTGGAATGATAGAAGTCTTTTGGGGGACTCTGTACTAAAGGTTTGTGGATTGTGCTCTTCCCAGTTGATGGTAATCTCGATTAAATAGTTGGCCTCTTTTAATTGGGTGAGTCCAAGATACGTCTAAAGGTAATCAAGAGTCGATTTCATCTTTAGGACTTTGTAGTCATAGAAGAACTTATGACTGGGTATTAATCATAGGAAGGCTTACGATCAGGTTCTGGTCGTAGAAAAACTTACGACCAGGGGGTTGTCGTAGAAAAGCTTACGACATGGTGATAGTTGTAGAAGAACTTACAACGGCTTTATAATATCTCTCTTTCTGATTTCTGCAGAAAGTAGGCAAGGAGAACCGTCAGGACGACAAAGAAGTCGAACTGATGGTCATTGGTGTGGCTGTAGAGCAATTTGTTTCTCCCCCGGCTAAGAGGCGTCGGCTTGTTATGGCCGCCGACAAGGGAGGCTCGAGCTCGAGCCCTGCTGTTGGGCAAGCAGATGCTCCTCAGACTAGGGGGAGGAGGCTTGTGCAGGCTGTTACCAAGGATGGCGCAAGCTCGAGCTCCGCTAGTACGTCTGCACCTTCTGCTAATCCTGCAGCAGAAGTAATTGCTGCAAAGGAAGCAATCGCGACAGGAATAGCTGAAGTATTCAAACCCAAGGCCCCCAAGACCAAGGTACCCTTCTATTATGATAGTAAAACCTTCGCAGTTTCTGCCTCTCGCGGCTTTATCAAGCGATTAGAAAAGGAGAACTGGAAGAGTTTCATGTCTTTTGTGAAGGAGACTGCTGCGCCAGCAGTGCCCGTGGTCGAGGACAGTGCTGCTGTTGAGGTGGTCAAGATAGGTCTCGGCCAACCGGAGAGCCAAGAGGCTCAAGGAGCAATGGTGCTCGATCAAGCCCACGATCAGGCATTGTCATGGCTGTTCCTCAACTTGAGTCTCGACCAGACGTGGTTGAGAAAAAGTCAAAGAAACCTTCCTTAGGGAGGGTTTTTCCCAAACTTAAGATCAAGTCTGACACTCGGAGGTACTCAAGAAGAGACAAAAGTGTAAGGACAACATTTACCTTTTGCTTTTTACCACCTGATCATGTTTTCCTTTTTATGATCTTAGCTTAGCTCTTTTTATCATTAAGGACGTTCCTGCCAAGGAACCCACTGCAGTTTCTTCGGCAGGCAAAGAAACAGTAGTGGCGGTGGTCGAAGAGTCAACCACCGTCCAAATGGTGGAGGGTGTCATTGTTGCTGACTCGGCCATGACTACTGGAGTGGTCGTAGGGTCAGAGGTGGCTACGACCACTGGGCGGTCGTAGATGCAGGGGTGAAGATGGTAGCGGCGGAGACCTCCGACCATGGGGGTGAAACATCAATTCACCGTGCTAGGAAGGAGGTTGCTGCTGTTGATCCTCCCAGCTCCCAAGGCCAAGCTACTGGTGCCGCCACCTCCGAAGGAGAAGAAGAGTTCGAGCTCTTCGACCGTACCTTCGGGTTCTTCGCTCCTACCACTGTTGTGGGCTCCCGTGCGTTCAGATCTTGTGATCATGTTCCTCACCCTAAGGACATTCCTAACAGAGGGGATGTCTTCGATGACGAGCATCTTGAAAGGGTTGGGTGGAACCAAGTTGATGAGATTGATGAACTGAGGGACCCTACAAGAGTGGTATCTTCGTTCGCTCAGACAGCTTTGAATGTAAGTACCTGAAATTTGGTATTTACATCTATACCTTTTCGCGCTTCTTACTGTCTTTCTTTGTGCAGAACACGTAGGAACAAATTGTCACTGTTGCTGAATACAACAGGCAACTTGTCCAGCTACGACAAGACAAAGCGCTACTCTGCGAGCAGGTGGAGAGGTTGTAAGTAACTTGATACGGGCAGAATTAAACTCGATGAAAAGGAATGAAGTTTGAGAACTTGTTGATTTACCAAACAACCGTAAACCCATAGGTTGTAAATGAATTTTTAAAAGGAAATCGAATGCATCAGGTTTAGTGGAAAAATATAAGGTTAGGCTTATTGCTAAAGGCTTTACACAAAGGGAAGGTATTGGCTTTGTGGAAACTTTTTCTTCTGTTGCAAAATTTACTTCAATTCGTATTATTAGTGCTTTGACGACTTATTATGATCTTTAACTCCACCTAATGGATGTTAAAATTGCTTTCCTTAATGGTCTTTTGGAGGAGGAAATATATATATGAAACATCCGGAAGGTTTTGGAGAAAAAAAAGTAATGAAAATAAGGTTTGCAAATTGAATAGATCAATTTATGGTCTTAAACAAGCTTTACGTCAATGGTATATTTTTTTGATAATGCTGTCACGTCATATGGTTTTTCAATGACGGAAGGTGACGATGATTAAAATCTCTATGCATTACTTTAATACATAATAAAAGACCATATATCTTCGTGATCGTAACCCCTAAGGCTAACGACTTCTGATGTCGTAAGGATTCCAGAGGATACATAATGAGAACCCTAGTCGAATGAGGTCGTGTGCCTAGTCCTCGGCCAGATGACTACTCTCATAGAAGCAATGAACTGGTATCTAGATTCAATTCTATGTATATTCCTTACTGTGTGATGAATGGAACACATGTCATATTTGCTCCATGTCACGTGACATTTCATGGTTCTAAGACACTGATAACAATCACTATACGGTTGGAGTGTCTCACAGACACTCAACCACTGAACGGTTGATATTTCATCAACCAGCGCCTCGTTCTGACCAGTCGCGTCACTTCTAACATGCGTCTTCTCCAGGAACAACTGCAACCTCTTTGATGGTTATTTAAAGATGGAGCACGGAGAAACAAAGGCATCAGATTGAAGCACGACAATCAGCATTAGATTCATGTTTCAAGTCTGATTCAACAGTATAGCAAGCATTAAGCTCAGTGTAATTAGGATTAGTCCACTGCCTTGTCGAAGGCAACCCCTGTAATAGCTAGTTCATAGCAATAAAGAGCAATTGCATTCTCTCCTAATAACTATTTGCTATTTTCCTCTTTTTATTTCATAAGATCGATGACTCGATCGTCGATAGCTGGCACCGTCCGTGGGGAAGAAGGCGTTGAGTTCTTGAAGATTACTTTGCTCAAGCATTACTCATCTAGTTCCTTTGCCCCATCATCGCTCATGTGAACATGATAGGGACTTGGGATGAGGAAAATTAGTTCAACCTGATGGACTACTCCAACCTTAACATAGATGCATGCATCCGTGCCATGGAAGAAAACAGGATGTCATCATCCTCCTCCTCCGCCAGCTCGCCAGTCATAGAGATTAGCGAAATCGACCAGATGATGAGGATACACCACCACCAACAATGACGCTCTCATAGGAACCGCTCGTTCCGACCAGTTCGGAACGTCCAAACGCTTCTACAAGCCTAGTTGATCCGATCGGCAAAAGCGGCAATGGAAGCCCAGTGCTGCAATCAGAGAGTCCATGTACTCTCAATATTGTCATAGGTGACCAGTATTCGCAAACGGCTCCTACATATTCTGGGGGTCGACCGACATCTGGTAAAGGTATCGATGAAGTTATCACCGATCGTAAGCCAAGTGGGCATAGTGAAACTCAGGCTGAGTTCACCACAAAGCCCACCAGAGGCGGTAATCTTCGACCGCTCTCTATCATGGAGGCTCTTTGCAGAAGCACTGAAAGGCTCTCCCTTAGCTACAACGGGAGTTCATCGAAAGATCACTGTTGGCACCACGAAGTTAACACAATCGGAGATACCAATCCGGATGCCATGCACGATC
The DNA here is from genome assembly GCA_036346405.1 of Phyllostachys edulis. Taxonomy (NCBI): domain Eukaryota; kingdom Viridiplantae; phylum Streptophyta; class Magnoliopsida; order Poales; family Poaceae; genus Phyllostachys; species Phyllostachys edulis. Next base: position 90,973,987 of record CM070545.1, read on the forward strand.
CTCCACGGTTTAACTCACCACCACTTGCTGGTGGAAATGGTACGAGCACTCAAGCACCAACTTTCGGAGGTAACCGAGCTGATGGACTCATGGACGTGCATCAGTTAATTCACCTATTCCTACCCCACCGCGAGTAATGAATCAGGCAAGGCCAGCCGGGAGGTCAACGGAAAGCTCAACTCATCAGACGCCCGAGCTGATGGCCTTGTAGCATGTGCTTAGAATTTAAAAAATTGCTTAAGGATGGTTTAGTCTTTTACAAGAATTGTGCTCGTTTAGAAATTGAAATTGATGACTTGAATTGCATGCTTAATTCGAAAGCATCATTAATTTCTTGCACATCTTGCATTTCATTAAAGAGCGAGGTTGAGTCTTTGCGCGATGATATGAGTGCCAAATCTTGTGACTCTTGTATTTGCCTTCACTCCGATATTGATGTTTTTAAGATTTCTCTTGCATCTTTGCATTCGGAGTTGGAGTCTTTTTATGCTAAACGTGAGTCACTTGATATTAGTTTTTTTGGCATCACTTTGGATAGCTCTTCTTTGGTGAGTTCGACTCTCACGGACTCTTCTTGTATTGTCCAACGGATTTCAAAAGACAAATGTGCTTCTTTCTCAAATGGTACTAAATCTTCAAAAGAGAAGTACCATTGCACATTTTGTAAGAAGAATGGACACACTCTTGAGTTTTGCTTTCGTCGTTTGAAACATGAGCATCGAGTGCGTCGTCGTACCTCTAGGAACACACATAGCCTTTCTCATGGCATGTGTGGGTCTAGTGCCGATGCGAGGACGATTCGTGATGTTAGTTCTTCCAGGACTTCTTCTTTGAGCGAGAATGGTGCTTCGTCCTCTCGGACCGTGTCTACTAGTAGACCTTTACACCATTGCTTATTTTGTGGGAAGAATGGACATCTTGTTGACTTTTGTTTCCGACGTGCAAAACAGATGCATCGAGCTCATGCTTCTAAGTCTCCTAGTGGGCATAGTCTTTCTCATGACATGCACACTAAAGAGCCAAGCACGAAGACTCGATTTGTTGATGGCTTCTTTGACACCTTTTCTAGTGGTGTCTGACAAAGACCTTGTGGACATGGTTTGCATAGTTTTGGTTTTGGTCCACGAGTTGCCCCGAGGCAGGATTTCCGCCATTGTCCAAGAGGTGGACCCCATTTTGTTCATCGAGGTATACACCCACGGCGAGGTTGTGTGAGTTCTTTTGATGCTTCTGTTGGTTCTCATCTTGGTGCTTTCAAGTAAGGCCATCGCCGCTTTTGGACCTCGTTTTCCTCATTGAGCTGTCCACTCGCGGCGTGCCTTCAAGGAGGGTGTTGGATCTTCTTGCATGGACCATCTTTTGCATCATGCTAACTCACATAATGGTTCGACTGCCTCTAGTGGTGGTGTGTCCAAGGTTTGGGTTCCCAAGCATTCGCTCTCTAACCCTTCGGGACCTAAGACTCGGACACCTTGCCTTTCTCATGTGTAGGTACCAAGAACGCAGGTTGGAGAACATGGACTTAAAGATTCTGATCTTTTGCTTCATCACATGATCGGGACACTTGATGGTTCTCCACCTCAACGATGGCCTCCAAGAGATATGTGCTTTCATGATTGGTGTTTTCACATGTTTAGTGAGCTATCTTATACCATCATGCATTTACTTTCGTGATTATTCAATCTTGGCATGTTGTGCTTATCTTTGTGTTCACTTGTACCTTTTTGGCATGTGTTACTTCTTATGATATCTTTTATCATGCCTTCGCTAGTACCTTACTTATGTATCCATGGGCTAGATTGTTATTCATTATTTCCATGGGTGTATAAGCTTGGTTTTGTCAACATGAGCTTGTACTGTCTTGTACCTTTATTATATTGCTCTTGTTGATTCTTGCTTATGTTGGGTCACGGGTAGGCTACGATAGCTACAAACAAAAATTCTACCACGCAAACCAGGAAGCCATGCAAGTAGATGATCATAAATCGTTACCACCAGATGCGTAGAACAGCGGAAGAAGGGTTGGAGCAGCCTGGTCCAACGAAGGGCGCGTCGATGTAGTGGTCGTAGTCAATCGTCCAATGTTCAGCAAGTCGATGCCGTGGTCGTAGTCGATCGTCTCCTCCAGCAACGTCTGTGGTTCCTTGTGAAGATCACGGATCGTCCTCAAGCGCAACAATCGTAGTAGCGCCTCTACGGTATCCACACGTCCAGGGAAGGAACAACCGAGCGTCGGTGTGCAAAGCACCAAGTCGCGCGGTGGAGCTCTCGGGAAGATGGAGGCTAGGGTTTGGTGGTGTTTTCACGCCTTCCCAATGACCTCATGCACCTCCTTATATAGTGCTCGTGAACGGATCCTATCCGAACACGTTTGAATCGTATTCGATCTTGGTTTGTTCCAACCCGTTAAGTGTGTGACCAGAGGTTCATGTGTAGTTCGGTTGTGACTCGGAAACCGTTTCCGATCACTAGTAAAAGCGGCTCCTAGCGAACATATCGATTCCCGAATACACACAAATTATATCGGACGAACCTTAATGCAATATGATCTACGACTAGGTCCTCATCACTTACGACTAGGTCCTATCTTTATCTGACCATTCGTATTTGGTCACGACTAGCTCGTAATTGCTTACGACCGAGTTACGACTACTCGTGACTACGTCCGACCGATCTCGACCAGCTTGTATCTCAGATACGACCAATTCAGAATCGCTCGAACTAAGCGACCTACTCGTGTATACTCCTTTGCCTCACGATGTCCGGTCGAACTCCGGTGAGATGTTGTGTCATCCATGGGTATTCAATACTTTCTCGATCGAGTGTCGAGATAACTTTACGTGGTGAACACTTTGACTACTAGTGGCATGGCCATGCACTTTCTTTATCCGATCACAACGAGGGCCCAGACATCTCTCTGTTATGTTAGGAGGGCAAATCCATATCGACCGGTCACATTCCTCTCCATGTTTGAGCATACCCAAAGCTACCTTTATAACTACCCGATTCACGGTGTAGCGTTTGGCAACCCCTAAGAGTGCTCTTACACATGTAGGAAACCATCTTGATCTCGGGTCTAAGGATTATACATCATCATTGCTTGAGACCAACTAACGACACATAGATTCATAACAATCTCAATAGTGTCTCAATGTGGGTCTTATCCAACATCATGTTCTCTAACATGTGTCCATATTATCGGTTTGATATCTCCATATCTATGACTTGTGAAACATAGTCATCAACCAATACATATGCTAGTCTATTCATATGTGTCCACATATGTTTACGACCGAGGATCGTGTAAGAATAATTATCGCAGAATATAGAGTTTCACAACCAAGTCACATACTTGATAATAAATATTAACAATATTATTCTAGGAACAAGATAACACATTATCCAATGTCATGAACATAATGAAATATAATCATCTCTATGATTGCCTCTAGGGCATATTTCCAACAGCTTCCCACTTGCACTAGAGTCAATCATTTTAGGTATCTAATCTGATAGCTCTTGTGTGTGCCTCATGCTTTGGTCGTGTGAGAGGCTTTGTCAGCGGATCAAGCAACATTTAAATCCGTATGAACTTTGCATATCTTAACATCTCCTCTATCCACCAATTCGCGGATAAGATGATAACGCTTTGAGTATGTGTTTGGACTTGATGGGATCTAGGCTCCTTAGCTTGAGCAATGGCTCCATTGTTGTCACAATAGAGATCCATTGGGCTCGAGGCACTCGAACCATGCCTAATTCAAACAATGAAATTCCTTATCCAAACACCTTCTTTTGCGACTTGAAGCGCAATGTACTCGACCTACGTCGTGGAATCGAGAACCGTCTCTTGCTTGGAACTTTTCGACTCACTACTCCACCATTCAAAATGAATACAAAACCAGATTGCGACGATAATCATCTTTGTCGGTTTGAAAGCTCAGATCGGTGTAACCATTTACAACAAGCTCTTCATCACCGCCATAAACTAGGAACACATCCTTAGTCCTTCTTAAGTACTTAAGAATGTTTTTCAATTGTCCAAATGTCCTTCACGGGATCGACTTGGTATCTGCTCGTAACACTTAGAGCATATGATACATCTGATCGTGTACATGTCATGGCGTACATGATAGATCCAATGGCGAAGCATATGGAATATCACTCATTTTGTCTCGCTCATCGCTGGTCGAGGACATCGATTCTTGCTAAGATTAATGCCATGTGCCATGGGCAAGAATCCTCTCTTGGAATTTTGCATGTTGAATCGATTCAACACTTTGTCTATGTACATTTCCTGGCTTAATCCAATTAGCCTCTTAGATCTATCTCTATAGATTCTTATTCCCAAGATATATGATGCATCTCCTAAATCTTTCATTGAGAAACTTTTTCTTAATGAAGATTTAACAGATTCTAGCATTGGAATGTCATTTCCGACCAGTAGTATGTCATCTACATACAAGATCGAATAACAAGTGCACTCCCACTAACCTTCATGTAAACACAAGGTTCTTCTTTGTTCTTGTGAAACCAAACCTTTTGATCTCCTCATCAAAAGCGTATATTCCAACTCCGAGATGCTTGTTTCAACCCATAAATGGACTTTTGAAGTTTGCATACTTTACTAGCATTGTTTGGATCGACAAAACCTTCAGGTTGTGTCATGTACACATCCTCATCTAGGTTTCCATTAAGGAAAGCTGTTTTGACATCCATTTGCCATATCTCATAGTCGAAATATGCAGCAATTACTAGAATGATCCGAACAGATTTAAGCATCGCTACTGGTGAGAAAGTCTCATCGTAGTCAACTCCTTGAACTTGTCGAAAACCTTTTGCGACTAGTCGAGCCTTATGAATGTGAACATTTCCATCCATATCAATCTTTTCTTATAGATCCATTTGCACTCAATGGTTTTGACACCATCAAGTGGATCGACCGGGTTCAAACCCGATTTTCTCTCATGGAATCTATTTGATTTCATGGCTCCAAGCCATTTCTCGAGTCAGGGTCCATCATCGCTTCCTCATAAGTCTTAGGCTCACCATTATTCAATAATAATCGTCATGCCCATACCTTGTAGGCAATTGATGCGGCCTTTTAGATCTCGTGGGGTTGGTGCCTTATCTCTGAGTTCAACAACAATTTGTTCATCGAAGAGAGGTTCAAGAGGAGTTGAAACACTTTCGGATGTTTCCGAATTTCTTGAGTTGCACCTTTCTCCCATCGACTCCTTTTGAAAGAAACTCTTTCTCCAAAAGACACCATTTGAGACAACAAAAACTTTGTCTTCTTCGGTTGTAGAAATAATATCCTTTGGTTTCCCTAGGATATCCTATAAAAAGCATTTATCGATTTGGGTGTGAGCTTATCGGGACGTCAAGCGTTTAACATAGACATCACATCCCCAAATCCTTAGAAAAGACAAACTAGGACCTTTCCGGTCCACATCTCATATGGTGTCTTATCTCTTGATTTAGATGGTACCTTATTTAAAATGAAAGCGGCGGTTTCTAGAGCATAACCCCAAAAATATAATGGCAGATCCGATTGGCTCATCATTGATCGAACCATATCCAACAAGGTCTGTTCGCGCTCGGACACCCCATTCCATTGTGGAGTGCGGGTGGTGTAAGTGTGGAACAATTCCACATTGTTTCAAATGATTACCAAACTCATGGCTTAAAACTCACCTCCACGATCGGATCGTAAAGATTTGATTGTCTTGCCAAGTTGATTACGTACTTCATTTTGGAACTCCTTGAACTTTTCAAAGGATTCCGACTTGTGCCTCATTAAGTAGATATATCCATATCTACTATAGTCATCGGTGAAAGTAATGAATCATGAAAACCACCTCTAGTCGTCGTACTTATTGGTCCACACACATCGGTATGTATGAGTGCCAAGCGGTGGACGCCCTTTCACTCGACCGGTGAAAGGTGTCTTGGTCATCTTACCGACCAGGCAAGACTCGCATGTTTCAAATGATTCCAAATCAAATGAGTTTAGAGTTCCATCATTATGGAGTTTTTTCATGCGTTTCTCACTTATGTGATCCAAACGACAATGCCAAATAAAAGTGGAATTTATTTCATTAGGCCGAAGCCTTTTCGTATTAATATTATAGACTGATGCATTATCAAGATTTAAAATAAACAACCCATTCAAAACAGGTGCATAGCCATAAAACACTTCATTCAAAAATATAGAACAACCATTGTTCTCTATAATGAATTTATAACCCTCTATCATCAAACATGAGGCAGAGATAATGTTTCTACTAATGGTCGGAGCGTAATAACAATTATTTAATTCCATAATAAATCACGAAGGCAAAAGTAGTGGCATAGTCCCGACGGCTAATGCAAACAACCTTTGCTTTATTCCCGACGCGAAGATCCATCTAGCCTCTTGCAATCATCCTACTTCTTGTTAGACTCGCATCGAATTGCAAATATGAGCAACCGATCCAGTATCAAATACCCTTGAGTTAACAGAAGAGTTAGCAAGAAAAATATCTATAACATTAATACCTGTAGTAGAAGTTTTAGTCCCACCATTCCTTTTCTGATCAGCCAGGTATTTCTTGCAGTTCCTCTTCCAGTGGCCTAGTTCTTTGTAGTAAAAGCATTCATTCTCTTGAGTCGGGCCAGACTTAGTCTTGGGTTTAGGTTTGTCAGTTTGGATCTCATCCGAAACTTTAGCCTTGCCCTTTTTCTTGACCCAAGTCTTAGCCTTCTTCTTGAAGCTTGTACTCTTTTGCACCATCATCACATGATTGTTGCATTTCTTAATACTGCCCTCTGCTGTCTTAAGCATCATATGCAGTTCGGTGAGGTTCTTGTCTAAGCCGTTCATATGGAAGTTCAAAATGAACTGGCCATAACTTTCAGGAAGCGAAGCAAGAATCAAATCTGTAGCCAATTCTTGGCTAAGTGGAAAACCAAGTTTTTCCAAGCTCTGTGTGTAACCAACCATTTTGATTACATGAGGGCTCACCGGACCACCCTCAGCTAGCTTACATCCAAACAAGTTCTTTGAGATCTCAAATCTCTCCGTTCTTGCTTGTGTCTCAAACATGCCTTTGAGCGCTACGATCATATCGTAGGCCTCTATGTTCTCAAAGCTATACGAAGGTGCGAGTTCATAGCGACAAGCATGAGACGACTAACATCAAGGGACTCATCACATGCCTTTTATAGGCGGTTTTAATAGCAAAGCAGCGACATTTTACGTAGGCACTTCGGAATTGGTTCTTCTAGAACATGTTCCTTTTATCTTGCACGAGAACAATTCTCGAGTTGCGGGACCAATCCATAAAATTTGTTCCATTAAGTTTTTCCTTTCAAGTATCGAGCATAAAGCAAAAGCTGGATGTAGGTACATGATTGGTGCCATGATCTACAACAAAAATATATGCAAAACTAAGACATATGTTCATTAAAGTAACTTCTATTAAACAATTTAATAAAGATACTCCCACTAAACACCATATCCCTCTTATGACATTTAATGATTCAAGATCCATAATCATTTAATCAACTAGTGAGCTTTGGCTTCTTTGCTAGAAGACTAGTGAAAGCGGTAAGCAACCTTTGCTAATCATATCAACTATATGACTCTTGTTGTTGGGCGACATCTGTATGCTTGGCACCCAACCTTTATGCCCCAAGGTCCACAAGCTGTTATGATAACCTTGTTAAGTTAAACCAATGCCGCGTGTAAGTGTCTCGACACAAACCCATCTAGTCAAGGAGAGTTAATGGCACTCTACTTTGGCAAGACCTACCATTAAAATACATGACTTTGGATGGTGCGGCATGTTTGGGAGGCATCAATTTAACTTAATATTAAGTGAGGGAATTTTACTTCTATCATGTTAAAAGCAATTAAAGCAAAATAACATGCATAGAAATAAATGAACAGAATGTAAAGGCATTCACAGACAATCAAATTGCATTGTGATATAGCATGACCCTTCTTCATGGTAATCTCCATCGCCATGCATCCTATTCACCATGTCTTCGAGTGGTGGACTCCTCCAAGCACTTCCACTAAGCCATTATTTCTAATAGCACTAGTAATGAACCACAAGGAGTAAAGAAGCATCACAAGTCGACACATGAGCCGTTATACAATTATAGACTGACCTTGGGCTGCAATTAACATGACACGCAGGTCATGAATATTACAAGCATACATGCATCTCATACATGAAACAGTATGGGTCATACTATTCACATCAATCCCTGCAAAAACAAGTTATGCACAAAATCCAATTCTAACGGACGACATGAGCACACACTACCTATAGCGTGCGGTACGAATACCCAGCACGGCGGTCCCGCTAGCCGGTTAGCGGGCGGGGTTCGAAGGGGCAGCGCGCTCGGAAACTTTTTCCGAAACATGAATCTTATTCACGTATCCGAGCCTTGGAAATCATCGGGTTAATCAAATTAGCCCTATTCCGAACCAATCCGATCAATGCCTTGATACGACCACATACTGCAGCATACTCCGATGGCGGAATTCCGACCGGTAGGAGTGATATGCAGTCTGGTCGTGGACAAGTGCAATAAACCTTCTGGTCCTTATAGCTCATACCTCCTCGTAAACCCATCTACTACCACCGAGAAACCGATCGATCTTATCGACCAGGGTCTAGGTCGTTCCATCTATATGAACAGATCTAGGTTACCAAAATCGACCAGTAATAGACCCAATCTACTACTACCACATATCAAGTATATGCGATCGATCCAGATCAAAAACTACGCAGGATGGCTCGATACCCACTGTTGGGTCACGGGTAGGCTACGATAGCTACAAACAAAAATTCTACCACGCAAACCAGGAAGCCATGCAAGTAGATGATCATAGATCGTTACCACCGAGCCTTGAGAAATGAGAAGAAGGGTTGGAGCGGCTGGTCCAACGAAGAAGCGCGTCGATGTAGTGGTCGAGTCGATCGTCAATGTCCGACAAGTCGATGCCATGGTCATAGTCGATCGTCTCCTCCAAAGAACGTCTGTGGTTCCTTGTGAAGATCGCGGATCGTCCTCAAGCGCAACAATCGTAGTAGCGCCTCTCACGGTATCCACACGTCCCAGGAAGGAACAACCGAGCGTCGGTGTGCGGCACCAAATCGCGCGGTGGAGCTCTCGGGAAGATGGCGGCTAGGGTTTTGGTGGTGTTTTCACCCGCCTTCCCAATGACCTCATGCACCTCCTTATATAGTGCTCAGGCGGATCCTATCCGAACACGTTCTGAATCGTATTCGTCTTGGTTTGTTCCAACCCGTTAAGTGTGTGACCAGAGGTTCATGTGTAGTTCGGTTGTGACTCGAAACCGTTTCCGATCACTAGTAAAAGCGGCTCCTAGCGAGAACATATCGATTCCGAATACACACAAATTATATCGACGAACCTTAATGCAATATGATCTCGACTAGGTCCTCATCACTTACGACTAGGTCCTATCTTTATCGACCGGTTCGTATTTGGTCACGACCACTCGTAATTGCTTACGACAGATTACGACTACTCTGTGACTACGTCGACCGATCTCGACCAGCTTGTATCTGTATCGACCGATCAGAAGCTGATTCGAACTAAGCGACCTACTCGTGTATACTCCCTTTGCCTCACGATGTCGGTGAACTCCGGTGAGATGTTGTGTCATCCATGGACTATTCAATACTTTCTCGATCGAGTGTCGATAACTTTCGTGGTGAACACTTGACTACTAGTGGCATGGCCATGCACTTTCTTTATCCGATCTGCGAGGGCCCGAGACATCTCTCTGTTATGTTAGGAGGGCAAATCCCATATCGACCGGTCACATTCCTCTCCATCTTTGAGCATACCCAAAGCTACCTTTATAACTACCCGATTCACGGTGTAGCGTTTGGCAACCCCTAAGAGTGCTCTTACACATGTAGGAAACCATCTTGATCTCAGGTCTAAGGATTATACATCATCATTGCTTGAGACCAACTAACGACACATAGATTCATAACAATCTCAATAGTGTCTCAATGTGGGTCTTATCCAACATCATGTTCTCTAACATGTGTCCATATTATCGGTTTGATATCTCCATATCTATGACTTGTGAAACATAGTCATCAACCAATACATATGCTAGTCTATTCATATGTGTCCACATATGTTTACGACCAGGGATCGTGTAAGAATAATTATCGCAGGAATATAGAGTTTCACAACGAAGTCACATACTTGATAATAAATATTAACAATATTATTCTAGGAACAAGATAACACATTATCCAATGTCATGAACATAATGAAATATAATCATCTCTATGATTGCCTCTAGGGCATATTTCCAACAGCTTATATATCCATGTATTATATTGTTGATCATTGCTTCCATGAGTATATACGCTTGGTCTTGTCTTCATGAGCCTGTGTTATTTGTACATCATTTATCTTGCTCGTGTTGATGTTTGCTGTATGTATCCACTTGTTTACTTGATATCCATGTTAGCATACATTATTCATGTTTTGTTCTAAAATGCTTTATGCTTACATGGTTATTGTGCCTTACTGTTAATTGTGGATGCATGAGTCTTGCCATAGCTTTCACTAGCATGCTTTACTTTCGATTGTATATATGATGGGTGATATGCTATGTGTTTGTTTGTTTGCTCCTTTGCCTTATTGCGGATTAAGGATAGTTTGAGCTTTATCATATCCTACATAGCATGTGTTGTGTTTGATTTGTCTATCTCCATGCTCATGTCTTAAATTATTGATTATATGCTTTTATGAGTTTTGGATCATTTGCTGCTATCCTTGCTAGTCATGTGTCTTGGTCTTTGTTTCCCTAGATATTGTTTCACTAACCCGATACCAAGGCATAGACTTTTCTGTCTCTTTGGTGTAGTCTTTCGGTGAGAAGAAGAACATGTGATCCAACAAGTGTTATCACCTCAAGCTGTTGTTTCTTCTTCATTTGTGCCTTCAATGATGACTATCACTTCTCGGAGACGAAGGAATTTGAGATGAGGATGATGGGTGAGCGCAACTACCTTCTGAAGCTTCAAGGATTGGATCTTCATCTATCATGACTACATCTCACTGCCAAGCAGTGCGACTCAGGTTCGAGCTTCTATACCTTACTTTTATGTATGGTATCCCTAGTCTACCTTGCATACCATCTGGATTGTGTTAGGTGTTGGGTTTGTTGGGTTCAGGGTAGATAGGAGGCTCTGTTCTAGCACGTGTCCCTTCTAGGCACTCTTCTTATCCCATGATTTGCTAGGATGCATTCTTCTCACAACCTAGGTCGAGTTTGTCTCCCAATCACTAGTGTTAGCAGGTTTTTGAGTTGCCTGTAAGCTTTTTAGTGTTGGTGTTTCGCTCCCTAACTTTTCGAGTTGCTTTTCCTAGAGATCGTGTGGCGTTTGAGGTCTTTGTGCTAGTTTTGTGGAGTCCAAGGCTCAATTGGCAGTTCTCCTCACCAAGCCTTTCTGACCCAACAAGGTTTGCCACCTTGAGAAGTGAGTTAGGGATAATTTATCCCTATGGGTTGGTTTGAGGGGGAGTTGGTTCTTTTCTGAACTTTCCTTGTTCTTCTGAACTTTCCTTGTTCATTTGAACTTTTCTGGATCTCTTCTGATACCTTCTTCAAGTGGTATTTTCTTTGGATCCTTTTGATTTTTTTAGGCTTTTAAGTCTTTTGTGCATCTCATTGTACCTTATTGCATTCATATGAAAATCCAAAAAGATGCATTGTAATATAAGCTTTACTGCTCATCTTTTAAATTGATGAAGCTTTGCTTATTATCCTCTTGAGCTTTGGTATTTCAATTCTTGCTCAAGATTGTGTCTAGTTCTTTGACTTGCTAGAATTATCATGCTTTTACATGTGCAGCAATGTCTTTGCTAAATGAGCTAGAACTTTTGAAATAACTTGAACTAAAAATTGCAATTTGTGGATCTTTTAGCTAGTTGCACAATTAGTGATCCTTTTGTGACATTGGCCCTGTCAAAATTGCTTTGTTAGCTCTGGAATCTAGTATTGAACATCTTTGAGCCTTTAGTTCTGTAAAGAATCAAAAACAGCCCTTGTGCAAAATAAAAAATGATCTCTTTTGTGCGAAAAAACTGATCTCACCAATTCTTTCTCATCAGACGGCTTGCCATTGTACTAGGCATGAACTCAGGGGAAGTTTTGGATGACCTAGACCACTCTTTTAAGCTTTTGTTGCTTGGGATGGTCGCAGTGAGGTTTGAGATCTAGCACATGGCTCAGAAAAACAGATTGTCAAATGTGGTTGAAGTTTAGGAAGAGATTGTGGATGGCTCCTAGTTCAGGATCTTCTTTACTAAGATAGACCTTTAATCAACTTGAATATTCTTTGTAAATGAGGAACAGTTGAAATTTGGGCTTTTGACAAAAATTGAGCTAAATGATTCATTTCAGGACTTTTTGTCTCTAAGATGGTCTTTGCTAGCTTCTGGATCTCACAATGACATTCTGACATGGCCATTATCACTTTAGGATACCTATTGTTGAACTTGTTAATTTTGAAGCGTTGCTTAATTGTATCCAACAACATGTGATATATTGAGCTCATTAGCCTAGCTTTGCTATATATGTCTTAACATGATCTTGCTAGCTTTGTCAGGCTTGTTGTATCTTGAGTAATGGTAGAAATGCTAGCCTGTTCAATTGAGTAATCTTCAAAGCTTCTTTTACCTAAAAATTGAAAAATTAAAACAAAAATGAAGCAACTCCATTGCACTTCATGCATGCTCTTTCTTTTGCTTCTTCCTTGCTTGTGCATTTGTCATCTCTGGATGAGAGGAAGGGATGATTCCTTGATGAATCCATTGTCAAAGGGAGAGAAGATATAGCAAAAATGTAATGTTAATAAAGAGTTTTTTGGTTATGGGGGAGAAGTTTTGTAAGGGGGAGAAATGGAGAAATTGAAATTTCATATTCTCTCTTTTAAAATGATGATCATAGTGAGGGGGAGCATTCATATTGCATTCTTTTGGTCTTATTGCCTTTTCTGAACTTGAATTGCAAATCTTGAAGCCTCACAATGATCTAAGGTCAATTAGAACAATTGTTCTTTCATATGGACCTTAAGTGAGATTTTTGTCGATTCTCTGGAATTTGAAGCTTTCTTGCTTCTTTTTGCCTTATCTCACTTGGTTATGCTATTCTGAAGCCAGCTTGGTCATTTCCATTGCTTTCTCTTGCTAATGGACCAAGTTGTGCCTTTGTGCGAAAACTGCGAGTTCTTTTCTTTTCAAACTACAAACTTACATTCTGAGAGATTGCCAATGTGTTCATGAAGGGGGAGATTGTGGATATCATGGGGATATGCTTATGATCTTAGGATGATGAAACAATTGGCAATGGTGCTTTTGGTTTGATGTTTCAAGTGTTTTCGACAAAGTTTCAGTTCTGTCAGGTCAGCGGCGGTCTGACCGGCTTTTGTGCTGATTGTTGATTTAAGTGGTGAATTGATTTTGGGATAGATCATATCCATATTTGTTAATGCATATGTATTGCATATTGCATGTTTTGGCTAACGTGGGTCAAGTTGTGAAGAACTTGTTCCCGGATTCGTGTTTGCTTGTCTATTGCTGTGCAGGTGGCTTGCAGGTCAATGACGGTCAACGGCGAGGAGGATCGGGACTAAGCTTGGAGAGCTGAGGTCCAGAACAATCAAGGATGTCGGGTGAGGTTAACTGACTCAAGCATGGCGCAGAGTGGACAAGGATGACCGAACGGGCGGTTCGGTGCGACTGGTTGGATCAAGCGGCATGGGAGTCGTTGCAAGTGCTCAGTGGTGCCGGTGGGATCCGGACGGGAGAGACTTGACGACATGGAGCCATTGATCAACCTACACGTGGCGAAGCAGGCGAGTGCTTCGCGCAGATGGACTCGGTCTTTTGGAGAAGGATCGAGAAGGGGTATTTTGGTAATTTTACCAAATACCATCTTGGTGACCTTTTGGCTAAACCACGGCGCGGGACGGCGCAAAGGAAGTGGTTTAAGTCAAGAGAATTGAAGACGACGCTTTAATATGCGTGCGTGTGTGTTCCGTTGATGTTGGGCCTTAACGGAAGCCCATTAAGGTTTTTAGGGTTAGAGGCTGCCCTATATAAGGATTGAGATGGGACATTAAGGTTTTGGGGCGCTTTTGGAGCTTTGGTGGCGGCGCCCCCAAAAGTGTGTGCGCCCGCCTTGAAAAAGTGGAGCACTGTGGCGGCGCCCTGTTTTGCCCCACAAAAATCGGAGTTCATGGCGGCGGCCTGAGCACCCGTAGAAATCAGAGCCCCTGAGCGGCAAATGCAGTGATCGCTGTTTTTGCATCTTGCTTGTGAGCTGTTGTGAGACCCCGATTTATTAGGCTCATAATACTTGGTCATCCAATTGACCCTAGTATTATCAACTAAATAAACCGTGCCTCGAGATATATGTACTCCCCAAGAATGCAGTACACACAACTCATTACAAAAGAATGCATCAATTCCATTGAAACACATAGAACAGAACAAGCAACAAACCAGAAGTTAGTATAAATAAGGGATAGTTATTACAAAAGAGAGGCCGACCGGCCAAATAACAACAAGTCTACCAAGATACACAGCGGAAGCAAAAGGGCCATAAAGATGGCCATAACTAAAGCCAACCAGTGTGCCTTCACCCACAAGGCAACTGACCGGACCGCCAAGCTAGTCGCTTTCCCAACCCATGCACATCTCGCAAAAGTAGAGCCCTTTGGACCCTACCTCCTCTGCAACAAAGTTATTAAGCAAAGCAAATGAGTACAAAAATGTACTCGCAAGACTGATGTGTAATATAACAGAACTATAGTTTAACTACATGCAAGCTTTATTTAAGTGGATGAGGCTTTGGACTTATTTTAGCATAAAACAAGTTTTCATTTGCAATGTTTAAATAGATTCCAAAGCAATGTTGCAATTCATTTTTCATTTGCAAGAAACAACGAGACAAGTAACAATTGATAGATAACATCAACAATCCTGGAAGTGGCTAACCCATTAGCCACCACAATAGCATGAACATCCATTCATACCAACCCATCAAGTTTTAATTTAAATGTTGTAGTCTAGTTCTTGCACGACCTTACCAAGCATATCCATAACCTAGGACGAGGCTATTCGAATAGTTTTAACCCTACAGGGGTGTACCAATGTACCCACACGTCAGACCGCCTTTTCGCCACATGATTTAGCACACTTCCTTTGGTATGCTTAAGCACGGCTAAGTCCTACGAGACATTTCCAATTGATGATGCTAATTAAGAGCCGCAACCCACGGGGATAAGGACACACTAGGCAGCCTAACCGGTCTGCTAATGCTCCTCTCCCACACCACACATACACATTTAAAACCACCCACCGACCAGGTCATAATTAACACCTCCCAAAGTACTTAGTCAAGAGAGGTCCCATATCCCCTCGTGTGGTTAGCACGCAAGAGCGCTTGGCTTAGTGACACAAGTAACTCGGTCCTTGGGGACTTAGGCACCATTCGATCACACCCAAAATATCACACCAACATCCATTGTGCCCAAGTCAATAACAGTTTTGTTTTCATTTTGGTTTTATTTGTTTACAAAGTAACAAGCCACAAGAAGGACAAAATGGAATAAAGATTTTAGTGTGATCAAGGTCATCGACATAATGTCGACAACCGCCCATTTCTACCGTTATCTAAGCATTGCTAAGCATTATCAACGTAAACTACTAGCGATAAGAGTCCATCCAGCGAACTCTAATTCGCAGCAAGATAATCCTAGGCTTAGTAGTAGAGAATGAACATTTACCTACGAGAATATGCATCTATAGGATTACTAGCGATATTTTAACACAAAGTAGCATGCATACATATAAGTGAAACAAAGTATTAAGCTTTAAAGTAATGGACAATAAATGGATATGATCAAACTGCTTGCCTTGCTGATTTTGCTCAATATATTGCTGAGGGTCACTCACGGGTTCAAAGTACTAAATCGGCACCTAACGAAAATCTTGAAAAGAAACGATAAGAACGACGAAAACCACAAGACAGCACAGCAAACCAACTCCAAATGCTCTGAAATTTCTACAGCAAAAAGAGGATGATTTTTAGGGAATTTAGCAACAAGAACCAATGGATTTGGATTCTCAATGCAAAAGTTATGAGCAAAACAAATCTGCTCAGCCCTAAAAATACCAAACTGCCACTATTCACTAATTTAATTATGAGGCAACATTTTCTAGAAAGGTGGTGATACTGAGATTTTTACTGTAAAACCAGCACCTCATGAGGTGAATAACACAATTGAGTTCACCTCATTTAGAGCTATATTGCACTTTCTATAATTTGTCAAAAACAAGAACTTGAACAAAATTATAATGCACAAGAAAGTTTTCTGAAAATAGTGACATGCCTAAATCCTATTCTAACATTTAGAGCATTAACAGAGGAAACCAACAAAGTTGGATTCACTCAAAAATAATCTACAGATCAATAATTATGCATTTTACAAGTTAAAGGAATTTCTAGTATAACCTTTAAAGCTAGTTTTGAAATCTATTTGTAAAACCATGTTCTGGAGCCGAACTGGGCTCATAACCATTTTTAGATTGGAGCCCAGGTCAAGCCAGAGCTAACACAATTTGAATCACCCTATTTGGATTTAAATTGAATTAGTTATGCAATTTTAAAGTTCATACCTTTTTCAGTTCTTAAAATAACAGTTCACTGGAATTTCTAAAAACCATAAAGACATGGGAGGACGTGAGCCACAGATCTGAGATCTAACGGCTCAGACCTCCCAGGAGTTAACGCACACGCGCGCAGCGAAGGTCCAGAGGTCATGGACCTCCTAGCAGCGCGCACGCGCGAGCAGAGGGGAGGTCGTGGCCGTTGATGGCACATCCAACGGGCCACAACACGGAAAGGAGGTCCTCAGCAGTGCGATCAACACAGGAGGACATAAGTGGCTCGGATCAACGCGGGAGGTCATAGCGGCAGAGATGACCTCGAGGAGGTCAAGCAGAGGTCTTAACGTCCACAGACCTCCGGGGAGGTGCGGGCGGCCACGATGCGCAAGGGAGGTCTTGGGCGTGCGATTTCCTCGGAGGAAGTGCAGGGCGTCGGACCAGCAGCCGCTTTGCGCACAAGCCTTCAGACGAGGGAGTTAATGCGCCGCAGACACAAGGAGGTCGAGAGGTCTTAAATCTGCTGGCGGGATTAAAGCGATTAAGACACACCAATGATTAGCGAGATTTGAGCAATGATTAGCGCATTTAACGCGGCGGATCTTTGTCCTAAAAACGACAATAGCGCTGCTGTTCTTGTCCGACAAAGATCCCGAGCTCGAGGACGTGGTCATTGCCGCGATCTGAACCTCGCCATGGCGACAACCCAGGACATCACCGTGTGCGCAATAGTGTTGCGCACACCATGGGCTCACTCTCGGCGGCGGCGGCCTTGAACGCCATGAGCCGAGAGGACAAAGATGACCCGCACGGCCAAAAGACAAATATGAAAATATAAAGCTCCGCAACTTCATACATGCGGTGCCCAGCTCTAAGGACTAACAGGAGGTTACGGAGGTCCAGAGGAGCCGAGGAGGTCGAGGAAGGAAGGACCGGTCCGGGAAGAAAGGTGTTCCACTGACCAAAGCTCCAACTTCAAGATCCACTTTGGCCACCTTTGAAAAATGCCCAAACAAATTAAGTTAGGGTTAACTTCCAAGAGGTTTTGGGAGCACAAAGTGAGCAAGGGTTGAAAAGGAGCCACTGGAACTCTTGTGCCACCGAGAAGCTCAAGGACTTCAACAATGGCAGCCACCGAGAGGAGGTTAGTGAGGTAGGAGCTCGGCCAAGCACCGGCATGACAAGCTCCAAGTGTGTAAAAGAAGCCAAAGGGAGCTCGAGGAACCTTATACCAATGGCACAGAGGTCTGCACCATGGGTTAAGCTCATGGTGAGCTTAGCCCATGGGGAGGTCCATGGGAGGTCTGGACTTGGATAAGACGGATGGGACAGAGTAGGTTAAGGCAGGCGTGGTCTAGGGGCGGAAAGGGTCGACACGCATTTAATGCTTGCGAGGCGAGCCGTTGGATGTGACCGAGCTCGACTTTGCCCATCGCCATGGCTCTGCACGAGCCCAAGCTAGGAGAAAACGGGACCTCAAGCTCACCGTCGGATTAAGTGAATGAGGAGGTCCTGGCCATCGGATGTTCATTTTGAACCGTTATGTTTTAAGTGACTGGGAGGAGGTCCCAGCCACACGATCCTGAATGGGGAGGTCGTGGCCCTACGATCTCCATAATGCGAACGCGCACGTGGAAAAAGGGACAGGAGGTCCAAGGCGTTGGATCTCAATCCAACGGTGCGGACCTCCTGGGAGGACTTAACCTCACACGACTTGAGAAAATGAGGGGGAGGTCATGACCTTGGGATTTAAATCCAAGGGCACATAACAAATAGGGAGGTCCTGAGCTGCGCAACGCACAAGGGAGGTCATGGCCTTTAGATTTAGATCTAAGGGCTACGACCTCACGTCTTGAGGAGGTCTGATCGCGACGAGGCAGGAGGAGGTCGTGGACCGTGGATTTTAATCCAACGGTGCACAACATGAGATGGGGAGGTCAGATGCGCTAGATTTTGAGGGGAGGTCGTGGGCTGTTGGATCTGATCCAACGGCTACGACCTCAACAAGGTGGGAGGTCCTCGTAGTGGTGGTTTGCAGAGGAGGTCGTAGCCTTTGGATTAAATCCAACGGCTACGACCTCAAGTGAGTGCAAAGGGAGGTCTGGGTGGTTTGAGCGCGAGGAGAGGTCATGGCCATGGATCGTTGATCCAAGGGCTGTGACCTCATGTGGGTGGGGAGGACCTGGCTGCGTTTGCTGAGGAGGAGGTCGTGGCGGTTGGATGTAAATCCAACGGCTGCGACCTCATCAAATGGAAAGGAGGTCAGCCGAGGTGCGAAATGGTTGGGCTGGACCAGCTTTGCCAAGCGGCTAGCCCAAGGAACAGTGCAGGGTTTTTGAATTTGAACCTTTAAACAGCTGAGACTTTGCAGAATTGTTTGGGATAGCCAAACAACTCCAAAATTTATGAAATTCAAACTGGAGCTTGCTGATGGTAAGATTAACCTCACATAAATTTTCCAGAGGTTTTTATGCAATGCATTTTTCTCAGGAAATTCATTAAGGTTGTTCAAAGGATTGTTTTACCTCCAAAATTTATCAAACAAGTTTTACAACTTGCGATATTTTTCAGAGGGGTCCCACATCAACTTTACGACCAAGGAAAATTATTTTCCAAATGTTTGGCACAAGAGTGGTGACAAATGGAAAAAGGACTTGACTTTTGGTCAACAAGGACTTTGTGTTTTTGAATTACACAAATCTTGGACAATAATTACATGTGAGAAAAAGTTTTAATTTCTACACATCTAATTATATTTGAAACAAACCCTGATTATATATTTGGGATGTTACAGCTGTTTACTCTGTGATTGATCTTGGCAGCGGATTCTTTGTACTGGATTTCCATCGTGCGGTACCTTCTTTGATTCTACTGATGGATTAATTTATTGCCTAGGCTAGCCATCAATGATTCAACTTGCTGTAGCTTTTTGGTATTATTTGCTTGAGGTGAGACAAGACCAGGCTCGGCTCTGTGCAAGTTTGATACAGCCCATGCTGCGCGTGTGTGTCCAACGCCGGTTTGATGGCCAGCAAGTTGCTGTCAGATCTATTTATTGCTTTGACTGTTAGCTGTTTTGATTTCTTGTGTGCTGCCATCTATATACGAGTGTTGATTTGGCTTTGACTCCTAGAGCACGAGCTGTGCGTTTAGGCAGAGAAATCTCTGATTGCCATCAGTTTGCTGTTCCCTGTTTCAAAGATTTGTTTATTGAGAGTGGCAACAGTTTTCGGCATTTGATTTTTGGTCTTGAGCATTGTATCCAGTGAAGCTTGCGGTAAAGATTTTTTGTGCTTTGTTTATTGCCTTGGGCTGTGCCATCTATGATGCAAGTCGCTGGTTCCCTGGCCGAAAAGAGGAGCTCCTGGGCAGCGGCCTATAGTTTCGTGAGTAGACAGGAAAATCTGGAATCTACAGTTTGCTGTTTGGAATTGTTATTTGCTTGGATACCATCAATGATGTGACTAAGTTTTTGTTTTTAAATAGCCTTCGGTTTGCTACTTGTATTTGTTTACTGCTTGTTGATGCGTCAGAAGAAATAGAGCAGCGGCGGCTTGTAGTGGGTTGTCTCCAGTAAACACAGGAAGCTCTGTCGGTGGCTGTCCCCTGCCGGCGGCTGTTTTATCAGTTTGCATCGAGTTTAGATCCAAGATTCTGTAGGTTAGCTGTTTGATTTTGTTTACTTGCTACTTTGGCTGCCAAATGATGCGACTTGTTAGCGGTTCACTGTGTAAAAGTTTTGTATTTCGGCTGCCATCGTTGGTGATTTGAATGCATCTTGCTTTGTTTCGGAGTTGGATGTTGCGGCTAGACTTGGTGTTAATTGCTGGTAGTTCACTATTTTGATATGATGTTGGAGTTTTTATTTGACTGCTTCTAGGTAGCGCCGAGTCCTTGGTTTCTATTGATTGCTTGTAGCGTGTCCACCAAAAGCCGATCTAGTTGGAGATTGTGCTTGTAGTGGCCAACGACTGGATTGTCCTCGGCGGCTGTAGCTTTTCTGCTTGTCCCATCGCGGTTTGCTGTGAAGTATGCTGGCGCTGCAGCAATGTACATGGTGGCCAAGAAGCTTAAGAAGAAATACAATATACCTGCTGTGCGTGCATGCGGCGGCAGCTGAGCATGCTCTGTTCTGTAGACAAGAGATGTAGCGATTTGCTTATTGCTAGTAGCAGAAGCTTTCGGTATTGACTTGTTGATGTGCTTGATGTAGCTTTTAGTTGATTAGGCTTTTGCTTCGGGGTTTTAATCAGATTCAACACAGGTCATCCGCTGTGCCTGTATACAGATCTTCATAGCTTTTATAGCTATTGGAGTGAAAGTAGTGTTGAGTTCGATCGAGGTGAAAAATAGAGAAAGCGTCTATTCACCCTCCCCCCTCTCTAGTCGCCTTTCCGGTCCTACAAAGAAGGATGATAAGACCAAGTCATCCAAGAAGGAATTCAATGGGAAAAAGAAGCTTCACAAAGATGGCAAAGGCGATGCTCATATTGGGGAGTGGAACTCCGATGAGGAGTACTCCGACTCCGACGATGACAAATCCTCTAAGAAAAGGGGACTTGTGGCATCGCAATAAAAGAGGATCCACTCTTTTCCTCTCCCACATGCCTTATGGCAAAAGGAGACAAGGTAAAATTTGTTGAAGATGGTGAGCCTACATATGATAAATTGATGGATATGCCTAAAGAATTAAATGGATTTCTTGGAAAGGAGAAGTCAAAATTTAAGGTCTTGGAGAAAGAATATCCCTCTCTAAAAGATTCTTATGAGGAGCTAAAATAAGCTCATGACTCACTCTTTCTAAAGGATCTTAACAAATCTCACTCAAATGTAAAAAATACTTGTGATATCTTAAAAGAGATGCCTAGTGTAGAAATTGCCTCTAATAACATTTCTAGGATTAGTACTTCTACATCAAATGATGATTTGTTAGCTATGTCATGTTGCTCTAAAATTGATTCTAATTATTGTATGGCTAAGTCTTGTGATCCTTTGCTCGTTGTTGAAAACAAGGAATTAAAAGAGCAAGTCACCAAGCTAAGCAAAAGTTTGAAAAGATGTTTTAAGGGAAAAGCTACCCTTGACAAACTTTTGAGTAAGCAAAGGTGCTCATTTAATAAAGAAGGACTTAGGTTTATTCCCAAGAAAGGTAAGAAACCCGTTTACAAGCCCACAAGGTTTGTAAAAGAGAATGGAAAATATTGCTCTAACTGTTAAAATGTAGGACATTTACAAAATTCATGTTCCATTGCTAAAACTAAATCCTATGACATTTATGATTCATGCTACATGGTTAAAAAATCTACGAGTGGCAAGGTTGTAGCTAAATTTGTTGGCACTTCAATTTTAGACGCTAAAACGAATGCTATTTGGGTGTCCAAAGCCTTGGTTACTAACCTCCAAGGACCCAAACAAATTTGGGTACCTAAAAGAACTTGATTTTGTTTTGTAGGTGAACTACAAGACCGGTGGAAGACATTGGGTGCTTGATAGCGGGTGCACTCAACACATGACCGGAGATCGGAAAGTGTTCACCACGTTTGAAGTTGGAAATGGAAGTAATGACAAAATCACATTTGGAGACAATAGCAAAGGAAAGGTAATTGGTTTGGGTAAAATTGCTATCTCAAATGACCTTTCAATTTCTAATGTGTCCCTTGTAGAAACATTAAACTTTAATTTGCTATCTGTTGCTCAAATTTGTGATCTTGGACTTGCTTGCTCATTCTCTAGAGATGATGTCATCATTTCCAAAGAAAAGGAAAATGAGTTAGTTTTCAAATATTTTAGATTTGAAAATCTTTATTTGGTGGATTTTTCTTCAAATGATTCTTGTTTAAAAACTTGTTTAATTGCAAAAATCTCGTTGGATTGGCTTTGGCATAGCAGACTAGGTCATGTCAGGATAGTTCAACTCAATGGGGGTGCCATGCAAGAATTTTCATTGTAAGAGAGGTGTATGGCAGGGGGGCCTGCTCTTTCCACTCTTATTTGTCATGGTTGCAGATATTTTACAAACAATTCTCAATAAGGCTATGGAACAAGATGTCATTTACTCTCCAATAACTTTTAGTGCTTGTCCAGATTTTCCTGTGGTTCAGTATGCGGATGACACTCTTGTAGTAATGCCAACTTGTGCTACACAATTGTTTTGCCTCAAGGGGATTCTCAATACTTTTGCTCAATCCACTCGATTGAAGGTCAATTATCATAAATCTTTCATGGTGCCAATCAATGTACCTGCTGATAAGTTGGAGCATCTATCCAAGACCTTTGGATGTCAGCAAGGCTCTTTGCCCTTCACCTACTTAGGGTTGCTATTGGGGATCACTAAGCCAAAAATTGAAGATTACTTCCCCCTAGTTCAAAGAGTGGAAAGAAGACTTGCTAGTTATGCGGCTTATATGTATTATGGGGGTCGCTTAACAATGGTAAACTTATTGTATTCTCAATTGCCAATTTTCTACATGTGTCTTCTAAAACTGCCGTCTAGAGTATTGGAGCAAATTGATAAGTATCGAAGACATTGTTTCTGGAGAAGCTCTAACACAGAGTATAGAGGTAAATCACTTGTGGCATGGAAAAAATTTTGCAAACCTAAAAAAACAAGGTGGTCTGGGTATTCTACAATTATCAGTAATAACACGACTCTGCTTTTGAAGAACCTTCACAAATTTTACAATCATGCAAACTTACCCTGGGTTAAGTTAGTTTTGGAACCTTATTATCAAGATTCTCAGTCACCGAAGAATTTCAAAGGGTCATTTTGGTGGAGAGACCATCTCAAACTACTTGATTTGTACAAAGGTTTGACATCAAGCAAGATTGGAAAAGGAAAATCAACATTTTTTTGGGAAAGACTTGTGGAATAGAAATTTACTCTGTTGTTAGCACCTAGAGTTATATTCATTTGTCAATACAGCCAATAGTATGGTTTCATCAGTTAAGAGGTCAGTAGAGTTTTCAACACTTCTTAACCTACCATTATCTGCGCAAGCTTATGAATAGTATCAGCAAGTTCATCAAGTACTACATGATTTGATTCTCTCTCCTGATGAGGGCTTTTGGCATTACATATGTCAGCACCTAGAGTTATATTCATTTGTCAAGACAGCCAATAGTATGGTTTCATCAGTCAAGAGGTCAGTAGAGTTTTCAACACTTCTTAACCTACCATTATCTGCGCAAGCTTACGAACAGTATCAGCAAGTTCATCAAGTACAACATGATTTGATACTCTCTCCTGATGAGGGCTTCTGGCATTACATATGGAATTATGGACAATATTCTTCTGTCAAAGGCCTATCAGATGCTTATGGGTAGCTCACCAATTCCTCCTTACTTCAAATGGTTATGGGCAAGCACTTGTCAACTTCGTCACAAAATATATTTTTTTTGGCTATTGCTCAAAGGAATATGTTAAGACGAAAAAACTGTCATCTTAAGGACTATACCTCTGTGTTGTGTGATCAAGGCACAGAGGAAACGTTGCAACACCGTTTTTTGGACCTGTCCATTTGTTCAAGACTGTTGGAATTATGTTTGTCCAAGACGTTCACCTATTTTGTCAGTTCATGAGTTCATTTTTTATCCGAAAGACAAGATTCGATAACCTTTCTTCATGGAGATTATTATCTTAACAACTTGGGCTATTTGGCTAACAAGAAATAATAAGGTGTTTCTGAATATTGAACCAACATTTTCGGAATGGTGGAATACGTTTTATCATGAGTTTGCCTTGGTTATCCATAGGGCAAAGGCTAAATATAAACCCCTCATTAGTGATTAGTAATATATTTTTAGTTATTTTTTGGGATCTTATTTGTGCTATTCAGCGCCTGCGCGCTGAATAGCTTATTCGAGATTGGTAGTAAAACCTGCACGCGAGCATAAAAGCGGCAGTAAAATGGCTCGGTGCCGTTCTAAATTGATAGTAAAAACGTCCCACATGCAAATGGCGATGAAAAATTGGTAGTAAAATGATCACGCATCAACCCGAAACATTTTACTGTCGTTTTGGTGAGAAAGATGGGACCATAATATTTGGGATGCTAGTTTTACTTTGAAAAAACATGTCGCGTTACTGATCTAGTGAATGATATCGTAGATTCAGTGGTCGTTTTACTATAAATGACGTGTAATATTACTTCGAGATGCACATCGCATTACTTCTGTAAACCCGCTTGCGTTTTTTATTTTTTGGTAGTTACTGTAAGTGTGGTAACATTTTATTGCTATTTGAAAAGGATATTACTGGTATACATCGAAAATGTTTCCTTACTGTATGTTACACAAGTTCTTTCGGGAATCATAAGTTTTATTGTAAAAATGCAAGTGTCATTACTGCCAGTTACAAAAAGGTTTACTGGAATATTTAGGAGTAGAAAAAAACTACTTCAGTTTGCTGTGTGGCCTAAACTTCTCCAGTGCATTGGGGAGGGGCTTCACGCTATCTGGACATCCTCCTCTACCGCGTCTTCGCGGTGGTCTCCAGCTTCCGGCGAGCTAACCTCACCATTGACATAGTCCTCCTGAATGACGTTGAATGTCTCCAGCAGGCTTACCGTTGCTTCGACAGCTACATCGAGGTGGTGGGTGAGCGGGTCTACCAAGCTGAGACCCCTCGAGCAAGGGAAGAGAGCCACTGTGCGCAATTCGACTTAGTTCTTGAGTTGGAGCGTCTTTAGGCGACTCTTGAATGAGTGCGTCAACGAGTTGACGTCTTTCGGGCTACCTACGCTGATCCTAAACCCCCCTGATGCCGACGATGTCGCTTACGAAGTTTTGAAGACCGAGATAGCATCCTACCTTGGCTACTAGAAACTTCATATTTTAGGTTTCTATTTTTTTAATGTTTTGTACGAAGCAATTGGCCATGCTATTTGGCCATATATAAATACAAAATGAAGATCCGCTTTGGACTTGTATTTACTGTTTACGATGAACAAGTTAACTAGATGACATGTTTAAGATTACTGCCTTCGATATATACAGTCTTAGTAAAACGTTATGAACACATTACTTATAAAAAAAAGGTACACGATTACTGCCTTCGATATATACAGTCTCAGTAAAACGTTATAACACATTCATTATTACACATTCAATATAACAAATACATACATATTTACTGTAATACCACAATTTTCAGAATCGGGATGTTAATATTTAATTTAGCGATTATTAAATATTGGAATAAGTCCACTTTACTCCCTCGAACTATCAGAAAAGTCTGATTTTCATCCTAAACTACAAAACCGGTTATTTAACCCCCTGAACTTGCAAAATCCGGTTAATACACCCCTCTAGCCGGTTTGCTAGGGTGGTTTTATATGCTCC
This sequence comes from Phyllostachys edulis, assembly GCA_036346405.1. Lineage (NCBI taxonomy): Eukaryota > Viridiplantae > Streptophyta > Magnoliopsida > Poales > Poaceae > Phyllostachys > Phyllostachys edulis. The sequence goes on from CM070545.1 coordinate 91,000,051, forward strand.
AAACATCTGAGCCGTCTGTCCATGCTTTCAGATGTGTGCAACACTAAATACAAGTGAAAATAATGATGCAAATACATAATACCATCTTCTTCTTTATCTCCTTTATCTTCTCTATTTCTTCCTCCTGGTGAAGCTTCAGTGCCTCCTCCTCCCTCCGACCAGCCTCCCGTCCTAGTGCTGTCTCCCTCAGGCTCCGCCGTCGGCGCCGCCACCACCTGCGCCACCATGGCCTGGCTCCCTGCACCATCGGTTCGGCTACGTCCCTCCGCTCAGCTCCCCGGTCCCGTCTCTCCTCTCCTACTCCCATGCCGCATTGACGTCGCCGAGTCCCTCCCGAGCACAATGCTGAGCCACCATGGATTCCTCCGCCTTCCCATGCCTACTTAAGCTGCAGCCGAGCACCCTAGCCTTCCTTTGCCTCCTTCTAGCACTCCCCCATGCCTCTGCTTCATCACCAAACCCCAATGAGCCCAGGAGCCGCAAGCAGGAGCGAGCTCCAAACGCCGCCCGTAGACGTACCTCGCCGATTCCGGCCGGCACGAAGCCTCTCTCCCCCAACTATGCATGTCACGGCATGTCCTAGGCACCAAGGATGCCTTCCCCTCAGCCAATTTCATCTCCCACCCACCGGAGAGCCGCACATCGCCCTCTTCTTTGGCTCTGGCCAAAACCCACCAGCGCCATCGCCGCCGATGCTTTGGTGAGACCCTCTCCAATTTCCCCTCACTAGAGCCCCTCCACACCTCCCTCTACCTCCCCCTGCCACCCACTCTGGCCCCCTTCTTCTGCAGCATCGTCGCCATGGCAAGCCGCCCGCACCGCTCATGGCTTGCGCCGCCAACCCTCCTCGGCTCCTCCCCGTCGCCACCGTCGGATCCAGTGAGTTCCCCGCACCTCACTGGTGCTCATGTGCGCGTCGTACCCCCGGTTTAGGTGCCTGTTCCCCGCCGTTGTCATTGGCCACATGCCGCCACCGCCATGTGTGCTCGCTCTGCCGCCCTGGTGCTCATCCGGCTGTGGCACCACCGCTCATGAGCTCGCCACCTCTCAGCGGTTCCATGTTGCCTGTGCTAGCTCACCGCCGACCTCCCACCCGCCGGCGACTAGCACCACCCCAGAACTGCCCGTGATGCCCTCTACCCTCCTCTGTTCTCCTCGGCTCCTCCTCTCCGTATTTGTTCCTATGTATCTATTTCGTGTATGTGTATGTGTATATTATGTGTGTGTTAGGGTATGTCGGGGCAAGGCCACTAGGCGCGGGCGCAAGGTGGTGGTGGAGGTGGCACAGGGAGCCGGGGCAAGGCCGGTGGCCATAGGAGGAGGCGCCATAGGTAGCTTTGGCCGGAGGAGGAGCTTGTATACTGTATTGTATATGTGTATGTGGCTTGTATACTGTATTGTACAAAACCACCCTAGCAAACCAGCCCGAGGGGTGCATTGACCGGATTTCGCAAGTTCAGGGGGTTAAATAACCGGTTTTGTAGTTCAGGGTGAAGACCAGACTTTTCTGATAGTTCGAGGGAGTAAAGTGGACTTATCTCTTAAATATTTGATCGTGTTTTCAAGTTTTCCCGTGTAATGAAAGGTTGCTTTCAAAATCAAATCGAAGTATTTCAAAAGTTGGTGTAAAATAATAAAATAGATAATAATATTAAATCAAATTGTTTGAAAGTGTTTGCTTAAAATTAAATTAATTTGTTTTTCTTATTTCGCATGCACTTCAAAACTCATATCATGTCATCATGCATACATTTGTATCACTGCTCTCCCCTTCGGTTCGACCGGCCATAGATGAAATGTCTGTGTGCCCCTTCCCTCCATTTTTTCCTTCACTACCATCCCCATCCAACGGTCCAAACCCCAACCCATCCTCATTATCCCCAGCCGTCCACCACTGTCATTCTAAACCCCGCACTGCCATTAGTTTCTCCTCACTGTCACTCCATTCTTTCTCAAACTCTCAAGCTTACACCATCTCTCCTCTCAATCACAACCAAAAATCACAAAACACGTCATGCATGTTATACCGTTACGATCATCATCGCGCGAGCGTTCCATTTTCGCAATCGGTTCGCGCGCACGAGATCATTTCGGACGTTTCGGAAGAAGAGGGAAGGACAAAGTAGGGTACTATCGTGGCCCGTTGTGGCTGTGGTGCTGTCGGTAAGCGTTCGATTGGCGGTGGCTCGCTGCGACCAGGGGAGAAGAAGGGAAGGAGCATTGGCGGCTCAGCTCACTGTGGACACGGCTACGTCGAAGTCATCGAGGCGGCCGAAGCCATGCATGTGGCCAGAGCCGTGCATGCATGCGGTCGGGCTCGACGATGATGTCGCGGCGGTAGGGGTGCAGTAACCGCATGCATGCAGCTTAGCGAGGCTGAGCACCAACGGCAGCCGAGAACGCTACGACGCCGAGAACGCGGCTTAGGGCGGCTCGATGCATGCATGCGGCTCGACGGCACAGCAGTCCCGAATGCCAAGGCACGACCCGGCGCGGCGGTTGAGCACGGTAGCCGTGACACGTCGCATGTACGTGTCGGTGGCCCCATGCACGCGCACCAAAGTGACATAGCGGCTTAGGCTGCCTTGAGCCGAAAGGCGCTGCACATGCGTGCATGCGGTGGCCGAGGCGTGGCGCTAGCAGCGGAGGCTAGCAGCGGCCGAGCCGCAGGCGTAGCGACGTGGCACATGCAGCATGGCATGGGGGGTGCGCCAGAGCTAGCTACGACGCAACGACTCCATGCACCAGAGTCGGCGGAACAATGTAGCATCGGTCTGAAGACGACGCGCACCAAGCGGTCGCGGTGCGATGGCCAAGGCCAGGCGACCAAGAGCGATTCTTGGTAGGCCGATGTAGCAGCGTGGTGGCTCGGTGGGGGCTAGCTCCACTAGAGGGAGAGAAAAGGGGTGCCGGGGGAGCAATCGGCCAGAGCAGAGGAGAGCTAGAGAGAGGATATGGAGGAAGAAGAAATAGAAAGAAAAGAATAGGGAGAGAACAAGAAAGAGAGAGGAAAGAAAAAGAAAGAGGGAGGAAGAAGAAACGGGCTGTTGGTTGGGAGAAAAGAAAAGAAAGGCAGCCAGTTGGAAGAAAAGGGTGGAAAAGAAAGGAGAGAAAAGAGAAAGGAAGAAAAGAAAAGAAAAGAAAAGAAAAAGAAGAGAAACATAAAAGAAAAGAAAAAGAAGAGAAACATAAAAGAAGAGAAAACAAAAGAGAAAAAAAGGGAGAATAGAAGAAAAGACGTTGGCACAAGATCGGTGCCGAAATCAACTGACACGGAACCGACGATGACGACGATGGACTCGGATGAGAGGCCGAGTTGGACGTGGAACCGAAGATGACGGCGGACGCGGACGAGAGGCCGAGCGAGATGTGGAACAAACGACAACGACGACGAACGTAGACAAGAGATCGAGCGGGACACGGAACTGGCGACAACAATGGCGGACTCAGACGAGTGGCCAAGAAGACGATGTTCGGTAGTGATTCACATGCCCAGTGCTGCGGTATAAATCCTTGGTGTTAATTGTGTTACCACGTTTATGTCATTAGTTGTGCATGTTGCATAATCGTCATAAGCATGTAATTTGTTTTATGCATGGTTAGTGTAAATTGCCTGGTAGCTTAGACCGGTGTAACTCCCCAGTTAGGTCTTAATTGTGCATATGTGTAATATGTAGTGTTATGTTGGTGGAGACGAATAATTAGATCATTGTAGCGGGATATGTGTATTGTCAAGCGATGGGTGCAATAATTAGATCATTGTAGCAGAATATGTGTATTATTGATCGGTGGATGTTGAACTAAATATATTATTGGATTATTTGATCGGATGATATTATTTTGGAGTCGCATGGAAATTGGTGGTGATCTTCGGATGTCAAATTGATTGGAGGTTTTCCCTCACGTTGCATTAGTGATTTTATGATTTACGGCGTATAAGGATTTTATAATTTATTACTTGATGGATAGCTTATGTGATGGTATTTAATGAAATATGGAGGTTGAATAGGATGATTTATTTAATCATAAGCAAATTGATCGGATGTCTTAAGTAATAGCTATGTGAGTCTTAGATGCTAGAATTGGGAGAAGGTAGCAATGGACTATTTGATTGCGGATAATTATTTGGAGTGCCATGTAATTAGTAGATAAGTCTTATGAGCCGAGTTGATGGAATTGTACCCTTAATTGGATTAGTAGATAAATTATTATTAGCTGGTCGTAGAGGCACATATGTGATTGGATTTGTAGATGTCGTACACGATGAGTCTGGTGGTATGGGTATACGTTGATAAATTAGTGAGCTATTAAATGTTGGATGTGCAATTAAATTGTAAAGCACATTAGGTGTCAGTTAGTCAAATAACCCTCAGCCAGTGGAAATTTTGGTTCATGCGATTGCTGAGGCGAGATTAGTAGAGCTAGATAGATAGTATTAGCTTAAATAGTCTAGTGGAGAATAATTGATGGATTTAGTCATGGTCATATGCCCATAACTTGGTGGATTTCGTACAATTACCAGATGGATTGTATGGATGGAAGATCGTGAGTTTGGGCATTATTTGTTGGATTGACTACCTTGATTATGCCATAGTGGATGTTAGTACGGGATTTAGATTGAGATGTGATAATATGATCAGAGAGTGTTATGCATGTGAGTGGATTCAACACCTGAGAATCAGTTAAGTGAATGATTATGAGGGGACTAGATGCATGAGGTTGTGCATGGTGAGTAACCCTAATTGATGATAGCATAGTAACACATGCATAATGAATTGGATCAAATTAGAGGATTTATCATAGGTTACTAAGTCCAATGAAGATCATGAGTTAGGGAGAAGGATAGAGGTTAGTTTCAAACGCTGTTTTTTCCTTTCTTCAACGATTTTATAACCCGAGCTAAATTTAAATGGCTATAACTTTTGCATACGAACTCTAAATCAAATGAATATTTTTTTACTAAATTCATATAAAATCATTCTCTGTATTAATATGCAAAAATATTAGGATCTTCTTGCTGTTGAATTTATTTTTCTGTTTGTGATTTATTCTCAGTTCTTTTGAATAGACGTCAGAATTCACGAGCGAGTTTAACGACGATCAAGCAACCTCACTCTCTGAACAACCTGAGCAAGGCAAACACCCCCTTTGACCATATTGATTCCATTATTTCAATTATTGTACTTCTTTTTGCAAAAACTATTATGCATGCGTGTATGTTTGCTTAAAAGTGCTATATTTGGGGATAACGGTAGTTATATTCCTATTCAATGAATGATCCTCCTTAAAATATTGATATTCTTACTGTTGTAGGTATTAGGGTATGGTTTAGACAATAAATGATGTCGAATTGTGCTTTTCAAATGTGAATATCGCATATATGCTTAGTCGGGCTCTAGTCTTTACTAAAATTTGGGAAATGGGTGAAATGTAGAATATAATTTTGGGAGATTTTGAAATGATGGTCCAGAGAGGTTTAGATCTATTATTTTGTAAAATAAAATAAAAATTAAAAACTTAGTTTGTGATGCGGACGGGTTATAATATAATCTGAGGAATGTGAGAGGTGTATCTGATAAGTAGATAGGGAGAGATCCTCGCCTTGGCCAATCAAGGACCGAACGCCAGTACCACCATCCTAAGCCTAAGTGTACAACCACATGTGATGGTATGTGATGTCCTTAGCTAATCACGTCATCGAAGACTAGTCTTGTATGTTGGTAGGCCGCAATAGTGCAAGCATGACCGGGTAGACATGCTCGAAGGGGCTCCCTTCACTGAGGCGTTGAGACCAAAGCCTTCCGACACAACGGTGAATGCCTCACTAAGATGGAGTGTACCCGGGTGAAGTGAGAGTGTTCATTCGCCGGGCTAGTGCAAGGCTAGGGCTAGATGATGTAAAGGCTTTGTTATGTGCTCTAGACTACATACTATAATATTGTGTGCGGTGGTATAGACGGATGCGGGATAAACTAGAGAATTCGTATGTTGTGGGTAAAGTTGTATGCCTCTGCATAGTGTAAATATATTTAAATAGCCGTGCTCGTAGTCATAAGCATGCTTAGTGCAGTCACATCGGGTATAATCTCAACTTTTGTAAAAATGGTTTTTGTTGGAAAATGAGGGGATGGTTTTGTTGGAAAATGAGGGGATGGTTTTGTTGTTATTGTCATAGGTGCCATGTCTATAGTTGAAAGTTTGTCTTTGTTCGCAACCATGGAGGGTTATGGTTTACTCTTATTAAAGTTATACACTTGTGATTTCATTACATATCAACTACTCTTTAAATTTCTGTTGCAAAATAAAACATATCGGTATTGCAAAAATAAATTTGCTTTATGCTAAAAATAACTTGTAGTGTAGAGCCATACTATTTGATAAGCCTTGCATTTATAATATGTTGCGATGCACTACAAGTTTTGCTGAGTACACAATGTACCCAATCTTGCTTAAATTATTGTTCAAAGTATGAGGATGAACCAGTTCCAGACGACGATGGGTCTTTCTAGAGCTTAGTCCTTGTCGGTTACCTGCGGGATTGGATGGGGCATACCGCTGGACCATTTTGGTTTATTTATTATGCTTTCCGTCGCACTTTGTTGTTACTTGAGTTTTATTTGGCCGGTCGGCCTTTGAAATGTAAATTTGTTATGTATCGTTTAAGGTTAAGTTCTTTTGTAATATTGTTATATGTATGAAATGTGTATGGATGCGATTATCAATGTTGTGGATGTATGTACGAGACACGGATCATGGGAATGTGACCGAAACTTGCTACTGCTATTAATTGGATCTTATGTTTTTTTGGTGTTAGTGCTGGTGCATTTCATATCATTGTGCATGATAAGTTTAGTACTTACCTTTGCTGTCCTAAAATTCCGAGTTGTGCTCATTCGAGTGTATCCTTGTTGAGTTGCTAACAGTGGTATGGCAACAGTATGACAGGACCACCACTCGTTCTTGAGCGCAGCAGGATGAGGGATCCTCGCCCTTGCGATCCCGTTTCGCTCCTTACAATGATCCTTACCCTAGAGGAGACCAGGCAGAACCGTCTTGTCGCCAGGGTCAACAAGGTGGTCAGCATGAGGAACAGCTTCCTCCGCCGCCCACCATGGCTGATGTGCTCATGCAGATAGAGCACAACAGAATGGACCAGATGCGCATTCTGGAGCAGATTGCGCGTAATACCTCTTCAGCTCCCGCACCAGCTAGAGAGGTAGGAGGTCACCGCGCTCAGGGAGGGCTCGCTAAATTCCAGCGGACTAACCCGCTGGTGTTCTCCAGCTCTGAGGATCCCATGGAATCTGAGGACGACTAAGGAATATTGAGAAGAAGTTGTTAATCGCTCAATGTTTTGAAAGAGAGAAGGTTTTATTTGCCAGTTACTAGTTGGATGGCTCAGCTAGTGCCTGGTAGGACAACTTCTTTGCCATCCAGCTTGCCGGACACGTCCCGACTTGGGACGAGTTCAAGGAAGCATTTCGTGAAGCCCATATTCTTGAGGGAGTTATCTCGATCAAACAGCAGGAGTTTCTCACTCTTAAGCAAGAGCGGAAGACTGTGACTGAGTACCTTCATGAATTCAATTTTTTTGCCCGGTATGCACCTGATGATGTTTCGACGGACCTTTGTCGCCGAAACAGATTCATGAATGGCTTGACTGAAGAACTGCATATGGCTTTAGCAGTCCATGATTTCAGAAATTTTCAGCATCTAGTCAATAAAGCCATCATCTCCGAAAGCAAGAGCAAGGCCTTGGATGAGGCACAAAAGCGGAAGAGAGCTGCACAAGCTGCAGCTAGTGGCAGTTCACCGAGGTCGCGCATATGGCAGCCTCTACCTCCTCGAGCTCTAGCTCCATCTTCTCCGAGGCCACCTGTGTTCGCACCTCGTCCATCTCCACTTACTGGCTAGCTGAGAGCCACTGGGACTCAGTCACAGAATGCCGATAATGTCAAACCTGGTGTTATCTGTTTTCACTGTGGTCGACCTGGTCACTATGCAAATAATTGTTTGGCAAGGCAGCGAGGACTACCTCCAGTTCGGCCTGCTCCACAAGCAACTGTCCGACCAGCACCTCCTCAGAGGCCGCCAGTCAAATCTGATCTGGCTCAAGCTCATGGTCGTGTAAACCAGATTACTGCAGAAGAGGCAGTTGGTGCGCCTGACGTCGTCCTAGGTATGCTCCTTGTTAATTCCAGTCCAGCTTCTGTTCTTTTTTATTCTGGAGCATCCCATTCTTTTGTCAAGAAGCATTTTGCTGATCTTCATCAGTTAAGCATGCATACACTCCAACTGCCATATCTCATTAATTCACCTGGTTCGGTTTTTAACACTGATCAAATCTGCCGAGATGTTAAAATAGAGATTCAAGGGGTAGAATTTCTAGCAGATTTGATAGTATTGGATTCTCAAGGGTTGGATGTTATCTTGGGAATGGACTGGCTATCCAAGCATCAAGGTAAAATTGATTGTGCAAGTCGGTCCATTTCTGTTTCAAATGAAGACGACATCCAAGTCGTTTTCAGTTCCAAAACAAATGGTTCTCATCTTTATTCTTTGAAAGCTAATGCCACCCCTACTTTGGAGATGGTACCAGTAGTTTGTGAGTACCTAGATGTCTTTCCTGAAGATCTTCCAGGTATGCCCCTAGACCGAGAAGTGGAGTTCGTAATTGAACTAGCACCCGGTACTGCTCCAATATCAAGAAGACCTTATCGGATGCCTCCCAATGAGCTGGTAGAGTTGAAGAAACAACTTGGAGAATTGCTTGACAAAGGATTTATCCGACCGAGCTCCTCACCTTGGGGATGCCCGGCCATCTTTGTTAAGAAGAAAGACAAGACTTTGCGGATGTGTGTGGACTACAGTCCGTTAAATGAAGTCACTGTCAAAAATAAGTATCCTCTTCCTCGCATCGATGATCTTTTTGACCAATTGACTGGAGCCCGAGTCTTTTCCAAGATTGATTTGCGTTCGGGCTATCATCAGATCAAAGTCAGAGCTGAGGACATTCTTAAGACAACATTCTCTACTGGCTACTGTTTGTATGAGTATACTGTCATGTCCTTTGGTCTGACAAATGCTCCTGCATATTTCATGAATCTCATGAATTCAATATTCATGGATTACTTGGACAAATTTGTTGTCGTGTTCATTGACGGCATTCTTATTTACTCCAAGTTGGATGAAGAGCATGAGCAGTATTTGAGGCTTGTGTTGGAGACACTTCGTAAGCATCAACTGTATGCTAAATTCAACAAGTGTGAGTTCTGGCTCAAGAAAGTCCACTTTTTGGGGCATGTGTTATCCGAAGGTGGTATCACTGTTGATCCAAGCAAGGTACAAGATGTACTAGACAGGGGTCAGCCCAAAAGTGTTTATGACATCTGAAGTTTTCTTGGACTTGCGGGTTATTACCGAAGGTTCAGTGAAAATTTCTCCAAAATCGCAAGACATTTGACTCAGCTTCTGAAGAAGGAGAAGAAATTCATTTGGTCAGCCGAGTGTGAAGAAAGTTTTCAGCTTTTGAGAGAACTCCTGACCAAAGCTCTAGTTTTCACTCTGCCAGATATTCGCAAGAGCTTTGATATCTATTGCGATGCATCTCGCCATAGACTTGGTTGTGTTCTCATGCAAGAGGGCTGAGTTGTGGCGTATGCATCCAGGCAGTTAAGACCTCATGAAGTGAATTATCCTACTCATGATTTGGAATTGGCAGCCGTAGTCCATGCTTTGAAGCTTTGGCAACATTACCTCATCGGTAATCGTTGCGAGATCTATACTAATCATAAGAGCCTAAAGTACATATTCACTCAAGCTGATATGAATATAAGGCAAAGAAGATGGCTTGAACTGATCAAGAACTATGATATGGGTGTTCATTATCACCCAGGTAAAGCCAATGTAGTGGCCGACGCTTTGAGCAGAAAGTTACGGTGCAACTGCTTGTCGGTAACACCTCTTGCTAAAGGCTTGTGTGCGGAATTTCAGCGCCTAAGTTTGGAGATGGTTGAAGAAGGATTTATCACTGCCTTAGAAGTGAAATCCACACTTGAGGATCAGATCCTTAAGGCTCAGAAGACTGATGCTGAGGTAGCCGAAATTAGGGAAAATTTAAAGGAGGGTAAAGCCAAAGATTTTTCTAAAGACGCCCGAGGTATCATTCGGTACGGCAATCGTTTAGTGGTACCCTCAGATCCCCAGTTGAGAGAGCTAATTCTTAAAGAGGCTCACAACTCAAAATTTTCTATACATCCTGGTAGTACCAAGATGTACCAGGATTTGAAGAAAACATTCTGGTGGAGCCAAATGAAAAGGCAAATTGCACAGTTTGTTGCTGAGTGTGATATTTGCCAAAGGGTCAAAGCCGAACACTTGAAACCAGCTGATACCCTTCACCCTTTGCCTATTCCCCAGTGGAAGTGGGAGGTGATCGGTATGGACTTTGTTACCGGCCTTCCAAGGACTCGGAATGGTTCTGATGCCATTTGGGTGATCATTAATCGTCTAACAAAGGTGGCTCATTTTATCCCTGTCAAGACCACCTTCAGTGGCCATCAGCTAGCCGAGCTCTATATCTCCAGAATTGTTTGTCTCCATGGTGTACCGAACGTCATTGTCTCGATCGTGGCTCTCGGTTCACTTCTCACTACAGAGTTGTCTTCATCAAGCTATGGGGTGATCTATCTTTCAAAGATCGCTTATCATCCTCAAACTAGTAGTCAGACCGAGAGGGTGAATCAAGTTATGGAAGACCTTCTCAGAGCCTGTGTGCTGTCATATAGCAAGAATTGGGAAAAGTGCTTATCGTATGTGGAGTTTTCCTACAATAACAACTACCAAGCAAGCATTCAAATGTCACCTTTTGAAGCTTTGTATGGAAGAGCTTGTAGGACTCCTTTGAACTGGTTTGAGTCTAGAGAAAGACCATTCTATGGTCCAGACTTAGTAGTGGAAGCTGAAGAGCAAGTTCGTCTGATCCGAGACCAACTGCGTACTGCACAGTCTCGTCAGAAGAGCTACGCCGACCATCATCGTCGAGAGTTGAGCTTTGAGGTAGATGACCATGTCTATCTTAAAGTCTCACCGATGAAGGGCACTCATCGCTTTCAGGTGAAGGGAAAGCTAGCACCTCGTTATATCAGACCTTTTCGAATCCTTGCTAAACGAGGAGCTGTGGCATATCAATTGGAGTTGCCAGACTCTCTTGCAGTAGTAGATGATACTTTTCATGTGTCTCAACTGAAGAAATATCTTCGTGTTCCTACCAAAGCAACTGCTTATGAAAGTCTTGATCTCCAACCTGATCTTTCCTACCTAGAACAACCGGTGCGTATCCTCGATGAGATGGAACGCAGGACAAGAAACTGCACCGTCAAGTTCTTGAAAATCCAATGGAGTAATCACACGGAAGAGGAAGCCACGTGGGAGCGTGAGGATCTGATGAGGATTGAGCACCCTCACCTCTTCCATGTTTGAAGTGCCTTCAAATCAAGAAAGACAAGGTTAAACAAAGCAAAGTAAAAAAAGATGTAATGACAACACCTTATTGTTCTTAATGATCTTTAATTTGCTATCTTTGAAGGAAATCAAAACAACAGATGTTGTAATATTCCTTTTCTATCTTTGAAAGAAATAAAGACAACAGGTGTCGTGTTTCTAGAAAAGATCAATTCAGCTTCATTCCATTCCAACTTCTGATCTTCCTGGAATCTCGGTACGAGATTCTCTTAAGGAGGGAAGGTTTGTAACAACCCTAGTTTTAACGAACAGTAATAAAATGATTTTCATAGCATTTCTGGTCAGTTTGAAACTTGGGCAATTTGTTACAATTTTAAAACCTCCATTTTCGATTCACATCTTAGCCTTAGTTGCTGAAAAATACCGAATCTTAGTTTATCCGGCCCACATACCAAAGGAAGTATGTCATCGTTCGGAGGCATCCGAAGGCTTACGGGCTGACTAAGTCATGTGGGTAAAGATGTACACCTTTGCAGAGTTAAAACTATTCAAATAGCCGTGTCCACGGTTACAGACAACACTGGATTTGTTGGTTATCAATGTATAGATTCTATTTTTAAAATGTTGTCAGGGGTACTGTTTCGGCATGAAGGTGTATTCATGCTAGTTGTTTATTCAAAGTGGACAGCCACTTTGATTTTGTGAATGATTGTTGAATAATCTTTTACTTACTGTTGTTTTAGTCCAAACTTGTTTATAATCATGCTTTAACAAAACTTAGCAAGTGTAGGACTGAAACCTGACTTCATGCAAAACTATTACCTTACAACCTTCCTATTGTCAGCCTTATGCATGTAAAGTTCTAATCCTTTGTTTAGGTGCTGCTAAACACTTTATTTTAGTAGTTTTGTGTATGTCTTGCGAGTACCTTTTGTACTCAGGTGCTTTAACCACTTGTTGTAGGTGAGGACGGTTACTTGTACGAAATGCCTGTTAGCGCCGATTAGGGCGACGCTAACGAGTGAAGCTATTTCTATCATCCACTCAGTTGCTTGAGGGTTATGAGGGCACACTTGGTGGCTTTTTGCTGTTTATAGTTTGTTTCGCTGCACTAAAACTTCGATGTTTGTTCTTTGTTGATTTATACGTGAACCGAACCAACTTGTAAAGTTTTGTATGTATTAATGTATCTGTATGCCTTATATGACATGGTAGAATGTTGTTGAGGATATATGTACAATAGTCTTTGATCTTGGGAACTATTGTAAGACATATATCTGGGAACCTAACATTGGGTTTATTCCTTATTGAAAATTATGCTTTCGGGTGTAATTATTTAACTTGGAATATATTCAATACCAGGGGTCCTCACACCTAGGCTGGTCGCGCGCGGTGGGCTGGCTAGGCGTAGAATAGAGAATAGTATACACACACAATAGGATCTTTCCTACTGTTTCCATTCAAAACATAATCTGTCTAAACCAACCTATATATTTTCAAACTTTAGCCTGCAGTCACTTCTCGTTAGAGATACTAGTCATCAACCCATGCATCGCGCGGGCTAGGAATAATTTAAATATTTTTTTTTGTTTTTGAAGAAATTATACAAATCCAAATCAAATTAGGATCAATATCATATATTTTGAACAGTTATATTTCTTTAATTGGTATGGTGGACTTCCAACATAGCACTAAAGTAATCTATAATTTTAAACATTCTTTCCATAACTTTTAACTTTTAAAAGTTCCATAATATTCTTATCTATCGATTATTGACATCAATTCAAATAAGTGCATATGACTTGAAAGCTCAAGCGTTTTTTTAGAATTTTAATCAACATTTATATAAAATTAGATAGAATTTTAGTTTTGAATTTAATTTGACATATGATAAATTCCAAATTTTTATTTTTATTTTTTGGAGCTAATTTTACAGACGCATACTAGTATATCTTAGATTAGACCATAAGTGTAGTGATAGTTTTCTAAGCATTGGCTTACTTGTAAAACTGACCAATCACACGAGTGTAATGCTGGACCATCGATGGTATATTTGTAAAGTTTCAGATCATTTCGGAGCTTGTATTGTAAACAAATGATGGTATATTTTGGTTGACTGATATTGGCCTTTCTATATTAATTTCTTTCATTACGCAATGTCCAAAATAAATACATGCATGCACTACGAGCGATATCTATTTTGTTTTATATGTACAAATGCATGTATCATCATATTTTCAGATTCCATGAAAAAAAATCAGTTTAAATACATGCTTAACAAGGTCCTTTAAACCCTTACGGGCATTTTAGATCTTTCACTACCAGAATCGTCGAATTTCCCGAGTGCTCATAAGTTTCCCGAGTGTTTTGGGTAATACACTCGGGAACTTCCCGAGTGCCTTACGAAACACTCGGTAATAGAATAAAACACTCGGGAAATTAACATTTCCCGAGTGTCCAATCGGACACTCGGGAAAATTTGACGGGAGCAGCAATGTCCCGAGTGTTGACACTCGGGAGCTAAAACATCCGATTGCGCCATTATTTTCCCCACATGCGCGCCGTTCGTTCCGTTCCCCAAAACCATGGCGCGCTCCCTCTCCCAATCCCCCACGCTGCTCCCTACTCCCAATCCCCTGGCCTCCTCCCATCCTCCGCCGCCTCCGCGCCTCCGCCCTTGCCCCGCGCGCCTCCCCTCGTCTCCTCCCCACCTCCTCGGCCTTGCCGCCCGACCTCCTCCAGCCTTGCCGCCCGACCTCCTCGGGTGGCGACTCCGCCTCCCGGCTCCCTCCTCTGCCCGGCGCGCCCCGCCTCCCGGCTCCGTCCTCCGCCCGCCGTCACCCGCCTTGTCGACTCCGCCTCCCGGCTCCGCCTCCCAGTGCCTCCTCCATGGCTCCCTCCTCCATGGCCTTGCCTCCCGCTCCCTCCTCGGCCGCGCCGCCCCTCGTCAGACGCCGTCGCCTTCTGAGTATCACCGTGCGCATTGCTTGCTTGCCGATGCATGGTGTGTGTGTGTGCGCTGATGAGCTAGCTATGGGCGGCCGCCAAGGTATCACATGGCATTATCGCTAATTATCGGTATATATATGTATGCGTTAGAAGATCACATGGCGGTGTCAAATGCTCAATGCTAGCTATCATATGTGCAGTATTTACCCAATTAAGGAGTAGTTGATGGATTCTTTTTCTAAGAGAAAGGACTAGATATATGATTCTGGAAGAGCTCGTAGTTTAGTTATACATGGCTTAGTGGCGATGCGTCGCTTATGTACACATCATGGATTAGGAATTAAATAATGACGCTATTCCATTAGGATTAGGAATGAAAAAGGAAAAAAAATCCTTTCAGGAAAATTGTAAGAACTCTCTCATTCGAAGGGAGGCCACATATTGCAATTAGCTAGCAGGGCTTGGCCTGCTTGTCACTGATAGTAATTCAAGTTCACTCCCGCTAGCTATATATGTTCACCTAGTCTGAATACTACAATTGTGGATAGGTACATGTATCCAAGAGTCAGGATTGATATTTTACAGTTGAAATGATCAAATGGGCAAAGTAATTAAACTATTTTTATAATTTGTTTGATATTTTACACTCGGGTGCTGTCCTATAGTACCTACGATGTGAATGGGTACCGCTTCCGAACATCGACACATGAGAGGGAACGGCCTAATGCAACAACAATTAATAGTGGATTGGTGACTATAGGACAAGATGGGAGCGATACACCTGTTGAATACTATGGAGTAATTGAAGAAATAATTGAACTATATTTCCATGGTAGCAAACCTCTCAAACTTATGTTATTCAAATGTCATTGGTTCCATCCGTTCAGAAGTCGACGGGATACATCACTTGAAATTTGGTTGAAGTTGCACATCAATCAATCCTACCGAGCAATGACCCATTTATTGTGGCTCGACAAGCCACCCAAGTATACTACATCCGCACCCATGCAAAACTATGAGTAGTCTCTTGGATTGGTGGGTAGTACATAAGGTGCAACCATATGGTAAACTACCTACCCCTAGTGAGCGAGGACTACAACATGGAGACCAACAATGGTGTTGACCTATTCTTTCAAGAAGATGGGCTACGGGGACTTTTCAAATAATAATTGGGGAAGAGGGCGATCACATGGATGATATTCAAATCGATGCCGATGAGGTTGTAAACCAAGAGGACTTGGAACTACTTAATCGCTTAGACATTGATGGCACCAAAGGGATGACGCCGAGTCAACACCTCATGATAGTGACGATGACTTTTAGAGGGCCCATCTGCGGAGGATCCCATTGTAGACCGACTACTTCTAAGCATGATCTTGTATGTCTTCCATTTATTTGCTGCATGTTTTTAATTTTTTGTATGAGCTTACTTGATTACGTTATATTACATTTTTCTATGAGCTTACTTGATTACGCTATATTAATTGATTTATTTTATTTTATTTCATTTCAGGACACCAAAAAATGAGTGGCGTCGACGAGGCAGCATACTCTAGTCGAGGCAGACGCTTGTTTTCCACTCGAGGAGGCAGAGGCGCGCTGCCACTCGGCGAGGCAGAGGGCAGCCACGGCCCCTCGGGAGGCAGAGGGGCAGCCACGGCCCTTCAGAGGCGATGGGGCAGCCGTGGCCACTAGGCGAGGTAGAGGGCAGCCACGGCCCCTCCAGAGGCGATGGGGCAGCCGCCCCTCGAGGGACAGGGGGTCTACCTCTAGTAGATCAGGCTCCTGTACCCGCAGCCCTCACGTGCTGATGATGTGGAGCGTGAGGCGGAGGTGAGGAGGAAGAGCGGCACCTTGAGGCGGAGGTGAGGAGGATGAGCACCATGAGGTACAAGAATATTGGATCGAGGACTGCGAACCTGCCACGACGACCAACCCGAGAGGAGGAGAAGATCATCATCGTTCTGTTGGCGACACGTAAGTAATTGTTTACACTTTCACTAATTTAGCCCACTTACTTGCATACCTAAAAAAACTAATATCGCGTGCAATGGCGAGAAGAAGGCGGGGTGACAAATGTAGACTTCGAGCGGCATAATTGGCGTGTTGCCGATGGCACTTCCTGGCTTGGTCACATCTGAGAGGACGGCGGGAACTGCATGGACATGGTGCCACTCACAGGGCAGCTGCAGATACTGCCATGCTTGAAGGAGAGGTTCCATTTGACAATTTGTTTGCGGGTGGAGAAAGTTTTTGGGTAAGTGACTAAATATTCAAATCTGCTTTTATGTGTTCCTATGCATGTTAGGGTTGATTTGGCCCCAATGTTCAATCACCTAACAAAGAACCACTATTTAACTCAAAGATTAATTTTTTCCGGTGTATTAATACAAACTAGATCACTAAACAACCATACTTAACTTACGGTAGATTAGGCTAGTTTTGCTCAATCTATTCATGTTAGGATAGTTATCTTAATTGTGATAACAACTAAATCATCATCAACTATTTATTAGCCGGTATATGGCTAAAAATGGTAGTTTTAAATCAAACACCTATCTAAATTGCACAAGGAGTACTAACATTTTGAAGAACACATAAGCCATTTGAGGACAAAGTCATTATATTTTGTGTTTTTATGCAAACCTAACCTAGCTAATCTCACTTGTTTGGTACTAAAACTTCAAGTAGTCGACATGTTTAATTTACCTCTTTTGGATGTTTAGTAGCCAAGTAATAAATGTCAACTAACTTAATCATCTTATTCTTTATCAATTCCTTTTCGCTTTCATCAACTAACTTAATCATCTTATTCTTTATCAATTCTTTATTCTTTGATTGTAGTGGTGGTTTCGATGGGTCGATTTGACGGATAGGAAGTCGATTCAAAGCGAGTGCTTCGTAATTGTGTTAAGAAGCTCATCCCACGATGTTCTCTGGCACGCATCAAGCGGTGATCTGTTACCACACACAAGTGCTTGACACAGATTCATAGGGCCGACGACCGCCAAACGCATATCACTTTCGAGTACATGCGGGTAACCAACCGAACAAACGATGTCCTTGATTACAATCAATTCTAGTTTATTTATATTTAACACTTGGTTAATTTAGGCAATACCTTGGTGGGTCCTGAAGTGTGAAGATGCATGGCGCAGATTCTCCGAGGCAGTGGTGCAATGAGCGATGGTTGCGGGCCTCTCGTCTTTGCTAGGGAGCGGCGATTGTTGATGGACGGACACGACACATCGTCAAAGCAGACTCCTCCATGGCTCGTTACAAGAAGAACTGGTAGGTCAACATGTTCATATTGATTGTATGTTGCGGATACATATTTATTGATCGCCGTGGTTTTTGGGTGCGAAAAGAAAAAGCAGAGGCTGTCTCCGATATGGAGGCATATGTAGAAGCTAGGAGGGTGATCGGAGGGCACCTTGTGCGACCAAGTATGACATGAGCACTTGGTACGATTTCGATCATTTTGTCCCCGATGATTTCCGCTCCTCGATGATTTTGTCCAACAGTGCATATCTTGATCTTTGCTAAGGAGATTCATGGCCCGAGTACGACGTCATGAATTCGCCACTAGACGAAAGTGTCTTGTGTACAAAGTGGCAAGGGAAGAAACATGGTCGTTTCTTCATGGGTGCCGGCTACATTAGCACACCGACCACCCTCTCCGAGGTCCGATCCACGAGTCTTTGCATCAAGCGATGAGGTACACCTTCAATGTCGACAAACAACCACCATCACATGTTTAAGTCTTGGTTTTCTCACTTGAGGCGAATTTGCAAGAGGAAATTGAGGCTAGATAAAGCGGTTAGAGCAAATGCTCATGCAAAGTTAGTTGGAGCGTGGTAGTACAATAACAAAGTAATATAATATATATATATATATATATATATATATATATATATATATATATATATATATATATATATATATATATATATATATATTCATACTTGGCTAATGTATGGCAATGTGCAAACAAATATGCAGTACTCGGACCGGGACTCGACCTAATGCCTCTCCGTCGGGGGAACCACTGCCTCACTTATCTGCTCCGGTTAGTAACTGCATACTGATTATTATATTGTTAGTCTCTTATGAGTGCTTGATTCAGAATACATTGAAATGACATGCAATGTACTTATTGGTCGCTACTGCAAATTTCTTATAATGCGATTTCTTATGAAAATGCAGGAGCAGCGGATCGGTTGCCCGATTGCTAATCCACGAAGATCTTTGGTGCACATGTTGAAGATCATGTGAATGCATCCATCGCCGAGAGGTCACCACCAGGTGCTTGCTATTTTCATGATCTACTAAAAGGATACCAATATTAGAAAACATTCACAATCAGGTGATTGCTAAAAAATGGAAAAAAATGGCTTCATATATAACTAATTCTCTATATCTATATCATAAATTCTTTTGAAATGTGTCAACATATAATAATTTGTATGTACACTCCTTTGTATGAATTTGATGATAAGTGCTTGAGACATAAATGTTGATCGAGAGTTCACAATGACAAAATTTTGAGAGTTGCGATAAATGATCAATTAGGCCACAAGCTAGTGGCCCACACCCCTGCATGCCTTTAAGCGATTTGCCATGTTATTAGGTTGCTCATCATGATTTAAAGGAATTTTTTTGCTTTGTCAATAGTTTGGTTAATTATCTTTTCATGTATCAATTCCTAACTTTTGTTGTAACATGGCACTAATATTAAGTTTTGCTCTATCTGCAGAACTTTGAAAATGATGCTCTTATGCACGGAAGATTGAAGCAGGAAATTCTGTGCATGCAAATGGTTGTAGTGATACTTGTTATTTGGAACTGTCATATGTATAATAATGCCTTATGCTTACATTTTCGAACTTGATCTTGAATGTTGTGAGCTCGGGAACTGTTATGATGTCTTTTGTTCGATCTATACATTTATATATACATATATTGTGGAATGGATGGATGGATGGATTATTTGATTGCTGTGGAATGGATGGATGGATGGATTGATTATTTGACTGTTGTGGAATGGATGGATTGATTATTTGATTCTTTGTGGAATGGATTTTAAATGAATTTGTGAAAATTCGCAAAGCAGTTTGTCGATTTCCCGAGTGCCTTATCGCTTTACCGAGTGTTTGGCACTCGGGAACTAGACCAAAAGTTTCCCGAGTGTTGACACTCGGAAAGAGACAAAACTTTCCCGAGTGTCGCCGACACTCGGAAATTGAAACTTCGAAAACGACAAAAAGTTTCCGAGTGTAGACACTTGGGAAAACTTGACCCGTGGCAATTTCTGCGGATCCGTCGGAAGATTTCCGAGTGTTTTTCCGCCATGCACTCGGGAAAAATGCCACGTGTCAATTTTCCTGGTTAAATCGGTCAAGCGGTGGGAACATTCCGAGTGTTTTTGACCGTATTCGAGTGTTAACACTCGGTAATAGTTCCGTTACATTTGGAGAAGCCGTTCGTGGGTTTTTCCCGAGTGTCGACATTTCCGAGTGTCTCTGGATACACTCGGTAAATATATATTTCGAGTGTAACACTCGGAAACCGTTTTCTCCGACTAATCTATCCCGAGTGCTTTTTCGAGTGTGACACTCAGAAATATGTTTTAGAGTGTTTAGCCCACTTTCCCGAGTGTTTTTGGCACTCGGGAAAAATCCTGTCTCTGGTAGTGTTTCACCCTTCACACACAACTCAATAAGCTAACATCCTAGAAAAAATTTGACTACCAAACAACAAAGTTTGGCTTAAAAGCTTCGAAACTTATAAACTGTTTAAGTCAAAAAGATGACTTTAAACTATAAACCAAAAAATCTAAGCCTAGACAAAAAGAGCCTATGAAGGTGGGCTTTCACTCCATGTTTGCTAACGCCCAAGCACCGCATAGCTGTGCACTTGTGCATATGCGCTAAAAAAACATAGTTGAGCATGTGTAATTTTAACTAATGTGCGAGCCAAATTATTTAAGCATTTGCTTAGTCGGTTTTCCACTAGGGCTCGATTAAATTTGTTTGCGAACTATTTACAGCAACATGCATGTATGCTGTAACTCATCGAAGAGGATTTGTGTTTGGTAGGCTATTAGCGTATGGGCATGTTATTTAAATAGAACACTTCTTATTTTCTCGCCGATATACGATACCTAGCAGGTAAATCTAAGATGATGGTTGCATATGTTTCATAAATCAGACGATCAATATCTTTCCTTTTCTTCGATTAGTGTAGGAATTTTTAGATATTTTCTTTTTTTAATTAATGTGGGAATTTCTAACCTTTTACCTTTTAGGATTAATACGGTGGCTTCTACAGGAGCTAGTTAGTAATAGTAAGGGAGCAACTAGCGTTTGGACGACGATGTGGAGCTTTCCGTCTATGCTCCGACGCAACATCCGTAGACAATGTGTGCAATAATTTTAATTCATGTGTGCAACAAAATACACAAATAACAATATAATGATGAGATTTTTTTTGAAAAAAATACAATATTCTCATCGAAATTGCATAAAATCATCAGTATAGAATCTAGCTACGCTTTTAAAAACTAGTTCAAATATCCCAAACAAACAAATTTCGATGTTACAACATTGCAACATTGGAAAATAACAGTGGAGACATCTAAAAATAATTATTACAATATTTTTAGAACAATGATGCAACAATCAAATAGTGAAAGGGCTGCAACAAAAAGTTTACTCTTGTACAACAAATTAAAAACACCATTACAACAAAAAAACATCTTGCCGCAACATTTGTTGCAACAACATCGAAACAATAAAAAACGCTCCATGCAACATTTCGAGTCAACTGTTGCAACAAAATTAGCAAACATCTGCAACAGAACGTACTCGGATGAGGCACCCGATGGTGACGAGTAGCAACGGCACATGATCTAGGGTGTTGCTGCGGCACCGACAAGAAGCCCGCGATGGTGGAGCTTAGGCGTTGCTCATGGAAGCCATCGCTGGCGATGGAGCTCGAGATGTTGCGGGAGCTCACGACAGACGAGATGGCCAACCACGCTGACTTCGCCTTGCTCTTGGATCTACCGGATCTGTGTCGGCTCGGTGGGCTCTGGGCCTCCGGCTTCTTGTGAATAATGCTTGATAAGACATTTTGGGGAGAAAGAAGTATGGGAGGAGGTGTTATGCAGTGCAAACATGCGGAGGAGCCGAATGTGAATGAGTTGAGAAGAACCTAGAAAGAATAGGTGGGAGTCAAAAAAGTGAGCCACGTGGACCATAGCGCGAGTGGCGTGAGGAGTGCATGCCTTCGACTGTTTTCTTCCCTTCGTGGGGACGCACATCCTCTGCCATCATTGTGCAATGTCACAGGTGAATAGTGCCGTGACATTGAGCAGCATCCGTCGAATCAGAAAGCAATGATTGAGACCATGTTATGTACTGTTCATGGATATTGTAGCATCACTAGCCCTGGATACTTGGTAGGAACACTGTTGCATTGGTGCTGTTCATAAATACTGTAGCGATTGATATGAGTCGTTCTTTTCGGATCGGGCAGCTCAAATCTGTTGTTCAGAGGATGCGAACCCCTTCGCGGGTGGCTTGGTAAAGCGTCCGGAGCGACGTATGAGCATTAAACCTAATAGTAAAGATGGCCAGCCGCAAACACTAGTCATACCTACATGACCCTTCGCTGCGCCCGTGGCCTGGGCGCCGCGGGCGAGGCCCAGTTCGTCGCCCTCCTGAGGGCCAGCGCGGCCGCCGGCGACCTGCCCTCCGGCGCCGCTCTTCACGCGCGGTACGCCAAGTCGTACCTCCCGCCCACCACCTTTCTCGCCAACCACCTGCTCGTCTTCTACTCCCGCCTCGGCCTCCCGGGCCTCGCCCGCCGCCTGTTCGACGAAATGCCGCGCCCCAACGTCTTCTCCCACAACGCCCTCCTCGCCTCACACGCGCGCGACCCGCGCCTCGCCGCCGCGCTCTTCGCCCGCATCCCCGGTCCGGACCTCGTCTCCTACAACACGCTCCTCGCCGCCTTTGCTTCAGCCGGGCTTGCTGCGGACGCGCTCCGGCTGTTTTTGAGCATGCGCCGTGCGGACCTCTCTGTTGATGGTTTCACCGTGTCCTCTGCCATATCTGCTACGACCGGCATTTCTGTTGTCTCCCAGCTTCATTCTTTTGCTGTCATGTCTGGCCTCGATTCATACGTCTCCGTCAAGAACTCGTTGATGAGTGGGTATGGTAAGGGTGGGTTCTTGAAAGAGGCCGAGAGGGTGTTCGCGAATATGGGTGACAGCATGAGGAACCATGTGTCGTGGAACTGTATGATCGCGGTGTATGGACAGCATGGACATGGCTGGAAGGCTATGGAGCTGTTCCAGGACATGGCAGGGCGAGGATTCACTGTAGACACTTGTACTCTGGCTAGCGTTCTGTCAGCGTTCGCCACAACACAGGGCTTGGATGCTGGGATGGAGCTCCATGGCAGACTGATCAAGAGTAAGTTCACTCAAGATCCACATGTGGCGAGTGGCCTTGTCGATTTGTATGCCAAATGTTGTCGTATTCAGGACGCAAGGAAGGCATTCGATGAGGTTGGCAAGCCTGATCTGGTGCTATGGAACACACTTATATCTGCATACTCGTTGCACGAGGAGGTCTCTGAGGAGGCGCTTCTTTGCTTCCAAGCAATGCAAAGAGCTGGATTTTGCCCAGATGATTGCAGCTTTGTTTGCGTGATCAGTGCCTGCTCCAACATGTTGTCACCGTCACAAGGGCAGCAGCTACATGCATTGGTGATCAAGTCTGACATACCAAGCAATTGGACTTCTGTTGACAATGCGATGATCACGTTGTATTCGAGATGTGGAAAGGTAGCTGAAGCCAAGATGTTGTTTGACAGGATGACAGCGAAGAACACTGTGTCGTATAATTCGATTATTGCAGGCCTTGCACAACATGGACATGCTGTTACAGCACTCAGGCTCTTCAAAGACATGCTGAATTCAAAATATGAACCGACAGGCATTACCTTTATTTCAGTGCTATCAGCATGTGCCCACACTGGAAAAGTCGATGAAGGCTGGGACTATTTCAACTCAATGAAGCAGAAATATGGCATAGAACCTTGCGAAGAACACTACTCTTGCATGATTGACCTACTTGCCCGTGCCAAGAAGTTTGAGGAGGCTGAGAAGATTATAATGAAAATGCCTTTTAACCTCAGTTCAGTTGGTTGGACTTCTTTGCTTGGTGCTTGCAGGACACATGGAAACATGGAGCTTGGAGCAAGAGCAGCCAAAGAGATTCTCCATTTGAGTCCTTCAAATGCATCGGCACCTGTTGTGCTCTCAAATATGTATGCTAGTGCTGGCAAGTGGGAAGAGGCTGCAAAAATCAGGAAGCTCATGAGAGATCGGGGCATTAGAAAGAAGCCTGGCTACAGCTGGATAGAGCTTGGAAGAATAGTTCATGTGTTTGTTGCCAGTGATGTATCACATCCTAGAATCAAAGAGGTATACCAATTCTTGGAGGTGATGTCGGAGAAGATGAAGCTTGCAGGGTATGTGCCAGATGTGAGATGGGCGTTGGCAAAGGATCAGGCAGCAGAAGGGGAGACAAGGTTGAGGCACCATAGCGAGAAGCTTGCAGTGGCCTTTGGCTTGATTAACACGAAAGAAGGAGAACCTATACTTGTGATGAAAAATCTGAGGATATGTGGAGACTGTCATAATGCCATCAAGATAATCTCTGCTATGACTCGTAGGGAGGTCACTGTCAGAGATGCACACCGGTTCCATTGCTTTCGTGATGGAAGCTGCTCATGTGGAGATTATTGGTGAAACTGAAAGCCTAACTCCTGAAGTTCATGAGGGAGCTGAACTTCTGTTTTGTTTCAACCATCATATCGGATGCACTTCGCAGTTCTTGTGGTCACCATTGTGCTGATAACAAGTACTCTTTTAGAATGAAATCAAGTTAATTTGGACTAAGTTGCAGAAAGATATGTCAAAGTTCAGTTTCCTTGGAAACTCGAGTTGGTCCTGATTGGTACTGAAACTCAACAGTCAAAATAAATACCAACGAGACATGAATATCTCTAAAGCTAAAGACTCCTTACCTGAGTGATTACAGCACACCTTCATGGTACCAACCTTGCCATCTGTTCTTGCTTAAAAAAATTGCATGTTGAAGCATTTTCTGCTCAATGACTTATCTAAAAATTATGTTCCAGGGTAGCCTCGTTGGTGGAGATCATACAAGACGTGGTCCATGTTTTTGTGATCAAAGGCCTCGAAGACTAGTAAATTGTGGTTGTTAAAATAGTCTGAAACATATCTTCAGTGGTTAAGGTTATCTGAACTTTAGCATATTTCGGTAATAGGCAGAATTGATTAAAATCAATTATTCGTCATATTGCAGGAGAGAGGTCTTACTTGAAGAATGAACTGCTCCTGGTGCTGGTACAGAGCTGTCAAAATTGTCCTCGCATGTGAGGATTAGTTCAGTTGGCATTGCATCCCTTCATCAGTGTAAGCCTCCAAATTCATTATTTGTGAATGGCAAAATGCATGCATTTATTGTAAGATTCCCAATGCGTTATGTATGGCAAGAGTGGAATTGATATTTTTCTCAATACACCACTAGAAAGAGTAATAATCTACTAATATTATTAAGCTAACAACCCTCAGCAAAAATAGGCAAAAGTATTTATCAAATGAATCTCAGAAAACTGTTATTGAATTATGAATGATATGACTATGCGCACAACTAAACTGTGTTTGCAGAATGGGCCCTTGTGCTTTGCGGACCTGAGGGAGCTGCAGCAGCACACACCTGTGAGTTGAGGACACAGAGGACATTTGGCTTCACTTGAACTTGCCAAGGTGCCGCAGTTCCTGCAGCACTGACTGGCTTGGAAATGCTGTTGTGAGCACCTGCAACTCCAAGATGCTGACGACATATGAGCTCACCGGTGGCACGTGCAGCATGCTCTGATGCAGGGAAAGAAATCCCGCCTGGTTACCCGGGCCGGTTACCGGTACCGGAGGGTGGTCGGGAAAAAAAACCAGCGGTTTTTTCAATTTTCGAATGAATTTCAATTGAATTTAAACAATTTTGACTGAAATTTACTGGTAACCGGCCGGTTACCGGTACCGGAGGGGGACCGGGATTCAAACCCGGTCCGGTTAGCTGATCCTTGCTCTGATGTGCTTCACAATAGGTGCTTGAGGGTGAATAATTCAGGGTTGTGACATCGGTTGGAGCAACATGAATGAGGTGCAGCAAGACGGCGACACTGGTAGGACTGTGCCATATAGCACACTAGCACAGTGACCCTACTCAACCCAGTTTAAATTCCTGTCTTTTACATATGTGTTGATCTAATTGCCAAAATTGCGTAGTTTGCTCATGGTGACCTGCATCCAGGGCAGGATCAATAGGATCCTTGGACATGACCTTCATTACCACCAGCCAGGATGCCTTCATAGCTCATAGACAAACGGGACTAGGATGTCCATGTGCAGTTTCATACATACACTTAAGGTGGGTGTATCGAGTGTGAAAATTGGGAGTGTCCTTATCGCCTCTCTGATTCTGTGAGGTATACATATTAAGTGGCTGTAGTGCTGTACTTTGGTTTGGTTGTGTAAAGTATAGACATTAATCTATCAGAACTTACTGCTCGTTTGTTCAATGACCATAAATTATTTTTAGATCAAATCCAGAAATCATTGTGTAAACTGGATGCGATGTGATGATGAGAAATTCGCAACAATCTCAAGTAGATTGGTGGTCGTGTATTCACGCTACCTAAGTTTCTATTGCTTGTGTTATTTTACATGGTGGTTATGATAATATATATGTAGAACATTTACAAAGGATCAACATTTACTCCATATTTAATTAACAGTGCTAAACTTTTGTGCTCGTCTAAACTTTTGTGCTCGTTTGACATCTGATACTAGCTCCATGGTGTGTGTGTGTGTGCGCTTGTTATTTACTGCATTTTTTCTTTACTTGCTGTGATGATTTGGTGGCATTATCAGATTCAGGTCAGTTATTGGCTCATTTCATTGCATAAGAATGAACTTGCTATGATCTTTTATCCTAGGATGTTTTTACATTTGTTCTGAAGATGTAGGTTAACTTTGAAGATGAAAATAAAACATCAAAACTGGTGCATGCTGACAGTTTGTCACATCTTTTGTGGTGCTAACTGTGCGTGATATTATTTTCTTAAAATTGAAGCATGTTAACACTTCTGGACAAACAAGTGGTGCATATTGTAATCTACTCAATAGGAAATAAAGTTGTTATAATGTATCAAAGGTAGGTCAACCACTTCAAGTTATAAGCTATAACAGCACTACTAGGAGAAAATTTTCAGTAACCAGGGTTGATATGTAGGGTACAACTATGCCATCACGTCCAAATTAACTAATGGAGTGTCAACAGCTCAAAACAAAAATAGTGGAGCGTCAGATTATATCTTTTAGCTAATCAAGAAAACCTTTTAGCTAATCAAGAAAACGTCATGTAACTAATAAAAACGGAAGAGTATGTTCTATAAACAAATAAGAAGAGGATGAGGTATGTGTAATTTTACTACATAGGATAGTGTCTTTGCCTACTTAGGAGAGGTACAGGCAACCTTCTCTGCAGCAAATAAGCAATGCAACTGAGTACAAAAATGTACTCGCAAGACTTACGAATAACAAACCTATACATAGCTACATGCAAGCCGAATCAAAGGAGAAAGGCTATAGGGTTCATTTTTAGCGCAAAGTAATATTTCATTTGAAATAGTGTAATAGATTGAAGGCAATTTAACAAATCTATTTTTACTTCTTTAAATAACAGCGAGACAATATTATAAACATAATTAACATCCTGGGGGTGACTTCCCAACAGCCACCACAACATAGCACAAATTTCTCGTTCGTACCACTCGAATTCAAGTTTTATCGAAAATGTTATAGTCTAATTCTTGCGGGAAATAACCAAGCATGTCCATGACCTAGGACAAGGCTATTCGAATAGATTATACTCTGTAGGGATGTACAACTTTACCCACATGTCGGACCGCCTTTTTGCCAAGCTATATAGCACACTTCCCTAGGTATGCTGATAATGCTAAGTCATACGAGACGTTTTCCAATAAAATGTATTAACTACGAGTCACCCGCATGATGGAAACCATACGTTGTGTCAGAGTAATCGGCCTTAGAAAAGTACCGATGTTCCTCGGTGTGGAGAACCTAGACAGGAACCCACCCCCGCACACCCAACACACATAGAACATTTCTTTTTCAACACAACACACACAACCTCCTGCGACTCGAAGCTAACCCACGCCAAAGTACTAAGTCAAGAGGGTTCCCATATGCCCTCATGTGGTTGCACGCAAAAATGCTTGTATCAATGGCACAAGTAATTCAGTCCTTGCTGACTCGGGCACCAAGCACACACCCAAAAGTACACAATCCAACCAATGTGCCTAAGTCTAAAATATATTGTTTTCAGTTTTAATTTTCCAAATACATTATATACATGAGTACCCTGACTCAATTATTTAGAGTGATGATATACTGACCATCGCCAAGGCGATGATCCCCAGACTACCGTTCTAAGTAGTGTTAAGCGACATCAACTCGTATACTAGATATAAAGTGACTAGAGCCCATCCATCGGGCTCTAAATCACAGAGGGTATAAACCTAGGCTCAGTGATAAAGGATGGATGTTTACCTACAGTTCAAATAACTAATCAGGTAAACTATCGTGACTGAGAAAATACTTGTCAACATAGCATGCATACATACAGTTGAAACTTTGAAATAATAACATGCAAAAATAATAGGATAACGTGCATCAAAGGAAAAACTGCTTGCCTTACTGGAGATAACTTGCTTGCTGTAGAGGATCACTCTCGTGCTCAACGAATTCGTCAGAACCTATCGAAAGAGCGAAAAGAACCAATAAGAACGAATAACGCTGAATAAACTCAGAAATTCAACAACATCCAAAAATCATGAAATTTACACAGAAGATAGAGCATAATTTTAAATGCATTTAGAAATAAAAAATCAATTGATTTGGATGCAGCATGCAAAAGTTATAGCTAAAACAAAATCAGCTTTCAATAAAATGCTGAAAAATCCACCTCGGGTACTGTTCATCCGAAATTAATTTTTTGGCGAAAATTTTCAAAGAGGTGGTGAACATGAAAATTTTATGGTAGATAGAGCACCTCATGGGATGAACAATGGAATTTGATTCACCTCATTTGGAGCTAAAATGAATTTCTTATGATTTCTCAAAGTCATGAAAGTAGTGCACAAATAAATTGAATACCAAGACTTTTAGAAATAGAGACATACTTAAAACCTAATCCACAGTAAAGTACAGAAACATAGGAAACCAACAAGCTTGAGTTTGCTCAGTTTGGTGTTACATGGAAATACTTATACATTTTTGAAGTTAAAATAATTTTTAGTGCAAGAAATAATCCTAATCCGAAGATAATTCTACTAACGAAAATTTCTGGAATAGAAACAAGATCCAAACCAATTTTAGATTAAAGTACAATTAAAAAGGAAACCAACAAAATTTGTTTCATGCAAAAAGGAGTTAAAATGAAATACTTATGTTGTTTTGAAGTTTAAAACAATTTATAGTTCACAAATAATTGATATACGGATTTTCTTATAAACCCTGAGCTGAAAATGTTTGGACCGTTGAGATCTAAACGGACGGTCCATACGTAAGGGACGTTCGGATGGTCCAAATGGCCCAAATGATCCAGGCGGTTGAATCGAAATCGGACGGTCCAAACGAAAGGGACGTTCGGACGGTCCAAACGACCCAACCAATCTGGATCGTTGAGAACAAAACGTGCAGTCCAGACGAGGGGTTACTATGCACTTAACGGCTGGACCCACGCATCAATGACTTATTACAAAAATCTAACCGGTCATTGAATTAAACTAATCATTAACTGTGTCCTAACGACCAAGATTAGCCCTAATCAATGAGCTACAGTACGTGTTGGCGTCCGACAAAAGAGCACTCTATGGCCGTGAGCCTCTCCGACCAATCACCGGTGAAGGAGGCCATGGTGGTGCTGGCCAAGGGCCAAAATAGAATCCCTACACTATTGCGCACCCACCGGTGGTCGGAGCATCGCCGGAGATGGACTCCAGCGGCGGCGCGACGTGGTGGAGCGGAGGTGAAGCTATGTGAAATACGGCAACGCCGATACAACTATGCTTCCTATGATCTAACTTGCGCATGAGCATTAGTAGGGCTCAAGGACCTTACCAGAATGACCCGGATAGGAAAGGCTTGCCGGAGTTGTGTCAGCGGCAAGGAACCGAGGGCGGCGGCTGCGGCGCTCTAACGTGGAGATGATGGCCTGAGGAAAAAGAAAAGGACCGAGTAGTATGGGAAGCCTCAGTAAGACTCAGAGATGGTACACGAGCAAGTAATTGAAGAATGGAGCGCCTTACTGGAGTTGGGGATGAAGGGGACAAATTTCGGCCGGAGAAGATAAAATCCAAAATTTGATGATTCCTATGAATGCAAACAAAAATTGGGGGGAAATGATGATGGTGATGAGGGGCGCAAAATGACGCGAACATAATTGGAAATGAACCCCTGCGGCACTGGAACGACATTGAGGTGCGGCGGTCGGAATTGAGAGCTTGAGCTTAAAGCAATTTCTTTCGATGGAAGAGGAAAATGGAGGTGTGGATGGTTCGGGAGTGACGAAAAGAAAGCAGTGAAGCCAAAGAGGAGCTTTTATAAGCTCTGGGGCAGAGAAACACAAGAATGGAGCTCCAATGGTGAACTTGGTTCATGGCTCCGTCGTGGACAAGCAAAAGTGACAGGGATGTGATGGCGAGGTGACCAGGGTATGGGCGAGCGCGGTCAACTTGGCCAAACCAAGGGTGTGCGTAAAAAACAAGTGGCGGCTAGTTGAAGATGATGCATGAGCGGAGATGAACCACGATGCTCTCCCATGGCGCTGGCAAGAACATGGAGGCCGCGTGGAGAAGAAGAACTGTGCAGCGGGGCCCACCAGTCAGCAAAACAAACCAAAGTGGCTCGGTCGGTGTTTTGATGAGTGGGTTGGGTTGAGTCAGAAAATTTCGATGGTCCAATTGAAAATGGACGGTCCTGATCGAGAGTGTCATTCAGACGGTCCGAACGGCACAACCGATGAGGACGATTCAATTGAAAATGAATGATCCAGATTGCGCGCGTGTTCGGATGGTCCGAACGTCCCAATCAATCCGGATGGTTGATACCAAATCGGGCGGTCCAAAACAGTTCATGTTAGTGCGGACCAGGTCCAAGCGCAAGGACGGTAGGGTTCAACCAAGTGGCTTGGGTCCGGGCCTAAGGAACAGTGTGACAAGGTTTTTGAAAACAAAAGGGTAAGTCTTTGAGGAATTTATAGATAGTGTTTCACAATTCCGAAAATTCCAAAAGTTTTACTGGAGGTTCCTGACTCCAAGATTAACCTTGCATAAAATTTCTAGAGGCTTTTATGCAATGCATTTTTCTCTAGAAATTTCTCAAGGTTCTACCCTAGGGTTTGACTGGCCTCTGAAAAATAGCAAATAAAATCTAAAAATTTTGAATTTTTTCAGAGGAGTCACTAGGATGATTTAGAACCTAGGAAAAAATATTTCCAGAGGCTGATCACAAGATTTGTTTTAGAAGATGCAAAAGGTTATGCTTCTAGTCAATTGAAGCATGAGGTTTTTCACAAACAACAAAACCTTTGGAAGAAAATCCAGAAAATTCAAAAAACAACATGATGCAACAAAAGTTTTAAATTCCCCTCATTTTTATACATTTGAATTATAAACCTGAGTTTGGGATGTTACAAACCCCCCTACAAGAATCTCGTCCTGAGGTTCTGTTTACTCAGAAAAGAAAGACGGGTAGTCCGCACGAAGGCGATCCTCCTGTTTCCATGTTACTTCATCCTCGGTATGTTTTGTCCACTGAACCTTAAGGAATTTGATGGCACGGTTCCTTGTTCTTCGTTCAGCTTCTTCAAGGATGCGAAGAGGATGCTCACGGTAGGTCAAGTCTTCTTGAACATCGAGACTTTCAAATGAAGCTTCCTCGGTTGGAACACAAAGGCACTTCTTTAATTGGGACACGTAGAAGACATCGTGTACAGCCTTGAGTGCAGCGGGCAATTCCAACTTGTAGGCGACAGTTCCTTTCTTCTCGATGATGTGGTAAGGCCTGACATATTGAGTAGCTAGTTTGCCTTTGCCGCCGAATTATTGATGGCCCTTTAGAGGAGAGACTTTGAGATAAATAAAGTCATTAGGCTCAAAGCTCAACTCATGATGACGACGATCCGCATAGCTCTTTTGCCTTGATTGAGCCGTGAGTAATCGGTCTCAAATAAACCGAACTTGACTTTCGGTCTCATTGATCGACTCTAGACCGAAGAATGGTCTTTCGCCGGTTTCTAACCAATTCAACGGGGTACTACACTTTCTCCTGTATAAGGCCTCAAATGGTATTATGCCGAGACTAGCTTGAAAGCTATTGTTGTAGGAGAACTCGGCAAACGGCAAACATTTCTCTCAATTCTTCCCGTAGGAGAGAACACAAGCACAGAGCATGTCTTCCAATACTTGATTCACTCTTTCAGTTTGACCATCAATTTGTGGATGGTATGCGGTGCTGAAGGAAAGACAGGTTCCCATGACCTCTTGCAATCTCCTCAAAAACTAGGAGGTAAAGAGGGAACCATGGTCCGAAATAATCATCTTCGGCACCCCATGCTAACTCACAACCCTCAAGACATAGAGTTCGGCCAAGTGACCTATACGAATCTTGGTGTTGGCGGGTAGGAAGTGTGCCACTTTAGTTAGTCGATCGATGATTACCCAAATGGCATCATTTGCCTTAGAGGATCGGGGTAGACCGGTGACAAAATTTATACCGATCGAATCCCACTTCCACTTGGGCACTGGCAAAGGTTGTAGCAGACCCGCTGGTCATTGATGCTCGGCCTTTACATGACGACATATGTCATATTCGGCAACGAACCTCATGATTTCTCGCTTCATTCAGGTCCACCAGAATCTCTGACGGAGATCCTGATACATCTTATGTGGCCCCGGGATGAATGGACAAGGGGGAGTTATGGGCTTCACAGATAATCAAATCCCGCAATTCCATGACCTTCAGAACAACAAGGCGCTGTCCGAACCATATGACTCCATGGTCATATTCCGAGAAGCACTTGGCTGTCCCGTTCTTGATGTTCTACTTGATTTGGTTCACCCCAACGTCCGTTTGTTGCGCAGCCTTGATCTGATCTTCCAAGGTGGGTTGCACAACCATGGCAGCGAGAAAACTATGCTCAACCACTCCCAAGTTGAGCCATTGAAACTCTTCATGAAGGGAGGGCTGCTGCTCCTTGAGCATCAAGGTATTGCAATAAACCTTGCGACTGAGAGCATCGGCAACAACATTAGCCTTGCCTGAATGATATTGGAGACCCATGTCATAATCTTTGATCAATTCCAACCACCTTCTTTGCCTAAGGTTTAGGTCTGGTTGGGTGAACAAATACTTGAAACTTTTGTGGTCCGAATACACCTCGCAATGATTACCGATGAGGTAATGTCGCCAAATCTTCAGTGCATGGATCACTGTAGCTAGTTCCAAGTCGTGGATTAGATAATTGAGCTCATGAGGTCTCAATTGTCTTGATGCATAAGCAACTACCTTGCCTTCTTGCATAAGAACACACCTGAGTCCTTAACGAGAAGCATCGCAGAAAATATCGAAGCTTGGGTGGACATCGGGAAGAACAAGAACTGGAGCTGTGGTCAATCTCTTCTTGAGTTCTTGAAAAATCTTCTCACAATTAGCGGACCATACAAACTTCTTGTCCTTCTTGAGCAATTTCGTCATCGGATTCACATTCTTGTAGAAATTCTCGATAAAGCGATGATAGTATCCCACTAAACCGAGAAATTCCTCACGTCAGTCACCAACTTGGGCTGACCCCATGAGAGTACATTGCTGACCTTGCCAGGGTCCACGGCTATGCCTCCCGCTAAAAGAACATGGTCCAAGAATTCCACTTCTTTCAACCAGAACTTGCACTTGCTGAACTTCGCATAGAGTCGATGCTCACACAACTTCTCTAATACGAGCTTCGGGTGTTCAGCATGCTCTTCGTCATTCTTCGAGTAGATGGGGATATCATCAATGAAGACCACTACAAACTTATCCAAATACTCCATAAATACCATATTCATAAGATTCATGAACAAGGTAGGAGCATTCATCAAGCCAAAAGACATGACGGTGTACTTGTACAGTCCGTAATGAGTAGAGAAAGCCATCTTTGAAATATCTTCAGATCTAATCCTGACTTGGTGATAGCCCAATCTCAGATCAATCTTGGAGAATGCTCGAGCTCCAGTCAATTGATCGAAGAGGTCGTCAATCCGAGGCAACGGGTACTTGTTCTTCACCGTCACTTCATTCAATAGACGGTAATCAACGCACATTCTTATAGTCTTGTCCTTCTTCTTCACAAAGATTGTAGGACAGGCCCACGGTGATGAGCTTGGGCGGATGAAACCCTTCTCTAGAAGTTCACCAAGTTGCTTCTTCAACTCCTCCAACTCATTCGAAGGCATCCGGTATGGCCTTTTCGAAATCAGGGTGGTACCGGGCAACAACTCGATGACGAACTTGATGTCCCGGACTGGAGGCATCCCAACACGATGTAGGTCAAGAGTTGACAAGAAGCATACCCAACACGACGTTGGGTGCCTCCTGCGCTTCCTCGGCCGAAATATGGTTGACTCGGTCGCTTCCCAAGCTCTGGGTCTTCTGGATAACCTTCTGATCTGGAGGATGTCCATTTCCTTGCCCTCGCCCTCCATTAGGACGAGGGGCCGCTCCGATCTTCTTAGGGCAAGTATTCACATAGTGTCCTTTGTTACGGCAGAAGAAGCAAGTGACCTCAACAGCTGGATTGCGGAGGTCGACTTGCTGTCCTGCAGGTGCACGTGGCTGATACATGGCCTGCGGAGGACGCGGTACAAACATCGATGGCCTTGGTGGTGGTGGAGTCTAAGGACAGGCCACCAGAACCTAGCCAACGCGAGGGCAAGGAAGGCTGCCCCCTGCCAATCTCTGGGCCTCCCACTTGCGCTTGCAGGACTCGTCCAGTGCTCTTCCCTTGTGTTCAGCGACAATGGCCTTGTCGACCAATGTCTGAAAGTTTGGAAAGTCGACGACAGACAGGTTGTCCTGCAGCTCCTCGGACAAGCCATCCATGAATTTCTCTTCCTTAGCATCGTCAGTGGGTACATCTTCTGGAGCATACCAAGAGAGATGGTTGAACTCATGTAAATACTCCATCACTGACTTGTGCCCTTGCTTGAGTGCCAAGAACTCTTTCTTCTTGAGCTTCATCAAACTAGCAGGAACGTGAGTTCGGCAGAAGGCAGTACGAAACTCCTCCCAGGTAATGGCTTAGCTTGCGGGCTACATGGCAAGGAAGTTCTCCCACCATGAAAGTGCTGCCCCCTGCAGTTGATGAGAGGCGAAGAGTGCCTTCTCATTATCCTGGCATTGGGCGACGTTGAGCTTTCGTTTGACTAAACGCAGCCAGTCGTCTGCGTCAAGTGGGTCTTCAGACCGCGAGAAAGTTGGTGGCTGTGTGTGAAGGAACTCTGAGAGTCCCCCCCCACTGTTGATGTCCACCTCCTCCTCCTGATCCAGAGGCACTAGAAAGAGCGGAGGTATTCCGCGCAATAACCCCTAGGATCCTCGTCTGATCCATTCGGTTTCGCTCGATTTGAGCGAGGACCTCGGCCATAGTTGGAGGAGGCGGGAGCTCCTCATCACGACCAGCTGGCTGACCTTGGCCGCTATGAGTTCTTCTAGCCATCCTGTTTCGTTGAATTGGGTTAGCAACAAAACCCGAAAACCATATGCGAAAGGTAGTAGTAGAGAAGCCATCGACTAGGGAAATGAGATATTACCCTAACCCGAGTGTAACATATAACAAGCAAGAAATGAACTCCAAATGTTTGTAAAAAGGCATAAGATCCAGCACAAAACCATAAGACATAAGATCAACTTCTCAGCACGACCAACTTGTATTGAATGAACGAGCAATCGATTGAGAAGAAAATTTTCAAAATATAACTCAAGTCCTATCGCATCTAATGAACATGGTAAAAACCATCTAGCAGTGTATTAGGCACTAGCCATCTAATATCACATCTTACCCTTTTAAAGCCCATGAGTTTTAGTTGAATTATCCTTTCGTTTTCAGCCCTAACGATGATCTAAGTGCTTGCTGTCCAGATTTTGCAACCGAGCCCCAAGCTGAAATTTCTGACTCCTAGTGCTTATAACCTTCACCAAACACTACTACAGAAAAGGCCTTCACAGACGGTTCAAAAACGTCATCACAGACGATTTCTTGAGCCGTTTGAGTTTATGGGTCAGTGATGACATGAGGTCATCACAGATGGTTTGAGTTAAAAACTGTCTGTGATGACTTATATATCGCAAACGGTTTGAGTTAAAAACCGTCTGTGATGACTTATATATCACAGACGGTTTTAGCCACAAACCGTCTGTGATGACTTATATATCACAGATGGTTTCAGCCACAAACCATCTGTGATGACTTATATATCACAGACGGTTTGTGACTGAAACCGTCTGTGATGACTTTTCTCTATAAAGCCACCAAGCAGTGACTGCTTGTGCCTTTAAAACCGGCATCATATATATATATATATATATATATATATATATATATATATTATATCTATTGTTCCTAGTCCTCGGCCACTTTAGGGGTCGTCCATGCGACATGAGGAGGAAGAACTGACAACCAAGGGCAACCTCATTGAGCCCCTGCAAGTTTAAGAAGTACGGCTGCCAGGAGAGCGTCAAGACATCATTACCTGGTTGCTGATACATGATGCCACTTCCTAGTCGGAGTACATGCGTGTCGCGCCACTTTATTAACGCGCAGTACCCGACTAGGAAGTGGCATCACGACAGCAACCAAGTAATTGGATGTCCCGACGCTCTCCGCAAACCGTGCTTTTAAACTTGCAGAGCTCAATGAAGGCTCGTGGTTACCGCTCTTCCTCCTCATGTCATGGATACGACTTCCTAAAGTGGCCGAGCAACTCAAAACAATACATATATATATATATATATATATATATATATATATATATATATATATAATGCCCTTTAATGACACAAGTACCAACGCTGAAGACTTTATAGAGAAGAGATTATGAATGGAATGGTAGGACGTACCTGGGACGCAAGGTAGGAGAACTTGACCGGCATGAACACAGTTACACAGACCACCATCCCCATTCATTTTTGTCAATCTGAACCCACAGCATGAACTAAGCAAGATGCATAAAATGCACATACACCAATAGCCCTCGGTTTACATCACAGAGCAAGGGGACTATTAATATGAACTAATTATCAATTCAATTTCAGCATAAGACTATTAACATCATTACATCACAGAGCAAGGGGGCTATTAATATGAACTAATTATCAATTCAATTTTAGCATAAGACTATTAACATCATTGAGCAGTTCAACAGCAAGACAGCAAGACCAAGGCATGTCCAAACCCACCATACCAGTAGTAGCCCTCGGCATCATCGCAGAGAACTAGCCATTTTCATCACAGAGCAAGGGGGTAGAGACAGAGAGGGAGTAAGGTTGGGTGATATCTCAGTATAGTGCAACCACGACGGCGACCCCACCACCTGCACAACCCTCATCCATCTCCTTCACCTTGCATAAATCACACAAACATCAGGACACAACTTAAGGCTCAAGCATAAAAATCAAACTCAAGAAAAGACATTAAGCTAACAGATCTAGAGGAGAATAGAGGGAGGATAGGGAAAGCAAAGCCCGGCCAGGGCCCAAGCGCAGGAGGCCGAGCAGGAGAACCAAGCCATGGCGGCGCAGGCGACACGCGGGGCCAAGCCCAGTGGCTTGGGTGGCGGCGTCACCGTAGTTGTGGCACGACCCTGAAATTGCACAAGACACTACTATCGTACGAGTGTCTTGTGCAGTGCAGGGTGGTGTCACAACCGGCGGCGACGGGTTGGGTGGCGACGGCGACGGGGTCGGGCGGCGGTGTCGAGGTGGGGAGGGGAACGGACAAGAGTAAATGCGCTAGGGAGTGACGAGTTAGGGCGGGCACAAACCCTAGCGGCACTAGGGAGTGACGAGAGTTAGGGCGAGCGCAAACCCTAGCGGCCGGGCTCCTACTAATAAAGAAACTTATCACAGACAGTTCTATGATGGAACCGTCAGTGATAATTATCACAGACGTTTCCATAATAGAACCGTCTGTGATATGACACATATAATAGACGGTTCCATTATGGAACCGTCTGTGAAATGATTTTTTCTCAAGTATATTTATCTTGTATATACACTTACATGACATGAAGAAATTACATGTTTATATGTCAATTTTGTCATTTAAATATCTGAAAATTTGCTTTAACTATACATACATACATATATATATACATATATACATACATATATATATACATACATACATACATATATATATACATACATACATACATATATATATATACATATATACATACATATATAAATATATATATATCACAGATCGGATATATATATATTAATTTGTTCTACTAAACCATCTCGATATAATTAATATTGTAACTTCACCTCCAAACTAGATTTTTTCCCACAAAACCGTCTCATATATATATAAATAAATAATTCAACATATAATTAATATAGTAACTTCACCTCCAAACTTTTTTTTCATTTTGGAATTTTCATATATATGGCCAAACAAAGGTGGCGTTAAACAAAAAGATTAAAAAAAAGAAACCTATAAATAAACAAGGTTTTTCTAGTGGAGGAGGTAGGCTGCTATCTCCGTCTTCAATACTTCGTAGGCGGCGACGTGGGGGCGGACGGTTCATGATCGAACGATGCCTGAAATGCGTCCACCCGCTGACACGCTCGTTCGAGTGTCTCCTGAAGACCCTTGGACTATTGAACCAAGAAGAATTGAGCCCATAGGCTCTCTTCCCTTGCTTGAGGGGTCTCGGCTTGGTCGACTTGGTCGCCCGCCGCCTCGATTAAGCAGTCCCGTCTGTGATATGACACATATAATAGACGGTTCCATTATGGAACCATCTGTGAAATGATTTTTTCTCAAGTATATTTATCTTGTATATACACTTACATGACATGAAGAAATTACATGTTTATATGTCAATTTTGTCATTTAAATATCTTTGAAAATTTGCTTTCACTATATATATATATATATATATATATATATATATATATATATATATATATATATATATATATATATATATATATATATATATATATATATATCACAGATCGGATATATATATAATTAATTAATTTGTTCTACTAAACCATCTACGATATAATTAATATTGTAACTTCACCTCCAAACTAGATTTTTTTCCCCACAAAACCGTCTCTAATATATATATATATATATAAATAAATAATTCAACATATAATTAATATAGTAACTTCACCTCCAAACTTTTTTTCATTTTGGAATTTTCATATATATGGCCAAACAAAGGTGGCGTTAAACTACAAAAAGATTAAAAAAGAAACCTATAAATAAACAAAGTTTTTCTAGTGGAGGAGGTAGGCTGCTATCTCCGTCTTCAATACTTCGTAGGCGGCGACGTGGGGGGCGGACGGTTCATGATCGAACGATGCGAAATCGCCCACTCACGACGCTTGCTCGAAAGTGTCTCCCGAAGACCCTTGGACTATTGAACCAAGAAGAATTGAGCCCATAGGCTCTCTTCCCTTGCTTGAGGGGTCTCGGCTTGGTCGACTTGGTCGCCCGCCGCCTCGATTAAGCAGTCCAAGTGACGGCAAGCCTCCTGGAGATGTGCAACGTCGTGGTGGAGGACCACGTTGATGACGTGGTAAACTCGCCGAATGTGGGAGATCACCCGGAAGACGCGGCGAAGGAGGATGTCAAGACGACGGAAGGTGGCCATCACCTGCTCCAGCAAATCCTCGGACAGAGGAGCAGTGAGGACACTGTTGAAACAATGTTCTTTCGCAGCATCCGCCAACGTACAGCGAGAGAGGTGCTCGTACAGTACGGCCAGGTAGGCCATCAATGCCAGCGACAAGGAAACAGAGGCAGCCATTTCTGTTTTTTTATAAGTAGTAGACTTATATGTGCGGATGATCATCTTCGAGGGCGGATGATACTTTTTATAAAACATAGAATAAATTTGGAGCATGAGACGAAGAGACGCATCGGGGAGCCGAGGTGGCATTGATGCGACGAAGAAACGCATCAGTGACGAAGAAACTCATCGGGAGCTGTAGCGATTATCACAGACGGTTATTGTTAAGAACCGTCTGTGAGCCGTCTGTGACATGTAGAATTATCACAGACGGTTCTAAAAACGAACCGTCTGTGATACTTCATAGACGGTTTTAGTTATGAACCGTCTGTGATATTACCTCTTCACAGACGGTTTTTAGCGTAGCTAGTAACACAGACGGTCTCTAAATCAAAACCGTCAGTGATTGTATGTATTATAGACGGTTTTGGTCAACCGTTTGTGATGAGGCATCCAGTATTAGCCTTTTTGTAGTAGTGAAAGAGCAGCTAGCACTTCATGTTTTCCCTCTTATTGGTTCCCCCAAACCGAATTTAAGCGGTAACAACTATCTTTTGAAAGAAGATAAGAGGAATTCAACTTTTCGAAACTCAAACAAGAACAAGGTAAGATGAGCAATCTAAGATAGGTAAGGAATAAAATCTGAGAACTTACTTAAGTTTTCATAAACCATTTGATAAGGGCGCCCTTTTATTGAGAGAAAATGATTATTCGTATTCGTTAAAGACTCTACGTATCTGGAAGGGATTCCAAACCAACTCTAGTATCCATACTTAAGTTTTCATAAACCATTTGATAAGGGCGCCCTTTTATTGAGAGAAAATGATTATTCGTATTCGTTAAAGACTCTACGTATCTGGAAGGGATTCCAAACCAACTCTAGTATCCATAACGAATACTGCCTAAATACAAAACACAAACTCTCCTGAAAAACTAAATATGTCATATACAAAAAGATTACCTAACAAGGGACCCAGGGCGGGCACGTCAGAGGTGTTGGGCGACCTGCCGGGCTACTCGGACAACGTGAGGGGCGACGGGGGAGGAGGTTACTGGGTGGCGCTGCACTGTGAGAAGGGGGAGCTCCCTTATGGCAGGCAGCCACCTGGTGGCCGTGAGGGTTGAAGGCGATGGGCGGGTGGTGCAGGAGATGAGGGGGCCACAGGAGTGTGAGGCCTATGGAGGTGGTGGAGAGGGACGGCGGCAAACTGCTCTACATGGGCAACATCGAGCTGCTCTACCTCGCCGTTGTTACCAGTACATAGAAAGATGGCTAGGGATATATTTTTACGATGCACTCGTATCGATTGGGCATGGCACATGTTTTTTTTTTTGGGAGATGTCATGCTTTTCTTTTGGTTTTTAGTTTTTTTTCCTATGTGTTTTCCATCGAACTACCGGTGTAATTTACGCTGATTTATGAATCAATAATCGATCATTCACATTGGTAGCCTGCATTGGTTCGTGCTCGTTGTAAACGTGATGTGGCAGTAGTGTGTAGTGCACACGATGGAATCGACCAAAATGCAAGTGAATTGCCTTTGTCGGGCCGGTATCTAATCAAGCAAAGTCGGATCATGTGAGCCGGTAACCGTCTTCCCGTACTGTTCCGGTCGAGACCGGAGTTTGGGCAGCGTAAAGTACCAAAATTACTGCAAAGGCGGCAGCCCGCCAGGTATGGCATACCCATGTGGGTTGGTAGGCCTCCGCGGCTAAAGAAAATCTGGCAGCCTAGAGCGGCGAGCACCGCGCGAGGCCGCGACGACTCGGTGCTTTTTTTTTCTTCTTTTTTCGAGAGGGCATAGACCTACACTCAACTCAGTTTATATCAAAATACACACATGTGTGTGTCTTCTTACACTCGCTGGAAATTTTGTAAAGGCATCGAGGTCTCATGGATAAGTCTGATAATGAGTAAAAACCCAACCCAAAACCCCACCCAACCCATAAAGACATAACAAAATACCCAACCCAACCCAGCCCATCAAAACTTCCTAAGAACCTAACCCAACCCAACCCGTATGGAATTCTAACCCAACCCAACCCAACCCCCGCAATGAATAAATAGGCTAAGTTCATGCACTGGTTCTAGTATTTCAGTATTGCTCATGCATGAACTGGAGGCTGCATCATTCAGTTCGCAGGGAAACATATAAGAATTACTTGGGCATAAGAATGATTCAAGCACCAGTAGCTTGGATCCAAGTAACCACACATCCACTATTAAACAGCGCAAGTAGAAGAGAACAATCGACTGAAGCACTTAAACCGAATATACATGGATATCATGTACAGGAATTTGGAATTTAATCAGCTCAAGCACAAGCACCAATAATCAACTATCTAGATTTGAACCAGACCATCACTACAGCTATACACAAGGCATCAGATGGTAGTAGTACTAGTTGCAGCAGGTAGCAGATAAGAAGAGAACAACGGAAGTGAGAGCAGGGAAGGAGATGAGAAGAAATTAGAGTAAAGCTGTGCGGTCTCGTGGCCAGGCCGGCGCAGTGCTGGACAAGCACGTGCGCCATGGAAGGGCTGATGAAGGCATACATATGTACCAACTACCAAGACATCAGGCCGGATCTGGGATCAAGATCTCCCCTACTCCAACACAAGAAATCGAGGGAAAAGGGAGGAGGAAGCTACTTACTCAGTGACTAGGCTTAGGCGTCACAGAGGAGGCCGCCCGCTGCTAGCATCCATCTCCGATGGAGAGAGAGGGCTTGCTACCCCAGAAACGAGAGCCAGAGGAGGAGGGCGCGGCGGTGGTGGAGATCCGGAAGCAGAGGGGGCGGCGAGAGCCGAGGGAGGAGGGAGTCGATACAAGCGGCAAACCAGATGAGAATAGTGGCGAGAGCCAGAGGAGGTGAAGAACGAAAGCTCAGATCTCCGCCGCAGAAGAGGCGATATGAGCTCTGATTAGGAGCGACGCCGACGAACCCTACCAGTCCACCTCCACGTCTAAGACGTCTTCAGTCTCCCACCCAAACCAACCCACTTAGGCAAACCCCACGGGTTGAACCCATTCCGAATCCAAAGTTTTGAACTCATAACAACCCAATCCAACTCGTTTTTACTATAAACCCAACTCAACCCAACCCAACCCGTTAGTTGTCTTAACTAATTCTAACCCATCTAAAGTCAACCCAAATGAAAACGCAACCCATTTAACCCGTTTCAACCCAACCCATTAACAGACCTACTCATGGTATATAGACACACGCTATTTCACTGAACACGAACATGTGTGTACTCTATTCTAATTATTCGGAGGAGACATGCGAGTGCGATCCCAGATAATAGAACCCGGATGGGCTTAGCGCTCACCCACGCTCCTAGCCAATGGAGCTATGGCTCGGTCCTCGACAGCTCGATGCTTCTACAGGCAGAAGATCTGCGAGTGCGGGATCGCAGGAGGCTTCGACCGCCTTGATCAGCTAAT
Organism: Phyllostachys edulis; assembly: GCA_036346405.1. Taxonomy (NCBI): domain Eukaryota; kingdom Viridiplantae; phylum Streptophyta; class Magnoliopsida; order Poales; family Poaceae; genus Phyllostachys; species Phyllostachys edulis. Next base: position 91,043,165 of record CM070545.1, read on the forward strand.
GAGAGAGCTGCGGCCCCACGGCGGTGACCGTTGCCCTTTCGATTATCTTCGAACGGTTCCTCTCATGGACTGGGCATCGACGCTGACTAAGGCTGCTCAGCGTTCCTTTTCCATCACTTAGGTATCCTCTTATCCTTCCTTCGGACGTCAATATTTACCGGCAATTTTAACAAACGATGAATGATAATGGGTCATATATACGACACGAACGGATCATAGAAATCCCATAGGAATCTTCGACTGAGAGAGACATCTATTTTTACCGGATGTAGATGTGAGGATTTATATGAAGTTTTTTTTTTTTGGGATGAGGATTTATATGGAGTTGCTTTGAGAATCATGTGGTCCGGCAAAAGTGTTTTTGGTGCGCGCGGCAAGCGCGCTCGTCTTTAGGATGGCTCCAGCGAGGCCCATCTTAAGCTCTCGTGGCCGACTGATGATCTCATGATCTGGTCCTTGTACAGCTAGAGGCAACTGAACGAACACCACTTCCGCGTCGAAGTAGGCCGGGCGATACAGGCTGCGCAGCTTTCGCATAGAGCGCGGCCGTGAGGCCGTGAGATCGACGAAATCGTTACCAATTCGTCCTCTCACTCCAAACTCCGACCTGAATTCGTCATAGTAGCAGTTTTTCTTTAAATGTGCGATTGTTGAAGACTTGGAGTCTTGGAGTATCATGTAAGAGTCTGGTCAGTAATGCTTTGCCTACAGGGGCGGCGGCAGGGGGGTGCCCGTGGTGCACGGGCACCTCCAAAAAAAATTTGCAATTTTTTGATTATATATATATATCAACAATAAGCATCAATTTAAGCTCCCAACTAATTCTGTAAACAGTTTCTGGCCTACCGCATGCATGTTTGATGTATAAAATGGATCCACTACTTACTTTCTTGCATGCTTGACGTATACTACGTACCTCTGGCCAAGGCGGTGACATTTTTGGCTTTTTCAAAATCTACATGATGTAAGTTTGACCCATACTACGTACCTATGCAATTTTCATGTTCTCTTCCTTCTGCTGTTTTTTTTTTCATGTCCGAGTATTTTTTTCATGTTCTAATTTTTGTCTCTTGCCTTAATTTTTTTTTGGGCCGTAGGTTCTTTTTTCCTCTGGGCTCAATATTTTAGGGGTTACGATCACGAAGGATGTAACCTCTAGAATCCTTACGACCGCGAGGGTCGTTAGTTTTAGGGATTACGACCACGAAGGATGTGTGGTCTTTAATTAAATAAAGTAATATTTAGATATTTTAATCCTTATCAGCTAGCCCCCAAACTTTAAATGAATTTATAGTATGAACTCTTCTCCGATGAAATCATATCGGGCAGGCCCTCCTCCTCCTTGCCAGAGCCGAGGACGACGAGAGCGTCCGGAGTCGAGTCGTCGAGAGGCCATTGCTCGACCACTAATACCGTCACCAAGGTAGGGTAGCCGGCAGCGTTTCCTTGCTTCTCCTTCTGACCTTCTCCACCGGGACCTCCGCCAGTACGCCCCCGCCGTGGACGCTCTTCTCTGGGATCCGGGATTGGAATTTGGATTTGGGGGAGCCAGGGAGAGGGGCGGCATAGGTGGGCTAGCAGCTAGGGCGCTAGGCCGCAGAGGGAGGAGCCGAGCGGCACCTGCCAAAGCGAGGTGGCCGGAGGCGCTCCATTCGATTGGATATTTGGATTTAGGGGAGGGGGAGGCGGGCGCAGTGGGCTAGGGCTAGGCGCTAGGCGCTAGGTCGCAGAGGGAGGAGCGCCAGAGTGGCACCGGGCCAGGCGAGGCGGCCGACAGCCGAAGGGAACCAGGCGGGACGGTAAGAGGGAGCCAGGCGCTCAGGCCAGAGCTATTTAGGACTCTTTTATTAATGTAAGTTCTTATTTGAACTATTTGTATTGCACTATTAACTAATTTTGAACTTTTTGTGTAATTGTGTTGAACTTGTGAAATTACTTATATATTTTAAAAGATTTTTTTTAAATTCTTGAAGTGTGCACCCCCATCATAAAATTCCTGGCTCCGCCACTGTTTGCCTACGTCCTTGCTGTCTTTATCCATTAAATATTTAAATCTGAATCCCCCATTCTTCAAAGGGGAAATTAGCTCAGTAACATCGCGTTAGAGCGTAATCAGAGGAACGACACTCCGTTCGTGATGCACTGAAAAATAACATCGCGAACACCGAAAAATTAGACGAATGACATCGCCGCCAGTTACTTCCGTTTCTAGAATTTTTTAAATATAGAAACTTAGCTCAAAAAATTATCAATTTTTGTGTGGAGCCTTCTGACACAATTTAATTGCTTATGTATTTTTTTTCAAAACTTTGTATGTTCTAATTTTGTCTCTAAAATTCATTTAAGTATAATATTTGTAGTAATTTTATAATATAGAAAATTAGGTCCAAACATTTTGAAATTTTTGTTTTAGGCTCCTTACATAGTGGACTTGATTGTGTAATTTTTCTAGAATTTTTACAAAATTAATTAATGCAATTTCATAATTTCCTACATTATGAAATATTAGACTCCTCACACAGTGGACATTATTAAATTGCATTACTTAATTTTGTAAAATTCTAGAAAAATTACACAATTAAGTCCAATGTAAGGAGCCAGAAAAAATAATTTCATAATGTTTGGACCTTATTTTCTATATTAGAAAATTCCTACAAAAAGTAAACTTAAATAAATTTTAGAGACAAAATGAGAATGTAGCAAGATCATTAACGGTTAATGGCGATGATTAGCATTAAATGTCCTAACCTGTCACTTACACGTGGGCCCATGCATAGAAATCCGTGGCGTTAAGTGAAACCCGTAGAGCGGCTGACATGTGGGCCCAAGGCCTTAAGCGCCGTGCACCGTGCGCGTGCGTCGGTGGACTGAGTCCAGTGAACCAAGCCACTGACATCGGGTCCCACATGTCAGTTCGGAGTTTTAAATCGAAAGATAATAAGAAAATGCACTATTCACTGGGACCCGCTGGTGAGCGACTATGGCTAGCGTAGCGCCCGGTAAGAAAAGTAATAAAAGCTTTAGGAAATTCGAAATCCATTTATTTACACACTAAAAAATTTGAATAACTTCAAAAATACATAACTAATTCATCTCAACTCTAAAATGAATGAAACCAGTGCTGATAATTTTTATTTTTAATGAACTTTATTATAAAATTGGTTTCAAACATATCTTTGCAGCAGAGAATAAAATTTTGGAAAGGGATCCATAACTCTATTATTTTTACAATAGAAAAAGGTTGATAACTTAGAAAATACCTAACTAATTCATAAAAACACCAAATGAGTTGAACCCAGATATTTTGGACTTGTAATAATATTCTCTATTTATCTATATAATTCTTGTATCCCCCACTGCTCTGCAAATTTTGACCAAATAATTAAATTACATGAACAATAACATATTGAAATCTGAAATTCAAATTGTTATAACTTTCACATAATAATTCCAAATAGAATAATTCTTTCACCTAAATTCATCTAAAATCATACACTAGCCACTGTAGAAAAATCATACATTTTTAGTGTGGATATCATAGGGATATGCCTGAGATCTTAGGATGATGTTACAATTGGCAATGTCGTTTACAATTTGTCGAATCACGTGTTTTCGGCAAAACTCAAAGTGCTGTCAGGCAAGAGGCGGTTTGACCGGCCAAAGCGGCGGTCTGACCGGCCATGAGTGGCGGTCAGACCGACGTTGGAAAATTGGTCAGACCAACGTTGGAAAATCGGTCAGACCGACCCTGGTGAGATTTTTGGATTTTGGAGCTGGACCAAAAATAGAGGGTATAGGCAAGGGAGTAGATTCTACTACACTTGGTCTCATGATTTTTGGAGCTTCCAGGCAAAAGTTCTATTGGTTTGAAAATTCTAATAGGTTTCGGATTTCCAGGGAGGAAATTTGGCTAAGTCACTGGGCGGTTAGGCCAAGCCAATAGGTGGTGATCGAGGCCGTTAGGTCGGTCGACCGCCAAAGTGGCGGTCTGACCGGTTGTGGCTTATTCATCGGCCAATCAGTGGCGATGATTGTTTTGTTAGGTCAAGTTCATGGGTTTCATGGCATATGTGTTGCATGATATATGTTTTGACTAACGTGGTCAAGTTGTGAAGAACTTGTTCCTGAAAACGATTTCTTGGTCTATATTTGTGCAAAGTTGCTTGGAGGTCAACGACGGTCAACGGCGAGGAGATCGGGACTAGGCTTGGAGAGCCGAGGTCCGTAACGATCGGGATGCGGGTGAGGTCAATGGGTTCAAGCATGGCGCAGAATGGACAAGGATGACCGAAGGCGATTGGTCGACGGGTTGGATCAAGCGGCGGGGTCTGCAAGTGCCATGGTGGTTTCGGTGGGAGCCGGACGGGAGAGACTTGCCGACATGAAGAGAGCCGCAGGATCAACCTACACGTGGTGAAGCATAGATGTGTTTCACGCAATTGGGACTCAGTCTTTGCAAAAAGATCGAGAAGGGGTATTTTGGTAATTTTACCAAATACCGCATTGGTGACCTTTTGCCAAATCACGGCGCAGGATGGCGCAAGGTGAAGTGGATTAGGTCAAGAGATGAAGATGGTGCTTTAAAAGGCGTGTGTATGTGACCTGTTTGTGTGTGGACCTTAACGGGGGCCCATTAGGGTTCAATCTTCTAGAAGGTCTAAGCCTCCACTATAAATAGAGGAGGGAGGTGGCTGCACCTCCTTCAACCCTTTCATTGTTTTTGAAACCCTATTTGCTTAGGGAGAGGATTAGTGGAGGTTAGGGTTCTAGAGAGTTGGATTTGATTTTGTGCTCATGTATTGAGTCTTTGTCCTCCATTGATGGAGTGGCTGTAAACTAATACCATATCAAATCAATCTAAAGAGAGTTCTCTCAAGATGAATCTATTTGCTCTCTTTCTCTCTATGTGGTGATTTGGTGTCTTTCTTTGATCCACGAGTTTTGCTTGGTTTCTTGCCTTGATTTAACTTGCTGTGACTTGTGGGAACCCATCTAGGATCATCTTGATCATCAATTATCCACGAGCAAGTCTCTAGATCATATTTTGATTCTTACTCGGTTTTTGACCATACTTTGTTCAAACTGAAAAAGATAGGAACCTTGGCTTGGATTTCTGTGATCCTTGATTGGAATAGGTTCCTAATATCTTTTAGAAGGTGTGTGTTAAGTTTCGTGGAGTTTGCCCTCACGGATCAGAAGTTAGAACGATTTGAGTTTCAAGTTTCCAGGCTGTTCTTTTGTTCTGGACGAAATCAGTCAGACCGATATTATACCACCGGTCAGACCGCACCCCAGTCGAACCGCCCATAAGCCGTCGGTCAGACCGACATCTGGTCCGACCGCTCGTTTGCCGCCGGTCTGACCGATTTACCAGATTTGGTTTTGATCTATTGCTTTGGGGGTTTTAGTTTGGATTCAATACAAGTCTTCCACTATACTTATAGATTGATATTCATAGCTCCAATAGCTACTGGAGTAAAATTAGTGCTGAATCCATCCTTTGTGAAAAAGTGAGTGTGCTCCTATTCACCCCCATCTAGTCGCCTTTTCGTTCCAACAAGTGGTATCAGAGCCCGGTTAGTTCAATCTTGATCTTAACCGGTCCCTGAACTTGATGATGGATAAGTACTTGACCAAGCCGCATGTCTTCGATAGGCTCGACTATGCCTATTGGAAGAATCGCATGCGAGTCTTCCTTAAGAGCGAAGGACAGGCTATATGGGAGGTTGTTCGAGATCCGCTCGTTTTGCCCGAAGTTGCTACGCCGGCTTCAGCACCCCTTTTGGCTAACAACAATAAGGCGAAGAACCTTCTAGGTAGGCAAGAGTATGATAGGATTTGCAACCTTGCGACCGCACATGAGATTTGGCACACCGTCGAAACTTACCATGAGGGATCGTCCCAGATCAAGCAAGTGCGCCAGATGGTTTTTAAGTGTGAATACAACAAATTTGAGATGCGTCCTGGAGAGAGCATCGATGACATATTCAGTCGCTTTAACAAGGTAATCAATCAGATGAGAGCTGTAGACATTGAGTACTCTCAATCTGAGAATGCCACCCACCTCTTGGCTGCAATCAACACCAAGGAGTGGGAGATGAAGGCAACAGCCATTGAGGAAATGTCAACCTTTCTGATCTTACTTTGGAGCTGCTTTACAACAAGCTCAAGACTCATGAGATTAAGAGGGTTGATCATCCCAAGAAGGAGAATATGGCTTTAGTTGCTGACCCTCTCAAGAGAGCTTCTGATGGCTCATCAGAGTCTTCTTCTGATTTTTCCTTTGCGTGTTTAGCTGCAATCAATGAAGAAGAACTTGAGAGTATTCCCGAGGCCGAGTTGGCTCTCTTAGCTAAAAATTCACACGGGCATATAACAATGTGAGAAACAAGAAGAGAGGTGGCCCCGTGACATGCTATGAGTGTGGAGAGCTCTATCACATTCGGGTAAACTGCCCCAAGCTGAAGGGGAAGAGAAACCACAAGGAGGGAAAGCCAGCTTGGAAGAAGCCTCAAGGGAACAAAGCTAAGTTTGATGCTGCCAAGCTTTTGAAGGCCGCTCAACGGGTTCTTGCCGCTTTTGGAGAGCAATCCATGAGCGATGTGGACTCCGGGAGCGAGGAGGACAAGGAGGAGGAGCTCCCTCAAGATAAGAAAGGGAAGGCCAAGGACTTCACTGGCATGTGCTTCATGGCCGACTCCGTCGATGCTGATGACAACGATGAGGTACCTCCATCCTATGATGTCCTTTCTGCTAGATGCGATACTATTTTTGATCAACTCATGAGTCAGGATAAGGCTTTAGAATTTACCATGGCTAGAAACAAGGATCTAGAGTCACAAGTAGACAATTTGAAGTTGGAATTTGCTAATGTTAAGACTCTTGAATCCAATGAATGTCCATCTTGCCATGCTTTATATTATGAAATTGCTAAACTGCAATCTGCTCATGACATTGCTTTGCATCAACTTGAAAATGCTAGGACTGAACTAATTGATGTTAAATCTACTCCATGTGAAAAATGATTAAAGTCTAGCAAGTTGGATGCTTCTGGTAATGTTAAATATAGCTTTTGCTCTTTCTACTTAGAACGCGAACATGAAGTTAAGGACATTCTAGAAGCAGTTAGAGCCAAATATGCCAAGCTTAAGGACACAATTGAGTCTACACCTTGTGCCTCTTGTGCTGCCTATAAGCTTGAAGTTGCTTGTCTTAAGGAGAAACATGCTAGAGCCATTAAGGCCAAGACTTGTGATTCATGTGCTAATTTTGGAATAGAAAATGCTTACCTTAAGGACACACTAGAAAAATTCTCTAAAGGTAAGAAACAATTGAATATGATTCTTGACACGTCTAAGACTCCTTTTAAAAAGCAAGGTTTAGGATACAACTCTTCCCAGGACAAATCCAAGCCTAATGTCATTCAGGTTTTAGAAAATGGCTTAGTTGAATTCAAAACCCAACCTGCAAAAACTGTCTTTAAATTTGCAGGGTTTGTTCAACCTTCTTTTGAGTCAAAAGGTGCTTCTCCCAGTGGTACAAAATACCATTGCACCTATTGCAAGAAGAGTGGACATTTGGTTGAGTTCTGTTGGCGTAGGTTGAAGAATGCTAAGAAAAAATATTGTGAGAATGTCATCTAATCAACCTATGGCTTTTATGAGACATGGTCACGTAGAAATGAAGAAGCCTGGTCTAGGTTATGTTGCACATACTCATCATCATCATGTTCCTAGACAGGATGCATCTCATGTTAAAGTAACCATTGCTCATAACAGAACTTCTAATAGAATCAAGGAGAGCACTTCTGCTTTGCATACCACTCGTAGACGTGTGTCTCAGTACTGGGTTCCCAAGTCGCTTTTAACTAACCCCAGTATTGAGACACAACGTTCTTTTATTCCTTGATTTTCAGGATTACCGCGGAAGGAGGAAGAACACATGGTTTGTCGACTCCAGGTGTTCACGCCACATGACCGGAGACTCAAGATGGTTCACCTCCTTCACGCGGTCAACGGGTGATGACTTCATCACCTTCGGAGATGATACACAAGGGCGCATTGAAGGTACTGGTTTGATCAGGGTGAACGACAAGTTCATTCTGAAGGACGTCGCGCTTGTGTCTAAGCTAAGGTATAATCTCCTTTCTGTCTCACAGCTTCTCGATTATGGCTATGAGACTCGTTTTTAAGAAGAATGCTTGTCGTGTGCTTGATTCTTTTGGTGAGCTCGTTTTTGGGATTTCTAGAGTTGGTAGAATTTTTGGAGCTGACTTTTCTGAATCGCTTGTTGGATCCCTTAAGTGTTTGATTGCATCTTCTTCTGATTTCTGGCTTTGGCATCAACGGTTGGGGTACATTGGTTTTGATCATCTAACACTAGTTAGCAGCCTTGATCTCATGAGAGGTTTGGCTAAACTCAAAGCTGTCAAGGATGCTGTATGTGCGCTCTGTAGGCATGGCAAGCAAGTTGTCACCTCACACCCATCATTGACTATGGTCATGACTAACGGACCGGGACAGTTACTTCATATGGATACTGTTGGTCCTGCTAGAGTTCGGTCAGTCGGTGACAAATGGTACATTCTTGTCATAGTCGATGATTTTTTGAGATATTCTTGGGTGTTCTTTCTTGCATCGAAGGATGAGGCTTTTGATCATTATCATGACCTTGTTCTTCGTTTGGCTTCTGAACTTCCTGGTGCCTTGAGAGCGATCCGCAGTGACAATGGCACGGAGTTCAAGAATGCTTCTTTTGTCTCTTTTTGTGCTGAGCGTGGTATTGAGCATCAGTTCACTTCTCCACACGTCCCTCAACAAAATGGCGTTGTGGAAAGAAAGAACAGAACCCTAGTCGAGATGGCTAGGATGATGCTGGATGAGTATAGCACACCGAGGAGGTTTTGGGCCGAAGCTATTGCTACAGCTTGCCATATTTCAAACCGTGTCTTTTTGAGACCATCTTTGGGCAAGACTTCATATGAGCTTCGTTTTGGCAGAAAACCCTCTGTCTCTCACTTTCGAGTCTTTGGATCGAAGTGTTTTATTCTCAAGACAGGGAACCTAGATAAATTTGAATCAAGGACTTGTGATGGTTTATTTCTGGGTTATCCTACTCATTCAAAGGGTTTTCGGGATTTTAATGTTGATACTAACATTGTCCAGGAGACATGCAATGTCACTTTTGATGAGACTAGCCCTGGAGCTAGATCCGATGTTTCAGGTGACTTATAGGTGACACAGAACATTTTTGTTGAAGAAGATGAGGATGAACTTGATACCACTCTTCCACCTGCTGCTGATGTTCCTGTCCAAGCTCCAGAACCGGCTACGACTGCTTCACCTCCAATTGAGGGTCCTGCTACATCTTTTTCATCAGCAGTACCTGTGGAGTTTGAGGAGACGCTATCTCCCCCAGGCGCCCCCTTGCACATTCAAAAGCAACATCCTCCCGATCAGATAATTGGTAATCTCCATGAGCGAGTCACTCGCTCCAGGTATCATGATCCGAGCCTTTTCTCTCACTCTGCATTTGTAGCTTCTTTTGAACCCAAAGATATATCACATGCTTTATCTGATGCTAGTTGAGTCACTGCCATGCATGAGGAGTTAGAGAATTTTGAAAGAAATAAAGTTTGGAACCTTGTAGAACCTCCTAGTGGTCATAATGTTATAAGAACCCGTTGGGTTTTCAAAAATAAGCAAAATGAGGATGGTTCTGTGGTTAGAAACAAGGCTAGGTTGGTAGCTCAGGGTTTTAGCCAGGTTGAGTGGTTAGATTTTGATGAGACCTTCACTCCTGTTACTAGATTAGAAGCCATTCGCATTCTGCTTGCATTCGCTGCTTCTAAAGGTTTTCGATTGTATCAAATGGATGTCAAGAGTGCCTTTTTGAATGGTTTTATGGAGGAGGAAGTATATGTTAGGCAACCCCCTGGCTTTGAGAATCCCAAGCACCCTGATCGTGTTTTTAAGCTATCCAAAGCCTTGTATGGTCTTAAGCAAGCCCCTAGAACCTGGTATGATAGACTTAAGACCTTCTTGCTTAAGAATAATTTTGAAATGGGAAAGGTAGATAAGACTCTTTTCATTCTTAGGCATGGCAATGACTTCCTGCTTGTTCAGATTTATGTAGATGATATTATCTTTGGTGGTTCCTCTAATGCTCTTGTTTCCAGTTTTTCTGAAACCATGTCCAGAAAATTTGAGATGAGCATGATGGGAGAACTCAATTACTTTCTGGGGCTACAAATCAAGCAGTGCAAGGAAGAGATCTTCATCCATCAAATGAAGTACACCAAGGATTTGCTCAAGCGTTTTGAGATGGGTGACTGCAAGCCGATCGTCACTCCCATGGCGACTTCGACTGCTCTGAATCCCGATGAGGAAGGAGAAGCCGTGGATCAACGCGAGTACCGCAGCATGATCGGCTCCCTCCTGTACTTGATGGCCTCAAGACCGGACATCTACTTCGCGGTCTGCCACTGCGCGAGGTTTCAGGCGTCACCGAGGACTTCACATCGCCAAGCCGTTAAGCGCATCTTCAGGTATTTACACTGTACCCTGCAGTATGGCATTTGGTATTCTTGTTCTTCTTTGCTGTCCATTCGGGGATTTCTGATTCTGATTTTGCGGGCTGTCGGCTAGATAGAAAAAGTACCTCTGGCACATGTCATTTCTTAGGCACTTCTCTTGTCTGTTGGTCTTCTAGGAAGCAGTCTTACATTGCATAATCCTTCAAGTTGAATATGTAGTCGCTACTAGTTCTTTGAGTCGATTTTGTGGATGGTCTCCACTCTTAAGGATTTTGGGTTAACCTTTGCTAGTGTTCTCTTTTCTATGATAACACTTTTGCTATTAACATTGCTAAAAACCCAATGCAACATTCTAGGACCAAGCACATAGACATTCACTATCACTTCCTTAGAGATCATGTTGAGAAGGGTGATATTATGCTGCATTTTGTGGAGTCCGAGGCTCAGTTAGCCGATATCCTCACCAAGCCTTTAGACCCAACAAGGTTTGCCACCTTGAGAAGTGAGTTAGGGGTAATTTATCCCTATGGGTTGGTTTGAGGGGGAGTTGGATCTTTTCCAATCTTTTCTTGTTCTTTTGATCTTTTATTGATTTTTTTAGGCTTTCTAGGCTTTTCGAGCTGTTTTTGCATCTCATTGTATCATATTGCATTCATATGAAAAATCCAAAAAGATGCACTGTAATATAAGCTTTTCTGCTTATCTTTTAATTGATGAAGCTTTGCTTATTACCCTTTGGAGCTTTAGTATTTCAATTCTTGCTTAATGCCATGTCTAGTACTTTGACTTACTAGAATTATCATGCTTTCACATGTGTAGCTAAGTCTTTGCTGTATGAGCTAGAACCTTAAGACAACTCGAACTAAAAACTGCAATTTGTAGATGTTTTAGTTAGTTGCGCAATAGTGTTCCTTTTGTGACATTGACCATGTCAAAATTACTTTGTTAGCTCTTGAATCTAGCTTTGATCATTACTTTAGCTTCTTGTGTTCTTGAGAATCTAAAACTACTCTTGTGAAAAATGAAAAATCAAACTTCAAGATTGTCTTATGCTTAAATTGTGCCAAACTACTCTTACAATACTGCATGTCAAAGACATGAACTTAGAGATAGTTTGATGATCCAGACGATCCCATGGGGACTGCTTGTCACAACTGACATGAACCTCAAGATTTGTCACCCTGGTAGAAGCTTAGGAAGAGTTTGTGGATGGCTCATAGTCCAAGATCTTCTTCACTAAGATATACCTTTAATCAACTTTTGGTCGAAGCTTAGGATGAGTTTGTGGATGGCTCCTAGTCCAGGATCTTGTCACTAAGTTAGACCATTAGTCAACTTCAATATTCATTGCAAATGAAAATCTGTTGAAAAATGGGCGTTTGAGAAAAATAAGCAAAATGATTTAATTCAGGACCTGTTTGTCTCTTAATGTGGTCATTGTTAGATTTTTGATCTCACGTTGACATTTTGACATGGCCAGTATCATTTTAGGATCCTTATTGATGAACTTGCTAGATTTGAAGCTTTGCTTAACATGCTAAAATTCATTGCTTTATATTAAGCCTTCTAGCTTTAGCTTTGTTATATATGTCTTATCATGATCTTGCTAGCGCTTTCAGGCTTGATATGTTGTTTGTGCAATATTAGAGATGCTAGCTTATTCTTTTGGGTAATCTTCAAAACTTCTTGTACTCAAACATTGAAAAATACAAAAAGAAAATGAAGCCACTCCATTGCATTTCTTGCATGCTCCTTCTTATGCTTTTTCCTCATTCTGCATTTGTCATCTCTGGATGAGAGGAAGACGTGATTCCTTGATGACTCCATTGTCAAAGGGGGAGAAGATGGTTGAAAAAGGGGAGAAAAAGAGGAGTTACGAAAATGGGGGAGTTACTTGGAGAAGAATGAAAAATTTGAAATTTTCTGAAATTTGAGGATCATAGTGAGGGGGAGCATCATATTTGCATTCTTTTGGTCTTATTGCTACTTCTGAACTTGAATTGCAATTCTTGATCCTCACAATGATCAAAGGTCATATCGAACAATTATTATTTCATATGGACCTTAAGTGAGATTTTACTCTTTTTTGGAAATTGAAGCTTTCTCGCTTTCTTTTGCCGTATCTCACTTGCCTATACTATTCTGGAGCCAACTTGGTCATTTCCTTTGCTTTTTCTTGCATTTGGACCAAGTTGTGCCTTTGAACGAAAACGACGTGTTTTTACTTTTCAAACATCAAAATTTGCATTTGTGGAAAATTGCCAATGTGTTCATCAAGGGGGAGATTGTGGATATCATAGGAATATGCTTGAGATCTTAGGATAATGTTACAATTGGCAATGTCATTTACGGTTTGTCGAATCACGTGTTTTCGGCAAAGCTCAAAGTGCTGTCAGGCAAGAGGCGGTCTGACCGGCCAAAGTGGCGGTCAGACCGACGTTGGAAAATCGGTCAGACCGGCCCTGGTGAGATTTTAGGATTTTGGAGCTAGGCCAAAAATAGAGGGTGTAGGCAAGGGAGTAGATTCTACTACACTTGGTCTCATAATTTTTGGAGCTTCTAGGCAAAAGTTCTATTGGTTTGAAAATTCCAGTAGGTTTCGGATTTCCAAGGAGGAAATTTGGCTAAGTCCCGGTGGTGGTCGAGGCCGGCGAGGCGATCGAGCCGCCAAAGTGGCGGTCTGACCGGTTGTGGCTTATTCATCGGCCAATTAGTGGCGATGATTATTTTGTTATGTCAAGTTCATGGGTTTCACGGCATATATGTTGCATGATGCATGTTTTGACTAACGTGGGTCAAGTTGCGAAGAACTTGTTCCCGGAAACGATTTCTTGGTCTATGTTTGTGCAGGTTGCATGGAGGTCAACGACGGTCAACGGCGAGGAGATTGGGACTAGGCTTGGAGAGCTGAGATCCAGAACGATCGGTGATACCAGGTGAGGTTAATGGGTTCAAGCATAGCGCAGAATGGACAAGGATGACCGAACAGGCAGTTCGGTGCGACGGGTTGGATCAAGCAGCGCGAGGGTCGGTGCAAGTGCCATGGTGGTTTCGGTGGGAGTCGGACAGGAGAGACTTGCCGACGTGAAGAGAGCCGCAGGATCAACCTACACGTGGTGAAGTATGGATGTGTTTCACGCAGTTCGGACTCGGTCTTTGCAAAAAGATCGAGAAGGGGTATTTTGGTAATTTTACCAAATACCGCCTTGGTGACCTTTTGCCAAATTATGGCGCAGGATGGTGCAAGGTGAAGTGGATTAGGTCAAGAGATGAAGACGGCGCTTTAAAAGGCGTGTGTATGTGACCCGTTTGTGTGTGGGCCTTAACGGGGGCCCATTAGGGTTCAATCTTCTAGAAGGTCTAAGCCTCTACTATAAATAGAGGAGGGAGGTGGCTGCACCTTCTTCAACCCTTTCATTGTTTTTGAAACCCTATTTGCTTAGGGAGAGGATTAGTGGAGGTTAGGGTTCTAGAGAGTTGGATTTGATTTCGTGCTCATGTATTGAGTCTTTGTCCTCCATTGATGGAGTGGCTGTAAACCAATACCATATCAAATCAATGCAAAGAGAGTTCTCTCCAAATGAATCTATTTGCTCTCTTTCTCTCTATTTGGTGATTTGGTGCCTTTCTTTGATCCACGAGTTTTGCTTGGTTTTTTGCCTTGATCTAACTTGTTGTGACTTGTGGGAACCCATCTAGGATCATCTTGATCATCAATTACCCACGAGCAAGTCTCTAAATCATACTTCGATTCTTACTCGGTTTTTTACTATACTTTGTTCAAACTGAAAAAGATAGGAACCTTTGGCTTGGATTTCTGCGATCCTTGATTGGAATAGGTTCCTAATATCTTTTAGAAGGTGTGTGTCAAGTTTTGTGGAGTTTGCCCTCACAGATCAAAAGTTAGATCGATTTGAGTTTCGAGTTTTCGAGCTGTTCTTCTGTTCTGGACGAAATCGGTCAGACCGATATTATACCACCGGTCAGACCGCACCCCGGTCGAACCGCCCATAAGCCGTCGATCAGACCAACATCCGGTCCGACCGCTCGTTTGCCGCCGGTCTGACCGATTTACCAGATTTGGTTTTGATCTATTTGTTTTGATCTATTGCTTTGGGGTTTTTATTTTGGATTCAATACAAGTCTTCCACTGTACTTGTAGATTGATCTTCATAGCTCCAATAGCTACTGGAGTAAAATTGGTGTTGAATCCATCCTTTGTGAAAAAGTGAGCATGCTCCTATTCACCCCCCCTCTAGTTGCCTTTTCAGTCCAACATTTAGCATTTCGATTTTTGAGGTATTTCTCAGTGTTTGTCGATATCGTTATCTCTCTAGATTCCGAAGCGTTTGATGTTGACTCGTATGCCACTGAGAGTGAACAACTGATCTACCAGCAAGGCAAGCATCATTTGAACTTTCTTTTGCATCATATTTGATCCCAGTTTTTGATAAGTTAGTGCAATGATAATTGTTTGCATGCTTATTTTGCTATGTCACTATTTTTGTGATGTGTAGTTAGTTATATCCTATTCATTAAGGTTATCCTTGAATTCATTCCAGTATCAACATGCCTAAGTTAGGTTGTGTGAAATATATTCTATAAGTTTGCTTAGCCATACAAGTCTAGATACGGTAGATTGATTGTCGGGAATAACCCAACAATTTTGGGAAAACACATTTTGTTTTATCTTCTTTTATTTCAGATCTTCGTATCTATTTTATGAGTTAAACTTTGTCATTTTAAAATAGTTTTGGGGTCTGGACAAGTGGTTGCTAGTGAGGGTGCCTTCGTGCACAAGATCGGGTATGTGGTTGACTTGTCCGAACCAACAAGGACTGAACTTTGGTAACATCGCTAATTCAAGTAAAACTCATGCTATCACACGTGGTATATGGGTGCTGTACGGTTAAGTAGGGGGAATGTTTTATTATGATAAGTCCCAAGGTGGTGTAAGGGCACTTGTGTTGATCATTTGTCCGTAGGAGCCGATGTAATGTTCTATAGTGTGCATGGGAGCACCAATTTTTATTATTTACATTGTATCGGTATTTCCAATACAACTTGTGAGCCGCTTAGCTAGTGCTATCCATCACTTGTACTAAGTAAGGGAACATCTTGCAAGGGGAACTTAACTCAATAGGATTTTCTTGCTAAAAATGACTGTATCTCGATTCTCCCCGGCCGGCATACCTAAGGAAGTGTGTCATTATTCGGAGGCATCCAGAGGCTTACGGGCTAGTCGAGTCGTGTGGGTAAAGTAGTACACCTCTGCAGAGATAAATCTATTCGAATATCCGTGTCCGCGGTTATAGACGATCACTTGAGTTATGTGGTTACTATTGTTAGACTTTGAATTAAAATTTATGGGTACAACTTGGTATTCGGCATGAATGGGATGTTCATGCATGTTTATGTATCAAAGTGGGCTGCCACTTTGGTGTTTGTTTGATTCATTTGTTGTTCAATTTATTACTTTATCACATGTTTTACTTCTACTTCAAATCTGTTTTTTAAAATGGCAATTGAAAAACTAGTATGTGTAGGTTGGAAAATTGTTGCGTTTTTCGCAAAACTAAAGCCACTAATGCTATCGTTTGAATGTCCTTTATGCATAACTAATTTTATCTTTGTGTAAGACTTGCGAGTACAGCTTTGTACTTAACCTGGCTGCAACGATTCAGGTATAGAAGACTGTGAGCCTGATGAGTTTGTGAGTGTCGATGTAGGCGACACTGACGAGTAGTGCTGTTATTTAACTCTCAGTCGGTTGTCGATGGGTTATGGGGCATACCATGCTGGACTTTTGGTTTATTTACTTGCTTCCGCTGCTACTTTATGATCTTATTTGAATTTGGCCGGTCGGCCACTTGTAATAGTTGTAGACTCGAACTACTATGATGTATGTCTTTTGAACTATTAATGTATGAATGTTGTATGGATGTGATCAATATTATATGTGAGTTTAGGCATGTTGGTCGCTGATCTTGGGGGCCAACATGAGCTCATGCTCGCTGTTCATGGATTCCATTTTAACTCATTAAGTGTGGTCTTTTATTGTTGGAGAACCGATAATCATGCAATACTTACAGAGGAGCGGTACGCATGATCACCGGGGCTCAAGTTTTAGTAAAGACCTCTCACCTAGATGGAGTTAACTTAGAATCTGTAGGACCGGAAAGGCGACTAGAGGGGGGGTGAATAGGAGCACGAACACTTTTTCACCTTAATCGAATTCAATACTAATTCACTGCAATAGCTATGGAAGCTATGAAGATCAAGGTACAAGCACAGTGGAAGTCTTGTATTGAATCCAATTAAAACCCCGACGTAAAACACCCAAAATAACCAAAAACATGATCCAAATCTTGCTCGTGGGGGATTGATGATTTAGATGATCTTAGATGTATTCCCACACATCATAGCAAGGTAAAAGAGGGCACGAAACAAACCAAAAACCACAGAATCAAGGAAGCATCCAAAATCATCAAAAGAGAAGGGAAAGCACATGAAGACACATCTTTGAACAAACACCCATAGATTGATTCACGATTTGATCTTCGATCTGACCACTCCATCCATGGAGGACAAAACTCAATCCATGAGCACACAATTCAACACATCTCCCTAGAACCCTAAGCCTCTTCTCTTTCTCCTAAGCCCTAAGACAAACTAGGGTTTATCATGAAGTGCTTCAAGTGGTCGCCTAATGCCCCCTCTCTATTTATAGGAGGCCTAGAGCTTCTAGAAGACTTAACCCTAATGGGCTCCGTTAAGGCCCAATACAAATGGGTTACACACACATGCATCTCAAAGTGCCGTCTTCACTTTTCTTGACCTAATCCACTTCTTGGCCGCACCGTCTTGCTTGTGGGTTGGCATTAGGTCACCAAGGCGTGATTGGTGAAATTACCAAAATACCCTTCTCGATCTTTTCCAAAGACCGAGTCCAAACCGCTAAACACATCCATGCTCGCCACGTGTAGGTTGATCCAGCGGCTCTCATCGTGTCGGCAAGTCTCTCCCATCCGGTTCCCACCGGACCACCTTGGCACTTGCACCGACCCCGCACCGCTTGATCCCACCAGTCGCACCGAACTGCCCGTTCGGTCACTTTCATCCATTCTGCGCCATGCTTGAGTCACTTGACCTCACCCGGCATCCATGATCGTTCTGGACCTCAGCTCTCCAAGCTTAGTCCCGATCCTCCTCGCCGTTGACCTCCAAGCCACCTGCACAGCAATAGACAAGCAAACACGAATCCAGGAACACGTTCTTCACAACTTGACCCACGTTAGCCAAAACATGCAATATGCAACACATATGCAATATCAAACAAGGATATGACCTATTCCAAAATCAATTCACAACTAATATCATCATTCTGCACAAAAACCGGTCAGACCGCCATTACGGCGGTCGACCGCATACAGGGTGAACGAAAATCAATTGAAGATAAGGCCGGTCGACGCCGGATTTGCGGTCGACATATCAACGATCGACCGCCACACGTAAACCGGTCGACCGCTGAGACTGACAGATTCGATAACTTTAAAACGATTGAAACTTCAAACCAAAAGCAACATTGCCAATTGTTTCATCATCCTAAGATCATGGGCATATCCCCATGATATCCACAATCTCCCCTTGATGAACACATTGGCAATCTCTCAAAAATGTGGTTTTGGGGTTTGAAAAGTAAAGTACTCGACGTTTTTAGCACAAAGGCACAACTTGCTCCATTAGCAAGAGAAAGCAATGGAAATGACCAAGTGGCGAGAATAGCATAAGGTAGTGAGATAAGGCAAAAGAAAGCACAAAAGCTTCAATTTCCAAAGAATAGCCAAAAATCTCACTTAGGTCCATATGAAAGAACAATTGTTCTATTTGACCTTTGATCATTGTAAGTCTTCAAGAAATTGCAATTCAAATTCAGAAAAGAGCAATAAGACCAAAAGAATGCAATTGAGATGCTCCCACTCACTATGATCACCAATTTTTCAAGAATATCCATTTTCTCCCTATGACACTCAAAAAGCTCTAAAACAACATTTTCACCAATCTTTCTCCCCCTTTGACAATGGATTCATCAAGATGCATGGAAGAAGATAGAGCATGAATGTAATGGAATGGCTGCAATTTTGTAATTTTTCATTTTTTTAGTTTTTTTTTAGTTTTTGTTTTGTTTTTAACTTGAGCAAAAGGAGCTATGAAGATTATCCATGAAGACTGTACAAGTATTACACCAAGCCATATTATGTGAAGAAGCTATATTCAATCATGGCAAAACATGTACAGCAAAGCTAAGGCCAAAATAGCAATAATCTAAGATTAAATGAATCGACAACATGACAAGGTGCTCAAGATCATAGTTTAACTAAAGGTATCCAAAAATGAGTCAGGTCATGTCTATAAGCGAGATTGAGCCAGAAACTAGAAAAAGAGTCTAGTTTGAGCATTCAGATTTGAAACAATTTGAGCAAGCATTAAGAATTTAGCACTTTGAGCACTTTGCTGAAAATGATTGGTTTTATCTTAGTAAAGCAAGTCCTGGACTAGGAGCCATCCACAACTGCCTCCTAAATTTCAACCAATTGCCAATTTGTTTTCTTAGCATTGTGCTAGATCTCAAGCCTCACTCGACCATCCCAAGCAACAAAAGCTTAAGAGAGTGGTGCAGGTCATCCAAAACTCCCCCGAGTTCATGCCTAGTGCAATGGCAAGTCGTCTCATGAGAAAGAATTGGTGAGATCAGTTTTTTTGCCTAAAAGCTCATTTTCATTTGCTTGACTTAAGAATTATCATAGCTCGATTTAAAACTCAGAATAAGTTCAAGACTCAATTAAGCCTATATGACATGGCATGAATCATAAGAGGATCACTAAAAGCAAAACTAGTCACAAGATCCAACAAGTCATGTTTTGATTCAATTTTCTCACAGAGATAATAAAGCTAGTATGGCAAAAGCTAGGCTATACATAAAAAGCCATAAAAGAAGTCTAGCAAACTAGCACAAGACATGGCGGGGTATAAAGCATGAAATCAAGTCATACAAGGATAATAATCAAAGCTCCACAAGGTTATATTACAATGCAAGTTCTTTGAATTGTAAAATGCATTATGATACAAATGAATGCAAAAGAGCAAACTCCCCTCAAAACAGGCCAAGAGGACTAACAACCCCCAACTCTCCCCATAAAGAAGCAAAAGCGAGAAGAATCAAGAGCTTTAGTGAAAATATCGGCAACCCATTGCTCGGACTCTACAAAGTGAAGCACAACATCACCCTTCTCAACATGGTCTCTAAGGAAATGATATCTAACATCAATGTGCTTAGTCCTAGAATGTTGCAATGGGTTTTGGCAATGTTAATGGCGAAGTGTTGTCACGTAAAAGAGAACACTACCCAAAGACAACCCATAGTCCCATGAGTAGATAAGATCCAGAGAACACGAGAGCAACTCGGGGCTGCTGACTACATACTCGGCCTCGGCGATTGCAATGTAAGAAACATTTCCTAGATGACCAAGAGATAAGAGATGTGCCTAAGAAATGACAAGTGCGGAAGTACTCTTCCTATCTACTCTACACCCATAAAATCAGCATCGAAAAAGCGTGAATAGAGAGAGCGAAGAAGAAGAATACCAAAGTCCAAAGTCAAGAGTGTCTGAAGGTACTGAATATCGACGCCTTTGCTTGAGCGATGAGAAGCTCGAGGAAGCTCGAAATCGGCGCACAGACACTGACAAAGCTGTATGTCCGGCCTCGTATTTGTGAGATAGAGGAGGAGCCAATCATCTTTGCGATACTCATACGGTCCTTGGCTCTCCATCCTCATCAGGGTCCAGCATGGTGGTTGTGGCAATGGGAGTAGACATTGGCCTACTACTTCCCATGTCAAAGCGTCGAAGAAGGTCCTTTGTATACTTACTTTGATGAATGAAGGTGCCTTCTTTCAGTTGCTTGACTTGAAGACCAAGGAAGAAAGTCAATTAGCCTATCATGCTCATCTCGAACTCCTGCTCATAGAATCGAAAATCTGGACACCAAAGCATGAGAGGAACCACGAATATAATGTCATCCACATAAATCTGAACCAACAAAAGTCAACGCCATGCACGAGAGTGAACAAGGTTTTATCAACCAATCCCATTTTGAAATCATTCTTAAGCGAGAAAACTCTTAAGCCTATCATACCAAGCTCTAGGGCTTGTTTCAATCCATACAAGGCTTTGGAGAGTTTAAAAACATGGTTTGGGAACTTGGGATTTTCAAAACCGGTGGTTGCTTGACAAAGACCTCTTCTTCTATGAAACCATTCAGAAAGCACTTTGACATCCATTTGAAATAGCTTGAAGCCCTTGGATGCATAAATGCTAGCAAAATGCGAATGGCTTCTAATCTAGCTCTGAGAGCAAAGGTCTCCTCAAAGTCTAAGCCCTCTACAGGAATACCCTTGTGCTACAAGTCTAGCCTTATTGCGAACTACCAACCCATCTTCACTTTGCTTATTTTTGAAAACCCATTTTGTTCCAATTACATTATGATTAGGTGGAGGTTCAACTAAGGTCCGGACTTTGTTTCTTTCAAAATTTTCAAGTTCTTCATGCATGGCATTGACCCAAGAGGCATCGAAAGAGCATGAGTAACATCTCGGGGTTCAAAAGAAGCAACAAAAGCGAGAATGTGCATGAGAATCGGAGAGATGAACACGAGCGAGTGACTCGCTCATGTAGATCCCCAATAATCTGCTTTCGGTGGATCTTTGTTCTTTGAATGTGAAGAGGAGCACCGGTCTTGAAGTGGCCTCTACCTCACGGGCTATGGAGGTAGGATCGAGCCACTCGATCGTCGGAAAAGGTAGGAAGAGGTTTGCTCATCTGAAGCTGGTGTAGTAGAAGCAGGCTCTCCAACCATGTCACAAGGGACTTGAGGATGGATTGTGTCCTCATCCTCAGAGTCATCATCAACGAAGATGCTCTCAGAAACCTGTGTACTTGCATCATCGGGTCTAGTACCAGGACTAGCCTCATCAAAAGTGACTTTGCAAGTCTCAACAACTTTGTTAGTGTCAAAATTAAATACACGATAGCCATGAGAATGAGCAGGATATCCAAGAAATATGCCATCAGAACATCTAGATTCAAATTTATCAAGGTTGCCATGTTTAAGAATGAAGCACTTGCAACCAAAAATCTTGAAATGAAAAACTTTGGGCTTATGACCAAATCTGAGCTCATAAGAAGTCTTACCAATTACAGATCTCAAGAAAACCCTATTAGAAATATAACAAGCGGTAGAGATCGCCTCATTAAAACCTCCTAGGTGTGGAATGCTCATCTAGCATGGTCTGGCCATCTCTACAAGGGTCCTATTCTTCCTCTCTACAACACCATTCTGTTTGGGGAACTCTAGGTGATGGCGGTGCTCTAGCCCCTATCGAGTAAAGTGGCAAAGGAAGAATTCTTGAATTCTGTCCCATTGTCACTCCTAATGGCTCTCAACGCTCCAGAAGCTCAACAAACAAGTCTATGGACCAACTCTCTAAAGAACCCAAATGCCTCGTCCTTAGAAACGAGAAAATAAACCCATGAATACCGGAGTAATCATCCACAATCACAAGCACATACCATTTCCCACCCACCGATGAACTCTAGAAGGACCAACAGGTGTCTAAGTGCAAAAGTCGTCCAGTCCATCTGTCATCACTAAGGTAAGAGGTGGATGAGAAGCAGAAACCATCTTACCATGTCTACAGGGTGTGCACACAAGGTCTCTAACAACCTTCAGCCTCGGCAGACCTCTAATCAAATCCTTGCTACTGACTCTAGTCAAGTGGTCGAAGCCTATATGACCAAGCCTACGATGCCACAACACTAAATCATGGGAGTCGGCTACAAGACACCTAGGGCTAGAAGAGAAGAGACACGAAATCGGCACAAAAGATCCTCTCAAACCTAGATATCTCAAAGACAAGCTCACCAGAGGAATCTATAACCTGCACTCACCACTCTTAAATCTCACCTCTAGACCCTCATCAAGCGGTGAGAAGCGAAGCAGATTATACCTCGGCTTACTTACCAAAGCGGCGTCCTTGAGCATGAACTTGTTGTTGACGCAAGACTATGCCCTTAGGCATCACGGTCCGTAGAAGCATCCACAAATGTGATCAATTCATTGCGGATGCACGTGAGAGAGGAGAACCATCTAGAATCCCGGTCATGTGTCGAGAGCACCCGAGTCAACAAGCCATATGTCCTCCTTCCTCGCACGACGGACCTACAAGGCACGGCAGAAATATCGTGCCTCGATCTTTGGGGTTAGTGATAAAAGACTTGGGAATCCAGTACTGAGTCACACGATGCTTAGGCAAAACAGTAGAAGCAGCAGTAAAATGGTTAGGAGCAAAATCATAAGAACGCACACGAGAACCACCTAGACCTCTCCGAATCGACCTACCAAAAGGTCGGTACTCTGTCTAGATGCTACCCATGGTCTCTCCTCACGAAATCCTAAACCGAGCAGCGCCTAGAACCACCAAAGGAGTCAAAGAAGTCATCTACGAACCTAGGCCTATGTCTAGTAGGAAAAACAGGCTGCCTAGCTCTAGAGACAACAGCAGGTGAAGGAACTCCTCTAATGGTTCTCAAGGTACTCATCCTCTCCTTCCTCTCAATCTTGGCTCTACGGAAGCAGAACTCAACAATGTGGCCATTCTTCTTGCAGAAGATGCAATGGTACTTGACCTTTTGAGGGGTCGACACGATGAAGTAGAAGCACCTATCTTGCTAGAAGTGGTTTGGGCAAAACCAGCAGATTTAAAGACTATCTTGGATGGATTAGGGGGTTCTACCTCAAACAGGCCACTCTCAACAACTCTAACAACCTTAGGTGGATGGTTCTTGGTATCCTCTAGGGAATCAAATCCTAGGCCTCTATTATTCACACTCACCTTAGATTTGTCTAGAATCATGTTGATGTTCTTCTTCCCACCAATAAATCTCTCAAGTGTCTCTTTAAGGTAGTCATTTTGTTTGGCTAGTTCATAACAAGAAGCACACTTATTTGACTTGCTAGCCCTATCAGATTTTTCCTTATAATGAACTACCTCAGCTTTCAAAGCCTCACAAGACACACAATAGTTATCCCTAATCTTATCCAACTGCTCTTTGAACTTAACTCTAAAAGCTTCTTGTATCTTATCTACATTATGCCCAAGTTCAATACAAAGAGTACAAGAATAAGAATCAACAATTTTCTTTGAAGCAGTCATGGACATGGATTGTTCAATTTTAGCCTTTTCTTCTAGTGTCTTGTTTAAAGCATCATTCTCAAGTGTGAGTTTAACAGTTTTCACATGAAGCAGTTTTAGAGTCTGTAATCATTTCCGACATCTCCTTCATTTTAATCTTATTTTTCTCACAATGAGAGCAGTGTGACTAGCATCAAATTTACTCAGTTCTTTTGTAGCACTATCAATTTTAGTTCACGCAAAGCACAATTTGAACAAGGCAAAGGGATAGCATCAATGATGAGTCACATCTAAAGCAATGGCATTCATGCAAGCGAGGACTAGACTTGAGAGTTTCTAGTTCATCGAGCATCTTTCAATTGATTTGTAACAGAGGAATGAGCAAGTCTTAGAGTTACCAATTCATCATACATTCGAACAAGCATCACAAACATCTTGAGGACTAATCGATTTGAGTGTAGCAACTTCTAGTTTCAAGTTATCAATCATGATGTCTCGATTCTTAAGCATTCTAGCTTGCTTATCTAATTTTCGTTCGAAATGACCAAAGCACGTTTCATCTGAGCAGGTGAGGGACATACCTCATCGGGATCGCTGAAAAGGTCGTCGTCGTTGGAGGAGTCAACGTCATGGCTGTCGCTAGCCATGAAGCACATGCTGGTGAAGTCCTGGGCCTTCTTCTTGCCATGAGAGTCATCGTCGTCGTCCTCCGTCTCCGAGTCCACATCGCTCATGTTAACACTCTCAAGAGCGGCAAGGACTTGGTGATTTAACTTGCGATAGTTTGGCTTCTTGCCTTTCTTGTCTTTGGCTTGATGGCGCCTCGAGAGTCCTTCTCCTCCTTGCCCTTGACTTGGGGCACTTGGAGCGAATGTGGTTAGGCTCACCACACTCAAACAAGTGGCAGGCCACCTCTCCTCCTGTTCCTCACTTTGTTATAAACTCTCGAGAATTTGGTGGATAGGAGGGCTAAATCATCTTCGGTAGCTTCTTTAGCGCTCATCGCTCAAAGAATGTAAAGTCGACAAAGAAAAGCCAGATGAGCCAAAATCAAAGGAATCGATCGAGCTACCCTTCGATGGGTCGACCACCAAAGCCATCGACTGTCTTGGGAGACGCGAGATAAAGTCAATCTCATGCGTCTTCAACCTCGAGTAGAGCTTATCCATGGTAAGCTCACTCATGACGATGTTGTCATTGATGGATGTGATCTTTATCCCCAGACCTTCACATCAAGAGCACCCCAAGTGGCGTGCATTCTCGCACTCAGTGAAAACAAGATCAACAAATGCGAAGATCATGGAGAATCTTGGAGAACCTCCCCATGACTCATCTAAAGACTCACGGTCTTTGCTCGATCTTTGAGTATTCTTTCTTGAGCTGGTTCTCTCACTTCCTTGATCGCGATCGAGCCCTCATGGTAGTCACAGAGAGTTCTCCGGATCTCGTGAGCGGACCTCAAATGAGCCACACGCTCAAACTCAGATCGACTAAGACCTTGGATCAAGAAGTTGCGAGCTTTCTTTGTTAGCCTCAATGTCCGGAGTGATCACATCGTCATCGGCCAAGCACGACATATGGATTTTTGACCTTAAACCAAATAAGCGCCCTTGAGCCTCGATGTAGGCTTGCATGCGAGCCTTCCGAGAAGCAAAATCAACTCCATCGAAAATATGAGGTTTGAGTGAATACTTGTCGATCGCCATGGCTTCAAAGACAGGTTAAGATCTATGAGAAGAGCTAACCGGCTCGATACCAATTGTAGGACCGAAAGGCGACTAGAGGGGGTGAATAGAGTCTGAACACTTTTTCACCTTAATTGAATTCAATACTAATTCACTTTGCAATAGCTATGGAAGCTATGAAGATCAAGGTACAAGCACAAGAGAAGTCTTGTATTGAATCCAATTAAAACCCCGACATAAAACACCCAAAATAACCAAAAATATGATCCAAATCTTGCTCGTGGGGATTGATGATTTAGATGATCTTAGATGTATT
Organism: Phyllostachys edulis; assembly: GCA_036346405.1. Lineage (NCBI taxonomy): Eukaryota > Viridiplantae > Streptophyta > Magnoliopsida > Poales > Poaceae > Phyllostachys > Phyllostachys edulis. Next base: position 91,068,952 of record CM070545.1, read on the forward strand.
CCCACACATCATAGCAAGGTAAAAGAGGGCACTGAAACAAACCAAAAACCACAGAATCAAGGAAGCATCCAAAATCATCAAAAGAGAAGGAAAGCACATGAAGACACATCTTTGAACAAACACCCATAGATTGATTCACGATTTGATGTTTGATCTGACCACTCCATCCATGGAGGACAAAACTCAATCCATGAGCACACAACTCAACACATCTCCCTAGAACCCTAAGCCTCTTCTCTTTCTCCTAAGCCCTAAGACAAACTAGGGTTTATCATGAAGTGCTTCAAGTGGCTGCCTAACAGCCCCTCTCTATTTATAGGAGGCCTAGAGCTTCGGAAGACTTAACCCTAATGGGCTCCGTTAAGGCCCAATACAAAGCGGGTTACACACACGCATCTCAAAGCGCCGTCTTCACTTTTCTTGACCTAATCCACTTCTTGGACGCACCGTCTTGCGCCATGGGTTGGTATTAGGTCACCAAGGCGCTTATTTGGTGAAATTACCAAAATACCCTTCTCGATCTTTCCAAGACCGAGTCCAAACTACGCGAAACACATCCATGCTTCGCCACGTGTAGGTTGATCCAGCGGCTCTCATCGTGTCGGCAAGTCTCTCCCATCCGGTTCCCACCGGACCACCTTGGCACTTGCACCGACCCCCGCACCGCTTGATCCCACCGATCGCCAATCGCCTTCGGTCACTTTCATCCATTCTGCGCCATGCTTGAGTCACTTGACCTCACCCGGCATCCATGATCGTTCTGGACCTCAGCTCTCCAAGCTTAGTCCCGATCCTCCTCGCCGTTGACCGTCGTTGACCTCCAAGCCACCTGCACAGCAATAGACAAGCAAACACGAATCCGGGAACAAGTTCTTCACAACTTGACCCACGTTAGCCAAAACATGCAATATGCAACACATATGCAATATCAAACAAGGATATGACCTATTCCAAAATCAATTCACAACTAATATCATCATTCTGCACAAAAACCGGTCAGACCGCCATTCTGGCCGGTCTGACCGCCCCTGGGACTGAACCAGAAAATCAATTGAAGATAAGGCCGGTCTGACCGCCGGATTTGCCGGTCTGACCGCCACACAGCCGGTCTGACCGCCACACAGAAACCGGTCTGACCGCCTGAGACCTGACAGATTCAGTAACTTTGACGAAAACGATTGAAACTTCAAACCAAAAGCAACATTGCCAATTGTTTCATCATCCTAAGATCATGGGCATATCCCCATGATATCCACAATCCATTAACTTGAGGCCTAGCGTTATCTCCATAAGACCGGGAAGGCCTTGGTCTTACGGAAATAACCTGGGGGTCCTCACAACTGCCATGATGTCCGCTTTTATAATGGACCAACAAGATGTGTAAAAGGTGAACATGAAGCCGTCGGGCCCAGAGCCTTATCCTTTGGCAATAGAGCTAGGGCATTTCTTACTTCCTGCTCAGTGAAAGGTTCCTCCAGGCCCTCCAGGTTCTGAGCGTGTAATCCAGCTCCTCCCATCTCAGGTCGTGGGATCTAAAGTTTGGCAGGGATAGCATCCCCGAGAAGTGCTTTTCCAAAGCTTCTTGTTTATCCCCATGTGAGATTTCCCAACCTAACCCGGTGTGCAGCCTTTGGATGTAGTTTTTCCTCCTCCTCGAATTTCCTTTTAAATTGAAGAATTTTGTGTTGGCACCACCCTCTTTTAGATTCCTTATACGGGAGCTTTGTCTTTTCCTTGAGTGCTCAATCACGGCCAACCCCATGACCCATTTTTTAGCCCTGATTTCAGCCCCCTCTCCGACGTCGTGAGTTGCCTGTTCTCCTGGGCTATGTCCAGCCTCAATATTACTTTCAGGGCCAGGTGTAGCTCTAGTTTCGCTTGGAAGAATAGGTTTCTACTCCATGCCCGGAGCTTTTTCGCCGTTGCGGCTAGTTTGTGGTTCAGACGGTGGCACGATTCCGTGTGTAGATTGTGTGTGGACCACGCATTTAGAACCACCTCCTTAAAACCTGGCATCTTTACCCAGAAATTCTCGAATAAAAAACAAGCCGGTCTTCTTGGGCCCAAGCAATTTGAGAAGAGGAGGGGACAGTGGTCTGACAGGGATGTAGGGAGGGCCTACAGGACATGATTGTCGAACTAAACGTCCCAAGCTTGATTGTAGAAGACTCTATCTAGCATGACTAACGTCGGATTTTCACGTTCGTTGCTCCAAGTGTACTTTCTATTCTAGAGGTGGATCTCTCTTAGTTCACATTCATTCAGAGTATTCCTAAATTGGCCCATGCGAGCGTGGTTAATGTTGCCGTTATTTTTGTCACTTGCCCTGTAGATCAGGTTGAAATCACCAAGAACTAGCCAACTATTGTCCCCTACCGGACTCAGGGACTTGAGTTCTTGCAAGAAGGCTGGCTTGTCTCTATCTCGAGGCGGGCCATAGACTATGGTGCATTCCTTTACCAAGATTATCGCGGACAGGCTATTCTCCATGGGATGGAGGTCTGTAGCGTGAATTTGGTCGTCATTCCACAAGAGCAGGATACCACCTCGAGTGCTGATGGCGGGCCTTTGCGCGAATTTGTTCAATATATCTTTGATCTCCCAGGTAGAAAGCGAGCTTTTGGTCTACAATCTAGAGCTTTGTCTCTTGTAGACAGGCGATATGGCAGGCGGTTGAAGTCAACGTCTGATGAACCGTTGTTTGCTTGGCCAACGTGTTAAGTCCTCTTAGGGCATGTACAATGGAGGTGCTTAGAGAGATGCTTAAGAGAAAAACCGGGTTTATTTTTCTAGCGCGGTGCTTCCAGGGAGAAAGGGCTGCTTCGTTTTGCATCGATACGTAGCCGATGCTTCGAACGCGGAAGACTGCCCGATGCTTGGAATGTGGGAGAAAAAGTATCAACCACTCGGACATTGATTCGAACCTGCGCAGGCAAAGCCCAACAGATTTCGAGTCTGTCTCCTTAACCACTCGGACATATCGACAACTCAGACCAAAGATTGTTTATCAAGTTTCTATTTTATGTAGTCTTCCTGGCGCTCCTGCTAAATCAAGCATACAACCACACGCAAATAGCATCAGCTCAGTGGACTGTCTCGAAATGATAACATTATGTTAATCTTTGCATTCACAAATGGCAAAAATAAAAATAAAGGTTTTGCATTGAAGATGACAAATGCTTGTACCAGTGCTAAGGAGGTAGTTGGACCATTTAAACACCTGTATGAATTTACTTGCATTGGAAGGGATAGTGTTTATATAAGTGCTTAATGATGTGGCAATACTCTCTCTCTTTAAGCACCTAGGCATAAGCACTTTGCATTGTACATGCCCTTATGGAATGATGGTTGCTAGATTTAAAGTATTAGAATTATTGGGTTTTAATTAAGGAATAATCGATTATTTGCCACTGCAAATATATGGATTTCAGGATTTGCTACTCCATGTGTAAATAACATCTGGGTCCTGAGGCCACATGTCATAGACACATAAGTGGCAAATTCTGAGTTGCATATCTTCGACGGTGGTAAATAATCAGTTCTCCCTAGAGACTGTTGCATACAGTTGCATAGCACATGCAATTAGCTTAATGTCATTTGCTAATGGCAACTGCGTCTTGGTGCTCATGCGACAGCGAGAATATGAGTGTGTAGCCGAAAGCGGTATTTGTTCACGCAATGAACCGGCCGGCGACGGATCTGCTCGACTACTATATATAGGATGCTCCATCATCCTTTCTTGAGTAGACGGAACAAGCAAAATGGTAATGCATGTACAAACATACACTTGAGTGCTAGTTCTTTGATCATCAAAAGAACGCTGAAAAGTAAAGGCAGACAAGAGAAAAAGCTTACTGCAACATGGATCAAGGTACGATTCATGCCTGTTTGAGGTTGAACAAAATAGTGTTGAAATTATAGGTTCCGCTAACAGAAATAACCCAAAATTTCAGAAAAACTTGAACTTGTGGAGTTTTTCACTTGATTTTCAATTCTTTCCCAAATCAGAAAGTCCTTTAGCCAATTCCGCTTTCCTCATCCGTCTTTTCATTTCCTCCACCCTAAGGCGCCTTTCCAAAGCCTGCCACCATCCCTGTTCTTCTTGCTCTCTCGTCATGTCGCCACTCGCCACCCTTCGTCCTCGCGCCATCCCCGTCCCACGCCAAACCGCACCAGTGCCCCACCACCTCCCTCACCAATTCGCCGGCCACCTCTCCCGCGTCATTAATGGCCCAGACCAGCGCCGCTTGTCTCGCGCCTTCGCCTTGCCAGCTCTCGCGCCACCTGCTTGATGCACCTCAATTGCCGCCATCGTCCTCGCCAGCTCGCGCGCTTGCGTCAGCGGGACGCCACCGTGTAGCGTCCTCAAAAATCCTTAAGGTGGTTTAGCTGAGTTTCTCATGTTATGTGTGTAAATTCTGAAATAATTAAGGTTTGTTCAGAATTTAAAAACTTTTACCTTGAACTCAAGTTTGTTTTGATTATAGAAACTTGTGTGTTGAAAGTGGTTGGAAATAATTTATTAAAATACTAGAATAATTATTATGATTTAATATGAGTTTTTTCAAATGTTTAGAATTGAAGTTGACCTTGAGAAAAATTTATGTTGAAGTCTTAAACATCTTCTTTTAAGGATTTTAAAATAAGTATTTAAATCATGAAGAGTGTGTTTAGAAAAAAAAATATGGATTATATATCATCCTAGGAGCCTCTCTGAAAAATTTCATAATTTTTTAATTTTATTTTCTATTTTTAACTGTCGGTCAAAGTGTAGAATTTGATTTTCAATTCGGTCAACTGTGTAGACTTGACCTGAGCCAGTTGCACTGTTACGACTCGAGCCACTTGACTTGATCGGACGAAACCCGCTCGTTTGTGCTAATCGACCACGCTGCTTCACTGCCGTCACTAGCAAGCAGGACCCACCTGTCGGTGTCATCCTCTCTGCACCGCTTCATCCTCGCCACGCCGCTCGCCTGCATGCACTGTCACCATGAGCGATCGCCACCGAGTTCGTTCTTGCCACCTCCTGCTCCCATGACTGCTTACGAAGTGTCGCCTGGACTTCACCAAGTCCCCTATCCCACTCATTCTCTCCCTCTTGCGCTCTTTTTCTCTCACTGCTCTCTTTTTCGTTTCCGCCGAGAAAGAAGAAAATGAGAGGGAGACCACCTTGGTGCCTCATGCGACCCCGCATCGTCCCCGCCAGATTCTACGTTCGACGCCGCACCCATTTTTGCCGATCTGAGACCTTACCAATCCCTAAATCAACAATAACGATATCATCGTCCTCGCCTCCAGTGAACTTGGCCTTGTAGCTCACGTGTGATTTGGAAAGTCATTTTCCTCGCCGTATTGTCCTTTAGGATTGTATCAAATCACTGAGTATTCTGGCGAAGTTAATTGGTATTTAGGGCAACATTGAGGGCGTTCGACCCCATCTTCTTCAAACACGGTGGACCACCGCCGTCTCTATTCCGGCCAACTTCGGCTTCCATCCTCATCATCGTCATGTGCGCCGCTCTCTAGGAGACGAGGTGATCCTGATGTGTGCCTTCCCAAAGCCCCTCGACCACCAAAGTGTCATCTCCACATGCGTCGCCCTTTCGGCTCCGCCTCTGATCATCGGGAGCTTGACGCCGCCAACCTCTGGTCCCCATGCCACTTCGGACGAGTTAGCAAGGTCATCACGCATCTGATCGTGTTGATCCCAAGACCAGAGCCTCACCGCATCGTCAAATCATCAACCTCGCCACGCTCGAGCACGCACGGAAGCTCCGGTTCACCATCGGTGCATTAAGGTTTAATCCCGTCATTAGTGTTTAATTGATTTCTCAATGTGTGTTTGACGTGTAGACCCCACCAGAAATAAACATGTTTAGAAATCTAATTAAACCTGTTTAAACCTTTGAGTGATTGACATGTGGGCCCGTATAGCTAGTTAAGTGATTGTGTAAGGTTGTGATGTACGTTTTATCTTAAGGAAAACATATTCCTTATATGCTTAGACAGAGTTTACGTTTTTATAAATAGAAGACGTATTGTGAGAACCCGGGGTATTAAACTTGTAATACTTAACCATCAAATTGGTCCTAGCATTATAAATAAAATATCCTGATTCTCGACGTATATGTACTTCCCAGAATTGCAGTACACAAACCCCATACAAAAATTATGCATCAATTCCATTCATCACATAAAACCAAAGCACAACTAAGCAATTCAAAAGACATACAAAATAGAGTTATTACAAAAGAGGCCGACCGGCCAAATAACAACTAAAGAGAGTTAAATAAATAGCGGAAGCAAAAGCCATAAGATGGCGATAAACAAGAGCCAAACGGTTTGCCATTACCCACAAAGCAACCGATCGGGCCGCCAAGCTAGTCGTCCTGTACGAAGTCGATCTCACAATAGTTAATCCCTTGGGGATCAACCTCCTCTGCAACAATTAATTAAGCAAAGCAAATGAGAACAAAAATATACTCGCAAGACTTACATGTAGGGTAACAGGCCTATACATAACTACATGCAAGCTTATTTAAGTGGAGGAGGCTCTAGACTCATTTTCAGCATAAAGCAAGTTTTCATTTGCAATAATGTAATAGATTTAAAGCAGTTTTAAAATATGTTTTTATTTGACAAAAACAGCAAGATACAATTAACAATAATAACAAGACATCCTGGAAGTGGCTAACCCAATAGCCACCACAACAATAGCATGAATTCCCCATTCATACCACCCACATCAAGTTTTAATTAAATGTTATAGTCTAGTTCTCACGGGGCGTATCCAAGCGTGTCCATAACCTAGGACGAGGCTATTCGAATAGATTATACCCTGCAGGGGTGTACCAATGTACCCACATGTCAGACTGCCTTTTTGCCAAGCTATTTAGCACACTTCCTTTGGTATGCCAGCACGGCAAAGTCCTACGAGATGTTTTCCAATATTGTGTATTAACTACGAGTCGCCCATATGGGAGAAAGCCCCATACGGTGATGCGGAGTCATAAAGATGCTCACCTCCTTATAAAGGATGGTGCTCCTTGCAGTGGATAACCTCCATCACTGCTCACCCAAACACATACAAGTTTCTTTTTCAACACAACACACACAACCACCATGCGACCCGGAACTAACACACGCCAAAGTACTAAGTCAAGAGAGGTTCCATATGCCTCTCATGTGGTTAGTACGTAAATTTCTCGGTACGGTGGCGCAAGTAACTCGGTCCTTGATTGACTTGGGCACCATTCCATCACACCATAAGATCACACCATCAACCATTGTGCCCAAGTCTCAAACATTTCATTTTCAGTTTCAGTTTTTGACTTTATAAAGTAACAAAGCACAACGTGCTGAGCATAATGATAATAATAATTTTATGTGATCAAAGTTATCGACTAAGTCGATAACCGCCCAATTCTACTGGTAGCTAATCATTTCTAAGCATGACACCGAAAAGACAATAAGATAGCACAATTAAATCACCGGGCTCTAATTCACCAGCGATATTAATAACTTATGTTTTGTGGTAGGGGATAACAATTTAAGGGCAACCAGGCAATAGGAATAGCTACCTCTAATTGGAAAAATTACTTTGACACAAAAGCATGCATACATACAATTTGTAAACAAAGTATTAGACTTGAAAGTAATAGGACATTTATGATCAAATTGCTTGCCTTGTTGGGGATGATTATCTTGCTGCAGAGGATCACTCTTGTATACAATAGGATCATCGGAACCTACCGAAAGAATCGAAAGCACAATAAGAACGAATAAATACCGAAAAGACCCAAAAATTCAAATTCATCCAAAAATCATGAAACATTCACAGTAGGTAGATCATGATTTTAGATGAATTTAGGTGAAATAATTATTCCATTTGGATTTAGTATGTGAGAGTTATAGTAGTTTGAAACTCAGATTTCAGAAAAATCAAATTAATTCTCATCTGTTACTGTTCATCCGAATTAATTATTTAGTGAAATTTTGTAGGATAGTGGTGGATATAAGGATTACAAAAATGGATAGAGGATAAAATTATATGAACAACGCTATTGGATTCATCCCATTTGGAGTTGAAATGAATTACTTACGAATTTTTGAAGTTAATTCAATTTCTAGTGTAAAAATAGTTCATTCCAGAAATTAATTCCAATTTCGAAATTTTCTGGGACAATAACATGATTCAAACCTATTCCATGTTAAAGTACATTAAGAATGAAAACCAATAAAATTGGTTTCACTCGTTTTGGAGTTCACTCGAATTAGTTATGAATTTATCCTAAGTATGTACTAATGATTCTTCAATTCTAATTGCTTTGCCAATATTTATCAACCAACCCAAAGACCTAGTACTACTAAAACTACTGTCATAACCATGGCATAAGGTTATCGCCACTAGATAATTTTACTCTTTTAATCACATACCGAAGGCACAACCAACTTAAACTTAACTAATCATCTATATATTACTATTTGATTTACCAACAGTCCTGCTTATGATTTGCCCTTGCACTAAAATGATAACAATTTAGAGATTATTTCTAATTACCTCTAACTACTAACTCAGTAACTAATTGATTTATTAAGGAGAATTTGACTAATTGAGATGCTACTAACAGACCACACTATTATTTGGACCCTAGACCCAAAGTTCATTTTGAATAAACACCTATCAGCATGGGTCCTCAGGTTGTTTCCCTCTTTTAGCCTAGATGTTATCAACTTGAGCAAAAATCCTAATCTCAAATATTTCTCAACATATTAATTCTTCACCTTACCAAAATATTCTCAGTTTGTTATGGCTATTCATACAAATGCTTATTTTATTTTTATTTTTATTTAGATTTGCTTGCCTCAGCTAGCTTAAAGTCCAAACTTAATTGAATTGATAAACCTTCTAGGTACTTGCATTAAGAAATATCATTAGCCTATTGTCATACTAAAGAATTCTCAATTTACCTTCTCTGGTCCATATTTCCTCAAAAGATTTTACTGTTTTGCCATCTAATCTTCTCACTAATTCAATTATCATTTGTACACTTAACATGCATGAAAAATAAATGCCATGCTTAATATGATGATGCAACATGCATAAGTAAATATTGGAACGCGGTAACGCAATAGGACTAAAGATTTTACCGTCGCACACGCTAGGCGTGCGACTACCACCGGACGACGCCTTCGCGGTGCTCTTTCACCGTAGTTGTCGCCGATCTCGTCCGTTCGGCCACTCGTTTGCGCACAGGCCCACGTCCACGTCCACTATTCTACTTTTATTAACAGTGGATACAATGGTGTCTTCTCTAGAAGCAACATCATCAAGTTATAATCTTGGCATCATCATCAACAACCAACACCTTTGACAAGAGGTAGCTAATATCAGTTAAAACAGAGAAGCGTTGTTTCTGTCCACCTTGGTCTTTAGTGCATAACTTTCAAACCAATAACTCAAACCGTGTGAAACTTGGCAGGAATGCAGCTCAATGAGTCCTCAACATTCTTTCCAAATTTCAGCTGAATCTGACACCATACGACCCCTCAAACGAATCAAGCTCCAAGATTGCGCACCTCTGATTGCACTGCAAACAGAACGAACTAACCCACTCTCAAATCCAGTGCACATGTAAACAAAACCTCAAACCAACTGATCACAACAAAGTGCTCTATGTGTAGAACTAACTCACCAAGTTTGGAGCCTATCCAACGACATTTGAGCCTCCGACCATGACCACTGCTGTGCAGCGCGCCACTCCACCAAGCCGCTGCTCAAGCACTCTCCCTTCTTGCTGGCTGCTGCAAGCCAATGGCAGCACACTGCCTCTTCTTCTCTCTTTCTTCGCAAGTGCTCAAAATACTTTGCATGCAAAAACTGGTTGGATGAAAGGAAAGCTTAGATGATGAGGATCAGCCCGGTATAACATGCATGGGCTGATTTTCAGTTCTTGATAAAGATTGGAAGGAGAGATGGTGTTGTGTTGAGCTCATGTTGAGAAAGAAATGGAGGTGTTTGCTGGAGGAAGAAGGAATGGCGTGGAGGTGAAATTGGATGGGTGGCTGTGAGTGGTTGCTTAGGTGGGTGAGTTGGGAGGTGAGAAAAAAATGGTAGTGGGGGAATTCGGCTGGACAGCAAGAGAATGGGATGGAATGGCTGTTTGGTTGAGCAGAAATAATTGACAGAGAGTATAAATAAATATGGGAAGGTGGCATATAGTTTAGACTGATGAGGGAGATAATGAATAGCAGTGTATTTCTCCATCATTTTTCTAACTTGCTCATATGACCTTGCATGCGGAAACCGCTTGCGAAAATAGAATGCTTGCGCGATGACGAATGCAATGGTATAACATGCGTCACATGATTTTAGGTTTTTGATTGTGATTGCGAGGAGAGAAGTTGGGAAAAAGAATGAACACGCAAGTGTTTTATCTGCTACATATTTTCTCCTTTTTGCGAATTCGCTCAAACTGCCGGGCATGCGAAAACGAATTGCATAAATGGGTTGGTCGTGCGATGACGATCGCGGTGGTAAGACATGCATAGCTTGGTTTTGAGTTTTTGGATGAGATTTAAAGGAGAGAAGCAAAAGGAGTTCACAGGGAAGGAAAAAAGGGATGACCGGAAAAGACAGAACGCGCGGGTGTTTCGCTTGCGGTCAGTCGAACCAGAAAAGAAAGCGAAGCTACTGATGCATGCATGATAACATGATTTTTGTGATGCATGTGAAAACATAAAATAAAAATGATTATGATTATTATTATTGCAGTTCTTCAAATAATTCGATTTAATATTAATTATTATTACTTGATGTGAGAAAATTGCAAAATTTGCTTTAATTAATTCCTCAATTTATATTTAGAATTATGTTGAGTTTAGATTTTAATTATGAATTTTCATATCCATTTTTTATTTACCTATTAGGTTTGTGTTTTAAATTCAAAATCCAATTTGAACAAGAAAATTAATTAGGAACCAAATAACCTCCAATCAATTCCAGAAATCCAAACAAGCATAACAGAGAATATAGAATCCAACTAAAACATTCACACAATTGAAACCTATTTGCTTCAACAAAAAGTTTTAAAAAGTCCAAAATTTTACAAATGCACATTAAATGCTTAACTAATCCAACTTAGGGATTCTGGGCTGTTACAAAACCTACCCCCCTTAAACAGAATCTCGTCCCGAGATTCCGGTAGTTCGGAAGTCGAAACGAAAGACTGAGGTAGACCTAGGTGGGTTTGGTCACGAGGTTATATTTCGGATTTTGCCGCAAATCGAACTCAAATCCGAATCAAGTGCGATTCTTCCTATGGTTTAGGTACTATAGAGGGATGCTTTGTCGAAGGATTAATAAGATCCTTCTGTTAAATGTTTCCTAGTTGTTTCTTTCGACTCTAAACGAAATGCACCATCTGTTGTCTTGATTTCCTTCAAGGATAAAGCCGGAAGATCCTAATGAAATAACTTGACGTTGCTGACACATTTTTCTTTCCATTGCTTTGTTTAACCTTCCCTTTCTTGATTCGAAGACACTTCTGGCAGGCCAAACTTCACGTCGCCTTCCAGTAGGACGAAAGAATTTTAACTATCTATGATGGAATGAGTTACTATAGAGCAAGGAAAAGAGGTTAAAGCAATTTTTACAGTAGTCTTACTTAACCCTTACTCCTCTAGTTTTATCTTCTCGGCTTGGAGAAGATGCATTGGATGAATGCATGAATGGGTGCATATATGAATTCGACTTTATGACAAATTTAGGTTAGATTAGTGAGAGTGCAAACTTCCACATGCATGCTTACATGATCCTATCAAAGTGCAACAAAATAATTTCATTTTGTTAGATGAGCATAAGATTTGATAACAACAAGAATTCATACTAGTATGTCCTAGTTCTTAATATAGAAATCAAACACTCAATTTGATAACTAGAATAAATGCTCACTAAGGCCTACTCATGCTAGTGAAATCATATCAAATTCTACACAAGCATCAAGAAAGTTTACCCTCAAACAAGTCTACTCCTACTAGTATTACCATTTTAAATTTCACTCATACATTAAGCTTAGCATCTAGTTCAACAGATTTTTGTTTAAAGACTACTAGTGAGCAACTAGAGCTCGGGAAAAATACTAAATTGGCTAGAAAAATTCCATAAAAATTTTGGGATGTTTCTGGGATACGAAAGATGCTATAAAAATTTACCCTACACATAAATCTCAGGTTCTGGTTGGTACAATATTTCAGACAAAAAAATAAGGCCTATGGTTCAAACAGTAGTGAAACTGAGTTCAACAATTCCAGGAAAATTCTGGCATGTTACTAAGGTGATACTTAACACCAGAAAATTGGGTACTAGCAGTTTACACCTACCTATTAGTACCAGATTCAAAATTGGCCAGAACAGCCCTGCAAAGTGTTTGAATTAATATCTAGGCAAAACAAGTTCAATAAATTCTGAAAAAATTATATTCATTACTACACACTATCAGGTTACCATGTGAATAATTTCAAGATTTTAGGATCTACCATCAGTTACAGAAGTATTTTTCTTCCAATCCAAGTCAAAAATTGCACCAAAACAAGAAATGAGTTTCACTTTGCATAAAGAATAATTGACTACATAAGCAAACCTAGCATGGTTTAAACACTTTCAATGGAACAACATAAAAATGAGCTACTCTTAGATCAAAACATAATAAGTTTACTTCTTATTAATTTAAAAGACAAGCATGCACTTTTACTACAACAACATCTAGCACATCAACCTATAACATCCAAGACATACAAAATTTCAGATTTATGCAAGGAACCTACATGAGCATGGCAAGTTGTTAAATTCCATTTTGGTTAACAATATTAAGATAAAGAAATGAATGGCAATTTCAATTCATACTTCTACATGTTAGTCATTCTCATGCTTTAATCACCAAGATGGACTACTAACCATGCATCTTGATTTATATATATCCCTCTTTAGTCATGATTCTTGCTAACAACTTAAACAACATGATATGCTTGAGTTAACTTAGAACTATATGCATGATCAAAGTATAAGAATCAAGATGTCTAACGCATAATTTTGGGGTATCTTCTACCCCCCTTAATATTTTGGAGTATATGGAATGTGGTGAGAAAAGAATGAGCATAAGGTGAGAAAATGGACAACGGATATGCAATTTAACCCTAATATGTACTAATCATTTCAAACTCACCAAAATGAGATACAAATGAACCACAATTAGTTTTCCGATATAATTGCTATACATGCCACCCATAGGCGATGCGCAATTACTTAGAAATAAGAGAGCAAATGATCATACTACAAAATCCAGCGTCTACAAGCTAAGTAATATCATTAGGGTGTATATATTCTAAGAATAAACGCTAATTTAACCCTAATATCACAACAAGGCACCATCTTCTCGTCCTTTCATTGAAGCTCTTAACTGGAGACTATTTAGCGTGTCTATTATTGGAAAGGAGAGACGAGCAATGGAGAAAAATTATTTTGCACAAATCAAATAAATGGTAAGGTAAGAATTAGATGCTAGGATGGGTAAGAAAGAAAGGAATTATATCACTTGCATTTTTGTCAAATCTTTGCTAGTTTGAAAATACTCTTTGCAACCCAAAAATCCTAACGACGACCAAGCTACGGGTTTCTACTGTCAGCATGGCTCTGATACCAACTTTTGTGAGAACCCGGGGTATTAAACTTGTAATACTTAACCATCAAATTGGTCCTAGCATTACAAATAAAATATCCCGATTCTCGGCGTATATGTACTTCCTAGAATTACAGTACACATACCCCATACAAAAATTATGCATCAATTCCATTCATCACATAGAACCGAAGCACAGCTAAGCAATTCAAAAGACATACAAAATAGAGTTATTACAAAAGGGGCCGACCGGCCAAATAACAACTAAAGAGAGTTAAATAAACAGCGGAAGCAAAAGCCATAAGATGGCGATAAACAAGAGCCAAACGGTTTACCATTACCCACAAGGCAACCGACCGGGCCGCCAAGCTAGTCGTCCTGTATGAAGTCGGTCTCACAATAGTTAATCCCTTGGGGATCAACCTCCTCTGCAACAATTAATTAAGCAAAGCAAATGAGTGCAAAAATGTACTCGCAAGACTTACGTGTAGGGTAACAGGCCTATACATAGCTACATGCAAGCTTATTTAAGTGGAGGAGGCTCTGGACTTATTTTCAGCATAAAGCAAGTTTTTATTTGCAATAATGTAATAGATTTAAAGCAGTTTTACAATATGTTTTTATTTGACAAAAACAGCGAGATACAAGTAACAATAATAACAAGACATTTTGGAAGTGGCTAACCCAATAGCCACCACAACAATAGCATGAATTCCCCATTCATACCACTCACATCAAGTTTTAATTAAATGTTATAGTCTAGTTCTCACGGGGCATATCCAAGCGTGTCCATAACCTAGGACGAGGCTATTCGAATAGATTATACCCTGCAGGGGTGTACCAATGTACCCACATGTCAGACCGCCTTTTCGCCAAGCTATTTAGCACACTTCCTTTGGTATGCCGGCACAGCTAAGTCCTACGAGACGTTTTCCAATATTGTGTATTAACTACGAGTCGCCCATATGGGAGAAAGCCCCATACGTTGATGCGGAGTCATCAAAGATGCTCACCTCCTTATAAAGGATGGTCCTCCTTGCAGTGGATAACCTCCACCACTGCTCACCCAAACACATACAAGTTTCTTTTTCAACACAACGCATACAACCACCATGCGACCCGGAGCTAACACACGCCAAAGTACTAAGTCAAGAGAGGTTCCATATGCCTCTCATGTGGTTAGAACGCAAATTGCTCGGTACGGTGGCGCAAGTAACTCGGTCCTTGATTGACTTGGGCACCATTCCATCACACCATAAGATCACACCATCAACCATTTTGCCCAAGTCTCAAACATTTCATTTTCAGTTTCAGTTTTTGACTTTATAAAGTTGTAGGACCGGAAAGGCGACTAGAGGGGGGGTGAATAGACTCTTTCTCTATTTTTCACCTCGATCGAACTCAACACTACTTTCACTCCAATAGCTATAAAATCTATGAAGATCTGTATACAGGCACAGCGGATGACCTATGTTGAATCCGATCAAACCCCTAAGAAAAAGTATTCAATGCAACCTCCTAGCCACTAAACCTTTAGTCGATACAAGCAATTAAAAAACAAAGACTCACTCGGATTGTTGAAGGAAGCCAACAAGCATCTATTTAATCTCTCGGACAAGATCTGTAGCAAACAATAAACAATATGGAACATCAGGACACAAGCCGCAGTAACTCCTGATATTGCTTACACCAGGTGGCGAGAGCAGTATACAGGCCCGACTCAGATTCTGCTTAAGGACAACAGCGCCGCCACACTCATTCTAAATGCCGCCATCGAGCATGAGATTTTGGGTGAACTCCAACAATCACTTCATCAAACAAAACCAAAGCAGTAAACTGCTGCCCAGAATTTGCGGGCTACACCGGTGCTCTACAGGCCGCTAAGCACAAGATTCGTTGGATCAAAACACATATGAAAAAGAACACCGACCTGCATTAATGAAAGGCTACAGGAGCACACCAGCAGGATCCAAATTCAACACTGACAGATCTCATGCATGCAAGAACAGCAGCCGCAAGAAATAGAAACGAGAGACAAAAGCTGGCGGCAAATAAAAAAATCCGGCAGAACAAACAATAAATAGCGGTGCGTGCGGACAAGATCTCGATATCGCGGGACGCTCTCGAGCTAACACATGCGCCACCTGTTCCGTAAATTCCGGGCACTCAAAACAATGATCCACCGCCGCACTCCACAAGTGAGTCCAAAAAAAATCAAAGCGAGTTGAACCAATTAAGGCGACCACAAACCGCGGCTCAAATCCGGTTTTTATGACAGAACCGGCGAATTGATGACAAGATTTCGAGCACCGCCACACTCAAGATTTCACGGTGCTCACGAACGAGTATGAATAGCCAAGAAAAAAATCGACAACAAGAACCGAGAAAATCAACACACGACAAATGATTCTCAGATTTCGAGAGCGTGTTCGGTCAAAGAAGCAATCAAGACCAAAGATCGAAACGACCAACCGCATCAATCCATGAGGAGCAGAGCATGCACATACAACGATTTCTCATCCACAGGAACAAAGAAAGACAGATCTACTCGAATCAAAAGAAGGCGGTAATAAAAAATAGCAACTCGCTAAGCCGCGCGCCCAGATTCAGATTTTTATGCTGCAATTTTTTCAAAGAATAAACAAGACCGAGAGCAACAGAACTACTTAATGCAACATCAAAGAAAGTGCCGTCCAGAAATTTCGGGCACTCAAAACAATGATCCACCGCCGCACCCACAGTGAGATAAAAAATAAATAAATCAAAGCAGAGTTGAACCAATTAAGGCAGCCACAAACCGCAGCTCAAATCCGGTTTTTGCGGACAGGAACCGGCCGAATTGATGACAAGATTTCTGAGCAGCCGCCACGCTCAAGATTTCACGGGTGCTCACGAACAGAGTATGAACAGCCAAGAAAAAAAATCTAACAACAAGAACCGAGAAAATCATCACACGCACAGCGATTCTGCATTTCCAGGAGCAGGTTCGGTCAAAGAAGCAATCAAGACCAAAGATCGAAACAGCCAACTGCATCAATCCATGAGGAGCAGAGCATGCACATACAACGATTTCCTCATCCACAGGGAACAGCAGCACAGATCTACTCGAATCAAAAGAAGGCAGGCGGTAATAAAAAAAATAGCAACCTGCTAAGCTGCCGCCGCTCCAGATTCAGATTTTTGCGTTGCAATTTTTTTCAGCAATAAACAAAACCGAGAGCAACAGAACTACTTAATGCAACATCAAAGAAAGTGCCGAGCCGACATGATCTTCTCATTCTCCAGGAGCGCGCCGCCACAAGGACTGTTTTTGGGGAGATACAAAGGCGCCGCCCAGTTTCTATTTTTTTTCACCGGCTGGACACGGGCGCCGCCACACAGGGCTCTTCTTTTTGGGCGCTCAGATTTTTCTCCTCAGCACAATTTTTTAGCGGCAAGGACAAGCCGCCTCTCTTTTTCTCATGGCTGTCCTAATCTCCAGCAGCAGGAAACCCTAAAATCCCAACTCCTATTCCTTTTATAGGTCAGCTCTTAACCCTAAGACTCTTTTAGAATTAGAGCTAAACCTAATGGACTTCCGTTAAGGCCCAATATCAACGGAATACATACGCACGCATCTCAAAGCGCCGTCTTCATCGTCGATTGATCTAAACTGCTTCACCATGCGCCGACCCACGCCGCGGCTTAGTCAAAAGGTCACCAAGATAGTATTTGGTAAAATTACCAAAATACCCCTTCTCGATCCTTTCCAAAAGACCGAGTCCATCTGTTGAAGCAATCGCCTGCTTCGCCACGTGTAAGTTGATCAACGGCTCCATGTCATCAAGTCTCTCCCGTTCGAATCCCACCGGCACCACCATTGAGCACTTGCAACGACTCCCGCGCCGCTTGATCCAACCAGTCGCACCGAACCGCCCGTTCGGTCATCCATGTCCATTCTGCGCTCCGCTTGAATCCTCTGACCTCACACGGCATCCATGATCGTTTTGGACCTCAGCTCTCCAAGCTTAGTCCCGATCCTCCTCGCCGTTGACCGTCATTGACCTGCAAGCCACCTGCACAGCAATAGACAAGCAAACACGAATCCGGGAACAAGTTCTTCACAACTTGAGCCACGTTAGCCAAAACGTGCATCATGCAACACATATACATTATCAACAAAGATATAACCTATCCCAGAATCAGTTCATCACTTATATCAACATTCAGCACAAAAGCCGGTCAGACCGCCGCTGACCTGACAGATCTGAAACTTTGTCGAAAACGCGTGAAACTTCAAACCAAAAGCCACAATGCCAATTGTTTCATCATCCTAAGATCATGGGCATATCCCCATGATATCCACAATCTCCCCCTTGATGAACACATTGGCAATCTCTCAGAAAATGTAAGTTTGTGGTTTGAAAAGTAAAATACTCGCAGTTTTCGCAAAAAGGCACAACTTGGTCCAAATGCAAGAAAAAGCAATGGAAAAGACCAAGCTGGCTCCAGAAAAGCATAAACAAGTGAGATAAGGCAAAAAGAAGCAAGAAAGCTTCAAAATCCAGAGAATCGACAAAAATCTCACTTCAGGTCAATATGAAAGAACAATTTTTCTATTTGACCTTAGATCATTGTGAGTCTTCAAGATTTGAAATTCAAGTTCAGAAAAGGCAATAAAACCAAAAGAATGCAATATGAAATGCTCCCCCTCACTATGATCATCATTTTCAATTTCTTCATTACTCCCCTTACAAAACTACTCCCCCATAACCAAAAAGCTCTTTATTAACATTACATTTTCGTTATATCTTCTCCCCCTTTGACAATGGATTCATCAAGGAATCATCACTTCTCTCATCCAGAGATGACAAATGCACAAGTAAGGAAGAAGCAAAAGAAAGAGCATGCATGGAATGCAATGGGGTTGCTTCATTTTTGTTTTAATTTTTCAATTTTTAAGGTAAAAGAAGCTTTGAAGATTACTCAATTGAACAGGCTAGCATTCCTACCATTACTCAAGATACAATAAGCCTGACAAAGCTAGCAAGATCATGATAAGACATATATAGCAAAGCTAGACTAATGAGCTCAATATATCACATGTTGTTGGGTAAAAATTAAGCAATGTGTCAAAATTAGCAAGTTCAACAACAGTTATCCTAAAGTGATAATGGCCATATCAGAATGTCATTGTGAGATCCAGAAGCTAGCAAAGACCATCTAGGAGACAAAAGATATGAAATGAATCATTTAGATCAAAATGCCTCAAAAGCCCAAATTTCAACTATTTTTCATTTGCAATGAATATTCAAGTTGATAAAAGGTCTATCTTAGTAAAGAAGATCCTGGACTAGGAGCCATCCACAATCTCTTACTAAGCTTCAACCACATTTGACAATTGCATTTTCAGCCATGTGCTAGATCTCAAGCCTCACTACGACCATCCCAAGCAACAAAAGCTTAAAAGAGTGGTCTAGGTCATCCAAAACTCCCCCTGAGTTCATGCCTAGTACAATGGCAAGCCGTCTCATGAGAAAGAATTGGTGATATCAGTTTTTTCGCACAAAAGAGATCATTTTTCATTTTGCACAAGGGCTATTTTAGATTCTTTAATGAACTGAAAGCTCAAAGATGTTCAATACTAGATTCCAAAGCCAACAAAGCAATTTTGACAGGGCCAATGTCACAAAAGGATCACTAATTGAGCAACTAGCTAAAAGATCCACAAATTGCTATTTTCAGTTCAAGTTAATTAACAGTTCTAGCTCATATAGCAAAGACATTGCTGCACATGTAAAAGCATGATAATTCTAGCAAGTCAAAGAACTAGACACGATCTTGAGCAAGACTTGAAATACTAAAGCTCAAGAGGGTAATAAGCAAAGCTTCATTAATTAAAAGAAGAAGCAGTAAAGCTTATATTACAAGTATCTTTTTATGATTTTTCATTTGTATGTAATATGATACAATGTGATGCACAAAAAAAAACTTAAAAGCCTAAAAAGATCACAAGGAGATACCACTTGAGAAAGGTATCAGAAAAGATCCACAAAAGTTCAAATGAACAAGGAAAGTTCAGATGAACAGAGAAGGTTCAGAAAAGAACTAAGAAAGTTCCGAAAAGATCCAACTCCCCCTCAAACCAACCCATAGGGATAAATTATCCCTCACTCGCATCTCAAGGTGGCAAACCTTGTTGGGTCTAAAAAACTTTGAGGGGAAACCTGCCAAAAGTGCCAAGAACTCCACAAAAACTAGCACAAAAACCTCAAACGCCACACGATCTCTAGGAAAAGCAACTCAAAAAGCTAGGGAGCGAAACACCAACACTAAAAAGCTTACAGGCAACTCAAAAACCTGCTAACACTAGTGATTGGGAGACAAGCTCAATCTAGGCTGTGAGAAGAATGCATCCTAGCAAATCATGGGATAAGAAGAGTGCCTAGAAAAGACACGTGCTAGAATAGAGCCTCCTATCTACCCTGAACACAACAAACCCAACACCAGACACAAAACAGATGATATGCAAGGTAGACTAGGGATACTATACATAAAAGTAAGGTATAGAAGTTCGAACCTGAGTCGCACTGCTTGGCACTGAGATGTAGTCATGATGGATGAAGATCCATTTCTTGAAGCTTTAAAAGGTAGTTGCCTCACCCATCATCCTCATCTCAAATTCCTTTGTCTCCAAGAAGTGATAGTCATCATTGAAGTCACAAATGAAGAAGAACCAACAGGTTGAGGTGATAACACTTGTTGGACCACATGTTCTTCTTCTCAGCTGAAAGATTACACCAAAAGAGACAGAAAAGTCTATGCCTTGGTACTGGGTTAGTGAAACAATATCTAGGAAAACAGTACCAAGACACATGACTAGCAAGGATAGCAGCAAATGATTCAAAACTCATAAAAGCATATAATCAACAATTTAAGATATGAGCATGGAGAGAGACAACTCAATTTCAGCGCATGCTATTCAAGATATAACAAAGCTCAACCTATGCTAAGTCCACAATAAGGCATAGGAGCAAGCAAACAAGCACATAGCATATCACCCATCATATATACAGTCAAAGGTAAAGCATGCTAGTGAAAGCTATGGCAAGACTCATGCATCCACAATTAACAGTAAGGCACAATAATCATGTAAGCATAAAGCATGTTATAGAACAAGACATGGATAAAGAATGCTAACATAGATATCAAGTGAACAAGTGGATACATAAGACAAAAATCAACAAGAACAATATGATACAGGTACAAGACAGTACAAGTTCATGTTGACAAGACCAAGCACATACACCCATGAAATTTAAGAACAATAATATGATACATGGATATACAAGCAAAGTAAAAGCATGATGAATGATATCACAAGAGTAACACATGCCAATATGGTACAGGAAGCACAAAGACAAGCACAACATGCCAAGTATGAATAATCATGAAGATAAAGGCATGAAGGTATATGATTGCTCACAAAATAGGTGTAGATGCCGATCATTAAGGCACATGCCTCTTGGAGGCCATCGTTGAGGTGGAGAACCATTAAGTGTCCCGATCATGTGATGAAGCAAAAGATCAGAATCCTTTAAGTCCATGTTCTCCAACTCGCGTTCTTGGTACCTACACATGAGAAAGGCAAGGTATCCGAGTCTTGAGTCCCGAAGGGTTAGAGAGTGAATGCTTGGGAACCCAAACCTTGGACACACCACCACCAGAGGCAGTCGAACCATTATGTGAGTTAGCATGATGCAAATGATGGTCCATACAAGAAGTTCCAACATCAACCTTGAAGGCATGCCGCGAGTGGACACCTCGATGAAGAAAACGAGGTCCATCTCTAGGAAAGCGGCGATGTCCTTGCTTGAAAGCACCAAGATGAGAACCAACAGAAGCATCAAAAGAACTCACACAACCTCGCCGTGGGTGTGTACCTCGATGAACAAAACGAGGTCCACCTCTTGGACAACGGCGGAAATCCTGCCTCGGGGCAGCTCGTGGACCAAAACCAAAACTATGCAAACCATGTCCACGGTACTGTCCGACACCACTAGAAAAGGTGTCAAAGAAGCCATCAACAAATCGAGTCTTCATGCTTGGCTCTTTAGTGTGCATGTCATGAGAAAGACTATGCCCACTAGGAGACTTAGAAGCATGAGCTCGACGCAAATGTTTTGCACGCCGAAAACAGAAATCCACATGATGTCCATTCTTCCCACAAAATGAGCAATGGTGTAAAGGTCTACTAGTAGACACGGTCCGATAGGACGAAGCACCATTATGGCTCAAAGAAGAAGTCCTGGAAGAACTAGCATCATGACTCGTCCTCGTATCGACACTAGACCCACACATGCCATGAGAAAGGCTATGTGTGTTCCTAGAGGTACGATGACGCACTCGACGCTCATGTTTCAAACGGCGAAAGTAAAACCCAAGAGTGTGTCCATTCTTTTTACAAAATGTGCAATGGTACTTCTCTTTTGAAGATATAGTACCATTTGAGAAAGAAGCACATTTGTCTTTTGAAATCCTTTGGACAACACAAGAAGAGTCCGAAAGAGTCGAACTCACCAAAGAAGAGCTATCCAAAGCGATGCCACAAAAACCAACATCAAGTGACTCACGTTTAGCACAAAAAGACTCCAACTCCGAATGTAAAGATGCAAGAGAGATCTCTAAAACATCAATCTCGGAGTGAAGGCAAATACAAGAGTCACAAGATTTGGCACTCATATCATCGCGCAAAAACTCAACCTCGCTCTTAAATAAAATACAAGATGTGCAAGAAATTAACGATGCATTTGAATTAAGCTTGCATTTCAAAGCATCAATTTCAGTTTCTAGACAAGCACAATTCTTGCAAGAGACTAAACCATCCTTAAGCAATTTTTCATGTTCTAAGCACATGCTACAAGGCCTAGCTTCAATTTCAATAATCTCAGCCCTAACATTTTCTAATTGCTCAAGATGCATGGAATTAGTCAATTTAAGCTTCTCAATTTCAGTAAGCATGCCTACACAAGAATCACAATCATTTCTAGCCATAGATCTAAGATTGCCTATTTCTAATTTAGCATTGTCAAGTTCATGATGTAAGGCAATACAAGAATTACCAGGCATAGAAATATTTGATTTCAAAATTTCATTTTCAGATTTTAGGCATGCAAGAGAGTTATTCAGGTTCTCCATGTCTACAAGCAATGAATCATAAGCATTCATGGAGGTTTTCAATTCAGAGAGCTAATGAGACAAATCACCCTTCTCTTTTTCTAACAATTTTACTTTCTTCCTAAGAGCAAGCAGTTTAAGATCATATGAATATAAGACTTTTACAAGATTTTCTTTGCTCACCTTGCTTAGCTCAAGTAGGGGATCGTCCTCATAAGAGTCATCACTATCATCAAAAGACTCATCATCAAAATCCTCTCCAACATGTTTATCCTCAAAAGCTGCTATGCATACGTCACTGGGCTTCTTCTCCTCGGGCTCTAAAAGTGACTCATCCCTGAAACTAGGACAATCAAAACAAAAGGATTTGCCACAAATATCACAGGAGACTTCCTCCTCCATCGCCATTACACTTATCATACATTCAAATATCTTGTTCCGACCAACACCATTGGTAAAAGAACCACGACAAGATGCAAGGAACCGCTCACAAGTCCTCACACTAGTCGCCATGCTCAAAGATCAATAAAGATCACAAAAGAGCAAACTTGGCTCTGATACCAATTGTAGGACTGGAAAGGCGACTAGAGGGGGGGTGAATAGACGCTTTCTCTATTTTTCACCTCGATCGAACTCAACACTACTTTCACTCCAATAGCTATAAAAGCTATGAAGATCAGATATCTGAGCACACAAGATGACCCGTGTTGAATCCGATCAAACCCCTAAGAAAAAGTTTTCAATGCAACCTCCTGGCCACTAAACATTTAGTCGATACAAGCAATTAAAAAACAAAGACTCAGTCGGATTGTTGAAGGAAGCCAACAAGCATCTATTTAATCTCTCGGACAAGATCTGTAGCAAACAATAAACAATATGGAACATTAGGACACAAGCCGCAGTAACTCCTGATATTGCTTACACCCAGGGCAGCAGAACAGGGCGCCGGCCCGACTCAGATTTCTGCCCAAGGACAACAGGCGCCGCCACACTCATTCTAAATGCTGCCATCGAGCACAGGATTTTCGGGTGAACTCCAACAGTCACTTCATCAAACAAAACCAAAGCAGTAAACTGCTGCCCAGAATTTGCGGGCTAGACCGGTGCTCTACAGGCCGCTAAGCACAAGATTAATGAAAGGCTACAGGAGCACACCAGCAGGATCCAAATTCAACACTGACAGATCTCATGCATGCAAGAACAGCAGCCACAATAAATAGAAACAAGAGACAAAAACTGCTGGCAAATAAAAAAAAATCTGACAGAACAAACAGCGAAATAGCAGCCGTGCGGACAAGATCTGGATATCGCGGGACGCTCTCCAGGCTAACACATGCGCCACCCTGTTCCAGAAATTCCGGGCACTCAAAACAATGATCCACCGCCGCACCCACAGTGAGTCCAAAAATAAATAAATCAAAGCAGAGTTGAACCAATTAAGGCAGCCACAAATCGCAGCTCAAATCTGGTTTTTGTGGACAGGAACCGGCCGAATTGATGACAAGATTTCGAAAGTACCGCCACGCCAAGATTTCACGGTGCTCACGAACAGAGTATGAACGACCAAGAAAAAAATCGACAACAAGAACCGAGAAAATCAACACACGACAAATGATTTCAGATTTCCAGGAGCAGGTTCGGTCAAAGAAGCAATCAAGACCAAAGATCGAAACAGCCAACCGCATCAATCTATGAGGAGCAGAGCATGCACATACAACGATTTCCTCATCCACAGGAACAAAGAAGACAGATCTACTCGAATCAAAAGAAGGCGGTAATAAAAAAAAATAGCAACTGCTAAGCCGCCGCGCCCAGATTCAGATTTTTTGCTGTAATTTTTTTCAGCAATAAACAAAACCGAGAGCAACAGAACTACTTAATGCAACATCAAAGAAAGTGCCGAGCCGACATGATCTTCTCATTCTCCAGGAGCGCGCCACCACAAGGACTGTTTTTGGGGAGATACAAAGGCGCCGCCCAGTTTCTATTTTTTTTTCACCTATTGGACACGGCGCCGCCACATGTATCGTTCTTTTTGGCGCCAGATTTTTCTCCTCAAGACAATTTTTAGCAAAGAAGGACAAGCCGCCTCTCTTTTTCTCATGGCTGCCCTAATCTCCAGCAGCAGGAAACCCTAAAATCCCAACTCCTATTCCTTTTATAGGCCAGCTCTTAACCCTAAGACTCTTTTAGAATTAGAGCTAAACCTAATG
The DNA here is from genome assembly GCA_036346405.1 of Phyllostachys edulis. Classification (NCBI taxonomy): domain Eukaryota; kingdom Viridiplantae; phylum Streptophyta; class Magnoliopsida; order Poales; family Poaceae; genus Phyllostachys; species Phyllostachys edulis. The sequence goes on from CM070545.1 coordinate 91,094,000, forward strand.
GGCTTCCGTTAAGGCCCAATATCAACGAAACACATACGCACGCATCTCAAAGCGCCGTCTTCATCGTCGATTGATCTAAACCGCTTCACCATGCGCCGACCCGCGCCGCGGCTTAGTCAAAAGGTCACCAAGATGGTATTTGGTAAAATTACCAAAATACCCCTTCTCGATCCTTTCCAAAAGACCGAGTCCATCTGTTGAAGCAATCGCCTGCTTCGCCACGTGTAGGTTGATCAACGGCTTCATGTCGTCAAGTCTCTCCCGTCCGGATCCCACCGGCACCACCATTGAGCACTTGCAACGACTCCCGCGCCGCTTGATCCAACCAGTCGCACCGAACCGCCCGTTCGGTCATCCATGTCCATTCTGCGCTCCGCTTTAGTCCTCTGACCTCACACGGCATCCATGATCGTTCTGGACCTCAGCTCTCCAAGCTTAGTCCCGATCCTCCTCGCCGTTGACCGTCATTGACCTGCAAGCCACCTGCACAGCAATAGACAAGCAAACACGAATCCGGGAACAAGTTCTTCACAACTTGACCCACGTTAGCCAAAACGTGCATCATGCAACACATATACATTATCAACAAGGATATGACCTATCCCAGAATCAGTTCATCACTTATAGCAACATTCAGCACAAAAGCCGGTCAGACCGCCGCTGACCTGACAGATCTGAAACTTTATCGAAAACGCGTGAAACTTCAAACCAAAAGCCACATTGCCAATTGTTTCATCATCCTAAGATCATGGGCATATCCCCATGATATCCACAAAAGTAACAAAGCACAACGTGCTGAGCATAATGATAATAATAATTTTGTGTGATCAAAGTTATCGACTAAGTCGATAACCGCCCAATTCTACTGGTAGCTAAGCATTTCTAAGCATGACACCGAAAAGACAATAAAAGAGCATAATTAAATCACCGGGCTCTAATTCACCAGCGATATTAATAACTTATGTTTTGTGGTAGGGGATAACAATTTAAGGGCAACCATGCAATAGGAATAGCTACCTCTAATCGGAAAAATTACTTTGACACAAAAGCATGCATACATACAATTTGTAAACGAAGTATTACACTTGAAAGTAATAGGACATTTATGATCAAACTACTTGCCTTGCTGGGGATGATTATCTTGCTGCAAAGGATCACTCTTGTATACAATAGGATCGTCGGAACCTACCGAAAGAATCGAAAGCACAATAAGAACGAATAAATACCGAAAAGACCCAAAAATTCAAATTCATCCAAAAATCATGAAAAATTCACAGTAGGTAGATCATGATTTTATATGAATTTAGGTGAAATAATTATTCCATTTGGATTTAGTATGTGAGAGTTATAGTAGTTTGAAACTCAGATTTCAGAAAAATCAAATTAATTCTCATCTGTTACTGTTCATCCGAATTAATTATTTAGTGAAATTTTGTAGGATAGTGGTGGATATAAGTATTACAAAAATGGATAGAGGATAAAATTATATGAACAACGCTATTGGATTCATCCCATTTGGAGTTGAAATGAATTACTTACGAATTTTTGAAGTTAATTCAATTTCTAGTGTAAAAATAGTTCATTCCAGAAATTAATTCCAATTTCGAAATTTTCTGGGACAATAACATGATTCAAACCTATTCCATGTTAAAGTACATTAAGAATGAAAACCAATAAAATTGGTTTCACTCGTTTTGGAGTTCACTCGAATTAGTTATGAATTTATCCTAAGTATGTACTAATGATTCTTAAATTCTAATTGCTTTGCCAATATTTATCAACCAACCCAAAGACCTAGTACTACTAAAACTACTGTCATAACCATGGCATAAGGTTATCGCCACTAGATAATTTTACTCTTTTAATCACATACCGAAGGCACAACCAACTTAAACTTAACTAATCATCTATTACTATTTAATTAACCAATAGTCCTGCTTATGATTTGCCCTTGCACTAAAATGATAACAACTTAGAGATTATTTCTATTTAACCTCTAACTACTAACTCAGTAACTAATTGATTTATTAAGGAGAATTTGACTAATTGAGATGCTACTAACAGACCACTCTATTATTTGGACCCTAGACCCAAAGTTCATTTTGAATAAACACCTATCAGCATGGGTCCTCAGGTTGTTTCCCTCTTTTAGCCTAGATGTTATCAACTTGAGCAAAAATCCAAATCTCAAATATTTCTCAACATATTAATTCTTCACCTAACCAAAACATTCTCAGTTTGTTATGGCTATTCATACAAATACTTATTTTATTTTTATTTTTTATTTAGATTTGCTTGCCTCAGCTAGCTTAAAGTCCAAACTTAATTGAATTGATAAACCTTCTAGGTACTTGCGTTAAGAATTCTGAATTTACCTTCTCTGTTCCATATTTCCTCAAAAGATTTTACTGTTTTGCCATCTAATCTTCTCACTAATTCAATTATCATTTGTACACTTAACATGCATGAAAAATAAATGCCTTGCTTAATATGATGATGCAACATGCATAAGTAAATATTGGAACGCGGTAACGCAATAGGACTAAAGATTTTACCATCACACACGCTAGGCGTGCGACTACCACCGGACGACGCCTTCGCGGTGCTCTTTCGCCATAGTTGTCGCCGATCTCGTCCGTTCGCCTTTCGTTCACAAGACACGCCATGCGTCAAGGCCCACTATTCTACTCTTATTAACAATGGATACAATGGCGTCTTGTCTTGAAGCAACATCATCAAGTTATAATCTTGGCATCATGATCAACAACCACCACCTTTGACAAGAGGTAACTAAAATCAGTTAGAACAGAGAAGCGTTGTTTCTGTCCACCTTGGTCTTTAGTGCATAACTTTCAAACCAATAACTTGAACTGTGTGAACTTGGCAGGAATGCAGCTCAATGAGTCCTCAACATGCTGTGCAAATTTCAGTTGAATCCGACACCATACGACCCCTCAAACGAATCAAGCTCCAAGATTGCGCACGTCTGATTGCACTGCAAACAGAACGAACTAACCCACTCTTAGATCCAGTGCACATGTTAACAAAACCTCAAACCAACTGATCACAACGAAGTGCTCTATGTGTAGAACTAACTCACCAAGTTTGGAGCCTATCCAACGACATTTGAGCCTCCAACCATGACCATCTTTGCAGGCGCAGCACCACTCCACCAAGCATTGCTCAAGCACTCTCCTTCTTCTTCTGGTGGCTGCTTTGCAAATAATGGCAAGACACCTCTTCTTCTCTCTTTCTTCGCAAGTGCTCAAAATACTTTGCATGCAAAACCTGGTTGGATGAAAGGAAAGCTTAGATGATGAGGATCGGCCAGATAACATGCATGGGCTGATTTTTGATTCTTGATAAAGATTGGAAGGAGAGATGGTGTTGTGTTGAGCTCATGTTGAGAAAGAAATGGAGGTGTTTGCTGGAGGAAGAAGGAATGGCGTGGAGGTGAAATTGGATGGGTGGCGTGAGTGGTTGCTTAGGTGGGTGAGTTGGGAGGTGAGAAAAAATGGTAGTGGGGGTAATTAACCGACAAAGAAGAGAATGGGATGGAATGGCTGTTTGGTTGAGCGAAATAATTGACAGAGAGCATAAATAAATATGGGAAGGTGGCATATAGTTTAGACTGATGAGGGAGATAATGAATAGCAGTGTATTTCTCCATCATTTTTCTAACTTGCTCATATGGCCTTGCATGCGGAAACCGCTTGCGAAAATAGAATGCTTGCGCGATGACAAACGCAATGGTATAACATGCGTCACATGATTTTAGGTTTTTGGTTGTGATTGCGAGGAGAGAAGTTGGGAAAAAGAAAGAACACGCAGGTGTTTTATCTGCTACATATTTTCTCCTTTTTGCGAATTCGCTCAAACTGCCGTGCATGCGAAAACGAATTGCATAAATGGGTTGGTCATGCGATGACAATCACGGTGGTATGACATGCATAGCTTGGTTTTGAGTTTTTGGATGAGATTTAAAGGAGAGAAGCAAAAGGAGTTAACAGGGAAGGAGAAAAGGGATGACCGGAAAAGGCAGAACGCGCGGTGTTTACGCTCATGATCGGTCGAACCGTAAAAGAAAGCGGTTGATGCATGCATGATGACATGATTTTTGTGATGCATGTGAAAACATAAAATCAAAATGATGATGATTATTATTATTGTAGTTCTTCAAATAATTTGATTTAATATTAATTATTATTACTTGATGTGAGAAAATTGCAAAATATGCTTTAATTAATTCCTCAATTTATATTTAGAATTATGCTGAGTTTAGATTTTTAATTATGCATTTTCATATCCATTTTTTATTTACCTATTAGGTTTGTGTTTTAAATTCAAAATCCAATTTGAACAAGAAAATTAATTAGGAACCAAATAACCTCCAATAAATTCCAGAAATCCAAACAAGCATAACAGAGAATATAGAATCCAACTAAAACATTCACACAATTGAAACCTATTTGCTTCAACAAAAAGTTTTAAAAAGTCCAAAATTTTACAAATGCACATTAAATGCTTAACTAATCCAACTTAGGGATTTTGGGCTGTTACACGTATTCCCTTGAATACGCCTTCAACGTCACTTTCGGCCGTGACCAAGTCAAAGTTGACTGGGTCAAACCCTAACCCCGGGTCCCACTTGTCATTCCCTGTGGCTAGCTGAGAGTGAGTGTAAAATGTATTTAATTCTTTTAGAATTTCTGAACTGTTTTAAACTTGCATTGAAAATTCAATTAACCTGAAAAATTCATAACTAATTCAATTTAATTCCAAATTGAATGAAACCAATTTTGTTGGCTTTCATTTTTAATGTACTTTTAATTCGAATAGGGTTTAAGTTTTTTTCTGTCATAGAGAATTTCAGAAGACAAATTAATGTCTAAAATGAATTGTTTTTACATTAGAAATTTGGTTAAACTTCAAAAATTCATAAATATTTCAATATAACTCCAAATTGAGTGAAATTATTATTTTTAATTTTAATTGTTGCTTTAGTTTAACTTGCAATAAATTTGAGACACATTTCTGTTACAGAAAATTTTGATACTTGTATTGTTTGTACATTAATGACTTTAACTTTGTAAAATGTATAGAAAATTTGTATGAGCTTCAATTGTACTAAAAATTTCACCTAAATTCACCTATAATCATACCATACCTACTGTGTAAATTTCATGCAATTTTGAGTGATTTGATATTTTTAGCTTTGTTTGGAGTTTATTGCAATATCGTGTTTCGTTAGGTTTTCGATGATTCTGGCTTATTGTGAGTTCCATCTAAGGGTAATTAAGAGCGGTATTAGCAAAGGCAAGCAATCCCCTCCATTGATCATATTGCTCCTATTAATTTTGAAAACTATTTATGTTGATTTTAAGTATTCTCTGCATTGCTTTAAATTGAAATACTTGCATGTCAAATGGGTATTTTTAGCTATTTCCTACTTGTTGCATTCCCTTTCCTTTGAAAGTCGATTATCCGGTTTCCATTGATACTTACGGTTATATGTTATATGGGGATGTTTGATGATTTTTAGAATGATGCTTAGCCATGCCAGTAGATGTAGTTGAAAGTGGTTGATGGAGCTATTCCATCGACCGAGATGAATTGAATCTTTTTAAAACTTAAGGATTATAATCAGATCTTTGAATATGGTTTTCTGGTTATTATGGACATGTTGGACATTGGGTTCTTTATATTTTAACTTGGACGGGTGTAGGGTGATGATGAGGGGTTGTTATGGAATTGTGTAGCCCTGTCTGGGTGATTAAGGACTAGTCTGTGTGGTATTGAACTAAGTTACACGTGCAACCACATGCTGGGTTAATGGTAAAGGCTTGGCTTATTAATTTGTCGTGTGTTAGCCATCAAACCACAACTAGATTGACAAGTGTTGTGTTACTGTTGTTTTGTCAATCTAGTAGGGGCATGATAAGTTTCGTCTTAGTTGCCCTTAAGGATTGCTTGTGTTTGCGGAAAGCTTCGCAAGGACTTACTTACACAATGATGTGTAACCGTGGTTCAAGCGACTGACAGTCTCCATGGTGTGTATCCTCGGGTGGTTTAATAGTTGGGACATGCCATTGTAAAGGCCTCGTTATGATATCTCAGTCACACTCCTACAGAAGAGTACATTAGCTGACATTGAGAGATATTCATATCATGTGGGTAAATCTGTACAACATCTACAGAGTCATAAATCTATTCGAATAGCCATGTCCCAGTCATGGACATCGCTTGTGGTAAACCATGCACAGTTAGATCAGGGTATGTTTGGGAATGGTATGTTGTCGCGAATGAGAAGTTCATGTGTTGATGGCTAGTTTACCTGAGTGGGACAGCCACTTTGGGTGTGATTTCATGATGGTAAAATCTTGAAAATATTGATCATGAATTGAAGTACCTACTGTTATATCATATTTCTAAATGTTTGTCAAATAGCAATTTAAATCTATACCTGTTATCTCATTAAAGAACCTTGCTTTATGCTGAAAATGAACCTTTTTAACCATCCTTTGATACCCGATTGCATTTACTTAAATTTGCTATGTGTAAGTCTTGCGAGTACGTTTTGTATTCAGTTGGATTGTCCTTGTTGCAGGTGAGAACATCATACAAAACTGCGGTAGTTATCATAGCAAGTTTGACACAATAACAGTTGGTGCATCGGCTTTAATCCCAGTCAGTTGCCCTATGGATTATGGCACACCATTGGGAAGTTAATTTCAGTTCACTTGTCACTTTATTCTTGTTTAGTTCACATTTTTCCGCTGCTGATTTCTACATGTTAAACTTAGTTTGGCCGTTTGGCCAAGTCGTGTAAATTGCTCATGTAGAGCTAGTTTCAAATTCTTAGCCCTTGTTTAGCATCTTGTTATATTCAAATCATGTATGCCTGTGATATAATGTTATTTAGATATGTGTATGTTAGCAGCTGATCCTGGGAGCTAACATGACACGCATATCCGAGTACTCTAAATCAATTTCATTCCTTGCTAAGGGTTGCGTCTCCGGCACAATCACTTGACTTGAAACGGGTTCGATTTCGGGATCCTCACACACCGCCACCGCCACCACGATGCCGTCGTACCGCCACCTCGCCCTGCACAGCACTGAAGCTCCTTGTGCCACCCACATCATCGCCGCACGCCGCACGTGCCTCGCTCGGCCACTAGCGTCACCGCTTTACTCTGGCTATAAAAGCCCCTCCATTCCGCACCTTTCTCATCACCAGCAATCACTCAACCTCACCCTCACCATCATTCTTACCCAACGTTGGCCAATCTCGAGAATTTCCACCGCATTCACCTTCTTCATCGGCCAACCCAAAGGCAAATTTGTCGTCACCGCCCCTTCCTCTCCATCCCAACACCATCACTGGCACTGCCTCAACACCCCAAAACTTTTCCCCACCACCTTTTTCCCTATCCCCGCCGCCACCTCTCTGTCACCACCCTCCACTGTCGCGCCACCCACGGCTGACGTGGCTAGCTCGCCTTGGTGCACCACAAACCTTGCTACCACCTCCCCCGAGTTCCCCTTCACCCACCGGTGCTTAAGCCTTGGCCAATTTGTCCAAAGCATGGCCAAACTGCCGTCACCATCTTCCCCTGCTTTAGCCTTACGCCACCGCCACCCCATTTTCGAGCCACCTTGGCCCAAGCAAAACCCAAAAATGGGTTGCTCAGGCCACGGTGGTGCTCGTCGCACCACCCAGCACCGTCGCCCGTCACCAGAGCCATCGTCGTCGGTGCCCTCCTCCTTGGCTTGGGAGCATACCCTAGCTCCTGGCTGCGTGGCTCAAGCCGCACCTGCGCTGGGCCTTTAGGCTTGGCTCAATGGCTTTGAGCCCAGCTACGTGTTGGGCTTGGCCCAACATATGCACTGTTCCAAGCCTAGACCAAAACCAGCCCACCACTATTCGACCCATTACTGTTCAGCCCAAAATCATTATTGTTCATACAACCCGATCCACAATGAACAGTACCAACCCGACACTGTTCGCCCAAACACCGTTAGACACACACACACACACACACACACACACACACACACACACACACACACACACACACACATATATATATATATATATATATATATATATATATATATATATATATATCCATTTTGACCGTTTCGAGCTTGTGAATCCTATTTTCAACTCTGTTGTGCTAAATCTATAACACCCTGGCTATGCGAAAGCCAAGATGTTACCTAAACCTCTAATACAAATCAACAATACAAATTAATTTCAACTCTTTATCAACTACTGACAGTTAATACCAACACACAGGAGAACGGTTATAAAATTAGCTCTAAATTTCAGCATCATAACAAAACTCTAATTGTCCCATCATCAAATTCCATTCAAGAGAAATGCTATCAAGAATATATCTAATGAACACAAACATTAACTAGATCAACCAAAACATAACGACGGATAGAAATAATCATCATGTGACCAATTATTACAATCCAAAACTCTCAAATGATAGGTAATAGCAGGTTTATTAACTAAAAAGTGAGATATGTGAAATGAGTGCAATTATTCTTGTGCCTACTCCCTCCCAAAGCATGCCGTCTTCAGTGTTTTTCTAAAACAGACAAACACTAGTAAGAGTGAGTCCACGACTCAGCAAGTACAACAGAATAATATGGAAAATATTGAACAAGAACTTAACATTCTCAATATTCCAATACATATGTAGAATGGAAGAAAACTTATGCAAGTATGAAAATGCATGCTCTTCTCTTCTGCTTATACCGGTATAGCCAGTGAACACCCGTCGGTGTTCACTCATGCCCGCATTATCAAAATGCGGGGATCCAAGGTCCGTATGAAGAACCTTTCAAAATGAGGATCCAAATGTCCCATATTGGAATGATGGGTCTTACTTGCCCATATTGGAATGATGTGACTTCATTACCCACTCCCATGGGTGAATTATGAACAAATGAATGAATGGAGGAACACATTGTAATGAAAAACATACTCTCAAAAGCATGGATTAACAACCATGAATGGAAACAAGAATTGTTGGAATTACTCATAGTTCATATAGTTTAATCATAGCATAAGCATCAAACACGGTGAACAATTAAATAATCAAGACAATCCAAGTTGTACTTGCCTCAATCGCAAGACGAATGACGATGATAGGAAGGCTCTAACCCCGGTTCTCACCACCACCTGACAACCGTAAAGTATACTAAGAATACCGTTCAAAAGTTCTCAGCATAGCAATGGAACAAAATGAAATCAATCGTTCCTAATCGCAACCCAAAACTTAATCGATACACTCTCAAATCCCAATCTATAAAAACCGACAACTATCAAAGGAAAATACATAACTTTTGAGTCAAAACTCCAAAAGTCATGAATCTAACTTTCCTGGAATGTACACAAGCATAGCTACAACTTCTTAGGTGACCGAAAGATCAAATTATCCCATCTAAGTCTTTGATTTTAACCCCGAAAACTGTTCTGACATCTTTGGTACTACTAACTTGGGAATTTTGTAACTTTTATTTGGTACAACCAAACTCACTGTTCTAACACTCTCTGGAAACTACAGAAAACTAGCTTTCTCAATAAATTTATCACAATTATCCCCACTATTCACAAAGGTTGCAAACAGCCTAGTTTTTCTCTACTATCCACAACAGATGGACAGACTACAATCTTAACTTCAAAAATTCATATCTTTCGTCCTAACCGTCCAAAATTTATGAACTTTATCCTCCTGGAAACATAATAAAGTTACCTACATAACGCATGCAGATTATCTGACCAAATTCGTCCATCCCAAACCCCTAATTCACAGAACTAAACTCGCTGCCCGAATCCAGAGATTGAAAAAGTACCCCGAATTGTAAAATTCATAACTAATTCATCATTGAACCAACAATTATGAATTAATACTTTCTGGAAAGCCCATGAGAAACCCCACATAAGTCTAGGAGACACTAACCTCCAATTCAGACTTTAACTACATGAAAACTGACGAGCAAACATGGAATAGATTACTGAATTTAATCGCAGCAGATCAACAATCTTCTAATCGATGGCAATTACGAATCTAACTTGATCCAAACAGCAGAGAGGTGATCGTTACCCTTGAAGACACCAAAGACATTTGCTGGAGATCCCCTACAAAGAACTCCTTCCCTATCCCCTTCCTTTCACCTTTAACGAGCACGCCACGGCTTCTCCCTTCTTCTGCAGTCTTGGACAGCAACGAGGAGGCACCACCAATGGAGGGGAGGCACTGGAAGCTGCTGGACAGGAGGGGTGAATGGCGGCCTTGAGGGGAGAGGCGAGGTGGCGGCATAAGGGAGGAGGGTAGCGGCCAAAGAGGGAGGAGGGGAGGTGCCTAGGGGCAGCTAGGGTTTGGGGGGGGTGGCAGAGGAGGTGCCCCCGACTTGGTTGACCACAAGATGGGCCTCCTGGGCCAAGGCCTGAGGCCCAGGTTTGCGGATAATAGCAGAAAACCCCTAATTAATACTTTATTCTCTCTTTTGCAAGCTTCCTTCCTAAAAAAAATATTCGGAGTACTACAAAATCAAGCACCAAATAAATCCGCACCATCCCACATTACCTTGCTTTATATTCTTTCCGAATTTCTTTATTTCATGTTGTTCCCAGCTCACTCCTTATTGAGCCCAAATTTTTATTTGGAATGTTTTATTTTGCGTTAGGTCCCGACTCCGACGACCAAACTCCGAAGAACGTCGGACAACACGCAGGAGAAGCAGAGATTTTTGAGGACTTTGAGTAAGGAGACAAGTTGTATTCTTTGGTCATTTTTTAGCATGTATTTAATGTATTTATATTATTACTTTCTTTATCTATTTATGCCAATTACTTATTTATTAAAATAATATTTTGGAATATCATGATAATTAGTTATATCCTATCATCCCACATACAAGCCCACCTATTCTTTGTAGGCCATATTAACATTGACAAGTTTAAGCTACATAAAATGATAACTAATGTCTGGCATTGTCACACAATGTGTTTATAAATACTGAAAAAGAGTATTGGCACAATGGTTTTAGTGGAGAGTTGAGAGTCGAGACCAAGAGGCTGGACAACCCAGTAGACTTGATAAAAGTGAGACAAATGTGAGGGCAAGAAGGTGGACAACCACGAGTCGGTTTTGAGTCCACCTCCTCACGAGATACACGTAAGGACTAGAACCTTGTGCCAAGTATAAACAGACACATAACTCGATCAACTACGGGTTTGGTATATCCAACATGGCTTAGTACATTGCTATTCCAATTAAATATCTACAGGATGACACCTACTCTTGTGTACAGAGTAGCCACGGTTTGGGGGTGAGTCAGGAGTGGTCTGATTAGGACACTTATTGAACTACACAATGGTAGGAACAGTCAGCGTCGGACCGCGTACTTCATCATTGGCTGGTGATTTCCTGGTGACTATATTGTCCAAGGACCTACCAGGTAGAGGCTAGATAGGTTGAGCAGTGATAATGTTTTGTTATCTCAACACAGCCGCACGTTATCGTGTTGCGTGTATATAACTTCACAGTACGAGTTGGAGATATCTTGTGGGTACACTTGGGCAACTCTGAAGAGTATAAACAATGGTATTTAGATATGTCGTGCTTCCAGTTAACTAAGCTATGTTTGTAACAGCCCAAACTTGGGTTTGTATTTCAAATGTATAAAATTGAGTAGAATTTAAAACTTTTTATGCATCATGTTATTATTTGAATTTTTTGGAATTTCTTTCGAAAGTTTTGTTGACTTTGAAAACCTAATGCTTCAATTGACTAGAAGCATAATCCTTTAAAACTCTTAAAACAAATTTTGTGATCATCCTCTGGAAATATTTTTTCTAGATTCTAGATCATCTTAGTGACTCCTTTGAAAAATTTCATATTTTTTAGATTTTTTTTGCTATGTTATAAGGGCCAGTCAAATCAATTAGATCCTTAGTCAAACCCTAGGGCATAACCTTGAGAAATTTTTAGAGAAAAATGCAATAAATGAAAATGTGGATATCATGGGGATATGCTCATGATCTTAGGATGATGTTACAATTGGCAATTGCATTTTCGGTTTGTCGAATCTCGCGTTTTCGGCAAAGTTTCAGTTCTGTCAGGTCATTGGCGGTCAGATCGGCCAGATCGGCTGTCAGACCGGCCATGCCTCGAGGGATTTTCTATTTAAGTCCCAAGGGTGGTCAGGCCGGCTAGAACGACGGGCTGACTGATTTTGACTTGATTCGTCGAGTTGTTTGGCGATGCTTGTTGGGTTAGCTTAAGGGCATGTGCTTTAGTGCATAGGTGTTGCATATTGCATGTTTTCACTAACGTGGGTCAAGTTGTGAAGAACTTGTTCCCAGATTCGATTTGCTTGTCTATTGGTGTGCAGGTTGCTTAGAGGTCAACGACGGTCAACGGCGAGGATGATCGGGACTAAGCTTGGAGCTTGGAGAGCTGAGGTCCAGAACGATCAAGGATGCCGGGTGAGGTCAATGGACTCAAGCGTGGCACAGAATGGACAAGGATGACCGAACGGGCAGTTCGGTGCGACTGGTTGGATCAAGCGATGCGGGAGTCAGTGCAAGTGCCATGGTGGTCCGATGGGAGCCGGATGGGAGAGACTTGCCGACACGATGAGAGCCGCTGGATCAACCTACACGTGGCGAAGCATGGATGTGTTTCGCGCAGTTTGGACTTGGTCTTCGAAAAAGATCGAGAAGGGGTATTTTGGTAAATTTACCAAATACCGCCTTGGTGACTATCGTAGGTGCGGCACAACGGCCCCCACGACCTAGCGAAGAGCGAAGCGCGCACGTCCCGATGGTCAAAGTCGCCAGGGGGCCAAATGCTGCAAATATCCCCCGAAGGTTACGGAAGATGTGCGAGGGGTCCCGAAGCCCTCTGAAGGGGTCCCGAAGCCCTCCGAAGGAGTCTCGAAGCCCTCCGAAGGGGTCCCGAAGCCCTCCGAAGGTATCCCGAGGGGTCCACTCAGCGCCGAGCCACCGGCGACGGGAAGGCCCAGTGAAGCGCCCCGAAGGGCTACGGAGGGCTCGAAGATCCAGGGGCTCTGGAGGGGTTACTGCACCCCTAGACCGATACACCAACAGGGTAGACCAAGTCTAGGGCTGCCCACCACGTGTTAGAAGCTAGCACTAGGGGTAGGAAGGTCCTGCACCCCTATCAAGATAGGGTGCCGTAAGGGTAAACTGGTAACTCTGTATACCTCCTAGGAGAGCTATAAGTAGCCACCCTTGCCCCCATTATGAGGGAGGAGGTTTTTATTTTTTGGCTTTGTATAAAGATCACATGGCAATACAAGTGTGTTGACTTACTGATAGCCAGTCCCCCCTTGAGGACCCTTCGGTTATCGGAGGGTCCCTCCTTACTCTACTGTTTAGTCTTGTAACTACGACAGTTGGCGCCGTTCGTGGGGACCGGCAGGTAAGCCACAAAGCACTAGCACAGCATATCAAGATGGCCCCCCGAACGAGGGCTAGACCGAAGGCTTCGGCAGCCGAAGCAGCTACGGCCCCAGTAGCCTCGAGGGCCAAAAGGAGCCGAGCCGCAGCAGCAAGTGCGCCCCCGCCCAAGCTTCGGAGGAAGAAGCAAACAACTTGGCACACGGGGGAGCGAGCCAAGAATCATACGAAACTCTCCAGCAAGAACTGGCGGCCCTCCGCTGGGAGCTGGCAGACCTCCGGCAACCGCCAGGGACAACCCTTGCCGTAACGGAGCCTGCCACCGCGCCACCCCCGGCCCCGCTCCAACAACCGCCGCCGAACGAGCAACCCACCCCCGCCACCGACACCTCGGTGCTCCGAGGCGACTCGAACTCACCATTGAGCGCCGGGCTGGAGGCGGCCAGGTGGCCTCATGGATTCAAGATGCCGGAGGTCGCGCCGTACGAAGGGTCCATAGACCCCTCACAATTCCTCCGGGTATACGAGACCGCCATTGAAGCCGCCGGAGGTGACGATACTACGAAGGCAAAAAGCCTCACCCTGGCGCTCAATGGCGTAGCGTTGACTTGGTTCTTCACGATACCCCCTCGCTCCGTATATGCGTGGGAGCAGCTGCAGGACCTACTCCGCAACAACTTCCAGGGGAACTACACGGAGCCGAAGGACGCTGGACACTTATTCGGAGTGAAGCAGGCGCCGGACGAATCCCTCCGCAGCTTCTTCAGGAAGTTCGCAGAGGTCAAGTGCCAGGTACAAGGCATCAACGAGACAACCATCATCAATGCAGCAACGTGCGGCCTCCGCCACGGGCCGCTTTTGGAGAGGCTGGCGCACAAGCCCGCGCGCACAGTGACCGAACTCTTTGACAAAATGGAGGAGTACGCCCGAGCGGAGGAAGAGAGCGCTCGGAGGGAAGCGAAGGCGCCTCCAACACCGACCGTGACCCCTTCGAAGGAAGCGGTCACCACGACACAGGCCGGAGCACCCGGCAAGCCACGGAACAATGACTACAGGCAAAAGGGCCGGGGAGTCTACCACGTGGACGGCGCATCGCGAAACGAAGGAGGAAGACGCGGAGGCCGCTGGGGCCGAGGCCGCGGCCGAGGTCGCAGCCGAAATGTGGGACGCCAGCCCGATAACTGCAATGGAGCACCCTCGCAGTTTTGTGACCTCCATGGCGACGGATCGCACACCACCAGCGAGTGTCGCACTATCGTTGCCATGCAGGACTACATGCGTCGTGACCAACCTGCGGACCATGATGGCAGGGGCGCAGCTGACAACCGACTCCCCGCATCACCGCCAATACCGCGCATAGGTGACCGGGCCGACGCACACCGGAGGGTCATCAACATGATCACCGGAGGCTCCTCGCTCGACATTTCCTCGAAGAGGCAGAGGCGGGCATATGCCTGACAAATCCACCACCTGGCGACGTACCCCGCCTCGAGCCCACCCCGCTACTCCGAAATACCCATATCTTTCGGATCTGAAGATGCCCGCGGGGTGTATTTTCTGCACCAAGACCCCCTCGTCATCTTGGCCAACATCGCGGATTTCGAAGTGAGGCGCGTCCTCGTCGACGGAGGGAGCTCGGCGGACCTCCTCTTCATGGACGTCTTCGACAAGATGATGATTCCTCGTGATCACCTAACTCCTCCGGGCATCCCCCTGCTAGGGTTCGGAGGAACGCCTATCACCGCATTGGGACAGATCCGCCTCGCCGTCACATTCAGCGACGACTTCGCATCCCGGACCGAGGTCGTCACGTTTGATGTGGTCCAGATGGCTTACCAGTACAACGCAATCCTCGGCCGGGCCACGCTGAACGCGTTCGGTGCAATAGCTCACCACAACTACTTGTGCATGAAGCTCCCCGCCCCAGCGGGCATTGTGACGGTCCGCGGAGATCAAGACCTCGCACGGCACATAGAACTCGAAGTACTATCTCCGGCCCACCACGTACATGCCGTGGGACCCAACCGGGGCAAAGTAGCACCACCCTCCGCAAGATGGGCCCTAAAACACAAACCGCAAGGTCACCTCCGAAGAGTGGCGTTAAGGGACAGCTCACCAGAGAAGACGATGGCCCTCGGTTCGGACCTCCACCCGGAGGCTACGACGCAATCCTGGGGGTGCTCCGCAGCAACGCAGAGGCCGCCTTCGCTTGGGGGCCTGAAGACCTCCCAGGAGTGGCAAGGGCAACGATCGAGCACATGCTATCCCTTCGAGCCGACGCGACGCCCAAGAAGCAGAAGCTGCGGCGCATGTCGGTCGACCGCCTCCAGGCCGCCAAGAAGGAAATTCTGAAGTTACTGAAAGGCGGAGTCATTCGCAAGATCAAATATTCCGAGTGGCTGGCAAACCCGGTCCTCGTCAAGAAGGAGACAGGCAAATGGCGCATGTGTGTCGACTTCACCGACCTCAACAAGGCCTGCCCCAAGGATGATTTTCCCTTACCTCGCATCGACCAGCTTGTGGATGCTACTTCAGGCTGCGAGCTCATGAGCTTCCTCGACGCCTACTCCGGCTACCACCAGGTACACATGGCGGAGGAGGACGAATCGAAGACTGCCTTCATCACCCCGATGGGTACATATTGCTACAAACGCATGCCCTTCGGCCTCAAGAACGCGGGCGACGCTTGTTCGCTCATCACGAAGGTCTTAGCCACTCAAATGGACGCAATGCGAAGCATACGCCGATTTACATAGTCATTAAAAGCAAGCTGGCGGGGACGCATGCTGAGGACCTCCGAGAAACCTTCACCAACCTTCAAGCGGAGGGCATAAAACTCAACCCTGAAAAATGCGTGTTCGGCGTGAAGGCCGGGAAGCTTCTCGGATTCCTCGTCTCGGAGAGAGGGATTGAGGCCAACCCAGAGAAAATCAAGGCCATCCAAGAGATGAAGCCCCCGCACAATGCTCGTGAAGTACAAAACCGGCCGTCAGACGCCGCTTTGTCTCGCTCGCCGAGAGAGCACTACCGCTCTTCAGACACTGGGTACGGAGCCATTCAAGGGATGAGGAATGCGAAGGCCTTCGAGGACCTAAAGTCGTACTCGCAGCCTACCAAGCTTGACCGGTCCGGAGCAGGAGCCGAGTCAGCATCAGACATCGCCACACCCCATCATCGGTGAGCGCGGTGTTCATCCAGGAGCGCACCGGCCAGCGACCGATGTACTATGTATCGGAGGCCTTGCAAGGAGCCAAAATCCGCTACACGGAGCTTGAGAAGCTCGCGTACACTTTGCTCATGGCATCTAGAAAGCTCTGGTACTATTTCCTGGCGCATCCCATCAAGGTCCCCACATCCTACCCCTTGACGCTGATGCTCCAGAATAAAGATGCCTCCGAACGGATAGGCAAATGGGCCGCGGAGCTGGCACCCTTCGATGTCACCTTCGCGGCAAGAACGGCCATCAAATCGCAATCGCTGGCAGACTTCGTTGCTAAGTGGACCCCGCAAGCGGAGGACAGCCCCATCGTGGTGGAAACACCATGGGTAATGTACACGGACGGGTCGTGGTGCGCCGTAGGGGCCGGCACCGCGGCCATCCTAGTTTCCCCGGATGGGCGAACCGCATCGCATGCCGCCCGCCTCGACTTCCCGACCACGAACAACGCGTCGGAGTATGAAGCACTGCTGCTGGGCCTCCGTAAAGCGAGGTCCCTCGGAGCGAAGTGCATCCTCATCAAGAGCGACTCCCGCCTGGTGGCAGGCCACTTTGACAAGACCTTCGTCGCGAGGTGCCCTGAGATGAACCGTTACTTGGCCACGGTGCGCGAAGCGGCAAAGCACTTCCACGGAATCACAGTCCAAGCCATTCCTAGAGGAAACAATGAGGCGGCCGACAAGCCGCAAAATGGCAAGGCCGAGAGGACCCCCTGAGGTTTTTTACGAAGTCCTCACAAAACCCTCCGCCCCAAACGAGCGCAAGGGCTCACTTGAAGCGCAAGGCTCCGCCAAGCGCAAGGGGTCAGGCCCCAAGAGGAAGAGACGGCATACCGGTGCTTGCCCAGGAATGGCGGAGCAGCCCGACAGTTTTAACGGCAAGACGTGATTATCAAGTACCTTGCCGGGGAAGAACCACAAGATCCAGCCGAAGCAAAGCGAGTCCGTTGCCGAGCAAGAAACTACTATATGGTCTCCGGCGAGCTGTACAAGGGGGGCGTCTGTGCCCCCTTCCTGCGCTGTGTATCACGGGAGGAAGGCCAATCACTCCTCAAGGACATCCACGAGGGCTTATGTGGCGCACACCAGGCGCCTCGGGGCCTCGTAGGGAAGATGTTCCGCCAAGGCTTCTACTGGCCGACGGCACTCCGAGACGCACAAGACCTCGTCCAGTGGTGCCAAGGGTGCCAGTGGGCCAGTCGCAACCCAAAGGCACCTGCGCTTCCTTTGCGCGGCAGGCCAGCAGGCTCTTCGACGTTGGGGATTGGACATCATCGCCTGCACTTCGCTGCCAAGGGTAGCCTCCGATTCGCGTTCGTCGCCATCGAATACTTCTCAAGATGGGTCGAAGCGGAGCCGGTCGCCAACATCACCGCCGCAGCCGCCCAGTGATTCATTTGAAAAAACATCATTTGCCGGTACGGCGTACCAAGGCACATCATCGGCGATAACGAAAGCGATTCGACCGACCACTTCCAAAATTGCGGACGACTGGCATAACATTATTATGCCGCCTCCGTCGGGCACCCAGAGTCCAACGGAGCCGTCGAGCGAGCCAACAGCAACCTCCTCGATGGGCTGAAGAAGCGCCTCATAGGTCTTCCCAAGGGACTATGGCCCGAAGAGCTTCAGAAGGCCCTTTGGTCAATACGCACATCGCCCACCAGAGCCACAGGCTTTTCTCCTTTCAAGCTCTTCTTCAGCGACGAAGCCATGATGCTAGCGGAGTTCGCTGCTGGTTCTTACCGAGCTACAACCCAAACAAACCTAGGAGAGCCGGAGCACTCGCTCGATGTTCTCGAAGAGCAACGCGTACACGCTGTCTCAACCATGCAAAGGTACAGCAAAGGCATCGCCAGGGCATACAACCGAAGGGTCAAGGCCCGCCACATCGCCTCGGGCGATCTCGTCCTGAAACGAGCCACCAACCAAGCAGCGCTCGGCAAGTTGGAGTCCATGTGGGAAGGACCGTATGCCGTCATAGGCGCGACAAGGGCCGGCGCGTTCCGCATCGCAACCCCGGAGGGAGACCAGTTGGGCCATACCTGGAACATCAAATCCCTACGAAAGTTCTACCCTTAGCAAGTGTGTAAAAACCAGCTGCGCCCGGAGAATAGCCCCTCATTGTCGTCCACAACGCAAAGGGCATGCACTTTTGTTGCAAAACCGGCCGCCCGGGTCTATCTATCCAAATGGTGAAAATTGTATGCCTCGTCGCTTTGACCGGTCCCTCCGAGTGCATAAACGAAGTCACCGCACATGGCCTCGCGCCCCGGTGCACACCCATGCACATTGCGGGCATGATTGTATAAACGAAGCCACCGTGCATGGCCTCGCGCCCCGGTGCACACCCATGCCCGCTGCGGGCACGAGTGTATAAATGAAGCCACCGCGCATGGCCTCGCGCCCCGGTGCACACCGATGCCCACTGCGGGCACGAGTGTATAAACGAAGCCACCGCGCATGGCCTCGCGCCCGGCACACCGATGCTCGCCGCGGCATGAGTGTATAAACGGTCACCGCGATGGCCTCGCGCCGGTGCACACCTAAGCCCATTGCGGCACGAGTGTATAAACGGCCACCGCGCGCATGCCTCGCGCCCGGCACACCGATGCCCATTGCGGGCGAGTGTATAAACGGCCACCGCGCGATGGCCTCGCGCCCGGTGCACACCCATGCCCACCGCGGCACGCGAGTGTATCAACGGCCACAGCGCAAGATGGCCTCGCGCCTCGGTGCACACCGATGCCTGCTGCGGGCATGAGTGTATAAACGACACCACCGCGCATGGCCTCGCGCCCCGGTGCACACCGATGCCCGCTGCGGGCACGAGTGTATAAACGATGCCACCGCGCATGGTCTCGCGCCCCGATGCACACCCATGCCCATTGCGGGCACGAGTGTATAAACGAAGCCACCGCCCATGGCCTCGCGCCCCAGTGCACACCCATGCCCACTGCGGGCATGAGTGTATAAACAAAGCCACCGCGCATGGCCTCGCGCCCCGCTGCACACCGATGCCCGCTGCGGGCACGAGTGTATAAACGACGCCACCGCGCATGGCCTCGTGCCCCGGTGCACACCCATGCCCATTGCGGGCACGAGTGTATAAACGAAGCCACCGCGCATGGCCTCGCGACATGGTACACACCGATGCCCACTGTGGGCACGGGCGTATAAACGAAGTCACCGCGCATGGCCTCGTGCCCCGGTGCACACCCATGCTCGCTGCCTGCACGAGTGTATAAACGAACTACACGACCAGGCGTAACACGCGAATCATATCCCGACCTAAGGCCGTCCGACCGCCAACCCAGGCTGGGGGGGACGGCGTCGGCTTTGCCTCCCCCTCGCAAAAAATATAGTTAGGGCTCCCCGGAGCCCTATCTAAAAAAAGTATGGGGGCGGCACGAGGCTTCACCGCCTCGCATAAAAATATGGTTAGGGCTCCCGAGCCCTATCTAAAAAGTATGGGGGAGGCAGCGAGGCTCAAGGCCCCCTCAAAAAATATGGTTAGGCCTCCTGAGCCCCATCTAAAAAGTATGGGGACGGCAGTGAGGCCATCTCCCCCCATAAAAATATAGTTAGGGCCCCCGAGCCCCATCTAAAAAAGTATGGGGGGATCGCGAGGCTTCACCTCCCCGCAAAAATATGGTTAGGGCTCTGCAGCCCCATCTAAAAAGTATTGGGGATCAGTGTGAGGCTTCATCTCCTCTATAAAAAATATAGTTAGGGCTCCCCGGAGCCCTATCTAAAAAAAGTATAGGGACGGCGCGAGGCTTCGCCTCCCCCTCGCAAAAAATGGTTAGGGCTCTCCGGAGCCCTATCTGAAAAAGTATGGGGGACGGCGCGAGGCTTCGCCTCCCCCTCGCAAAAATATGGTTAGGGCTCTCCGGAGCCCTATCTAAAAAAGTATGGGGACGGCGCGAGCTTGCGAGAAGTCACCCCAGAGCACTACCGGCGCGAATGCAAAGATAAAACACATGCAGCGAGAAAATAAAAATGCATGTGTGCTCATTGATTCACCCATCACATACATTATACACCAGTACAAACACACGGCCGTACAGAACGGCGAGCAGATGACCTATCGGCCTCACGCGGGAGCAAAGTCATTCGCCTCGCGCTCGCGCTGCTCCCGCAGCACCCACTCGAGTAGCTCTTCATCAGATGGATGCGTGGCCATGAGGCGCGCATACTCCCTCTCCACAGCACAGCTTGTCGACTCCTCCGAAGAGCTCGAGGAGACCTTAGGAAGAGGCCAAGAAGATGGCCCCTCGGGCGCACCCACCAGGCCGCGATTCAGCCAAAAGGATACTATTTCATCCCGCACCTCCAAGGCCTTCCGCTCGCGCAACCGAAAGAACCTCTTCATAGACCCCTCCGGATGTGCCTTCTTCCACCGTTTCCATTTCGCACCATGGCACACTATACCACGATAACAAATCCTACGAGGCCACTTGCAAACCAGCAGTCGTTCATCTTTCGAATCACGCAAAGGAGCATAGGACTTCGTACGCCACCACGGAGGAACCGCACCTCGTCCGGCAGTACGGCGAAACAACATACCCCCCTGAGTAGAGCAAACGCCAACGTGAAACAGGCACCCAACAGCAAAGAAACCCCCACCTTTTTTCGGTGTATATTGATTGACAAAATAACGGTTACAAGCCATGGATAGTCAACTGGCCCACGTAGCGGTGCCAGACAAAAAAAGAGGGAAGCCCAAACCCCAAAAACAATGATTCCCCAGGAAGATGGCCGGAGGGTCACACCTTGCCTCCGGGGTCGGCCCTCCGCTCCGCCACGCTTGCACCATCCGCAGGACCCTTTAGTTTCTGCTTCTGGGCCAAAGACGCCTCGAGCGACTCCATGGTAGCGTCCCGACCAAACGAAGCCCAGAACTCCTTGGCAAGGGCATTGCTCGCCCTCCGCACCTGCCTCTGGCCTAAAGCCACCTCCGCGGCAGAGGCGACAGGCACGACGCCAGCACTAAGCGCATCAACGTGACCACAACCACCACGCTGCAGGGAAACAAAGGCGGCCGTCCACCCCGCCTTCGTGCAATGATTACCATACGCACGAGCAGCCGGGAGAAAGACTTCCCCTGCAAGACGAGGGCGGTCGAGGGTGGATGCCAGCTGGTCCACGGTATGCCTCCGTGGGGGGGGCACGCACCGAAGCTCACGATGGCGCCCTCCATGCGTTCAATGCCTCCCAAATAGCCTTCGCTGTCGCGGCGAGGCAGAGCCGCTCTGCCGCAATCTCGCGCCAAGCACGGAGGCGGGCCAAGCAGACTCTCAACCTCCTCTGAAGGGTGCGGCGCCGCCACCGCCACATCTTCATCCTCATCACAGGGATCTGGCAGGCGGCGCACACTAAGTAACCGCCTCCACGATCCCCTTGACCGACCCGCCCAGCTGGGAGATTGGTGCGAGCTTCGACCACAGTATCCTCAGTTCCCGGACCATAAACATGCGAAGGGGTGCCACAGGACGCATCCTCAAGGGCCATGCTGGCAATCCCAAACGAGCTGGCAACTGCCTCCGTAGTTCGAGCTGGCGGAGGAGCAACCAGGGACCCCGTGGACGAGCTCGCGACGCTCTTCGCCTGTCCCAGCACCACGGGCTCCCGCGACACCCTCTTCGAGGATGGCCCAGCTGAGCCAC
Organism: Phyllostachys edulis; assembly: GCA_036346405.1. Classification (NCBI taxonomy): domain Eukaryota; kingdom Viridiplantae; phylum Streptophyta; class Magnoliopsida; order Poales; family Poaceae; genus Phyllostachys; species Phyllostachys edulis. Next base: position 91,116,332 of record CM070545.1, read on the forward strand.
CCGCAGCAAAGCCCGCCTTAACCATTGCGGCGCTCGCGGCAGTGTAGCAAGCCACAGCGCTAGTGGGTTTAGGCACTCGAGCTCCTCTGGACCTCGAACTTCGTTTCTTCTTCCCGCGTCGTGGTCGGGCCTCTAATAGTAAACGGGTGTTCGGATCTGAAATGCACGCACGGTTCAACCGACGCCTTCGTGCTGGCGTGCTCGCGCCGCTTCAATGCTCTCCCGTGTAGGGTCCAAGGAGCTGCTCCGCAACACGCTCAGCCTCTGCAAGTGGCAAAATTGCACAGGGGATGCAGATGTAAAAACACACACACACACACACACACGGACACACCTGTGCGGTCCCCGAATTTCAGGACAGGCATCCCGTCCCTCAGCTCGTCAAGCACGACCTCCCAATTCTGCGCCAACGGCCACACCCAGGGCGCACAAAACTCCTCTACGAAGTCCCGCGTCGACATGCGCCGCGCCGCGTTAAGTAGCACGCGCAGCAGACCCTCCTCCCGGGGCGAAAGGTCGATGATGGGCGTTGCAATAAGCTTGATAGGCCCCCCGGCGGAGCGAAGCCCGACCTCGTCGGAACACTTGTGATAGAACCAGCGCCGGGTCCAATCAGTATCCCACCTGTTCCGTGCGGCCGGGGCGGGCAGGTAGTGGAGGAGGCGCGCCTTCGGTTGAAAGTTGACACTGCCAAAATTCAGGGTCTGCCCCGTGTCCTTCTTCTTCTTGGGCTGGCACCGCCCGTCGTGAAGGTATGCAAATAGCCTCGCCTCGCTGCCAGTCACCCCCGCGGTGCGCAGCACCCACTCGAAGACCCCAAGCTTGACGATCGAGTTAGGTGTCAACTAGGCCAAGTCTACCCCGTACAACTGAAGGACGTGGTACATCATATCAACGCAAGGCAGACGAAGACCCGCATCCAGGTAGGCCACGAAGACGATCGTCTCCTCCTCCTCGGGGGTAGGAACAACCTCCAACCCGGGGGCGCGAACGTCGTCTGTGTTATAATCTTCCCTCGCTGGTGGTCCAGTAGAACCAGCAATACCAACGACCGGCTCGTCGATTATGCGACATCGCCACCTCCATCCTTCGCCCGCATGGTCATCACGAGAAGCACGAGCTAAAACGCTCTGGCCGCCGAAGCTAGTGGTGAAAGCGAACCTTGCAAGCAACACACGAGCCCCCTCAGGAACCGAACGGCGTGGGAGAAGCGGAAGGCCAAACGACAAGAAATCGCTACGGACAAATGCGCACAACCGAAGGTGTTGGGACCCAAGGCCACCTATTTATAGGCGGCCCCGCCAAGTCACAGAAAACGAGGAGCCCAGCGCCAAGCAAGACGCGACACGTGGCAAGCAACAATCCATTAGGGCGCACGAAAATCGAGGCATCACATTGAAGTACGCGCCAGCTTGGCCGCCATAACGCGAGGTGACGCCTCGAAGCACGCGCATAACAGCGAAAAGGCGCGTACAATGAAACAACCGAAGAGCGAGCAGATTTATGGCGCACGAAACCCGACGACGACCACAGCACTAGACTAACCGCCAGCGGGCGAAGGGGCGGTGTACTGTACCCTCCGGGAAAAGGCGCGGTTTCAGCCATGACGAAGCAAGACCTCAACCGCGAGGGGCTTGTCGTAAGGGCGCCACAATGGCCCCAATGACACAGCGAAGAGAGCGCGCGCGACGTCCGATGGTCAAAATCGCCGAGGGCCAAATTCAAAGCCATGGTAAAAATCAGAGTAAGGAAAATTCCAAGTCACGAGCGGTTCTTAATAAAAACCTTCGTGATAAGATATATATCACGAGCGGTTTTAATACGAAATGCAGTGATAAGATACATATCATAGGCGGTTCTTCATACAAACCGCTCGTGATAAGTATCTTATCACGCGAGCGGTTCGTATTAAGAACCGTCTATGATATGTCGTCCTGAGCGGTTTTTGTATGAAACAAATGCGTGATTCGCAGCGTGGGAGTTTGAAAAATTTTGAGCGCGCGGGGAGGCAAAATATTTTGGCGCTGTCCTTATATATTAGACTGACCTTGTTTTACATCGTCTCCCTCTCTCCTCCCCACACCGAGCTCCAGCGACCACCCTCGATTCCCGTCGCGATTCGGCGAGAGACACAAACAGCCGGCGATGGCGATGAGGAGGGATGCGGAGGAGCTCCTTGTCTCTACCGGAAGAATGCGTGTACATCCCATAATATACATAATTTGTTGGCTGTTTGTTGTAAAGAAAATTATCTTAATTTTGTGTTACCTAAGGTCGGAGCGCCGCTGGAGGTTTTCAGTCATCTCTCCTTGCCGACGAGCTTGAGTCGAACTCGACGACATGCAAGAACATCTTGTGATATGCTGGTGAGGTACAGAGAGGAGCTCACAAGACCAATCCAAGAAGCCGATGAGTTCTTCAGGAGCTTGGAGGCATAGATGGTTTCTAGCTAGTTTAACTTTGTAACTTTATTCTTTTTTCCCATTCGGAGGGGACGTTGTGAAACCTTTTGGTTTCCTTTCCTATAATGTGTTTGCCATCAGAATTTTAATTGGATTTTAGTTGTCTTGCTAGAGGTTGCATATGGAAACTACTGTCTAGCACTTGATTGGTTTGGCTCAAAATCCGATTTTTTTTTGCAATGGAAAAAACTATTATAGACGGTTCTGAACAAGAACCGCTCATGATAGTAATGATCATGCAGCGGTTCTTGTTCGTAACCGCTCGTGATAGTCTATTTTCCGAGCGGTTACGAACAAGAACCGCTGCGTGATAAAATGATCCTGAGCGGTTCTTGTTCGTAACCGCTCGTGATAGCATTTTCATAGACGGTTCAAAAACCGTCTGTGATGACTCATGTCATTACAGACCCATAAATTCAGACGGCTCACAAAACCGTCTGTGATGACGTTTTTGAACCGTCTGTGAAGACCTTTTCTGTAGTAGTGTGCATGCGTGTATGTTTGTATGAAATTGCTATGTTTGGGAAAATAGGTAGTTGTAAATCCTACTTGTTGCATATGCCTCCTTAAAATATTGATTCCTTACTATTGTAGCCTAAGAATATGGGTTAGGCAATATGTAATGTCATTTGGGAGTTTTGTGTGCGATTATCGCACAAATGCAAGTAGAGTGATAGATTTTTCTGAAAAATTGATAGAAGGACAATATGATAATTTGGGATTATTTTGAAAATGGTCCAGAGGAGATACCTCTGTTATTTTGTATGAAAACAAAATGAAAACTTTAGTTTTTAGACACGGCCGAGTTATACTGTAGCCTGAAAGAGTGAGGATTGTAACTCACTAGTTGATAGGGTGGAGTTCTCGCCTGTAGTCAATTAAGGACTGAAGCCAACAAATCCGGGACTAAGACCTAATCGTACAACTATATGTGCTAGGATGGGGTAGCCGTAGCTAACTAAGTTATCGAAATCCTGACATTGCATGACAGTAGGTAGAAGTAGTGCACGCATTGCCGAAGAACCGGCATGCCAACACAACTGCGGATGCCTCACTTCGACGGGTTGCCTCACTTCGACGGGTTTCCATCCGGGCGAAGTGAGGGACTTGCTCAACGGGTCCTATCCAGGTGAGTAAGGCTCCTCATTCGATGTGTACTTTTATTATTATCTTCATTATTATTATTATTATTATCCTGACGGATGAGGATAATGATTCGCAGGGCTAGTGCAAGGTTAGGACTAGGTAATGTAAAGGATGTGTCGCGAACTCTAGGTTGCTTACCTTCGGTAGTGAGCAGCGATATAGAGAAGTTCCAGGCAACTGGAATACCGCGTACTATGGGTAATGTTGTACACCTCTATAGAGTGATAAACTATTCGAATATCCGCACTCACGGTCATAAGCATGCTTAGTGCGGCTGGTATGGCGGTAGCTTTGCTTTTCATAACTGTTTTATCACAAAAGGTTGGGGTAATGACATGGGGTTTTTTATTTGTTGACTTAACTACCATTTCTATGGCTATTTTGCTATGTCTATAGCGGAACTGTTATTTCTATGACTGGATCTGCTATGTCTATAGCAGGACTACCATTTCTATGGTTGAACATGAATTTGTTAGTGCCATCTCTATGAAGGAATATTGATTCTATTTTTGCTTGCAACCGATTAGGGTTGCGAGTTTTGTTGTTATTTGTTTCGTTACTTTACTTACTGTCATGTACTTACTTTATTATTCCCGCTCTTTTAAATTTCCGTTGCAAATTGCTACTTATGATTATTGCAAATAAACCTAGCTTTGAGCAAAACAACTTGTAGAGTAGAGCCATTCATATGTCAGCCTTGCATCTAATATGAATTTTTGTGAAACACTACAAGTCTTGCTGAGTACACAAGTACTCAATCTTGCTTTTGTTGTTGGTTTAGAATTTGCAGATGAGCTAACGTCAGACGACGAGTTCCTTGCACCTAGCACCAAGGGGTTCGGTGACGGGTCTACTTAGGCCTTGTTCCTTATCGGTTGCCTACGGGATCGGATGGGCATGCCGTTGGACTTTTGCTACTATTATTATGCCTTTCGCTGCTATTTACTTTTCTCTGATGACTGCTTTTATTTGGTCGGTCAGCCGTTGTTGTAATAACTATTGTAATAGCTTAAGTAGAATACCCATTTTGCTTTACTTTAGTATGTGATTGTATGGATGTGATGCCAAATATTGTGAATGTGTGTGCTAGCCTTTAATTCTGGGACTAGCATGGTATACACATAAGATCTTCGGGTATTCCACGCCCAGGGGTCTGACATTATTTATGGGTGATTCCAATGTATGAGGCATAAGTGGAGTTTTATAGATGTTAAGTTGATAAACACAGATGTTGAAAACCCCTGATGTTATATTTAATATTGTTTTACTGTCTTAATATTAAAGTGCTTTCAACCCAAAGTGATGCATACGCATACGCCTGATATGGTAAAACTACCCCAATCACTTGATAATCCTAGCAAGTAGTTAAATAGAATTTCCTATGCAACTTGCTGAGTATTGTTGTTCTCATTCTTGCTGATCATCATCAAAAAAACTTTGGGATGAAACATGTGATCTTTATTACCAGGAGGAGCCACTGGACGGTGACGACTACTGGTACTAGGTCTCAATCACGCTCGAGCTTGCCTGTGGTTCAGAAGTATCTTTTGTCCTGTAATATATTACATTTGGGATTGGATGTCCGTGCCTGTGTCCAAACTAGCTGTTAAGCCCTAACTGTTGTAATTAAGATTTGCCGCTTTTTGTAAACGTGAGCTTGCTTGTTATGCTATTTCTTACTTTACAACTGCATATCTTGGACGGTTGTGAAGAGTCTAACGATCTTAGAAATAGGGTCGTTACACGACATGCTCGTCTCCAAGGACAGCATCTTTGCTCTCGGCTTCTTCTCCCCCGCCAACTCCAACGAGAGCCTATACATTGGCATTTGGTTCTACAACATCCCTGAGCACAGCCGCACCATCGTATGCGTCGCCACCCGTGACAGCGAGCCTAGTAACCACCCCTTCATCTGCGATGCTCACCATCAGCGATAATTCTGACCTTATGCCGTCGGATTCCAAAGGCTGCACTCTTTGGATAACGAAGAACAACATTACACCGGCGCGAGAGCTTCATTGTCTTTGCTCAACATAGAACTTGGTCGCCGGTTGCCGAACGGCACGGACATACGCCATCCTCCCAGGCATGAGGTTCTTCCTGAGCTACAAGGCCCGCGTCGTCGGGCGCCTCATTGCATGGAAGGGTCCCGATGACCCATCCGCTGGAGACTTTTCTTTCAGCCTTGATCCTTAGCTTGGACCTCTAGCTCATCACGTGGCGCGGGACCAAGCCGCGACCGCCCGTCGATTATGCAGAGCGGTGTGTCGATGTCCGTGGCGTATCTGAAAGCGGCCACGAGCTCCAAAGTGTACCAAACGATGGTCAACACGGGGGGCGAGTACTACTTCCTGTACACAGTCTCTGACGGCTCACTGTACGCATGGATCATGCTTGACTTGATGCTCATGCACGGTTTACGCTTATGCCAACTTGAGCGCTGTCGGACTATGGTCGACCAGTCAAGGTGCTTGGTTTGGACAGGGGAGCTTGTCGACTCGTGGAAAACCAGCAACTATGAGGGGAAACTGTACCTCCGGCTTTCTGACTCTCCTGGTATGCTAGCATTGGTGTTCTTTTTTAGTGTTCTTAATGTACCGTATCACTACTTTTAATGGATTTTTTTCACCTAAAATATTATCAAAGTACACACCAACATTTTTTTTTGTAACCTCCAGGAGATCGGCTGCTGGGAAAATTATATTAGCAAGAGGAAAAGCAATAAATAGAAAGGCACAAATACCTTGTGCCGGGGGACTAGATTAGACTGTTGTTACAGCGTTTGGAAAAGAGAACATGCAACTACAACATTGGAGATAAGCAAACAGGGGCTGTCTAGACACAATAGGACCGTGGAAGTAACTAGATCCGGAGCCTCCACAGTAAATGCAGAGAACACTGTGTGGACAGTTGTCGACGATCGAGTCGCTGATCTTACGAAATAAATAGAGGAAAATGGATAAAAGTTCTTGTAAGAGAATGAGATTACTCTTTGTTGCAAGGAATTGGATCTTTATAGTGGTGCCTTAAGCAAGACGACAGACTAATCCTAATTACACTGGGTGTATTGACTACTATACTTATTGATCGTATACAATTGCTTTCCCTTATCTCTCTGATAGTCTCTGGTTTGGGAAGCTAACAGCTGATTGTTGTGTCCTATTTAGCTTTCCCTTCTCTCTGGCTCACACGTCTCCTCCCTGCATCTTTGCCTCTCACCCCGACTTGGTTTTCCTCTTTCTTCTCTGCCTCGCGCGCTGGCTTCCCAAGCCGGTTTTTTTTCTCTCTTCCCTGCCTCACGCGCTTTGTTGAATAATCCTTAATATGCTATTTATTTGCATGTAACGACATTTAGTAGTTAGAAAACGTTTGCATGTTAGTAGCTAGAAACGTTTGCATGTGCATTGATGTTTCAGTTTTTTTGTGTGTGCATTAGCAGCATTGATGCCAGTCATTGCTGCTGTTCATTGCTCGCGGAGTGTTAGCGTTAGCAGTATTGTTTGCATTTGCATTAGCAGCCATTGATAGTGACCTGGCCATGATTCCAGCAGCAGCATAACGTATGTAGTTATGCTTGCATTGGCAGGCTCCATTGCATGTAACATGGTATGTAGTGCCTCTTGATTAGTATAAAATGAGACAAGAAAAACAGGAAAATGCTATGACATTTGGGCAGCACCAAAACGTTTTGTGTGTTCATCTTCTCCTTGTAGTTTTTCTAGTGTGCTCGTGTGTGTGTCCAGGTATTTTTGTGTGCGTAGACACCGGCACGCTATCAATTGTTGAGACTGCTCCCAAAGAGAATGCCTGGACGCATGCACACGAACACTCTGGAATGCAGAGAAAGGAAGAAGAACACACAAGACAAAAATATTTTGGTGTTGCTCAACTGCACAGCCTTTTTTGATTTTTTTTTTCTTCTCATTTTATACATCAAGAAACACTCTACGTTACAAGTAATGCAATGAAGTGCTACTAATTCTGATGTTTCTAGTACCCAAGTAATGCAATGAAATGCTACTAATGCTGCTGTTTCTAGTGCCCACTACGGCAATGAACACACACGTGCATCTAGTGCTGCCGTTTCTAGTGCCCACTAGTGCTGCTATTTCTAGCCATGATGATGCCATTACATGCAAATAAACAATTAAGTCAAGATTATAGCTAACAATTTCCCCTCTAATCTTGACATGCCGAATCACCGTTGCGGATCGCCCGCAACTTCTTGCCACACGCAGCGGCTTTCTCCTTGTTGCCACACGCAATGGCTCCTCTTACATGATTCATCACACCATTGATGGTCTTCAACATTTATCTTCAAGAAGTTTCATCTTCCCACTCGGCACGGGTTAGCAATACAAACACCCTTTATGTGTTGCCGAACCCACGTAGCCGCTTCTCTACCACATGGTGCACTCTTTGAGGGACAGTATAGTCGCCCTCGCCACGCGATCACTGTTGAGGGACAATACATTTGCCCTCACCGTTAGCGACCGTGACCATGGGCGCCACCATAGCCCATGCACCTGGCAGTTATTCTCCTGGAGACACGGAGATGGCCGCTAATGCCATCTTGCCTTGCCGGTTGTCGATGACGCTCCTTTCCCACTCGGCATGGGTTAGCAACACAAGTTCCCTTTATGTGTTGTCGAATCCATACTCGCAGCCGCTTCTCTAGCACGTGGTGCACTCTGCCTTGAGGGACAGTACAATCGCCCTCACCACGGAATCACACTTGAGGGACATTATAGTCGTTCCCGCCATCCGCGACCGTGAACATGGGCGCCACCGTAGCCCATGCATTTGGCAGTTCTTCTCGTTGGGATATGGAGATGGATAGTACATTCGCCCATCTTTTCTTGCCGATTGACAATGACCTTCCTTAGTAGCAGGTATTTAGAAGACATGCTGCCACCACTCTTTACTGGTACCTATTTGCCGCCACAATTTCGTCGCCGTTGGTACAACTCACCGGGCGACTCTGGCCTCCGATTTTTCTTGCGACGATGGCCTCTTTGCCATCGTCGTTTGTCAGCCTCATGTCGACTCGTTTTCTGCCAGCCTCGCACCACCTCACCTTGTTGCCAGCGGCCTCCACCTCCCGCGGAGACTGCCTTCGTGGGCCTACTCCGCTGCAATCACGTCGTCATCGCCGGTGTGCACGTCAAGTGCAATTCTAGCACAGCGCGCTGGCCTTGCTCTGGCCGCGTGGACCTTCATCATCGTGCTCCTGAGCGCATGGTGCTGCAGTCGGCTCATTGCCCACACCTGTGCACCTTCGCTCAAACGCTCTGGCTCTCCTCAGCGTAGAGCCACATGCTCCACGTCGAAACCCGATCACACCATCTCCTACGCGGCGCTTAGCACCTCGCGGCGTGTGCACCGCCTTGGTGGTCCTCGCCTGATGCGTGCCGCGTCGCAGACGCCGCCGCCCACATGCTTGCATCGTTGTGCACCTCACGCGCATGTCCACGCCCTCGCATGATCGGGCAGCTCGCGACACCGCGCTTATAGCTCGAAATTTGAGCAGCTGCCATGCCATGCCGCGCGCCCGGTCATCACCTCTAGGCAACGCTGGCACGTTCGTCGCGAGCACCTTGGACAGCTGCTCCACGTTGCGCTCCAGCTGCTTCTGCTGGTCCTCGAACAGGTTCTACGCCATCGCTAGGTTCGCCTACTCCGTCGGGTACCATGCCGCGCCGCCAGCACTGTGCCGTGCCCTGCGGCCGGCGCCACCGGGTGGATACTCTCCTCACATTGAACCTCGCTCTGATACCAATTGTTGAGACTACTCCTGAAGAGAATGCCTGGATGCACACACACGAACACTCTAGAACACAGAGAAAGGAAGAAGAACACGCAAGACAAAAATATTTTGGTGTTGCTCAATTGCACTGCCTTTTGTGATTTTTTTTTCTCATTTTATACATGAAGGAACACTCTACGTTACAAGTAATGCAATAAAGTGCTACTAATGCTGCTGTTTCTAATGCCCAAGTAATGTAATGAAGTGTTACTAATGCTGCTGTTTCTAGTGCCCACTACGGCAATGAACACACACGTGCAACTAGTGCTGCCGTTTCTAGTGCCCACTAGTGCTGCTATTTCTAGCCATGATGATATCATTACATGCAAATAAACAATTAAGTCAAGATTATAGCTAACAATGGCTTCCCGACTTGGTCAGTGAGGACACTCAGGACCTAGTGTCCTGAGCCTGCCCGCGGAGCGCCTCCGAGGTGCTTCACGCCGTGCTGTCCTGGGACCTCACTCGCCGCGCCGCCTCGCCTGCACGACGTCGCACCGTGCTCCTAGATTGGCCTTTGTAACACAGCGTGAAGCTCCCCTCACTACACTGCACCGCTCTGCGTCGCGCCGACCGACCCAGCCGGCACCGCACCTCGACGCTGCTTCGCCTAGCCAGCGTTGTGCCCCACTATGTTGACGCCCTCCTCACTACACCGCACGCGTCCCCAGAGCGGATCTGTGTTCGCACCGCGCCGTGAGGTTTCACTCTCATCCTCTCGCTCCATTGTCCAATTTGGATTCGTAGTAACAGTTTTTCTTTGCACATGCAGCATTTTTGGAGACTTGGAGTCTGCTCTGGTGCCGTTCGTCAGCATTGCTTTGGCTAGTCGTGCCAATGCTGTCTTTATCCATTAGTCGGAATTCAGACTATGCCATCATGCATTTATACCATAATTCAAAGGATGCGATGAGAGTCGATTTCACAGAAAAAAAAATCCCAACTACAAGTCTACTCCCGGCGGCCAAACTGTTCACAAGAACCACGCACCTCAGTTAGTTATCGATATCGGTATGCTATTTTCTCCACTTTGTCACAACCGAAGAGAAAAAAAGGCCTGATGAATATGGCCCGTTTTCATCCTCTTGCTCTTGATTTGTTTATGCAAATCCGATGACCAGCTCACACATGCAAAGCCGCTCTCCCCCGGCGACATGCTCATCTCCCAGGATGGCATCTTTGCTCTCGGTTTCTTCTCCCCGACCAGCTCTAACAGGAGTTTATACTTTGGCATATGCTACCATAGCATCCCCGGATGCATCGTCATGTGGATCGTCAACCGCGATAACCCAATCACCGCCCCTTCATCCGCTATGCTTGCCATTACCAACAGTTCTGACCTGGTGTTGTTAGACTCCCATGGCCGCACTCCTTGGACAACGAAGAACAACATCATCGCCGGAGGCACCGAAGTTGCCGTAGTGATACTCAATTTAGGGAACTTGGTTGTCAGGTTGCTGAACGGCACGGACATATGGCAGAGCTTCGATCACCCAACTGACACAATCCTTCCAACCATGAGGTTTTTGTTGAGCTACAAGGCCCACATCGTCGGGCGTCTTGTCACTTAATTGGAAGGGCCCTAATGACCCATCGTCTGGGGACTTCTCCTACAGCAGCGACCCCACTTCAAACCTTCAGATTGTCATTTGGCACGGGACCAAGCCGTATTGTTGCCTCGCTGTGTGGAACGGTGGTTCATACCAGAGCAACATCCGCTCCATTGCGTACAACACGATGGTCAACACAAGGGACGAGTTCTACTATATGTACACAGTCCCTGACGGCTCACCGTATACGCGTCACACACTTCAACACACGGGCATGTTTCAGTATCTGAATAGTCATATCTAAGCACCCCTCCCCCACTGGAAGCTATGAGATCTACGACTCGTGTGGGCTGTTTGGCTATTGCGACTACACAGGGGCTGTCCCGACATGCCATTGCCTCGATGGGTTTGAGCCAGATGGTCTGAACTTTTCGAGAGGATGTCGGAGAACGGAAGCATTCAAATGCGGAAAGGAAAATAATTTCATGACCTTGCTTGGGATGAAGGTTCCCGACAAGTTCTTGCGTATCTAGAATAGAACCTTCGGCCAATGCGCGGCCGAGTGCAGCAGCAACTGCTCATGTACATCATACGCTTATGCCAACATGAGCATTGTTGGTGCTATGGCCGACACGTCAAGGTGCTTGGTTTGTACAGGGGAGCTTGTTGACACGGGGAAGGGGAAGTCCACCAACTACGTCGAGAACCTGTACTTTCGCCTTGCTGATTCTCCCGGTATGCACCGTTTCATGCCCACCCCCTTTTTCTCCACAGTGACATACTGACATTAGTGTTCTTAATGCGACGTGTCACTAGTCTTAATGGAGTTTTTCAGGTTAATCGCTAGTGTGCATCAATACCAATATTTATACACGAGGCTTGTGGACATAGTAATTAGTATGAACTTATCAATATAATATTCTTCTAGTAAACAACTACTTATCTTAGGCAATTACTCCTTTTTTTGTGTTGACAATGGCCAATTACTTTGGAGTTTGTAGCCCGAAAAATGCAAGTATTCTACACGAGCATATTGCAACATCAAACCCTCAATTTACCACAAGCTCAGCAGTAATGCTGGATGGGTTACTAGTAGTAGGTGCTTAGGTTCACAGATCAGTCACATAGGTTCACATATCAGTCATGGTATTGTATGCAAGTGAATCCATACAATTGCAACTAATGTTTGATGTAGTGAATTCTGATGGGTTACATTTCTGCAGATAAATAAAAAGAGCAATTTAGTAAAGATTGTACTCTCGATTATAGCATGCCTGCTACTGCTCACATGCATAGCCCTTGTTTGGATATGCAAATACAGAAGTAAGAGCCCATGTATTCGAAATGGGGAGTTATTGTGTAAGTGTTAATAAAAAAGTATTGATGTCCCTACCATCAGGCAAACGACGAAAGAAGGAAATCCAAAAGAGATTGATGCTAGGATACTTGAGCGCTTCCAATGGACTTGAAGGCGAAAATGTTGAATCTCCATTTGTTAGCTTCGAAGACATTCTTGTCGCAATAGATATTTTTTCTGATTCCAAGCTGCCTGGAAGGGGAGGTTTTGGCAAAGTTTACAAGGTAACAAAAAGTTTTACATCGATAATTACAATGGAAATTGTTTTTTTCAAAAGATAATTATATTAATGGGCAAAATTGTGCATTTCATCGTTTGCCAATTCTGAATGGTGCAATCATCTAGGGAGTATTGGAAGGTGGAAAGGAAGTTGCTGTCAAAAGGCTTATCAAGGGTTCTAGACAAGGTATATAGAAGAGTTCAAAAATGAAGTAGTTCTAATTGCCAAATTGCAGCACAGAAACCTAGTTAGAGTTTATGGTTGCTGCATTCATGCAGATGAGAAGTTGTTGATCTATGAATACTTACCTAACAAAAGTTTGGATGCCTTCCTTTTTGGTATGTTCTAACATCTGATCACATATTGCAAAAAGTTCTTCTGATCACATATTGCAAAAAGTTCTAAGATTCAGAATGATGTTCATGACGACTAACGAGTTTCGTTTCATATTGATCTTGGCAGATGATGAAAGGAAGTCTATGCCTGATTGGCCAACACGATTCAACATAATCAAAGGGGTAGCTAGAGGAATTCTATATCTCCACCAAGATTCGAGAATGACAATAATTCATAGAGATCTCAAAGAAAGCAACATCTTGCTGGATGCAAAGATGAACCCGAAAATATCATATTTTGTAATGGCAAGAATCTTTGGAGGCAACGAGTACCAAGCAAGTAGTAAACGAATTGTTGGGACATTGTAAGTAACTCTTGCACTAGCTCTTCCCAACATATTATTTATGCTTTTGAAATAATCCAAATTATGCCTGCTTGCTTGTGAAATGATTCAAATAGCGGTTACATGTCACCTGAATATGCGATGGAAGGCATTTTGTCAGTCAAGTCTGACAACTATAGCTATGATATTTTGCTATTGGAGGTTGTAAGCGGATTAAATATCAGCTCACCTCATCATATTATAATAGAATATTCAAACCTGATAGCTTATGTAAGTGCTACCAAATGCTTCATATTTGGACAACTCAAATAGAATATAACCAATATAAATAGGAATTTTCTTGTCATGTTTCAGGCATGGAACTTATGGAAAGATGGAAAAGCATGGGATTTCGTGGACACATCGATTTTGGAGAGTTGTTCACTAAGTGAGGTCTTGCAATGCATCCATATTGGACTCTTGTGTGTTCAGGATAGTGCAAATGCTAGGCCACTCATGTCAGTAGTTGTGTCCATGCTGGACAATGAAGCCATGCCACGCCCAATGCCGAAGTAGCCTATGTATTTTGCGTAGAGGAATCACAAAATCAAAGAGGCAAGAGAAGGCTTGGAAAACTCTGTTAATAATGCGAGCCTAACGACGCTAGAAGGCCGCTAAATGTTTAGCATAAGCTATTATAGTGTTGGACCCGGATTTTGCAAATCCAAATCCTCTGTGCAAATATTGTGCTATTCCCTAGATCAGTAGATAGCACTCATAGACACATTGCTGAATCATTTCATACATGGCGTAAAACCATACCATTCATTAATTTAACACATCAGAGTTAACATAGACCGAATCGGGTCAAATTTTACAATAAGGGCCGAACAGGCCAAACTGATTACATTACAAAAGTAGTGGAAGCGACAACAGAAGCAAAAGGGTGAGAGCACATCTCTCCACGGGCAAGAGGCGGGAAACCGTGTGCGTCGATATTACCAAGGACTCGAGATAATCTGAGGATGCACATAAGCACCAACGAGTCGGCTAGGCGAGGTGAGATCTAGACTAAAAGAACTAAACTACTCCTCATCATCTCTTAGACCTCCAACTTCTGGATCCTTGCAGTAGTGGTAATGTCCATGATTTCCTGCTTCTAAGGGTTTTGGGGGAAAGAGCGAGATTGAGCCCAACTTCCGTGCTCGCGAGCCAACACATACAATGCAATAATATACATGCAAGGCTTAACAAGGATGGCTCATGTTCTTTTATTTGCTAAAGCAATGTTTTCAATTATCATAATTATAAATTCCTATAACTTAGCATTTTAACCAAATCGCATTTTATTAAAGAGAATAATTGTGCAATATTTATAACAGCAGAGGCTACCTCCACCTTATGATTAATTTGATTGGGGCTATCCCCATTTATTAACACTAGGAAAAATCCCAATCTCAAGGCTAGATGAGCCCACCACATTTTTCATACCACCCACAAAAGGTTTTTGAAATAGAACTAACTCTAGTTAAGTTCCCAAGTCCGCCTTTGACCATAGACACGACTGTTTAAATAGTTTAGACTATGCAGAGGTTGTACACTGTACCCACAAGAGATAGTCAACTCGTAGCCCCACACGATTCCTTAGCCATGTGGTCGAGAGACTGTCACAGTAACCTTTTGAAATATCTCGCCCCTTCCATCGTCTTACCCATATGGGCCGTGCCTGCGGTGGGTCCCATAAGTTGTGTGGGATGTCGCCCCCACGACTAGTAGCAGGCAACTTCACCCTTCCTTGGTGTCCCATTCAAGCTAGATCGTATGCACACTCACACAATCCCATCACCTCTCCAGCGAGATGACTTTCAGGGTTCAACAAATTTACTAAACCAAGTTGCACTTTGCAGACTTGTGGTTGTACTTGTTTTACACGGGAGGTCATGACAAGATTAAGTCCTTAATCCATCCGGGTGGTTCATACCACATACCAACCACTCTCGTGCTCCATTAGCACCCACCACCTTACCATCCGCCTAGATGTAGACAGCAATTAGCAGGGTTTTTGGGGAGCAAAATACATTATTTTAACATTCCAGTCATTTACCCACGATGACCATCCAAAACCACTTTCATGTTTAAAAGATGATGATTAGGACATTTAATGTCCTAGTACTTAAGCAAGACTAGCATGTCGCTTAAGTACAACTTATAACTAGTAATTATCACATAGTTACTAGGGTGACATGGAATAATGGATTCAATTATCAAAGGATGGGATAATAATTAATTAATCATCAAATGGGTATTTAACTACCTTAAGATTTAATATACAATTGATTAAAGAATTTAAAGCATGCAATTTTGGTAATTTAAATGAATATAATTTACATAAAATGTAGGCTCAAAATGATCAAAGTATCGACTCACCTAGAGTAAAGGTAAGAGAGTCTTGATAATCTTGAGCTTGATCAAGTTGGAGATTTCCCGCTTCTTCGAATCCTATTCAGACGAACGTACCAAAAATGGCACAAACAAGCAAAGAGAGTAAAAAAATACTAAAGAAATAATAAATAAACTCCAAATTAAACAAGACTAGTGCCAATAGTGAGATCTTGAATTTACAAATTTTTAGAAACAAGTTTCATAATTTTTTAAGTTATAACGGAGGAGAAAAGAATTTTTGAAGTTTCGGATTGGAATTAAACCCTAAAAGAAAATAACAGGAAAGGGGGGGAGAGACAAGGCTGACAGGACGGGCCCATGGTGTAGCCTCATAGGTGTACGGGAACAATCGTGGACCGAGTTCACATGCAGGCGCGCTCGGGTGCGTGTGGTTCGAACAACGGCCGGGCCCACTAGTCAGTTAAAGAAGGGGGAAAACCGGGGTTAACTAATGTGCTGCTACTGTTGTTTGGCCCACCCGGCAATGACCCGGAGTGACCATTAGGGCATCATTAACTCGGTGTAATCATGGCTTAGCCCTAAACTCCACAGGGATCCGGGGCTTTAATGGCGCTCAGCACCAATCCGAACGTGCCACGACCACGGGCACGGGTGGCTTGGACTTGCCGTCGGCGGAGGAAGGGAGGGCGTCGGGTGAGGGTGGGGGTAGCACCGGGGAGGCGAGGTGGACCAGCTGACGGCGGTGGCATGGCCGGTGAGGCACCAGAGCTGCGGCGGCGGGGGCTCCAATGGCGACAGCGGCGCATGGGCTCGCGGAGGCGCGGGCAAACTGGCATCGCTGGGATAGAGATGGCACACGCATGGGTGGTGCCTAGAGATGGGGAAGCCGACGGTGGAGTCGGGGAAGCTTGGTGGTGGCCGTGGTGGTAGGGCGGCGGCATCCGTGGGCGGAGGACAAGGGGCGGCGACGGTGGCGCGTCTCGGTGGTGGGGAAGAAGAGGGGAGGTGGGGGAAAGCTTGATGGCCACAGGGGGCGTGATGTGACGCGGTCACCCGGGGGAGAAGCGCATCGGAGGGGCAGTTTGGCGGTGAGGTGCACCGGCGGTCGGGAGCAGCGCGAGCGGCGGCTTCAGCTTGTGCGCGCGGTCGAAGAAAGAGGAAAGGGCACCGGTGGGGAGGGGAGGCAAGGGGACGTGGCCGGGCTCTTTATAGCCTCAAGGGGGAGGGAGATGGCCGTTGAGGAGGCTCGGTGGTGTGCAGCACAGACGCAGAGGCGTGGGGATGAGCGCAGCAATGGCATCATGGCGCGATTGGGGCGGCCAAGTGGCAGTTGGGCGAGGCAACAAGGTAACGGCTGACGCAAGGAAGCACGAGCATGCTACGAGCATGGCGGCGAGGCGAGAAGCAGCGCAAGATGCGCTACGACATCTTGCGCAGCGTGGGCGGGACGGACGCGAAGGCGTGCCAAGGATGACTAGATAGGACGCGGGCGGACGTCAGAGTCAAGGATAGCAGAGAAGCAGGTGGGCGCTGGTGCTAGCTCGGTGACGCGGCGATGACTTCGGTGCCAGGGCGGTGTGGGGTGCGACAGAGGCACACGGGAATGGCGTCACGCGACGCAGGCGGCAGGGTGCTCATGGTCATGACCCAGCCGGGAGGAAGAAAGGGCAAGGGGGAAGGAGCCGGGCTACGGAGGCCATAAGGAGGAGGTGGGCCAGAGAAAGGCCAATTGGGCCGGCCCAAGGAAAGATGGGGTTGAGCCCAAAAAGAGGAGGGGAAAAAGAGAAAAGGGGCCCAAAATTTGAAAGGAGGAATTCAAATTTGAATTTTGAATTTGGGAATTGCAATAAGGTCCGAAACACAAATTCGAACTTACCTAGAAGCTAGAAGATTTGAAATTACCAGCTAATTTGAAATACGATTTGAAAACCAAAAAAAAGGGTAATTACTATTTACGTCTGAAAACGAACCGTTACATATAGTGTGTGAAAATTTCAGTACTTTTGTAACTGTATAATTCACTAGCAACTGAGATTTATAGAGATCCGAAAGATGTAATGCATAGAAGGTTTGCGCTCATCTTCAGTCGCTGAGGGGTTTCCATGCTGCGGACACCTAGCCGTTCCCAATGGTAAGACCTTGTTGGTAGCCCAATCTCAGCGTTCTAAGCGGGAAGGCCGCGTAAACTCATACGCTCAGCCCGCTTTTCGCTTTTTGATACGGCACAGGCCCAGGCGGCCTGTGGCGCGGCCTAAAGCCCTAAAGCAGCTGGCCTGCATAGTTGCACCAATGCGTAATTTTCCCCTACACTCTGCGGTTGTATGTACTCTGTAGTTGTATGTAGTTGTACTGTTTAGGAGTGTCTTACTTCGACTCTGAGGAAAAATGCAAAATAGCATACGGGATGAGCGATATACGTCCGTACGTATCTGTATGTCATGTGGTATGAGGAAGTATGTTGTTACTTCACTTAGGAATAGGATAATAGCTAGGCGGATTGCCGCATCTAAGCAGGCGAGCAATAGTGAGTGCTCTCCCTTTGACATCTCGGTGATTAGTCTCTCCATGCTCGCTCTGATTTCTCCCCTAATGTGCAATGACTTGTGTAGGGGTGCAAAAGAAGTGGATAATTTCCATCCGACCGACCGAAGGTTTGCGGAGCGAATAAATATTTGGCACTATCTGTGCCTCTTACTCTGAAAAAAGAATAGAATACAAGATGAGGGATATCCGTCCATATCCGTTTCGATTGCGCCTCTATTACTGTTTGTAATCGATCTATCACAACTAGGCTGTAACAAATGTCCTGCAAATCTAACCAATTCATATACCAAGTCAAGCAAGATGGCACTATTTGGAAACTTTTGACAAGACGTCATGTTTCTTGTTAGACTGTTATCACTTGATGTGCCGAGTTAATACATTGAAAATTGTGCCTTGACACCAAATGTATTTACTTGGGTCTTGGTATCTCAACGTTGACACATAGCTACTGATGTCCGAACTGAACCCAGAGTTAAGCAGTATTGATTTCTCTTATCTATTGGAGAGCCAGAAAAAATGAATTTTGGATACTTTTGGTGTCCTATATATCAAAAATTCCAAATATAGCCCTCATAACTCCGAAATTCCAAAAGTAGCCTACTCCTCCCATGTACTACACTGCGGGTCAGTAGCAAAGAGAGGTTTGTGCCACCTAAACGCGACAAGCAAGCGCTGCGCGAGGAATGACAAGGAGTTCTTGCCAACCCTAACTTGACAAACAAACTGCTGCCAACCCCAACGCAGCACCTTCAAAGAGGAGAGCGAAAAGAGGAGAGAGGAAAGGAAAGGAAAGGAAAAGAAAGGAAAAATTCCGAAAAAAAATAAAATAAAATAAAATTTAAAAATTTGGAGAAAATTTCATAAAAATCCTTGGAACATAAATATTTTTAATAAAATAATTTTGAATTTAATTGAAGTTTATTTTATTCATTTAAAATGTTTTTCATTTTTCAAAACACCGAGAAATACCATAAAATTCAAAGTACTAAAAAATACAAGAATTTTCTACAGTAGCTAGGTCATGATTTTAGATGAATTTAGGTGAAAGAATTATTCCATTTGGAGTTAGCAAGTGAAAGTTATAGTAGTTTGAAAATCTAATTCAGGTTTTGCAAAAGGCTAAAACCAAGTTATTTTACTATTCATAATTTTAATCTATTTATGAAATTATGTAATCCTTATCTCCACAACTATTCTTCATAAATGTCACTAAATAATTAAAATCGGATGAATAGTAATCTTTGGAAATTTTTAACTAATTTGTACAAAACTCCGATTGAGGTGACTACTACAACTTTCACTTGCTAACTCCAAATGGAATAATTCTTTCAACTAAATTCATATAAAATCATCATCTAGCTACTGTAGAAAATTCATGCATTTTTTAGCAATTTGAATTTTTAGGCGAGCCACACGCCGAGTGGCCGCGCGCCCAGCCCAGGTGTTGTGCCTATCACCGCGCACGTTGCGGCCGCCCCCACGCTCGCCCACACGCCATGCAATTTTGGCCGGCCCCGCACTCACTCGCAGGTGCTACTGCCACGCGCCCTTGGCCCAGCCCTGTAGGACAGCACACAAGCTCTTAACATGTCCTCCAAAATTTGATTTACCCTCTCGGTTTGGCCTCCGGTTTGCGGGTGGTAAGCGGTGCTAAAGGACAATTGTGTTCTCATAGCCTCATGGAGGCATTCCAGAAGTGTGAGGTAAATTGAGTACCTCGATCTGAAACAATCATTTTTGGCACACCATGGAGGCATACAATTCTTGAGGTGTACATCTCCGCCAATTGGTTTCCCGAATAAGTGGTCTTGGCGGGGAGAAAATGAGCAACTTTCGACAATCGGTCGACAATTACCCATATGGAGTCATACCCTTGTTGAGTCTTAGGAAGCCCGATGATGAAATCCATGCCAATTTCATCCATTTCCACTCGGGAACGGGGAGGGGTTGAAGCATGCCTACTGGCCGTTGGTGCTCGGCCTTCACACGTTCACATATGTCGCACTCTGCAATGAAATGTGCAATTTCCCGCTTCATCCGAGTCCACCACAATTTTTGCTTCAAGTCGTGATATATTTTTGAGCTTCCCTGATGAATGGAGAATAGAGAGTTATGAGCTTCTTGAAGGATTAAATCTTTAAGCTTCGGGTCATTCGGCACAACCAAATGCTTTCCGAACCACAAAACACCTTGGTCGTTTTCAGAGAAACAAATGGCTTTGCCGATCCTCATTTTCTTCCTAATTCTATCCATACCCTTGTCATGTTTCTGGGCCATCTTGATCTAGTCCTCAAGGGTAGGTTTTACTTCCAAGACAACGAGAAAACCCTCACTAACCATTTCTAGGTTGAGCCATTGAAATTCGTTGCATAGGGCCTCCGTCTTGGGTCTAACTGAAATGTAGTTGCATTGCGATTTTCGGCTCAAGGCATCGGCAACGACATTGGCTTTCCCCGAATGATAATGAAGTCACATATCATAGCCCTTAATCAATTCAAGCCATCTTCTTTGCCTTAAGTTCAAATCGGCTTGAGTGAAAATGTACTTCAAACTTTTGTGATCGGTGTAGACTTCGCAACGGTTGTCGACAAGGTAATGCCACCATATCTTTCGAGCGTGAACCACTACTGCAAGCTCAAGGTCATGAATGGGATAATTCATCTCATGAGGCCTCAATTTCCTCAATGCATACGCCACAACTCGGTCCTCTTGCATAAGAACACAACCAAGACCATGGTGGAATGCATCGTAGTAGATATCGAAGTTTTTGTGAATATCCGGTAGGACTAGCACGGGTGTAGTGGTTAGACGATCCTTTAGCATCTAAAAGCTCGCTTCACATTCCGCCGACCATTCAAACTTCTTTTCTTTCTTCAACAATTGGGTCATTGGTCTTGCAATTTTTGAGAAATTCTTGATGAAACGGCGGTAATATCCTGCAAGACCGAAGAAACTGCAGATGTCGGAAATGGACTTGGGCTGTCCCCAATTACGTACATCTTGAAATTTGCTTGGATCCATAGCAACTCCCCCTTCGGATAGCACATGACCTAAAAAGGAGACCTCTTTTAGCCAAAATTCATATTTGCTGAATTTTGCATAAAGTCGATGTTCTCGGAGCTTTTCCAACACAAGCCGAAGGTGTTCTAAATGCTCCCTTTCAGATTTGGAGTATATGAGAATGTCATCAATAAATACGACCATAAATTTATCCAAATACTCCATAAACACCGAGTTCATAAGATTCATGAACAAGGTCGGTGGATTCGTTAAACCGAAGGACATGACGGTATACTCGTACAAGCCATAATCAGTTGAGAATGCCGTCTTGGGAATGTCTTCAGATCTGATCCTAACTTGATGATAGCCCATTCTCAAGTCAATTTTGGAGAATATACGGGCACCGGTCATCTGGTCGAACAAATCATCAATCCGTGGAAGCGGATACTTGTTCTTGATGGTGACCTCATTCAACGGACGGTAGTCAACACACATCTGTAGACTGTGGTCCTTCTTCTTCACAAATATAGCTGGGCATCCCCAAGGTGAGGATCTCAGCCTAATGAATTCCTTCTCTTGAAGTTCCATGAGATGCTTTTTCAATTCCACCAACTCATTTGGCAGCATTCGGTAGGGACACTTTGATATTGGAGCCGTTCCGGGCTGCAGCTCGATCACGAATTCAACTTCTCGTGCAGGTGGCATGCTCGGTAGTTCTTTGGGAAACACATCTGGGAATTCACATACCACTGGAAATTTACTCAATTCCGGCAATTCTTCGCCACTAAGGGCATAAAGATGTGGATGTTTCAATTTCAGTACCATTTCGACTAAAAAACCAAGAGGACTTGTGAGAGTGATAGACTTGCGGGCACAATCAATTTGACCATGGTTCTTAGACAGCCAATTCATCCCAATAATAACATCAGGGCCCGCTGAATTTATCACAATAAGATTGGCCAAAAACTTCACCCCTTTAATCTCAATCTCAACTTCGCGACATTCATGCATGCTTATCATTTCTACTCCCGGCGATTGAATCATCATAGGTGCAGGCATCAAGCTAAGTAAGATGTTGTGGAGTTTATAAAAACCTCTGGACATGAAGGAATGAGAGGCCCAGAGTCGAACAACATGGTCGCAGGAGTCAAGTTGACTAGAAATGTACCCAACACAACGTCGGGTGCTCTCTACGCCTCTTCGGTAGTGACATGGTTCACATGGGCACGACCGGTGTTCTCAAAAGTGACATCAGACCTCTAATCAAGGGGTTCTTCGAGGCCTTGGTGCTGATAAAAAAAAGTTTGGTGCTTCTCTGGACAAAAATCCGCAAAATGCCCTGGATTGCTGCAAGTGAAACAAGTAACTTTCTTGTTTCGTTGGCATCATCTTATTGGCTTCTCTTCAGGCTGCCCTTGCTGGATCTCTTGCAGAGGTGGATGAGACACTTGCATAGGAGCTCTTGGAGGTGCTGGGACTTGAAATCTAGGAGGGGCGGGTGGCCAAGCACACGATTCTTGAAAATTGCGGCTTGCTGAAATTTGTGCAGCCCTCTTGCGCTTTCACGATTCTACAACCGCTTGCATCTTAGTTTCCACCACTATAGCCTTATCAACCAATTGTTGGAAGTCATGGAAGTCGTGTACCACAAGCGCCAGCTACATCACATCTGTTAGCCCATTCAAGAACTGGTCTTGCTTCCTTGCATCGGTGGAGACATCGTTCGAAGCATAACGAGCCAGTTGATTGAACTCGTAGAGATACTCCATCACGGACTTGTTGTCTTGCTTCAGCATGAGAAATTCAAGCCTCTTGATGCTCACATGCTTGAGGGAACATGTGCCGCTTGGAAAGTAGTCTGAAACTCGTCCCATGATGGAACGTGACTGGCGGGCTGCATAGCACAGAAATTATCCCACCATGCACAAGCTACCCCTTCGAGTTGGTTGGAGGCATAGAAGACCTTCTCGTTTTCGGCACATTGAGTTTTGATCAGCTTCCGTTCGATGGTACGAAGCCAATCATCGGCCTCGAGAGGGTCCTCCGAACGAGAGAACACGGGAGGCTTCGTGCTTAGAAAATCAGCAAATTAGGAGCCATAAAGACTGGCTCCTCCCGCTGCCATTTGAGCACCTTGGACACTGGTGGTGTTCTAAGCAATTTGCTATAAGATCAGAGTCTAGTCTTGCTGACTCTGTTCCATCTGGGCCAACACTTCGGCCACGGATGGCTGAGGTGGAGTCGCTTCTTCTTGCCGACCCATGTGCTGAAATTGTGGGTCGGGGTGCTCCAGATTGCGCCGTTGAGGATTCGGGGGCTAATCATCGGTGGTCTAGGAACCCACAAGCTGTGAGTCCTCCATTACCTCCGACGTCAAACGAGTTGTATGACTCGACATCTTGTTGCCATACGAATCGTTAGCAACTGGCAAAAGAAACGAGGGAAAAACATAAGGTAAGCAATTGATAGCAGAGGGTGAATTAAACACAATTATGCAACATGAAATAGGGTGCTATAGTCCAAGTGGATAGCACAAGATACAAATAAAAACACAGTTAGTTTTCCGACATAGTCGCGATACAACCCACTTGTAAGCGACGCACAACTACTTGGAACAAAAAGAGGGCAAATGATCACCATGAAAATCCAGTGTCTACGAGCTAAGTAATAATATTATTAGGGCGTATATAATCTAAGAACAAACCCTAATTTAATCCTAAAATTGCAGCAAGGCATTGTCTTCTCGTCCTTCTGCCGATGTTTGTCGACGATCGAGTCACTGATCTTACGAAATAAAATAGAGGAAAATGGTACAGATTTCTTGGGAGAGAATGGGATAGATCTTTATTGATATGAACTAGCTATTACAGGGGGTGTCTATGACCCGGCGGTGGACTAATCCTAATTACACTGAGCGTGATGCTTGCTATACAATTCAATTAGACTTGAAGCATGAATCTAATGCTGATTGTGCTGCTCTAATCTGATGCAAGGTGATCCTCCTCCTTTCGTTTGTGCTCTATCTTTAAATAACTTCCGAAGAGGTGGCAGTTACTCTTGGAGAAGACGTATGTTGTGAAGCGTTGCGACTGGTCAGAGAGAGGTCTTGGTTGATAAAGTATCAACTGCTCTGCGGTTGAGCATCTGTGAGACACTCAATCATACGGTGGTTGTTTGTTAGTGTCTTAGGATCATGTAACGTCACGTGGTATGGAGTATACAACATGTGTTCCATTCATCACACCGTAAATAATATACTTGGAATTAGATCTAGATATCAGTTCATAACTCCTGCGAGCAGCTACCTCGTCAGAGACTAGGTACAAGACCTTGTCCGACTAGGGTACTCATTATGTAACCTGTGCAATCCTTACGACCAGTGAGGTCGTTAGCCTTAGGGGTTACGACCACGAAGACGTATGGTCTTTTGTTATGTATTAAAGTAATACATAGAGATTTTAATCCTCATCAGCTAGCCCCCGAACTTTAAATGAATAGGTCATGTGAACACCTTCTTCCGACAAAGTCGTATCGGGCAGGCCTTCATTTAATCCTGTGACATATGAAGTGGTCTGTATTCACTTTAAAGTTGAGAACTGCCTTGGGAACCAAAGAGTTTTTCTGTCCGTTGGACAAAAAGATTTTGTCCGTTGGACTTTACACGACTCTCGATTGCAATTAAAGATCTGAAGCTATAAAATCCCCATTGCTGAGCTTTAGGGATTTCACGCTTCCATATTTTCCCTCAATTCTCTTTAGTTTCTTACTAAGAATCCTTTCCGACCTCCACTTTCTTTTCTACCAAAAGCTTCCTCTGACCTCTATTCACCTTCTCGCGAGATCTCACCATGTGGGACTCGATCTCCAAGTGGACGGTTTCAGATCTAAGCGAGAGGAAGCTCGAGGCGCTGGAAGTAATCGGGATGCTCCCGGACAAGAACTTGATCAAATGGAGGTCAATGGCCAGAGAATACTTTCCGAGCCGTGAAGAAGGGGAAATCCCTATTTTCCTCGCCTACATCGAGTGCGGGCTAGGGCTGCTGATGCACAAATTCCTCTCTCGGGTTCTGAAGTACTACGGGTAGAGTTGGTGAATTTGGCTCCGAATTCCATCGCCAATATCAGCATTTTCGCTTATCTATGCGAGGCGTACCTAGGAATGCGACCGAATTTGAAGCTCTTCAGGTATTTTTACCAGATGAAAATGTCAGGAAGATCCACAGTGGGTCCTGGAGAATGCACACTGTGCCTTCATGACGGGAAGGCCGATGAGTACATCCCAATGTACTCGAAATCCTTGTGGCCATCATGGAAAAAGAACTGGTTTTACATGATGGTCACAAAAGACGACGGCCTCTACTTCACCGGAAATAGGGCGAGCGAGAATCCAAAGTGGAGGGGGACCGTGGAGAAGACAGGGATGGTCGAAAGATGGGTGGAGGCTGTTCAAGACCTAAGGAAAAAGGGCTTGACTTCCTGACGCATGGTGAGGGATTTCACCATGCGCCGAATCAGTCATCTGAAGCTCCGAGACGAATCCCTACTTTGGTACATTGGTTGGGATGAAGCAATCAAGGACTCAAGGGATGGTAAGTCTTTGAAGAAGCTCCGACCAGTATAACTTATCAGTAGATTATCATATAACCTTGAAATCTCTTTTGTCTTTTTTAAGTCCTTTCCTCTAACAAGGTCAGAGAGCAGATCAAGATGATCTGCGCCGGGGAGCCTGATGAGAAGGTTGCATTTCCCGGTATCTTGGCGATAGTCTCTGAAGAAGAAAGACTAAGGAGACTTAAGGTAGATAACCAATTTTCCTTTACCTATATACCTTCTGATCTATTATTGATTTTGCTCTAATGTTCAGGCGGTCGGACTGAAGATTATACGATCCGGTGAGGATTGTAATCCCACCTTGGTTCCAACCGATTCCTGCCCAGAGGCCATGGAAGAAGATGGTCTTCTCGAGGTAAAAGAGCGTTTGAACGAAGATATATATTTAGGTGAAAATTTTCATCACCTAATCAAATTTAATTTTTCATTTGGGTTGGAAAGATGGAAGGCCCGCAGAGCAAAGCTGCGGAAGTTGTAAACCCCAGGGTGGTTGTTCCTGACCTAACAGTTGTTACTGAAACAACCGCTCTGGAGGTCGACAAAACCACACCTTCCAACCCGATGGTCAGGAACGCTATCCTCGACCAGCTGGTCGAGAATATCGCTTCCGACCTCATGTTGGAGGATTTGAGTGGTACAACCAGCCTTGCTAGTTTAGAACCGACGAAATTGGTTGAGAAGAAAAGAAAGGCGAGCGCTGCGGAATTTAATCCAGCGCATTTCAAGGTCAAGACCAAAAAGTCAACCAGGTACATACAAATGAAATAGTCATACCTTTAAAAGTCTTTGACAATTGAATTTTTGAGCTTCCTTTGTTCTTTTTGTACAAATCTTCTGGTGTTCCGGTCGTCTCCAACCAGAACATTCCTAATGATCAAGCAACCAAGGAAGTCCTCATCCAAAACACTTCTCAAGCTAATGTTCCTGAAGACAAAGTGGTCGAGGAAGCCCCCGAGCAGGCGTTGGTGCCAGCACTTGTTCAGGATCCAGTGGTGATTCTAACTCCGTCTGCGGAGGTAGACGTCCCTGAAGGTTCTCAATAGGTTCTGACCCCTGTTGGTAATTCCTCTCAATCTAACAAGTTCCCTTTTTGCCCTCGATTTATCGGATGATAAGAAGCTTGACAAGGTTTGGGGAAAAGTATTGGACCATCTAGCCAAGACAGGTCCTGATACAATTTTTGCCGAATATAATGACGTGGCAATTCAGGTATGTATCCACGACCATTTTCATAATTTCTCCTCTAAAAGTTTATAAGAAACTTAAAGAAGAATGCTATTTGCGCAGCACATGGTCGAAAATTATGCTATGGTCGGAGGATTGACCCAGCGAATAAAGCTCCTGGAGCAAACACATTCCAAATTAGAAAGTAAAGATTTTCTTCTTAACATTTCTTCTTCTTCAATACTTTGTTCTTCTTTTAATCAATTATTCTCCGTTATCATATTTGATAGATTTGGAGAAAATAAAAGAAGAGGTCATGGCTAAAGAAGCCAGAATAACTAAGCTTGAAGGAGAATATCAAGCTAAGGATCGGTCGATCGCATACGTGACGACCAGGCATAAGGAAGTCATTGAGACTTTTGAAAAGAAGATTGAAGGTAACCGGTCATAAACTTGACGAGTATATCATCTCTTCTAATCATACTTACTCACCATTTTTTTTACTCGTGTAGAGAAAACTCAAGTGCTGAATAGAGCAAAAAAGGCTCTGGAGTTTGAGCAAGACAAGAGGGCAGCTCTTGTGCAAAAACTTGATGAAAAAGTCATTGCACTTACCAAAATGATCTTCAATATGGGATCAGGATTGAGTCTGCCTACCTTAAGAGATCCAACGGAGAAGATGAACTACTTAGGCCAACTTCTAGAAGATCTCAAGGGCCTGCTCAAAACTACTCGAGAAAATTATGCCCAGACGATGAAACAAGTTGTGGCTAGCGGAGTTAGCTTTGCTTTGGCAAAACTGAAGGCTTCTGACCTCTCCATCAATCTCCAAGTTGTTGAAGAAGATTTCAACTGCTTGCCTGAAGATGCGACCAAGTTTAAGACCTCTCGGAGATAAGGTTGTAGAGGAAATGGAGGTCGGATCTCCCTCAAGCAGCAACTAATCTGGAGATCTCAGGAGTAGAAAATTTTATCATAAGAATTATGAAATATATAAAACTTTCCTTTCTTTCATCAACAAGTCTTTTGTTTATCCTGTCGACTTATGAAATACTCATATATTCTCTAGCCCCCAACTGCTTTATAGTAGAAGGACTTTACTAAATAATTAGTAAGCCAAGAAGCAGAACTAAAGTCTCAACCATTGTTTGAAGGCATATACTGATTATATGATAAAACTGATCGTAGTAATAATAGGAAAGCAATTTGGTCGGAACCAATGTCTGATTTTGACTAGTTATAGATCTGTTTGTCATAATCAAAATACCAAACAAAACGTTATATGGTCGGAAGAAAAAGACTTGCTTTGATGAGAAAAGAAAATATGCAAGAATGTATGCAATAAATGATAGGTGATCTTATTTATATGTAGTATCCAAAACTAGTCAGAAGAACTGCTAAGAACTGAAGACATGAAAAACACTTCGCGAAACGTGCTCAAGCTCAAGTCCGACTGGCAGCGAGGATCATAGGAAAAGAACTGTCTCTACGAAGCTCCTTCCGGTGGAAAAGACCACGTGCGGAAAAGGAGAGACTTCGACTAGGAGGCTTTCTGTGTCCTGACCAGTAGCCAAACGAGAGTAGAACAGAATCTTGAAATGAAGAAATATAGTCTCCACAATCTTAAGCATATGAGTCACTACATGAAGTTATTTGTGTTATGCTCTGGTTACTCGTATATTTCTTTGAGAAAAGAGTGTGGTCGTGCGTGGGAATCATTCATGTAATGATCACGACTAGGACCCATACAGCGTGTGACTTAGAAGTCGTTGCCAAAGAGTAACAGAGATCCTTGTAAAGGATGTCAAAGAGAAAGAGGTCTTGTCCGACCAGTTTAAACAACAATAGTAGATGACCAGAGTATAGGTACAGATATATAGACAATATCACTCGTCGAAAGAAATATAGGAATGACTAATCTTTATTAAAATTAAAAAATGTAAAGAACAATTAAACAAAGAACTTACGCAGTTGATCAATATTTCAAAAATTAGACAAAACATGCCCATCAGACATGGCTAGTCACACTGAACCTATCGGGTGACTTCGACCATAGTTTAGGGACCTTCACACTTGGGAGAAAGCTTGTTGCGATTTGCTTGGTTCTGAACTTTTCTGAGAACCAGATCACCTACAGTGAGGCTGCGAGGTTGCACCTTACAACTGTGGTACCTTCACATGGCTTGTTGGTAGATTGCTGATTGTATCAGGGCTTGGTTTCGTTGTTCTTCAAGGAAATTGATGTCGTCAAGCCGTCGTTCATTCTGATCATTTTCGTTGAAACAATCAGTTCGAGCAGAGCCAAGTTTTAGTTCTGGAGGAAGCATGGCTTCAGCACCATAAACCAAGAAGAATGCCGTTTCACTGGTCGCACGACTGGTCCTAGTTCGAACGGCCATAATAAAGAAGGAAGTTCTTGAACCCAAACTCCAAATCGTTTTATTAACAGGTCAAATACTCGGCATTTGATCCCCTACATTATGATACCATTGGCTCGATCAACTGCTCCGTTGCTCTGCGGATGAGCAACAGAAGTAAAATGTATCTTGATACCAATGTCTTCGTAGAATTCTTGGAATTGACCGCTTGAGAACTGGGTACCGTTGTCTGTGATATACCAAATCGTGTGATCACATTTGTTGTGAGAAACCTCTTAGCGGCCTCAGTTGTTGTTTTAACGACAGGCTCGTCTTCGATCCATTTTGTGAACGTGTCAATCATGACGAAGAGGAATTTGAAGCCCTCGGGGTGCTCTTCGGAAAGGTCCCGGGATGTCCAATCCCCAGGTTGCAAAAGGCCAAGAAAGAGGAATAGTTTGCAAAGCTTGTGCCAGCTGATGTACTTGTCGGCTATGAAACTGACATTGTACGCACTTCGTCACGAGCTCTTTTGCATCATGAAGGGCAGTTGACCAATAGTATCATTGCCTGAAGGCTTTACCGACTAGCGCTCTGTAGGAATGATGTGCTCCATAGACTCCTCCATGAATTTCGGTCAGCAATTTAATGAACATCCGTTTGAGATATGCATCTCATCAACACTCTGTGAGATCCTCCTTTATACAAGGTACTTTCGATCAGAGTGTATGATTTGCCTTTTCGAGCTATTGTAACATCCCAATTTTCTAAGCTTTAAAAATCTTTTAATAGTTAGTAGGAGAAAATTCACCATTTGATTTTATTTGAATTAATAAAGCTTAATTGGGACTTTCATAAATCAAAAATAATTTAATATGATTAATCTCTACATCAACTATTATCAAAACTATTTTATTTGGATTCTATGTACTTGGATATATTTTCTGGATTTTTCTAGAATTTTTTCAAGTGCATTTGCTAAATTCTATTTGTTATTTGGAGTTCTTGCTATTTTTTTCTAAAAACAAAACTAATTTAAAATCTCAGATCTAGTCTTGGGCTCAAATCTCGTTTAGCCCAATTCCATTCTTTCCTTTCCCATTGATCTAGCCCGATCGCCAACAGCCCACCGCTTGGGTCTTGGCCCACCTTGTTTCCTTCACACAAATTTCACCATTTGCCCCGGCCCGAAGCCCATTCGAGTTGGCCGCTCCTTTTGCGTGTGCGAGCAAGCCCAAGCCAAACGGCAACCTTTCTTTTGGTTTCCTTCTCTGCCATGTGGTCCCGAGCTAGCCAGGCCGCTCTTTCTTTCTTTGGCTCTCTCTGCCGGTGGCCCTTGCCAATGCCACGTCCCCAGTCATCTTCTTCCCTGGACTCTAGAGTCCGTATCAAGCACGCCAGGGTAGCACCGACTTTCTCCTGGACTCCCCTCCTCCGGCCCTTTATAAACTAAGCGCCCGCGTCAATTTGTGTGCACTGTCGTCCTCTCTCCAAACCCTAAAGTCCCCTCTCCAATCTCGTTTTTGTTTCGCTGCAATCGCCCAAGATCCGAGCACCGCCGAAGCTGCTTCGTTGCCGGAGTTCTTCGTCGTCAGTGCCTCTCCGCCCGTGCCGTCTTCGCCTTTGGGTCCGCAATAGCGTGTGCTACGCCATGCTTGCACCCTCTCGGCTCGGAGAAGCTCCGTTCGCCATTGTCATCTTCGTCCGATAACCGGCTGCTGGTGTCATCTACTCGATCTACTCCTTGGTAAGCCCAGTAGATCTTCTATGTGCGTCATCGTGCATCCTAACTCTGTCTCATCTGATTCCCCACCTCTCTTTTGTTTCCTCTGCAGCCGGGACACCATCACCGTGCTTCTCCTCTAGCTCTGGTCAACCTTGTTGAGTCGCCATCCTCGTCGACCTTGGGCCATCCTGAGCATTGCATCGTGCTCCTCATGCTGCTGCCAACTCGGTGCTTCCCTCGTCCTTCGTCGGGCCACCTCAACCCGCTATCGCCGCCGTGGGCCGAAAGTTCCCCGCCGCCAAGCTCGCCGCCGCCATTGATCCACTACCACCCTTGTCGAAGAACCACCTTCCTGAGCATCGTTGTGTTCCTGAGATCTCGTTTTTGCCTTCCCGACCGTTCGCTCACCGCCGTTCGCTGTCGAGGCCGCCTTCATTGCCGCCGGCCGTGTTCCTTGGAGCAGCTTCGTCTCGGTTTCTCTCCGCGGACGTGGCAGCCGTCTCCTCCCTTCCATCTCAGCTTCTTTGCTGATGTGGACGGCCACGTCATCGTCCACCTAAGCCCCTTGGCTTACATGGTGTCCTGATCAACAGCCCATGTGGCAGGTCAAAATCCCACCCAAACTCAATATTCCATACACCCAGTCCTTGGTACACCAATTCAATGATAGTGGGACCCACATTCAATTTCCTTTTTCCTTTAATTCTTTTCAGCTGATTCCTTTGATGACGTCATTAATCTGAATTTCCAATTGAGAAATAATTCGGTAATTAGGGTTTCTTTTAGAGTCAAACTTCCAAAGTCCATATCTTTTGCATCCGAACTCCGTTTGGGTCCATTCAAATTTCTAAATTCATCTAAATTCCAGATATATCTATCTGAGATTTTTATTTAATTTTTTGGAGCTTGTTTTGCCTCTGTTATTTATTTGTTTTGGTTTATTTGCTAGTTTGTGAGTAGACGTTGATACTGCGAGAAGTGCTTATCAAGAAGGAGCTGAAGATCAAGGAAGTAGAAGATTGAAGATAAATAAGATTGTCATTGTTATAGCGAGGCAAGTTATACCTTTGATCATGTTGAACCCAGTTTTCAAAAATATTTTGATTCAAATTATTGCATTTACTTTAATTATTTATTTCAATGTTTTTGAGATTAGTTAATATCCAATTTGTTATGACCTCCTTGTCTAATTGTATGCCATAATCTTTTGTCACCCTAGTTTGGTTTATTTAGTTGGTGCTATTGTGCTACCAACGTGGGTTGGTTAGATACGATTAGTTTGCTTAGCCATGCTATGAGTCATCATTTCATGTGAGTCGCAATAATAAACTTGACTAAGTGACTATGGAACCATTTGATAAAATTGTGTGTACTATGTACTATTACTCGTTGATGGCATATGTTGCACTTAACCAACAGGGTGGGAAAATGTTTTGGACGGAGGCAAGTGGTCTGGTATACTTTTATGGTGAATCTATGTTGGCGGGAATGATAGGTTATAATTTGGAAGTCCTGCCTCGGTCAGTTAAGGACTTAACCTTGTGCGCCATTGAACTGGGCTTCTCGTGCAACCACATGCCTGATGGGACGGGCCTAACTTAGTAAGTTATGGAGTCTTGACATTGATTACTCAGGTTGTAGGTTAGCTATGTCGGATTGGGTGGAGGTGTGTACTACCAAGTAGTCGCATCACGGGGCGGTTCGCCGTTTCCCTGTCCAACGGTGTGCGTCTGTGGCAGCTAAGCATATCGGGAGTGTCAATGTTGAGATGAAGTTTCTGAAAGGTTTTGTTGTGATCAGCTCTGATCAAGTTGATTGCATCTTGTGGGTAAAGTGTACAACCTCTACAGAGTGTTAAACAATCTATTCGAATAGCCGCGTCCGCGGTCATGGACATGCTCGGGGATTTCACACGAGGGGTAGATTTTCATAAAACTTGGGATGGGACAGCTGTGTGAGATAACTTATGCAGCTGTGTGAATAACTTGTTTAGGCTATGTGTCTTTGTGAAAACAAATGATAAAACTTATTATTGTCTATTTGTTTTGAATTATGTTTCAATCTATTATTTGTATTCAATTGCAAATGTCGCATTTCTGCAAAAGAACCACAGAAGCCATTCCTTTGGAATAAGCCTACATCTACAATTGTATTTCTGTGGTATGACTTGCGAGTACGGTGTGTACTCATGCTTGCTTTATTAAATCAAGCAGAAGTGAAGAGATCGTCAGTCAACAAGGTCTACTTCAAGGATTGTGGAGAACAAGGTTGCGCTACCCTAGCCGATTGTCTGTGGGCATATGGATGGGCTTCACTGATGTTATTCTGTTTCGTTCCGCTGCAGGTTCATTGAGCTACCTGCCCTCTGAAGCATTAATTGTAAGCTTTGACCATAAGGTCTTTACTCTGATGTTTATTGTTATTTGCCTATTTATTAGTTATCTTTGTATATGGAAATGATATTTCACTAATATTGACACTGTGTGCACTAGCGTGATCCTGGACTAGTGCAGTATACACAGAGGGTCTAGAATTTCATATTTTGGGTCCCGACAGCTGTACAATTAGCCTCTACATCATCTTCTGGAATTATATCATGCTGAAGATAATTGTAGATCGACGTCATCCAATTTCTACCGTGATCGTGACAGCGCCAACCATCAACAACCTGTGGAGCATCCATGTTCTCATGATCGGTTTGTATGACCTGTAGGGAAACTTATATATCCTCGGAAATCTCGACCACCGAGGGTGAATCGAGTTGCTCGAGAAAAAACTCCGGGCGGGACAGTCGACCTGGTGGAGGTCATCCGTGCCAACAGGTCTGCCAGAAAGTTTTCCTTTTTGGGAATATGTTGGATCTAGAAATCAAAGAAGTGCTTTTCGAGTTTTTGTACTTCCACCAAATAAGATGACATCTTGGTACTTGAGCATTGATACTCTTT
The DNA here is from genome assembly GCA_036346405.1 of Phyllostachys edulis. Lineage (NCBI taxonomy): Eukaryota > Viridiplantae > Streptophyta > Magnoliopsida > Poales > Poaceae > Phyllostachys > Phyllostachys edulis. The sequence goes on from CM070545.1 coordinate 91,150,281, forward strand.
CCCTACTTGATTCGCTACTAGTTGAGAATCGCCTTTCACTAGTAATCTGCGAATCCCGAGCGAACGAGTTGCTCGGAGTCTGCTAGTAAACCTTCATATTCTGCCACATTGTTTGTAGCAGGAAAATTTAACTGCATGGTGTACTTGATGTGTTCGATAGTAGGGGATATCAAGACAACTCCAGCCCCGAGCCTTTGAGCATCAAGGAGCCGTCAAAGTACATTGTCCACTCGTCGTGGTGTTCGTACTCGGGCCCTTGGGGGTGTTCAGGGTTTGTCCATTCGGCAATAAATTCTGCTATTGCCTGGGACTTGATCGCTGTTCGTGAGATGAAATGGAGGTCGAACGCCCCTAGCTCAACCGCTCATTTTGCTATTTATCCTGATGATTCCCTGTTTCCAAGGACTTGACCGAGGGGATATCTGGTTGGTATGACCACTTTGTGGGCCTGAAAGTAATGCGTTAGTTTCCTTGAAGCCATAAGGAGACCATAGAGTAGCTTTTGTACCTGTGGGTATCTTTGCTTTGGTCCATGTAAGACTTCGCTTACGTAATATACTGGTCGTTGGATGTTATCACGTTCTACGACCAGTACACCGCTAATTGTTTGTGGCGTTGAAGCCACGTAAATTAGCAATGTTTCTCCTGATCTTGGAGAAACTAAGACCGCGGTACTCATAAGGTACTTCTTAACTGTTTCAAAGGTATCGTTTGCCTCCTTAGTCTACTCGAAACTTCCATGTTTCCGGAGAAGCTTAAAGAAAGATAACCCCTTTTCACCTAACCGTGCTATGAAATGACTTAGCGCTGCCATACAACCGATTAGTTTTTGGATTTCTTTCTTCGTCATCAAAGGGCACATCTAGTCGATGGCCGATATTTTTACTGGATTTGCTTCGATACCTCTAGCCAAAACTAGGAAATCGAGCAGTTTTCCAACGGAAACTCCAAACACACACTTTTTTGGATTTAACTTGAGGTTATGCCTTCTCAAGTTATTGAAGGTCTCTTTTAGGTCGGGAATGTGATCGCCAGCGTTGATGCTCTTCACGACCAGATCATCAATGTATGCTTGTAGATTACGACCTATATGTGGATTAAAGATTTTTTGCATCAACCTTTAAAAAGTTGCACCAGCATTTTTGAGACCAAATGACATCTTAACGTAGTAGTAAGTGCCGTATGGGGTGATGAAGAAAGTTTTCTCTTCATCTTGTTTACACATATTAATCTGGTGGTACCCTGAATACGCATCTAAAAAACTTAATAACTCATACCCGGAAGTAGAGTCTACAAGTTAGTCTATGCGTGGAAGGGGAAAGTCATCCTTCGGACAAGTTTATTAAGATTCGTGAAGTCAATACACATTCGCCACTTTCCATTATTTTTCCTAACCATTACAGGATTAGCGAGCCACTCAGGGTGGTCGACTTCATGAATAAATCCAGCCTTGAGGAGCTTGTTAATTTTCTACTGGATTGCCTACTTCCGATCAGGTGCAAAATGCCTTAGCTTCTGCTTGATCGGTTTCTTATCAGGCTGGAGAGCTAGCCTGTGCTCAATCACCTCCCTGGGGACTCTGGGCATGTCGGACGCCTGCTAGGTGAATACGTCCTCATTTGCTTGGAGGAAGGAGATGAGTGACTCTTCTTATTTATGGTCGAGTCTTGCCCCGACCAGTATTTTTCGGGTAGGGGAGTTAGTGTTTCCTGACCCAGGCGGCAACTTGGCGCTTTCTGGAGAAGAACCGTTCTCGAGTGGTACCTCCTTTGTCTGGTCGGAAGGCTTTGGTGTCATCTTTGGCCTCGAGTGCTTGACCTACACGGTAGGTGGATTAGCTTCTCTGGTCGGAAGTTCATCGACCAGCTCTAAGGATTTTCAATCACATGCGTAAGCCATTTTTTAATCTCCTCGAACCGTGATGACCCCCTTTGGTCCTAGCATTTTCAAACTCTGATAACTGTAGTGCATGGCTATCAAGAATTTTGCTAAAGCCAAACGACCAAGGATTCTATTGTATGCGGATTCGAAATCCACGACATCAAATGGAATCTTTTCAGTTTAGAAGTTGTCGGGTCTTTCGAATGTAACCGGTAGGGAAAGCTGTCCTATCAGTTTGGCGGTAGAACCAGAAACTATACCATGGAAGGCATATTTCATAGGTTTCACCTTTAACTTTGGAACTTGCATCTCTTCTAATGCTCCCGCAAATAGAATATTTAGAGAACTACCTCCATCTATTAGGACTCGATTAACCTTGCAGTTATTAATAGTAGGTTCAATGACAATAGGGAACCTACCTGGTTGAGTCGAAGGGATGGAGCAATCTTCTTTGCTGAAGGAGATTACAGTTTCCGACCATCTCGATGGCTTGACGGTGATCGATGGCTCGACAAGGTTGACCTCCCGCTCCATGGCCTTTAGATGACGCCTTGATTCGTACAAAGAAGACCCACCAAAGATCATATTGACTGTATGTTGAAGCTCTTGGTACTCCATTTCTTTGTCGCCATCTTTGTCCTTCTTGGAGCTCGTTTCCCCGAGTTCCTGTATTGAGGGGAGTGGACCTTTACCTACCTTCATAGTAATCTTCTAGCTTCTTTTGCCAGACTCGGCAGGTGCGCAAGTCATGCCCTACCTACTGGTGAAGTGGACACCACTTCTTGTTCTTCTTGTATCCCTCGGTCGGAGCTTTTGCTTTGCCTCGACGGGTATAATCTTTCTTACCCTTAGTAAACTTCTTAGGAACCGCAAGGACTTCCTTATCGTCGGGTCTGTGGTTTCTCTTTTTCTTGAGAGCCATCTTATGCTTCTTCTCTGATTTATCCAAGCTAGGTTGGGGGATTTTATCCTTCCGATCAATGGCCTTACACCATTCAACCGCTTCGCTAGCGGCTACGTATTTGTCGGCCATGTCCTCCGTAAACCATCGATTCCTTAGACCTGCTTTAAAAGCTTGGATAACAGAAGATTCTGCGACCTCTGGTATTGAATTACGAACCTAGCTAAATCTTTTGATGTATTGACAAAGAGTCTCATTGGATCCTTGGCGGATTCGGTGAAGATCATCCTCCTTTCTAGGGCGGTTGTACGTGCCTTGGAAATTCACAATCAAGAGGTCGCAAAGTTGCTACCAAGTGTAGATAGATCCGACCGGTCGGTTAAGTAACCACGACTGGGTAGACCCTTCAAGTACCGTGGGTAGATAGTTTGCCATCATGTTTTCATTACCACCAGCAGCTCTGATGGCGGTGGTGATTTGGAGAAATTCCAACGGGTTTTGAGTCCCATTGAACTTATCCAGGTTGGCCGGTCGGAACCTGTTTGGCCAACGTACAGCCTGGAGCCCTGCGGAGAAAGCTCGATAACCTATAATAGATTCATGGCGCCTTCGTTGGAAGGCGCCGAATTGTAATTGGTTGGAGACCGGTTTCTAAAATTGGAATGCCGGAGCTCTGGTGTCCTGATTCAGTCGTGGACGTTGGTATGACACCTTCGACCGCTTGCTTGGTTTAGATGATATCGGAGATCATCAGGGCCAAGCGATCGCTCCTCTCGACGAGGTGAGGGAGTGGCTACTTAAAATAGCCTTCTTCCCTCATGACTCCTTGGTCATAATCGTCGAGGAGGTCTCGGTATCGATTGGTCTCCAATCCGACCATGCTGCCCCCTACTGAGGGAGGAACATTGGGATGAAGTCATGGTTTGACTTCATGAATTCCTTTGTTCCCGGTACGCTTCCATTCGTTGCATGGTCTGTTGGAGAATTTCTGATACTTGACCTACAAGTTGCACAAAACCTGAGGTCTCTCCTAGAGCAGGGTTAGAATTATTTAAAATATTCTAAACATGCTGCAGATTTTGTACCGTTACTGAAGGTCTCAGAGGATTCATGCCAGTAGTGGGTGTTCGAAGATTTGAACTTGCCCCTGACCTTCTGGTTGGTTCCGTCCGATCCATTACTCTAGGTGGGGCAGAACCAGGTAAATTAATTGATGGACGTCTATAAGTTCTGTTACTTCTGGCATTTGGTGGTTGATGGCCCGTATCATTTCCACCAGCCTGTGGTGGCGTGGCAGATTGTGTAGGACCGTACACGGCATTTTGATCTGTATCTCCGATCGCATTGACCTCGTACCTCCATCGTAACTAATGGAGAACCTTCCAATGTTTCTGCCAGGAGTTTCCACAATGGAGAGCGGTCGGAGATTAGCACCTCCTGAGGTTTTTGTGGTGGGCTCAGCCTGATCCAGCAGATTGCCGATCGTATGCTGAGCCTTATCGTTCCTACTTGGCCCATGACCAATGGGAGTTTCGTCGACACCGTTACCAGATGTCGGTTGGCTTCTGAAATCGCCAGAAGCCGTTAGTGAGTACCTTTCAGCCATGATCGCATCGAGAGTACACTGATCCTCGAGTTGCGATGCTGAACTTTTGTCACCTTTTTCGCCGGTTGAAATGACTGGGCTTGGAGAGGTCCTTGGATATTCCGAGCTGGTCGGAATGGCTGGTTCCTCTGAAAGCGCCACTTGTCGTAGCGGTGTATTCTCATCCATCCGGTCGATTTCGCTAATGTCTGCGACATGCGAGCTGGCGGAGGAGGAGGATGATGACATCCTGTTTTTTTGCATGGCGCGGATGCATTCATCCATGTTGAGGTTGGAGTAGTCCGCCAAGTCGAACCAGTTCTCCTCGTCCCAACTTCTTGCCACAGCCGCATTAGCGATTATGAGGAATGGGCGAGGATTCGATGAGCGAAGGATTTCTTCAGGAAATCTGCACTTTCTTCCCCACGAACGGCGCCAGCTGTCGACGATTGAGTCGCTGATCTTACGAAATAAAATAGAGAAAAATGGTACAGATTTCTTAGGAGAGAATGCGATAGATCTTTATTGATATGAACTAGCTATTACAGGGGGTGTCTATGACCCGACGATGGTCTAATTCTAATTACACTGAGCATGATGCTTGCTATACAATTCAGTCAGACTTGAAGCATGAATCTAATGCTGATCGCGCTGCTCTAATCTGATGCAAGGCGATCCTCCTCCTTTCGTCTGCGCTCCATCTTTAAATAACTTCCGAAGAGGTGGCAGTTACTCCTGGAGAAGACGTCTGTTGTGAAGTGTTGCGACTGGTCAGAGCAAGGTGATGGTTGATAAAATATCAACCGCTCTGCAGTTGAGCATCTGTGAGACACTCAATCGTACGGTTGTTATTTGTTAGTGTCTTAGGATCATGTAACATCGCATGGTATGGAGTATACAACATGTGTTCCATTCATCATACGGTAAAGAATATACCTGGAATTAGATCCAGATATCAGTTCATATCTCCTGCGAGCAGCTACCTGGTCGGAGACTAAGTACAAGACCTTCTCCGACTAGGGTACTCATTATGTAACCTCTGGAATCCTTACGACCAGTGAGGTCGTTAGCCTTAGGGGTTACGACCACGAAGATGTATGGTCTTTTATTATGTATTAAAGTAATACACAGAGATTTTAATCCTCGTCAATGTTCTTCACTAGTGACTATTTAACATTTCTAGTGTTGGAAAAGAGACCAGCAATGGATAAAATGATTTTTCTCAAATCAAATGAATAGTATGGTAAGAATAAGATGCTAGGATAGGTAAGAAAGAAAGGAATTACATTACTTGCATTTTTGCCAAATTTTTGATAGTTTGAAAATATTCTTTTGCAAATCAAAATCCTAATAACGTCCATTGCTACGACTTTAACCTATAGTCAGTATGACTCTGATACCAACGCTGTGGCAACTACGGGATCAGATCCATTCCAAGCTAAGTGATTACTCCAGAAACACAACACTTAACGAGATACGAAAATGATTCTGAGTGCCCGGATATGTGTCTCATGTTAGCTCCTAAGGATCAGTGGCTAACATGCACATATACAAACACAACATTGCAATCACATCCATACACGAATATACAAGAGAATAGAATCATTAATACAACTTCAACAAATAGAACCGTATGGTCCAATTTTGCATATGAAGGCCGACCGGCCAAATTTAAGCATAAGAGAATAAATCGTAGTAGAAGTAAATAAATGAATAAAAAGAGAGAAACCAAGTGGGCATGCCCAAACCCAGAAGCAACCAACTGGGGTTAAAGTCGTAGCATCTGTCGTACTAAAACCCGATTCGAACGACTTCTCACCTGCAACATAGACAATCCAACTGAGTACAAAAGTGTACTCGCAAGACTTATGAATAGCAACATATAATAAATGCATTCAAGTGTCAAAGGAAGGCTACTACACTAGGAAATTTTCAACATAAAGCAAGTTTTTCTTTGAGATAACCGATATAGATTCAAATTGCCATTTGTAAAACATTTAGAAAACAATATATACAGTAGGTAATCCCAATTCATCATCAACAACAGTAGATACTCCAATTATAATCAACACAAGAAGTTTCCGTTCGTGACACAATTCATTCCTTAACAAATCAACACGTGAACTTCCCGTTCGTGACAACATACAAGATCTGAACAATTCAACACATGAACTATCAACATAACCCAACCCAAATTCCCATAAGCTAACTATGCATGGTTTCACCAAGCAATGTCCATAACTGGGGAAACGGCTATTCGAATAGATTTGAACTCTGCAGAGGTGTACAGCTTTACCCACGCGATATGAATACCTCATAATGTCGGCCAATGCACTCTTCCATAGGAGTGTGACTGAGATATCATAACGAGGCCATTACAATGTCATGCTCTAACTATCAAACCACCCGAGGATACACACCATGGCAGGCTATTGGTCACATTGAACCACGGCTATCCTCGTTGTGTAAGTAAATCCCTTGCGCACAAGAGACCCTTAAGGGCAAGTAAGAAGACACTTAACATGCCCCCACTAGATTGGCAAGAAAACAACAACAATAACACTAGAACACTAGCCACTGGTAAAGCCTCGGCAATTACTGGTGCTCAAACAACAATTACCAATCTAATTGTGTCTTGATAGCTAAAACACGACAAATTATTTAGCCAAGCCATCGCCCATAAACCTGGTGTGTGGTTGCACGTGAGACTTGGTTCATCACACCACAGTCCGGTCCTTAATCACCCAGACGAGGCTACATGAATTCGGGACAACCTCCCTTCATCAACCTATCACTCGTTCAAGTCCAACACACAGCAACCCCCACCCAACAAGTCCACAACACTAGATTCGAAGATCTGGAAACAATCCTTAATATCAACATAATTCAATCCACAAATTCCTCAAATTTCATCAAGATTCAATTCAATCCATTAGCCGATGGACTAGCTCCATCAACCGCTTTCGACTACAACTACTAGCATGACTAAGCAACATTCTACAAATCACCAAACAGACCCATATAACATATAACCTTTATCATTCAAGGTAAAAGGGTAATCAACATTCAAAGGATGACCAATGTAGCAAGTAGGGCATATCTAAAGCTACCCATTTGGCATACAAATATTTTAAATTAAAGCAATGCATAGAATACTTGAAAATCAACATAGATACTTTTCGAAATTAATAGGAATTCAACGTGCATCAAAGGAAAGAACTACTTGCCTTTGCTATGGATGGTCCATGTGCTGCTGAAAACCACTCTCAATCACACTCGTATCTTTGAAAACTATCGAACGCACGAAAACATCGTATAAGAACAATAACACCGAAAACATCCAAAAATTCAATGTCATCAAAAATGCATGAAATTTATACAGTAAGTAGATTATGATTTTAGATGAATTTAGGTGAAATAATTACTCCATTTGGAGTTAGTATGCGAAAGTTATAGTGGTTTGAAAATCAGCATCTTGGAAAATGCTGAAAAATGGAGCTCGGTTACTATTCATCCTAATTTAATTATTTGGTGAAAATTTGTAGAATAGTGGTGGGAAAAAGGATTACATATATAAATATAGAATAAAAATATAAGACCAAGATAACTTGGTTTATCTCATTTGGAGTTCATATGAATTAGTTATGAATTTTCGAAGTTAATAGCATTTTATAGTGTAAAAATAATTCGGTTTTGGATCAATTTCCAAAAAATAAATTTTCTAAGATAGTGACAACTTTGAAACCTATTTTCAAATAATTTTCAATAAAAATTAAACTTATCAAAACTGGTTTCATTTATTTTGGAGTTAAGATGAATTAATTATGTATTTTTGAAGTTAATTGAATTTTTAATGTGCAAAATAATGGATTACGAATTTTCCAAAGAATTTAATACTTTTTCTACCGATGGTGATCCTAGCCATAGACTATGACAGGTGGGGTCAAGTGCATAGTGTAAATTTTCATTTTAGTACCAAAATTAATTTTCTACTGACAGGTGGGCCCTACTTGTCATTGACTCGGTGTACAAAATAGTGTGTGGACCTAGCCAATCGCACTGGTCCGCTGGTCTACCACCATGGACTAATCCGCTTAACGCCTGGGGCCACCTGACAGCCTCTGATGGATATCCATTACGCATTTAAACGTGTTTTTCCGACCATGATTCGAAATTAAGTATTAATCATTGCGCTTAAGCCCTAAAGACACTGGTACAGGGATTGTCAAGCGTTCTGGCAAAGCGAGCTCTAGCTTCGTCGGAGCCCCGTCGGCATTCCAGACCATGGTGGCAAGATCTAAAGACATGAATGGATTCCTATTAAGCTTGCGCATCTAATGGTTGGGGTTTTGGCAGCGGAGGTGGTCTAGACCGCCGACTAGCCAGAGTAGAGCGGCGATGAGCTGCATGGCAAATGTGCATGCAATGCTTCGGTGGTGCATCAAGCAAAATAATGCATGGGTGGGCTACTAGTGGTCTCCAAGAAGCTTACCAAAGGGTTGGCGAGGCTGGAGAAGTTCGGGTAGAAGCTAGCGCTTGTAATGGTGATGACGGTGCTCGGGGTTCACGTGGAGGAGAGATCTTGAGCAAAAACGAAAGTAAATAGATGTCGGATCTGCTCAAGTGAACCTAGTAGATGGTGTAAATGAAGGCAATCGAGAAATGGCTCACCAAGACGACAATTGTATGATGAATAGTGTTTTCGGCCGACACTTGGGCAAAAACAAAATTCACAAGCTCCTGCGATGCATTGTTAAAATTGGTTGAGGGGAAAATGTGAGAATACTCTAAGGCATGGGATGACACACTAAATTGAGAAAGAGTCTCACCGAAGTCGATGATGGCCAAAGGGGTTAGCCGCGGGCGCGCTCTAGAGCCAAGAATGACACAATCTTGTCCCGAGATCTACACACAAAGGCAAGGGTCGACATTAACAAAAATGGAAATGGCATGCAAAGACAAGGCTAGGAGATATGGTGGAAGGAACTTTACTCGAGAAGATTTCACAAGAGAGCTTCCTCCTCTTCCTCGGCCGGGAAGAGAAGTGAGCAAAATGGGGGAGCGAGAGGGGGTTTTGTGCGGGTCTGAGGATGGAGATGGTAACAGCGTGAAAAAGTAGAGCCCTAGAATAGGCCGTAGCGGGCGGTGGAGCAACAACATGGATGGAGCGGCTTAGAGCATGATCGACGCGTGGTGTTCGAGCCCTGCTCGGGCCTACCCGAGGAAGAAGACACCGCTGACAGCGTGGGCTTGGCGCGTCAGCGGCTGTGGAGCGAGTGGGTGCGGTGCAGCCAAGTGGTACGTCGGGCTTGGTTGGTGCCATTTGGACCGACCGGGGTGGTGCTGTTCGGACTAGTCTGATCGGTGGTTGGGCTAGTTCAAGTCAACAGGGGTTGGGTTCGGTCAAAAGAACAATGCCGGTTTGACTGAGATTTAATTTAAAGCCTTAAGACTTTGACCGGGTCACCAAAAATAGCAATAGAAATCCTAAAAATCTAAAATAAATTACAGAGGTTCCTGAGAAGGTCCAGTATTGAAATAAAATCTTAAACTTCACTGTTCAAGATTTATTTGCTTATTTTAAAATTCAAACCTACAGTAGGTTATTGATTTGAGTTTGAATTTTCTGAGGGTCAAATTGAATTCCAAAATTTTTGGGAAAATGATATTTATTCTTGATAAATAATATAGTATTTGAATAAATTATTTCCCAGAGATATTTATAAGTATTTGTTTCTGTTTTCTTTCAGAGCTTAAGTTTGAGTTAGGGTTTTAATCTTTGATTAAGATTTTCCAAATACAACAAAATATGCGAATGCTTCCAAAAACATCATGCATGCTGATGATATGTATACTAATTTTCATTAATTACCTTGGGGATGTGACACTTTCAATTCAAAATTTATATTTTTGTTAGTGCTAACTCCTATATTAGTTCAATTTCTGGCAATTTTTTATCCCTTTTTGTAGTTGAATGAGGATAAGAGTCCCTTTCAGCGTATATTTGTCAATCAGGTATTACAACTTATGTTATCATCCATTAAATTTTATGTTGATTACATCACTTTGCATGCACTTGTTCTATTCTACTATGCAAAGGCCCTATCTTGGATAGTGTCGTACTATAGAGCCCACATTTTCTTTCTTTGTTTTAAATTTGTTTGATTTTCTCTTATCCAAGATCTTTGCTTTCATATGAAGGCTATGTAGTACTTAGATATCGCCTTCGTCCAACTTCAACTGTTCAATGGACAAGACAGTCATATGTTTTTTTTTAAACAAAGGCATATGGAAATTATCATGTTGAGAAACATTTTTCAACATCTTTTTCTCTGCCAGATTAGCTTTTTGGAATAAAAAAATTGCAAGACAAGAAACGATTAACTAAAAAGTAACTTGCTTAGTTAGTCATGCTATCTATTGTGTGTGTGTGTTTGTGAAATATATATGATTGGCTAGGTTTGCAGACTTTAAGGAGTTAAACTAGATTATGGCCACACTTCAAGTATGATAGTTCACTAATACCATAAACAATGAGAAAATTAGATCAATACCACGACAAGAGGTATACATTGGAAAATACCATCCAGTGTGAGGATGACATGTGGGGTCCGGGGCAACTTGTTAGTGACCCATTGGATGGTATTTTCCAACTTGACGATCTTTGCGATGATTAGTTAGGTATTTGGATGTTGGTTTTAAGAACTTTCTTGCATACATCAGGACCTCCTCATGTACTATTCAAAAAGGTAATTTCGAGGCATTCAGACTGAAATTTTGTAATGTGTTTTAGTTCTACTGGATCAGTATATGTAGATGTGCCTTGTGTTTCTATGAACAAATGGTAATCATTGCATCAAATACAATTTATTACAATTATATACATGCATTCAAGTTCTTGTGTTTCTTTATTGCCAAACTCTTCTATGGACATCCTATCGTTTCCAAGGGCATGCATGCCTATTCTTTTGAGGAGATTTGGTTTCTTTCTTTCTGCATTTTGGTATGTTTTGTTTATGATCTGAAATTCTATTGTTATGGTAACATCTTGCTATTCTATATCTTGATTTGATTTCCTTCCTAAAAAGAAGATCACGTTTTAGGTTTGTGGAAATCGGCTTTGACAATTCTGTTTTTGAATGTGGCATCGCTGGATTTTTATTGATTTTATCTTTGAGTAATGTGCGTTGCTTGTAATCAAGTTTTGTCTATGGATATCTTGAAGTTAATGCTGCCATTCTTAGAAGCCAAAGTCATGAGGAAGGATAGTAAAAACACGAATGTATATGCTATGACATCTATTATTTATTTATTTATCTATCTATCTATTTCATGATTTAATGTCACAGAAGTGTTCCTACATGTATATGCATTGATATATCAAGTTTATTATTTTAAAATACGTCATTGTTTGGTTCAATAAAAGAAACTGACATAGTGTACATACTAATTTAGAAGGGTGCGCAGAAATGTGATATATTTATTCTCATTTTATGCCTCAAAGCAAATCGAGATTGACTTTTTTCTGAAGGGTACATAGAGGTACAATTGTTGATCATGTGTCGCCGGTCATAAAAACCACTCACAAACATGCATCAAAGTAATCACCTTACGGTACTTATTTATAATATTTTTGAGACATGTCAGTGAAAAAATCTACACGTTTTTTGGTGTGGAGATTTTATGATATATGATTTAGATTTGCAACTGAAATTTGAAAGTTGCGCCTCACTGATGCATGATGTGTGTGCTTTGTTACTTTTTGACCTCTCATTTCGTACAGTAAAAACTTAGTAAGAGTTCATCTTTTTTGTTTGGGATCTTACAAACTGCTAGCATGTTTGTTCCAGAATGTAACTTTACTGAAGGTCCTTGATCCATATGTTTCTCACATATGGCAGATCCAAAGCTCCCTAGCCTGCTGAAGATGTTGATTTCAACTCAAAACCAACTGGACAAAAAAAAAGCATATCCAGGAATCAATAACTTCTCCACTACCGCACTAGAAGATCCAACAATATGAGCTGATGTCCTGCTGCTGAGGTATTGACCACAGAGCATAAGCAATATGTCTGCCTATACACATTGTATGTCTTAGATCTGTTGTTCATCACCTGCAGTTCAACACACCTCTTTCTTCGGTGTTCGAGGTCAATGGAAAAAAACTGACATCTGAAAATTTCGCTGTCGTGTTGTGTATGATGTAGATGAGGTTTCATCATATTTTAATTAGTGAAAAATGTTGGATTTGCCTTTCATTGAATAGCTTTTTTTGTCCAACTTATGGCACCTGTGTTACAGAAGGTTTGCAGTAGAGTTTTAGGTCTTGGTGCGTCTTCTCCTTGCAAAGTTCTAGTATGAATATGATGCAGTTATACAAAGCAATGCAGAAGAATGTCATAATTGCATACGAAGAAGCAAATGTTTACATAGAACAATTGATTATGTTAGAATTGCATAACAAGAATATAGAAGCAAATGTTTAGCTACAAACGTTCTGTAAACAACGGCACGGCAGAGCACGCACTTTCATCCTAGTACATTATATAGATTTTAGCAATAATGGCCTAGGAAGAAGCCTGCGAGAAGAAACAGTAGAACAGAGCTACCATATGGCTCTCGGATTTGGCCGTGGCGCTATGAGCTTACAACGGTTACTGTTGCGCGCCGGGTGCACGCGGTCCAGCAATGCACGTACAAGGAAAACTCTTCAGCTCATACATACGTACGAAGTGAAAAATCGTACAAGCAGCTCTACTCGCACACCTTATCCATTGAGCCACGTCGCCAACGCTCCAACCACTCATTCCTACCTCTTTGTGTTATCTCTCCACTCTCATCCGCCCCATCCGTGGATGAAATTGCTCATTGCTCACACACCTCTTTCTCTCTCGTCACTTTTCCACCTCCAAGCCGGCGATATGCCCGTGCATTCTTGTGCCACCGGGAACCGGTGCTTGAAGCCCACCTTCTGGCCGCACCCTTTGCAGTCACTAGTGTTGGAGAAGGTGAGCGTCTCCTTGCACCGCCGCTCGGGGCACCGCGGCTTGCGCTTCCAGGATGTCGCCTTCTGTCTCCCCGGCTTTACGCTCGACGGCGTCGCCACAGGCCTCTCACACCACGGCAGGAAGTCGAGCTGGTTGCAGTCCTCCCTGTCGCAGTGCGACCCTTGGTCCGGGAACGCCCTGAGCCCGACTGCCTCTGTCGTGCCCCTGCTGCCCCACACCCTGGCCTCCCCGCGCACGGCCGCCCGTCGCTCCTTACGAGGACCAGATTATTTCTATAAGACCAAGATATTTTCGGTTTTATAGAAATAACTTTAAGCCTCAAATAAATGAATTCTAATTCAACTACATCTAAGTGAGAGATCCTAACTAAACTAAAGCTCCGTCTACAAACACTACATGATAACCGGTTCTTCAATCAGTTCAAGTTTCACACTTAATGAGTAAAATGGGAATTCATCAACAGCGAGTATGAAACCATGTTGGCTCCCAAAATTAGCGACCAATATGCTTATATTCTCATTCAACGTTACGAACATCCATACAACATTCATACATTAATAATCCAAAAAGCATACATCATAATAGTCAAATCTACACTATTACAAGTGGCCGACCGGCCAAATTCAAATGAAAATCATAAGTAGCAGCAGAAGCAATATAAATAAACCAAAAGTTCCAGCATTGTGTGCCCTATAACCCATGGCAACCGACTGAGAGTTAAATGATAGCACTATTCGTTAGCGTCGCCTAAATCAGCGCTAACAAACTCGTCGGGCGTAGAATCGTCTTCACCTGAATTTGTAGCACCCGAGTTAAGTACAAATGTACTTACAAGTCTTACACAAATCAAAAATATTTATGCTAGAGGTTCACAAAGGATGGCAATAGTGGCTTAGTTTTGCAGAAAACGCAACAATTCTTATTCCTAAACCATCTAGTTTGAAATTGCCAATTTTGCAAACATTTGCTTTGACAAAGAAGTACACAAGACATACATAATTAAATAGATCAATCAATACCAAAGTGGCTACCCACTTTGATAAACTAATTTGCATAAACATCCCATCCATGCCGAACCAAGTTGTAATCATGTCAAATTTTAATCACAAGACTAACGACGACGCATACCAAACCAAGTGTTGTCCATAACTGTGGACACGGCTATTCGAATAGGTTTATCTCTACAGAGGTGTACTACTTTACCCATAACGACTTGATTAGCCCGTAAGCCTTCGGATAATGACACACTTCCTTAGGTATGCTGGCCGGGGAAATCAAGATTCGGTATTATTTAGCAAGAAGACCCCATTGAGATAGACCACCCATGCGAGATGAACCCCAAATTAGTACATATGCATATAGAAAATGATAAGCGGGCACACACGTTGTGTCAGAGGGGCCAGTGTAAGGTAGTTAGTATGTTGGCTTTTCCCCCAACATAAGTAATCATGCTCTTATGCACAGTATACATTACACTGGGTTCCTAAGGAACATAGGATTTCACGGTCTCCAGGTCCTCACACCACCTGTGGTCCAAACCAATGAAACGTTCCCCTTACTTGACCGAACGGTACTCATATCCTGCGTGTGATGGCACGATCGTTACTTGGAATGACAGCCCATGGCTCGGTCCTTAACGGTTCGGACAAGACAACCACAAATTTGAGTCTCGTGCATAACAGCACCCACACTATCAACCACTTGTCCAGACCCAAAAACCATTTAACAACAACAAAGTTTTTGACTCAACAACCAGATACAATGATCTGGATCAAAAGGAAAAATATGAATTGTTACGTGTTTCCCACAATCGACGATCTAACCCCGTCGATGGATCTATTGTGTCTACTAGACTTTCAATGGCTAAGCACTCAACCCATAATTACATAACATCACAAATATCTATCTTAAGCATATGCAGAATGGAATAATTAAGGATAACCAACAAGTATAGGACATAACTAACTCAAAATATATCGATATACGAAAATAGCAAGCAAGCAATGTCATTGCATTCCGAACACT
Source organism: Phyllostachys edulis (assembly GCA_036346405.1). Taxonomy (NCBI): domain Eukaryota; kingdom Viridiplantae; phylum Streptophyta; class Magnoliopsida; order Poales; family Poaceae; genus Phyllostachys; species Phyllostachys edulis. Next base: position 91,165,681 of record CM070545.1, read on the forward strand.
AACTTATTAAAACTGGGATCAATATGATGCAAAAAGAAAGTTCAAATGATGCTTGCCTTGCTAGAATTCAAGTTGCTCGCTTTCGGTGGCGTAGGAGTCTACGTCGATCACTTCGGACTCTAAAGAATAAAGATATCGATAAACACCGAGAAATACCACAAAATTCAAAGTGCTAAAACATACATGAATTTTCTATAGTATCTAGATGATGATTTTAGGTGAAAAAAATATTCTATTCGGAGTTAGTATGTGAAAGTTATGATGGTTTGAAAATCAGTTTTCTGGAAAATCCAGATAAATGCACTTGGTCAGTATTCATCTTAATTTAATTATTTGGTGAAAATTTGTAAAGTAAGGGTGGGAAAAGTATTACATAGATAAATAGAGAATAAAAATATAAGATCAAAATTACTTGGTTAATCTCATTTGGAGTTTTTATGAATTAGTTATGAATTTTCAAAGTTAATAGTATTTTCTAGTTAAAAAATAACTCAGTTTTGGATCACTTTCCAAAAACTATATTTTATGAAATAGAGACTAGTTTGAAACCTATTTTAAAATAAAGTTCAATTAAAATTAAAATTATCAGAACTCGTTTCATTCACTTTGGAGTTAAGAGGAATTAGTTATGCAATTTTGAAGTTAATTGAATTTTTAGTGTACAAATTAATAGATTCTGAATTTTATAAAGCCTTTTAGACTTTTTCTACCGAACGCTGGGCTACCTATAGGCGCTGACTGGTGGGGTCCGAAGAATAGTGCACTTTTCAATTAAACCTACAGCTTTCACCAAACTAATAAGTGGGACCCGCCTGTCATAGACTCAGTTCAATGAACACGGTCCACCGGTGCACGTGCACAATGCACGGGTGTTTAAGGCTAGGCCCACTTGTAAGCGAATCATTACTTCTATTAAGATAGCACTTAAATACTAATCATTGTCATTACACCTAAGTGTCGTGCCAACGGCGTAGCCAGCCAAGGCATGGGGTAGCTGCATAATAGCGATGCGCACCTAAAGGGAGTGGTTACCGTAGCTGAGGTGGTCTAGAACGGCGGCTAGCCGGAGTTGGGCGGCGTAAAGTTTCGGCCGAAAATGCATGCAGCAAATGAGCTCCGCAGCGTTCATTCAAGCGGGTGCCAAGACTTCTATGAGGTCTAGTGATGCTACCTAAATGATGGAGATAGGTAGAGGTGGCCGGAGGAGCTTGGAGCTGGGCTGATGACGAAGAAGATGATGGCGGCGGCATGGCTCCACGTGGAGAGGACGTTCTGGTGACTACCAAAGATGGAGAATGGTCGGGATAGCTCAAGGATGCTAGTGGTAAGGCGTATATGAAAGGAATTTGAAAATGCCTTACCAAATCGATGTGGGAGATGAAAGGGCATTCTTCATCCGAAAACTGAAATCCTTTCAAATTCATGGGATCCTGCCATGCATTGTCCAAATAGTTATAGGGGTTTTCAATGTCTTGCTAAAAGGCATGATATGATGTGCAAGATTGAGGACAATACTCACCGGAGGTGAAGTTGACACGAAGTTGGCTTTCGGTGCGTGCTCTAGAGTGAAGAATGGCACAAGGATGCCCTAGGGGCTACACACCAAAGCATGAGCTCATATTAGCAAAAATGGAGACGGCATGGAAGTGCAAAGCTCAAAGATGCATTGGGCAGGAGCTTACCTGAGAGATGCACACAAGCAAGCTTCCTCCTCCTCAGCCGAAAAGAGAAGTGAGGAATTTAGAGACATGGAGTGGGTATTATCCTCAGGCGATGACGGATTTGGCAATGGGATGAAACGGAGAAGCTCAGAGATTGGTTGCATGGGGCGGCAACTCACGGCGTCGACGGAGCAGTGCGGCATGCGGCGGCGACGTGGCATACGCGCTCTGCGCTGCGCCTGCCTAAGGAAGATGAAGCAGTTGATGACTGGGTCCATCCCGTCAGTGGCACAAGAATGGCTGAGACAAAGTTTGTTGTGACCGGGTGTGTTTAGTTGATTGAGCCAAGTCAGTTTGCCCCGGGTCAGAACATGAGGATGGTCCGATCGAGATTCAACGGTCCTGATCGAGATGGTCGTTCGGACGGTCCGAACGTCCCAACCACTGCGGACGATCCGATTGAGATCTAACGGTCCATATGCGCTGCGCGTTCGGACGGTTCGAACGTTCCCAAACGTTTTGGACGGTCCGATTGAGATCGGACGGTCCGCGTGCACGCGCTTAGTTTGGCTGGGTCACTAGGTGGCGTGGCTGGACCAGGTCGCATGGCTCGGGTCGGTCGCACCCGAGTCCAACATTGTAGGGTTGAGTCTAGGGTTTGACTAGGAATTAAGATTGAAAACCTATTTTGCCTGGACTACTAAAAATAGGAATAAAAATCATAAATATCTGAAATAAATCAGAGAGGTTCCTAGGACAACCTAGTACTCAAATAAAATCTTAAACCCCGCTGTTCAAGAATTATTTGCTTAATTTAAATCCCAACCTAACTTAAGTTGTTGAATTGAGTTTGAATTTTATGTGGGTTAATTACAGTCCCAAAAATTCTATAAAAATTATATTTATTCGTGATAAATATTATAGTATTTAAATAAATTATTTTCCAGAGAACTTTATAAACATTTGTTTCTGTTTTCATTTGGAGAGTTGCTTTTGGTTAAAGTTTAATCTTGTGATTAAGATTTTCCATATGCAATATTTTATGCAAATGCTCCAAAAACACAATGCATGCTGATGAGATGTATGCTAATTATTATTAATTAACTTGGGGATTTGACAAACCTCCCCCCTTACAAAAGATCTTGAACCCAAGATCTCGGTAGGTCGGAAGTTGGATAGGAAGGTTCTAAAAGAAGATACAACATCTGTTGTCTTGATTCCTTCGAAGATAGTGCTAAGATATCCTAAGAAGGTTACAAGGAATGGCTATTACATTTTCCTTTCCATTGCTTTGTTTACCCTTTCCTTTCTTGATTCAAAGGCACTTCAAATAGAAGGAAAAAGATTGGGATATTCGGTTCGCAATTGATCTTCACGCTCCTAAGTTGCTTCATCTTCAATATGGTTGCTCCACTGAACCTTTAATAACTTGATGTTGTGATTTCTCGTCTTGCGCTCCGTTTCTTCAAGAATACGAATTAGGTACTCCCGATAAGAAAGATCGGGTTGCAAATCGAGGTCATCTAACTCGGTTGCTTTGGTTGGAAATCGGAGGCACTTCTTCAGTTGTGATACATAGAAGACATTGTGCACATCCGATAGAGATGGAGGAAGCTTCAACTGATAAGCCACAGATCCTCGCTTATCTAGAATTTGGAATGGTCCAATATAGCGAGGTGCTAATTTGCCTTTAACTTGGAAATGATGTGTCCCTTTCATCGGTGTGACTTTAAGGTAAACATGATCACTCACCTCAAAGCTCAACTCACGTCGACGACGGTCGACATATGATTTTTGTCGAGATTGAGCCGCCCGAGGTCGTTCTCAAATCAGGCAAACTTGCTCTTCGGCTTCTTGAACTAAGTTTGGACCATAGAATGGTCTCTCTCTAGACTCGGACCAATTTAATGGTGTCCTACAAGCTCTCCCATACAGTGCCTCGAAAGGTGACATCTGTATACTTGATTTTAAGCTATTATTGTAGGAGAACTCCGCATACGGCAAGAATTTCTCCCAATTTTTGCCGTAGGACAGCACACAAGCTTGGAAAAGGTCTTCCAATATTTGATTCACCCTCTCAGTTTGTCCTCCGGTTTCCGGATGGTATGTGGTGCTCAAAGAGAGGTTGGTCCCCATTGCTTGATGGAGACATTTCCAAAAGTAGGATGTGAATTGGGTACCTCAATCTGAGACGATCACTTTCGATACAACGTGAGGATACACAATCCTAGAGATATATAGCTCTGCCAATTTGGCTCCGGTGTAGGTGGTCTTGACAGGAATGAAATGGGCAACCTTCGTCAGACGATCAACGATCACCCATATGGAATTGGACCCAGTTTGAGTCTTTGGAAGGCCGGTGATGAAATCCATCCTGACTTCCTCCCATTTCCACTTGGGAATGGGTAGCGGTTGAAGTTTCCCTACTGGCTTTAAATCCTCTGCAAGCACTACATGATAACCGGTTCTCCAATCAGTTCAAGTTCACACTTAATGAGTAAAAAGGGAATTCATCAACAGCGAGTATGAGACCATGTTGGCTCCCAAGATTAGCGACCAACATGCTCATACTCTCATTCAACGTCAAGCACATCCATACAACATTCATACATTAATAATCCAAAAGGCATACATCATAATAGTCAAGTCTGCACTATTATAAGTGGCCAACCGACCAAATTCAAATGAAAATCATAAGTAGCAGTGGAAGCAATATAAATAAACCAAAAGTTCCAGTATGGCGTGCCCCATAACCCATGGCAACCGACTGGGAGTTAAATGATAGCACTATTCATTAGTGTTGCCTAAATTGGCGCTAACAAACCCGTCGGGCGTACAATCATCTTCACCTAAATTTGTAGCACCCGGGTTAAGTACAAATGTACTCGCAAATCTTACACAAATCAAAAATATTTATGCTAGAGATTCACAAAGGATGGCAATAGTGGCTTAGTTTTGCAAAAAAACGCAACAATTCTTATTCCTAGACCATCTACTTTGAAATTGCCAATTTTGCAAACATTTGCTTCGTAAAAGAAGTACACAAGACATACATAATTATATAGATCAATCAATACCAAAGTGGCTGCCCACTTTGATAAACTAATTTGCATAAACATCCCATTCATGCTAAACCAAGTTGGAACCATGTCAAATTTTAATCACAAGACTAACGATGACGCATACCAAACCAAGTGTTGTCCATAACCATGGACGCGGTTATTCGAATAGATTTATCTCTGCAGAGGTGTACTACTTTACCCACAATGACATGATTAGCCCGTAAGCCTCTGGATAATGGCACACTTCCTTAGGTATGCTGGCTGGGGAAATCAAGATTCGGTATTGTTTAGCAAGAAGACCCCATTGAGATAGACCACCCATGCGAGATGAACCCCAACTTAGTATATATGCATATAGCAAGTGCTAAGTGGGCACACACGTTGTGTTGGAGGGGCCAGTGTAAGGTAGTTAGTATGTTGGTTTTTCCCCCAACATAAGTAATCGTGCTCTTATGCACAGTATACATTACACTGGGTTCCTAAAGAACATAGGATTTCACGGTCTCTATGTCCTCACACCACCTGCGGTCCAAACCAATGAAACCTTCCCCCTACTTGACCGAACGGTACCCATATCCTGCGTGTGATAGCACGATCGTTACTTGGAATGATAGCCCATGGCTCGGTCCTTAACGGTCCGGACAAGACAACCACAAATTCGAGTCTTGTGCATAATAGCACCCACACTATCAACCACTTGTCCAGACCCAAAAACCATTTAACAACAACAGAGTTTTGGACTCAACAACCAGATACAATGGTACTGACCAAAAGGAAAAATATGAATTGTTATGTGTTTCCCACAATCAATGAGCTAACCCCGTGGATGGATCTATTGCATCTACTAGACTTGAAATGGGTAAGTACTCAACGCATAATTACATAACATCACAAACATCTATCTTAAGCATATATAGAATGGAATAATTAAGGATAACCAGCAAGTATAGGACATAACTAACTAACTAAAAATATATCGATATACGAAAATAGCATGCAAGCAATGTCATTGCATTTCGAACACTAGCTTATTAAAACTAGGATCAATATGATGCAAAAAAGAAAGTTCAAATGATGCTTGCCTTGCTGGAATTCAAGTTGCTCGCTTTCGGTGGCGTTGGAATCTACGTCGATCACTTCGGACTCTAAAGAATAAAGATATCGATAAACACCGAGAAATACCACAAAATTCAAATTGCTAAAAAATACATGAATTTTCTATAGTATCTAGTTGATTATTTTAGATGAATTTAGGTGAAAGAATTATTCTATTTGGAGTTAGTATGTGAAAGTTATGATGGTTTGAAAATCAATTTTCTAGAAAATCCAGATAAATGCACTTCGGTCACTATTCATCTTAATTTAATTATTTGGTGAAAATTTGTAGAGTAAGGGTGGGAAAAAGGATTACATAGATAAATAGAGAATAAAAATATAAGATCAAAATAACTAGGTTAATCTCATTTGGAGTTTTTATGAATTAGTTATGGATTCTCAAAGTTAATAGTCTTTTCTAGTTCAAAAATAACTCAGTTTTGGATCACTTTCCAAAAACTATATTTTATGGAACAAAGACAAGTTTGAAACCTATATTAAAGTAAAGTTCACTTCAAATTAAAATTATTAAAACTGGTTTCATTCACTTTGGAGTTAAGAGGAATTAGTTATGCAATTTTGAAGTTGATTGAATTTTCAGTGTACAAATTAATAGATTCTAAATTTTATAAAGCCTTTTAGACTTTTTCTACCGAACGCTGAGCTACCTACAGGCGCTGACTGGTGGGGTCCAAAGAATAGTGCACTTTTCAATTAAACCTACGGCTTTAACCAAACTAGCAAGTGGGACCCGCCTGTCATAGACTCAGTTCAATGAACACAGTCCACCAGCGCACATGCACAGCACACGGGTGTTTAAGGCTAGGCCCACTTGTAAGAGAATCATTACTTCTGTTAAGACAACACTTAAATACTAATCATTGTCATTACGCCTAATTGACGTGCTACAGTGTTGGTCGGCATACGACAACAGAAGCTCGTCTCAAGACGCTGTCTTGCTGGCTTGTCGGCGCTTACGCAGCGTTAACAAGCAGAGCCAGCCAAGGCTTGGGATAGCTGCACAATAGCGATGCACACCTAAAGGGAGTGGTTATAGCAGCTGAGGTGGTCTAGAACGACGGCTAGCTGGAGTTGGGCAGCTAAAGTTTCGGCCGAAAATGCATGCAGCAAATGAGCTCCGCAGCTTCCATTCAAGCAGGTGCCAAGACTTCTATGAGGTCAAGTGATGCTACCTGAACGATGGAGATAGGTAGAGGTGGCCAGAGGAGCTTGGAGTTGGGCCGGCGACTAAGATGATGACGGCGGCAGCACGGCTCCATGTGGAGAGGACGTTCTGGTGATTACCAAAGATGGAGAATGGTCGAGATAGCTCAACGATGCTAGTGGTAAGGCATATACAAAAGGAATTTGAAAATGCCTTACGAAATCGATGTGGGAGATGAAAGGGTGTTCTTCGTCCGAAAACTGAAATCCTTTCAAATTCACAGGCTCCTGCCATGCATTGTCCAAATAGTTTTAGGGGTTTTCAATGTCATGCTAAAAATCATGATATGACACGCAAGATTGAGAACAATACTCACCGGAGGTGAAGTTGACATGAAGTTGGCTTTCAGTGCGTGCTCTAGAGTGAAGAATGGCACAAGGATGCTCTAGGGGCTACACACCAAAGCAGGAGCTCACATTAGCAAAAATGGAGACGGCATGGAAGTGCAAAGCTCAGAGATGCACTAGGGAGGAGCTTACCCAAGAGATGCACATAGGTGAGCTTCCTCCTCCTCAGCCGAAAAGAGGAGAAGTGAGAAATTGAGAGACATGGAGGGGGATTATCCTTAGGCGATGACGGATTTGGTAATGGGATGAAACGGAGAAGCTCAGATATTGGCTGCATGGGGCGGCAACTCACGACGTCGATGGAGTAGTGCAACATGTGGCGGCAATGTGGCGTACGTGCTCTGCGCTGCACCTGCCCGAGGAAGATGAAGCAACTAACGAGTGGGTCCATCCCGTCAGCGGCACAAGAATGGCTGAGTCAAAGTCTATTGCGACCGGGTGCATTTAGTTGATTGAGCCAAGTCAGTTCGCCCCAGGTTGGAACGTGAGGATGGTTCGATCGAGATTCAACAGTTCTGATCGAGATGGCCGTTTGGACGGTCCAAATGTCCCAACGATTGCGGATGGTCTGATTGAGATCTAATGGTCCGTACGCGCTGCGCGTTCGGACGGTTCGAACGTTCCCAAACGTTTCAGACGGTCCAATTGAGATCGGACGGTCCGTGCGCGCTTAGTTTGGCCGGGTTGCTAGGTTGCGTGACTGGACGAGGTCGCGTAGCTCGTGTTGGGATACGGGTAGGCTACGATAGCTATAAAACAAAAATTTCTACCACACAAACCAGGAAGCCAAGCAAGTAGATTATCATAGATGATTCTGCAATGTGTCATCAGACTTCACAAGCACCTAGAGGTGCTTCAACACCAAGCCGCGGACGTGTGGACTATGTCACCGCCGTAGAGACCCAAGCAGCTCTAGAAGCTATAAGAGGAACGTTCTCTGGGAAGCTCGAATCTCTGTCGGACCTGGATTCTGAGAATCCAAATCCTCTGTGAAAACACTGTGCTATTCCCTGGATCAGTAGCTAGCACTCACAGACACATTGCTTAATCATTTCATACATGGCGTGAAGTAAACCATACCATTCATTAATTAACACATCAGAGTTTACATAGACCGCATCGGGTCAAGTTTTACAATAGAGGTCGAACGAACCAAACTGAGTACATTACAAAAGTAGTGGAAGCGACAACAGAAACAAAAGGGGTGAGAGCACATCTCTCCATAGGCAAGTGACTAGGGAAACCCGTGTGGGATTGATATTAACCAAGGACTTGGAGAATATTGGATGCACACAAGCACCAACAGAGTCAACTAGACTGGGTGAGACTAGAACAACTAAAGACTAAACTATGCTTCATCATCTCCTAGACCTCCAACTTCTGGATCCTCGTAGTATGTGTAATCTTTAGGATTTCCTGCTTCTGAGGGTTTTGGGGGAAAGAGCGAGAATGAGCACAACTTCCGTGCTCGCGAGCCAACACACAATGCAATAATATACATGCAAGGCTTAACAAAGATAGCTCAGGTTCTTTTATTTGCTAAAGCAATGTTTTGAATTGTCATAATTACAAATTCCTATCACTTAGCATTTTAACAAATTGCATTTTATTAAAGAGAGTAATTGTACAATATTTATTTTAGTAGAGGTTCCCTCTAGCGGAAACTCTACCTTATGCATCCTTTTTTATTGGAGCTGGCTCCAATTACCACCACCGTTAAGCTCGACGACTCAGGTAAATCCAACACAGGGCTAGGTGAGCCCTTCCACATTTTCCATACCACCCACAAAGTTTAAAATAGAACTAACTCAAGTTAAGATTCCCATGTCCGCCTTTGACCGTAGACACGGCTGTTTAAACAGTTTAGACTCTACAGAGGTTGTACACTGTACCCACAAGAGATAGTCATACTCGCTACCCCACATGATTTCGTAGTCAAGTGGTTGAGCGACCGTCACAGTAACCTTTCAAACTACCTTCCCCTTTCCGTCATCTCACCCATATGGGGTTGCACCCATACGTTGCGTGGGATCGTTGTACACGCAGTGTTGGGTGTAGATTTAGAGTACCCACAACTACTGGCAACCTCACCCATTCAAGCTGGATGTACCGCAAGCTTGCGCATTTCCATTTCTCCACCGTGTGAGACATATTCAGGGTTTAATAATTTTACTAAGCCAAGTTGCACTTTGCAGACTTGTGGTTGTACTTATTTAACACGGGAGGTCGTGACAAGATTAAGTCCTTAGGGTTATCTAGGCGGTTCATTCCACAAACCAATCATCCTCGTGCTCCCCGAGCACCCACTGCCTCACTATCCGCCGAGATAGGACTAGCAATTAGGGTTTTAGAGGAGTAAACCAAATTATTCCAAACCTTTTAGTCAATGGACCACCAATGACTACCCCAAAACATTTTATGTTTGAAGAATGATGTTTGGGGTATTTTAATACCCCGGTACTTAAGCAAGACTAGCATATCGCTTAAGTACAACCTATAGCTAGTATTACCATATATTTACTAAGGTGACAATGAATAATGGATTCAATAACAATGGATGGCATATTAATTAGTTACTCAACAAATGGGTGTTTAACTACCTTAAGCTTTAACATACATTTGATTAAATAATTAAAGCATGCAATTTTGGTTAATTTAAATGAACATAATTTGCATAAAATGTAGGATCAATATGATCAAAGCATTGACTCGCCTTGGATATAGGTAAGAGGATCTTGACATTCTTGTGCTTGATTGACCGAGAGATTCTTCGCGTCTTCAAATCCCAATCGAACGAAAATACCGAAAAAAGGCACAACGGCAAAGAGAGCAAATAAATACACAAGAATACACAAATGAACTCCAAATTGAACAAGACCTATGCCATTAGCAAGATCTTGAATTAAAATTTTTTTAGGAATTTAAATCATAATTTTTGGAGCTATAACGGAGGAGAACGAAATTTACGAAGATTGAATTGGAATTAAATTGGAAAAAGAGAGAGAGGGGTGCACGGCTACAGTGCATGGACTGAGACCATGCGCACTGGTCCACGGGCTCATGGTGAACAGTATAGAGGCGGGCCCACTTGTCAAGGAGAGAGAGGAGGGGTTAGAGCCAATGCCATGTGGGGGCCACAAAGCAATTCAACTCTTCCCCCATCCTTTTTCAATCGGCCACAGGAAAAGGGGGGCAGAGGAGGCGTGGGCGGCGGGGAAGGCGGTGCCGACACTGGCGATTGGAGACGATCGACGGCCGGTGAAGTGGGGGAATGGGGTCGCCTGAGAGTGGCGGCCTCAAGGGAACCAGCGGCGGGGCCAGTGACCCAGTGGAGCGGTGGCACGGCGAAAAGCAAGCGGTGGCGGCAGGACAAGGAGGCGGCGACGGGCTCCTAGGATTGGATGCGCCCAGTGGTGGGGTGGCACGGAGGTGCAGGCAGCACGCGCACCAGCTGCACCCGAGGGAGAGGAAACCAATGGTGGAGTCAGGGAAGCTCGAGGCGACCCGGGGCGGAGGAAGTAGGGTAGTGGTGGTGGAGCTCCTTGGCGGTGGGGAGGGAGCTTGGAGGCGGGGAATGGCTTCCTCGTGTCGCGAGGCGCGAGGTGACGGTGGTGGCACACCGGAGACGGCGCCGGAGCGGCTAGTCGACGGGGAGGCGGGGCGGCCAAGGCGGGATTGCGGCTTCGGCTCTACTCGGCGAAGAGCGCTAGGAGGAGCAACAAGGGGATGACGAGGGGAGGCACAAGGGAAGGCAAGGGGGCCTTATAGCCGAGCAAGGAGGCAATGGAGCCGTTGGAGGGGGGCTTGGGCATGCACGTGGTGATGATGGCGCTCGGGGGTGGCAGTAGTGGCGCAGGCACGCGCGTGCGCAAAGCACATTGTGTGGATGGGACGAGGCGGTGATGGCGTGTGCGGGCTAGGCGGCACAGAAGGCGCAGAGAGCCGTTGAGGGGCTGGCTCGAGTGTGGGAAATGGCGTGCGGCCGAGGCGACGCGGCGTGATGCGGGCTGGTGCGGGAGCAGGTGTGGCATGGCACGCACAGCAAGCGAGCGCAGGCGGGAGGTGGCATGCGCACTGGCGACATGTAGCGGGGGCGTGCGAGTGGCAGGGGGCCAAAGCGGCGTTGCAGCGGGGGAGGTGGCGTGTGCGCAGAGGCGGCGCTGCCCACGGGAGGTAGAGGGGGAGCGACCGGGTTGCAGCGGCTAAGAAGAAGGGGCCAAGAGGATGGAGCCAGGGGGAAATGACGCCGGGGCTAGGCGCTGGCTTGGGCCAGGAAAGGCCGAAGGGGAGGAAAGAAAAGGGGCCTGGGCAAAGGGTTGGGCCAGAGGGAAAATGGGCCGGGTGTGCCGGAGGAGAAACGGGCTTGGCCCAGAGGGAAATGGGCTGAGCCCGAAAGAAAAGGGAGGTCCAACTTGAAATGGCCCGGGAGGTCAAAAGAGAGTGGACACTCCAACCCAGAATTTGAATTTCAAATGTTAAGAACATTACATTTGAAACACAAACCGGAAAGAAAGGAAAGAAAGCAATTGAGAAGGAGCCCAATTTGCAAAAGAGGAAATTCAAATCGAATTTTGAATTCCGAAGTTGCGCAAAGGTTTGAAACACAAACCTGAGCTAAGAGGAGAATGGAAATTTTTGAAAATACTTTGCTAATTTGAAGATACGATGAAGAACGACAATCGAAAAGTAAACACTATTAACTGTCCGAAAAACAGGACGTTACACTAGGGTTTCGGTGGAGTAAAAACTTACGTTCCAAACATTCTCATGCATCTCCTTATATAGTGCTCGTGACAGATCATATCCGAACACGTTTGACGAATCGTATCCGTACTGGTTTGTTCCAACCCATTAAGTGTGTGACCTGTTAGGTTTATGCGTAATCGGTTGTGACTCGGAAACCCTTTCCGACCACGAGTCGTAGCGGTTCCTAGCAGAACATAGCGATTCCCGAATGCACACAAATTATATCGGACAAACCTTGATGTAATATGATCTATGACCAGGTCCTCATCACTTACGACCAAGTTCTATCTTTATACGACCAGTTCGTATTTGGTCACGACCAGTTCATAACTCCTTACAACCAGGTTTCGACCACTCTGTGATTATGTTCGACCAGCCTACGACCAGCTCGTATCTCCATACGACCAGTTCGTAACTGATCGAACTAAGCGACCTACTCGTGTATTATCCCTTTGCCTCACGATATCTGGTTGAACTCCAGGTGAGATATTGTGTCATCCATGGACTGTTCAATACTTTCTCGATCGAGTGTCTGATAACTTTACGTGGTCGAACATTTCGACCACTAGTGGCATGGCCATGCACTTTCTTTATCCGATTACAACGAGGGGCCCAGAGACATCTCTCATGTTATGTTAGGAGGGGCAAATCCCATATCCGACCAGCCACATTCCTCTCCATATTTCATAGCATACCCGAAAGCTACCTTTATAACTACCCAGTTACGGTGTAGCGTTTGGCAACCCCTAAGAGTGCTATTACATATGTAGGAAACCATGCTGATCTCAGGTCTAAGGATTATACATCATCATTGCTTGAGACCAACTAATGACACATAGAATCATAACAATATCAATAGTGTCTCAAGGTAGGTCTAATCCAACACCATGTTCTCTAACATGTGTGCATATTATTAGTTTGATATCTACATATCCATGACTTGTGAAACATAGTCATCAACCAATACATATGTTAGTCTATTCATATGTATCCTCATATGTTTCCGACCAGAGAACATTTAAGAATAATCATCGCAGAAATATAGAGTTTCACAATCAAGTCACATACTTGATAATAAACATTAATAATATTATTCTAGGAACAAGATAACATATTATCCAATGTCATGAACATAATGAAATATAATCATCTCTATGATTGCCTCTAGGGCATATTTCCAACAGCTCGGGTCGGTCGCACCCGAGTCCAACATTGTAGGGTTGAGTCTAGGTTTTGTCTAGGAATTAAGATTGAAAACCTACTTTGACTGGGCTACTAAAAATAGGAATAAAATCATAAAAATCTGAAATAAATTAGAGAGGTTCCTGAGACAACCTAGTACTCAAATAAAATGTTAAACCCCACTGTTCAAGATTTATTTGCTTAATTTAAATCCCAACCTAACTTAAGTTATTGAATTGAGTTTGAATTTTCTGTGGGTTAATTAGAGTCTCAAAAATTCTAGAAAAGTTATATTTATTCATGATAAATATTATAGTATTTAAATAAATTGTTTCCTAGAGAACTTTATAAACATTTGTTTCTGTTTTCATTTAGAGAGTTGCTTTAGGTTAAAGTTTAATCTTGTGATTAAGATTTTTCAAGTGCAATATTTTATGCAAATGCTCAAAAACACAATGCATGCTGATGAGATGTATACTAATTATTATTAATTAACTTGGAGATGTGACACTCCTGTTACAGGCATTCTCTCAAATTTGTTGCAGCGCTTGTGCCTAATTGTTGGGGCAAGTGTTTGTGTTTGTTGCAGCCCATTTGCTTGTACCAATTGTTGCAGCAGTTTCAAGGGATGTTCAGTTCTGGGTGAGTTTTTACTGTTATTTTTTGTTGCGCTTGGCACATGGTCATGTTGTGCTTGTCAAATCAAAATGTTTCATAAGCAAGTTTTAAATGTTGCAAAGTTGACCATGTTCTAACATGCTTACAACCTGTCCGAAGTGATTTAGAAAATTTCTCGATGGTGAATTTTATGTGTTTTTTTGCTAAATGTTGTCTTAAATGTGGTCATCATGGGATCTGTCAATTTTTGAACAAACCTTTTTGTTGCGACCGTTTAAAAAAAATGGTGCACTTCCGCTTTTGCATCCTCCACCTCTTCTTTTGATAAGCTGCGATCGTTGGAAAAAATATTGTGCTTGTTGGAAAAAATGTTGCATCGGAGCGTACGCTAGGAAGTCTCCTATCGTACGTCCGAGCCTAAGTTGCACACTATGTGTAAATATTTAACTTGTCGCTGTACCGTTCCACCGCAACTACTAACAACTACCAAATTCCCTTGACCAATAAGTAATAACCAATTCATGTACCAAGTCAAGCAAGATGACACTTCTCGGAAAATTGTCGACACGACGCCATGCAATTCTTGTCGACAAATTAACTGCTGTGCCGACTTGATGCATTGAAAATCATGCTTCAGCCCCAACATTTACTTGGGTATTGCTTGGAACTTAGAAGGGCGCTGGTGACCCATCCACCGGCGAATTCTCCCTCATCGGTGACTCCAGCTCCTCATCTTGCGTGGGACAAGTCCGTACTGGCGCACCAGAATGTGGAGCGGTGTGACAGTTTCCGGAATGTACCAAAGCAATATCAGCTCCGTCTGGTAGCAGACGGTGGTCGACAATGAGGACGAGATCCAGCTGATGTACACAACTTCCGACGGGTCACCAAACACGCGCTGGACGCTGGACTACACGGGAATGGTGAAGTTCCCAAGTCCTGAGTCCTGACTGCCGTCGCTACGACTCGTGCGGACTGTTCGGTTATTGCGATGTCACAGGGGCCACACAGGCATGCAAGTGCCTTGAAGGGTTCGAGCCCGGTGGCCATAACTTCTCGAGAGGATGCCTGAGAAAGCAAGCACTTAAATGTGGCGAAGGAGACCATTTCTTGACCGTTCCAGGGATGACGGCGCCTGACAAGTTCTTGTATGTTAGGAACAGAAGCTTTGACTAGTGCGCAGCAGAGTGCAACCACAACTGCTCGTGCACGGCATACGCTTACACCAACTGGAGCAGTGTCAGCACGATCGGTGACCCATCAAGATGCTTGGTGTGGATAGGGGAGCTTGTCGATACAGGAGTTCATAAGAGATTCGTATATAAAATGTAAACTCACAGGAAGGCCCAGCCAGCAAATTGTGTGATTTTGCATTACAATCTTGGGTTTCATTTATTGTTTTGCACAAAAGTGACACTAGCGTCCTTAGGGCGTGTACAATAGTTTGTCTCTTAGAGTTATCTCTAAAGACTCTAACTCATCTACAGACAACCTCAGAGACAACATCTCCAACAAGTTATCTATAAAATAATTCATTTTCAACACAACTTCTCTACTTACACACTCACAATTTGCGATGATTTACGTGCCCAACTTATCTCTTATATAAGGCTGCTCCCAGTGCTCCATCTTGGCCAGTATCTTAAGGGTGCCATGTAGGCAAAGTGCTGAGATGGCAGCAGATTAAATAAGGTGAGAGATTGTTGCAAGATTCAAATAAGAGACCGCCTGCTCAAGTCATAGACAAGAAAATTAACTCATTTCCATCTTGTACACACCATCTTCTTGAGATTCTACATCTAATTAATTAAAAGGACCTAAGATACTACACCATAAGAAACCATGCATTGGGAAGATAGTATCCTAATACTCCTCATACACTAAGAAACTACACTAAGATACTGTCCATTGGGAGCAGCCTAAGAGATGACGCATTCTCTCTCTTCATATCCTCTCTCCTTCAATTAGACTTTTGAGTGATATTACAGTTAAGAGACAGCTGAGGTGACCACTATTGAAGATGCCCTTAATGTAGTGTGTCAACCACAAAATACACTATAACATGCATCAAGTTATACACACTAACATGTATACCGCAGGGAAAGTTTAGACTCTAGACATCATAATTCATCTGAACTTATCAATTCGCCATTTCTTCTGGTATATGTTTCTTGTCCAGGTGGCTGGTGCCCCATCACATACTAGCCAATCACTTTGGTGCGACTCCAATGTCCAATCTGAATTCGTAGTAACAGTTTTTCTTGCTGCGCGCAAAGATTTTTGGAGACTTGAGTCCGCTGCGGCCGCTCCTTGTCAGTCTTTATCCATTAGTCCGAATTCAGACTTTGCCATCCTGCATTTATACCATTATTCAAAGGATGCGATGAGAGTCGATTTCACAGACAGAAAAATCCCAACTACAAGTCTACTCCCGGCGGCCAATC
This sequence comes from Phyllostachys edulis, assembly GCA_036346405.1. NCBI lineage: Eukaryota > Viridiplantae > Streptophyta > Magnoliopsida > Poales > Poaceae > Phyllostachys > Phyllostachys edulis. Next base: position 91,182,061 of record CM070545.1, read on the forward strand.
TGTTCACAAGAGCACCTCAGTTAGTGGTGGGCAAGGCGAAAAAAAAGGCCTGATGAATATGGCCTACCTTCCCGTTTTCATCCTCTTGCTCTTGATTTGTTTCTGCAAATCCGATGACCAGCTCACACATGCAAAGCCGCTCTCCCCTGGGGAAATGCTCATCTCCAAGGGCGGCGTCTTTGCTCTCGGCTTCTTCTCCCCGACCAGCTCTAACAGGAGTTTATACCTTGGCATATGGTACCACAACATCCCCGGACAGACCGTCGTGTGGATCGCCAACCGCGATAACCCAATCACCGCCCCTTCATCCGCTATGCTCACCATCACCAATAGTTCTGACCTGGTGTTGTCAGACTCCCATGGCCGCACTCCTTGGACAACGAACAACAACATCACCGCCGGAGGCACCGAAGTTGCTGCAGTGCTACTCAACTCGGGGAACTTGGTTGTCAGGTTGCCGAACGGCACGGACATATGGCAGAGCTTCGATCACCCGACTGACACAATCCTTCCGACCATGAGGATGTTGTTGAGCGTCGCTGAGCGTCTTGTCGCTTGGAACGGCCCTGATGACCCATCGTCTGGAGACTTCTCCTGCAGCAGCGACCCCACTTCAAACCTTCAAATCGTCATTTGGCAAGGGACCAAGCCGTATTGCCGCCTCACTGTGTTTGACAGTGTGTCGGTGTCTGACGGGGCATACCCGAGCGACACCAGCTCCTTCGCCTACGAAATGATGGTCAGCACAGGGAGTGAGTTCTACTACATGTACACAGTCTCCAACGGCTCGCCGTATACGCGTATCATGCTTGAATACACGGGCGTGTTGAGGTCTCTGAGCTGGAACAACCACTCGTCGTCGTGGGCAGTCATCCATGAGCGCCCCGCCACTGGAAGCTGCGAGATGTACGACTCGTGTGGCCCGTTCGGCTATTGCGACCACATGGGGGCTGTCCCGACATGCCATTGCCTCGATGGGTTTGAGCCAGATGGTCTGAACTTTTCGAGAGGATGTCGGAGAACGGAAGGATTTAAATGCGGAAAGGAAAATAATTTCGTGACCTTGCCTGGGATGAAGGTTCCCGACAAGTTCTTGCGTATCCGGAACAGAACCTTCGACCAATGCGCGGCCGAGTGTAGCATCAATTGCTCATGTATGGCATACGCTTACGCCAACATGAGCAATGTTGGCGTTATGGCCGACCCGTCAAGGTGCTTGGTTTGGACAGGGGAGCTTGTCGACACGGGGAAGTTCATCGACGGCGGCGGCGAGAACTTGTACCTCCGGCTTGCCGATTCTTCCGGTATGCACTGTTTCATGCCCACGCCCCTTTTTCTCCACTGTGACATACTGAAAAATGTGACGTGTCACTAGTCTTGATGGAGTTTTTCAGGTCAATCGCCTATGTACATCAACACCAATATTTATACATGGGACTTCTGGACATAGTAATTAGTATGAACTTGTCAATATAATATTCTTCTAGTAAACATCTACTTATCTTAGCCAATTACTCCTTTTTTTGCATTGACAATGACCAATTACTTCGGAGTTTGTTGCCATAAAAATGCAAGTATTCTACACAGCATATTGCAACATCAAACCCTCGATTTACCACAAGCCCAGCAGTAACGCTGGAGGGGTTACTAGTAGTATATAGGTGCTTAGGTTCATAGATCAGTCATGGTATTGTATGCAAGTGAATCCATACAATTTGAACTAATGTTTGATGCAGTGAATTTTGATGGGTTACATTTCTGCAGTTCAAAAAAAGAGCAATTTACTAAAGATTGTACTCCGACATAAAGATACCAAGCATCGCCACATGCATAACCCTTGTCTGGATATGCAAATACAAAGGTAAGAGCCCATGTTTTCAAAATGCGGAGTTATTGTGTAAGAGTTAATAAAAAAAAGTATTGATGTCCCTACCATCAGGCAAACGACGAAAGAAAGAAATCCAGAAGAGACTGATGCTAGGATACTTGAGCACTTCCAATGGACTCGAAGGCGAAAATGTTGAATTTCCATTTGTTAGCTTTGAAGACATTCTTGCCGCAACAGATTATTTTTCTGATTCCAACCTGCTTGGAAGGGGAGGTTTTGGCAAAGTTTACCAGGTAACAAAAGTTTTACCTCGATAATTACAATGGAAATTGTTTTTTCAAAAGATAATTATAGTAATGGGAAAAATTGTGCCTTTCATGGTTTGCCAATTCTGAATGGTGCAATCATCTAGGGAATATTGGAAGGTGGAAAAAAAGTTGCTGTAAAAAGGCTTATTAAGGGTGCTGGACAAGGTATAGAAGAGTTCAGAAATGAAGTAGTTATAATTGCCAAATTGCAGCACAAAAACCTAGTTAGACTTTATGGTTGTTGCATTCATGAAGATGAGAAGTTGCTGATCTACGAATACTTACCTAACAAAAGTTTGGATGCCTTCCTTTTTGGTATGTTCTGACTTCTAATTACATATTGCAAAAAGCTCTTCCGATCACATATTGCAAAAAGTTCTTAGATTCAGAATGATGTTCATGATGACTAACGAGTTTCATTTCGTACTGATCTTGGAAGATGCTGCAAGAAAATATGTGCTTGATTGGTTTACACGGTTCAAAATAATTAAAGGTGTAGCAAGAGGGCTTCTTTATCTCCACCAAGATTCAAGATTAACGATAATTCATAGAGATCTCAAAGCAAGCAACATCTTGTTGGACAGAGAAATGACTCCCAAAATATCAGATTTTGGTATGGCAAGGATCTTTGTTGGAAACCAGCAACAAGCAAACACTACCCGGGTTGTTGGGACATAGTAAGTAATTTTAATGCACTAGCCAACCATTAACACTCTAATTTTTACGATCTAGGTAAATTCAAACTTTCAAATTGTGCATTCCTTATGGTTGAAATGATTTAAACAGTGGTTACATGTCACCTGAATATGTGATGGGAGGAGCGTTTTCTGTCAAAACGGACACCTATAGCTTTGGTGTTCTTATGTTGGAGATTGTAAGTGGCTTGAAGATCAGCTCACCACAACTCATAAAGAACTTTGTTAGCCTTACAGCTTATGTAAGTATTGTGGAATGCTCAAAATTTTAACAGCCCAAACAAAATATATAAGTTGATCATAACTTGATTCTATTGGCTCAGGCGTGGAGATTATGGAGAGATGGAAAAGCAACAGAATTGGTGGACTCTTCGCTTGTTGAGAGCTGTCCACTACATGAAGTTCTACAGTGTATTCATGTAGGACTCTTGTGTGTACAAGACCATCCGGATGATAGGCCACTTATGTCATCGGTTGTGTTTATGTTAGAGAACGAAAGCATGTTACTTCCAGCACCAAAGCAACCTGTATATTTTGCTCCAAGTAATTGCGAAACTAAAGGAACGAGGGGAAACAGGGAAAATTCTGTGAATGCAATTAGTATCACAACACTAGAGGGACGTTAGTTGTTTTAGGTCAACTTCTAGTGTATGCGATGTCAGTATAGGTAGTTGTATGCTTTGTTATTTACTCTCTGTGGATTGTGAATTTTCGCATAGGTGGTTGTAATCTCTGCTAGTATACTGTACGGGAAAAAACTGTGAAGAACACATTAGAATTGAGATTTATATCCAAAATGTCTCATTTCAAACGAAGGTATTCTTATTCCATATGTGGTCGCTCTTATCTTCAGTTGCTAACATGCCCAAAAGGAGAAGGCTATCCGACAGTTTTGACGTTGCACATCATTATGTATTAGATTATTAAAAGGCAGACTTGCGTATTATGCCAGCGTTGGCACGAGATCAGAAATCGAGTTTAGAATACTAGCTATGATATGAAGTCGGACAGACAAACTACAGGGAGTACTAATTCCGACTCAGAGTCGTGATTATCATCGAATCGGAGTCGTAGAAGCCACACGCTGGTGCTATAAAATTAAGCACAGGTACACTTCACTTCTCCCACCGAACCAACAAAGCGTGAAGCCAACACAAGATCAAAGAAAATACAAGCAAAGCAAACAGCCAAACATGGGGAGGATCAGAACGACGTCGATCTTGCTCGCCGTCCTACTGCTCTTCTTGTCGTGCATCGGCGGCACCGCCGACAGAAGCACCATCGTGTTATAACCCATCATCATGAATACCAAATTCGAATGCTATATTTCCAAATCAACCAACAATACAAGTGTTTGGGGATACAATTGGAGAATTGGAAGCAAGGATTAGGAAGAAGCAATAGACTGGGAAGAAGCAAGGACCGAAAATCAGAGAAAGGATTATGGGGAGAGGAACAGCAGTGGGGAAGAAGGAGCCGGCTGTGCCTTGTTCTTGGATGCCTTCCCAGTTGTGGAGACCTGAGCTTTTGTAGTGATTCCCAGCAGCCACGGTAGATGGGCCAAAGGCCAGCCCACATCTTGTCCAACCTGGAGGGCCACAGATACGATCCATGTCCGTGACATACCTCCCCCGTTGAAATTCGGCTTGCCCCCATGCTACTGCAATGGAATCTGGGCAGATGAACTCGACAACGGCTTTAGTGCCATCAGGAGAAACAGCAGATGAAGAAACCAAAATGCTCATGCTATCTGCGAAGCGCACACCCAGCTTAGTCATTAACACAAGAATTGTCCCAGCAACATATGCAGCCCATTTTTTTTGGGATGGGTCCTGAGAGAAATATTCTTTGGTCGTATCATAGGATATTGGTTTGTCACCATCCATAGAATCTGACAGGTCCATATCAAAGGTTGGAGCACGATTACTCAATTCAGAGCTAAATGATACAATTTGTAACACTGGCACACCTCCACCATTTGCTAGCTACCAACAGATTTAAGAACAGTCCCCTGGTACCAAACTCCACAAAAACCTTCTTCATCAGTGCCCACTTCAACCTTGCTACATTCTGTAAAATTTGTTTTCAACACATTCTGTGAAACTTGTTTCCATTGACCATGGACCCAGTCATATCGAAGCCTCAGTGCCTTCTGGCCCAACTGAACCTCCTTTCCTAAATGTGCTGACTTAAATGTGTATCTTAATTCAGATGAACCTCAATAATCACCCTAGCCACCACCATCACCTTGGAAGGCTTCCACCTCATCATTGATGCGTAAACCGATAGGTGATGCAAGTGGCGGGCAAGGCCTAATGTGGTTCATATCAACAATCTCCTTGGACAATGCACTACCATCATTCTTCCAAAAAGTATCCTGAAGGATATGTGCACCCACCTCACCACCCTTTATTGCTCCATCATAGCAGGCCTGAAGTGTTATAGCACGAGAGTATAAGGTTTCAATGTCCAAGAAGTAAATCCCTCCATATCATCTCAATGCCACATTGATAATGCTCAAGCATATTCCACAAAATGGCTCTTCATTAAAATAAGCTCATGAACAAATATAAATGGCGACTTGTAAGCCAAAGCCTCACTCTCGGTGCCATATCCAATTTTCCCAAGCATGCGGACCAGATCTTGCCATGAAATCAAAGTGTAGGCATCCTTGGCAAGCTTAATGAAATTTGGAGGAAGTTCTTGAGTATCGATGCACCACATACCAAACAGAGCCAACCATCGTGCAACCACTCTTTCCGAAGTTTCCATCCACCGTCTGTCCTCCAAAGTTGAAAATGACCACCTTAACATCATCTGCGATTCCTAGTTCCTTTCTCACCTCGGATCTAGATTTGTGCAATCTTCTCACCACAAAAGGTACATCAATGACATCATGGAAAGTAGGCATACGGTAGTATCCAGGGAGTCGTAGTAAGAATTCACAATGTGAGTAATCCTCTGCTATCTGCCACCGAATTGAGCAATGATGATGTCCAGCTGCTACGACATACTCTGCATAAATGAAGTCCCAGCTAAAATTGGTGACGCATACGGAGCAAAAGCCAGCATCCGCAAAAGCTCTCATTAACTGACCATTATCCGAACAATTCAAAAAATTGACAGAACTCGAATTCCCATAGTTCTTATTTTTATGCTTTGCTCTGCCACCAGGAAGTAAACCAAGGTGATAAACTGAATGGAACACACCAGGATCCCATGGTCTGGTGATAAACAAACTAATCCGTGTCACACCTTCACCATGTACAAGAAGTTCCTCGGCCGCGTGAGGTATTTCATCGAACACTTCGCATGCGGCGAGTTTCTGCACCCTGACAGTGCTTAAAGGTCGACGCACTTGCCTCGAGGTCGAGGCCTTATGGAAGCTGCGTCCTCCACATGCCTGCCTCCGGGTCGAGGCCTTGCAGATGATACGCCCAAATGAGGTTGGTGACGTGTGGGGCGGCCTCAACGTGGCTCGGGTACATGACGACGCTGGTCATCAGCGAGCAGACCACGGTTGCAGAGGTGGCTGTGGGCATGGCAAAAGTTGAAGCTCTGGTGGTCGTAGCCATCAGCTTACCATCATCTTGGTCGGAACACGACATCGAGCACTTGTTGGGCGTCGCGAAGTTGATGTCGGTGTCGAAGGTGTTGATGGTGGGCTGAGCAGCAACAACCCAACTTAAGATAGTGGCGAGCCCGACAGTGGTCGAAGGAGCACTTGGGGTCGAGTTAGCGACGGCGCCGCACAGCCGAGAGTTGGTCGTGGCTAAGGATGAGATCATGTCATCCATCTTCTGCCCTTGCTCGTCCATCTTGACCAGTATCTTGTCTAGCATCGCCTTCCACCGCTCCTCTTCTGCTGCGCTCATGGCCGTCTCACTGCGAGGTACCACTGGGATCAATGGCTCTGATACCAAATTGTCATAACCCATCATCATGAAAACCAAATCCGAATGCTATATTTCCAAATCAACCAACAATACTAGTGTTTGGGGATACAATTGGAGAATTGGAAGCAAGGCTTAGGAAGAAGCAATAGACTGGGAAGAAGCAAGGACCGAAAATCAGAGAAAGGATTATGGGGAGAGGAACAGCAGTGGGGAAGAAGGAGCCGGCTATGCCTTGTTCTTGGATGCCTTCCTAGTTGTGGAGACCTGAGCTTTTGTAGTGATTCCTAGTAGCCACGCTAGATGGGCCAAAGGCCAGCCCACATCTTGTCCAACCTGGAGGCCCACACATGCGATCCATGTCCGTGACACATCGACGCCAGCCGGAGCCAGCGCCTGCCACTGTATGGATCACTGTGCGGCCCTGAGAGCGGCGCGTTCGACGGCATGCCTTATAGCGGTGTCTCCGATGGCCGCGTACTCAAGTGGAACAGAGAGGCGATCGGCTGGACGACCCGGGCTACAAATGTGACTTGTGCACGGCGTCCATCCTCCGATCGACGATCGTCAAGCAGAGCAGGTGCAGCCGGCTGCTTGGCCTGTGGTTCCATCTCCAGTCCTGCAACCTCTATGTCGCGGATGCATACAAAGGGCTCATGAGGGTCGGACGGGGTGGCGGTGAGGCGACGATGCTCGTCACTGAGGCCGATGGCGTGCCGCTCCGCTTCACCAACGGGGTCGATGTCGACCAGGTGACCGAAAATGTTTTTTTCACTGATAGAGTGTAACAGCCCCAGATTCCTAAGTTGGATTAATTAAGCATCTAATATGTAATTGTGAAATTTTGGATTCTTTAAAACTTTTTGTTGCAAAATCAATGTGATAAAACCTGGTCTTCCAAATTCCTAGAAATGAATTTTCTAAAACAAAATGAAATTTTGTCAAGATCTTAAAACTTGTTAGAGGTGGAAACCATCTTGTGAAAAATTCCTAAATTTCTGAAGCAATAAAATTAAATTTAGAAGTCCTCGTGTCTTGGCCTCATCTCTTTACCTCTCCATCCTTCCTTTTTCCATCCTCCTTTCTTCTCTAGAGCTTGAACCAAGCTCCAGTGCAAAACCGCCACACCACCCAATGTCGTCCCGGCTACTCTGGCTAGTTCCGACCATGTCACGGTGCTCCCTTCGCCACGAGGAGCAAGTACCCCCTATTGATTTGGAGAAACCGCCACCGTGGAGCCGCGCAATCGACTTTTTCTTCACCACCGGCCACCACCGCCGTTTCCGCCACCGTGTCTCCTCTGGCGTTCCTCCGACCGATTTCGCCCTCACTGAGTACCCTCTAACCTCCCTTTACCTCTCCCTACCGCTCAATTGTGCCCTACTCCTCTCTAGGACCGTCGCCACGATGAATCGACCGCACTGGCCATAGTCATCACCGCCGGCTCATCTCGGTGCTTCTCCGTCATGGCCAATCACACCGGTGAGCTCACTATTCCTTATTCATGCTTTTGCTTCCCCTAAATCACCTTCAACCTCACTCGAGCACCGCCGCACCATGTTGCCTCCTTGGTCGGCCGCCACGAGACCTCGTCGCGCCGCCTTAGTGCCGCCCGAGCCCTAACGCCGCCACCCCTAGCTCCAGTAGCCTCTGGGCAACCCATTTTGGTGGTCGTCTTTACCTCACCGCCGCTCCTTCGCCCGCGACGAGCCAGGACCCGAGTCGCTCGAGTTTCCTCCTGTAGCTCCATCCCTGTTCTTTGTCTCTACCACTGAATTGTAGGAGCCCTAATACAAATGCTTATAAATCCTTTGAATGACTGATGGAATTACTCAACCTAATTGACAATTCAATAAGTGATTCCAGAGAGAAAATGTGTTGATAGCACCTCAAATTCAGAAGGTGTTCTGTCGTAGGTTGTGTGATTAATGATCTGAAAAATGTCAGAATATGAAAAGAAGCAGTGTTGTCAATAGGCAAATGGCATTGTTAATTCAGTAGTTGGAGATATTGATGATTCAATTAGTCTTTAGACAATTACTTAACAGTAGCAACCAAATCTGAAAATCCATATGAATGTGAATTTCAGAAATCAATAGAGAGCAATAAACTATGTTTGATGAAGTATTAGACAGAGAAGAGAAGTTGATTTGCAGACAAATTGAAATGTAAGTGAATTTGTGAAACCACTTACATACCAACCATTTTTCTGCTAACTGATTTTTGTAAATGTCAATTAAGTACCTTAATTGAGTTAACCAATTTGAAATTGGAGTTTGAAGGAAGGTTAGTAGTAACATTTCAGTTCAGAGAATGTTCTTTTGTAAATTGTTTGAACAGTAAAGGAAAATTAGTGCCAGGTGCTGTATTTAGCCTTGAGGTCATTCAAAACCTTGCTTAACAAATAAAATTAGTAAGAAGATTTAGATCACAAACACTCATACTAAGAAAATCACTCTAATTGGATGCATGAACAGAGAAAGTGTTTAAATGAAATCTTACTAATGGCAGTGAGCTGATGACCATTCTAAATTCATGTACCTAGAAGTTTTATTGTTCTAATTGAGCTTTAGACCTTAAACTAACAGAGGCAAATTATCAAAAAAATAAGCATTAGTTTGGTTAACCAAAACAAATAGTGAGCTAATGGTTTTTCTAATACAAACAGGAGCTAAAGGCTTGTCAAATGCCAAAGTAAATGGTTTAGAAAATATAATTACTAACCTTTCACATCTAATCTAAAAGCGTAAAATTATTTAAGGGGCAAGAGTTAGATTATATGTATGTCGTATGACGGTAACCTTATGCCTTGATTATGATAATAGCATTAGTAGCAATAAGTCATTGGGTTGATTGGTAAAAACTTATAAAGCAAATAGAGATTGAGAATCTGTAGTCCATCCTAAGAATAAAATTCATAACTAAGGCAAATCAACTCCAAATTGAGTAAAACCAATTTTGTTGGTTTCCTTTGTTCATGAACTTTAACTTGGAATATGTTTGAAACATATTTTTGTCACAGAAAATTTCAGAATTAGAATTATTTCCAGAAAATGATTCTTTTTATACTAGAAATTGAATTAACTTCAAAAAATTCATAGAAATTTCATATGAACTAGAAATGAGATGAATCCAATTGTGTTGTTCTTAAAATGTTATCCTCTAGCAGATTATGTAATTTTTGTTTCCATCACCATTCTGAAAAATTTCTCGAAATAATTAATGTCTGATGAACAGTAGCAGAACTTGCAATTTCTGTATTTTCTTTCTGGCAACCCTTTGAAAGACTATAACTTTTACATAAGAACTCCAATTGAACTTAAATTTTCACCTAAAGTCATCTAAAATCATACTCTCACTAATGTGTAAATCTTATGCATTTTTTTTTATCACTTTGGATTTTCTCGGTGTTTTTGATGTTTATTCGATATCATTCTCTTTAGATTCCGAAGTGCCAGATGTGAACAAATACGCAACCGAGAGTGAACAAGTGGACTTCCAGCAAGGCAAGCATCTTCTTGCATCATTTGATCCCAGATTTTGTCAACTCCAATATTTTGAATTGCAATGACAATTACTTGCATGTTATTTTTGATAGGAAAAAGTCCAATTTACTCCCTCGAACTATCAGAAAAGTCTGGTTTACCCCCTGAACTACAAAACCGGTTATTTAACCCCCTGAACTTGTCAAATCCGGTCAAATAACACCCCGTAGCGGTTTGGAGCGGTGGTTTTTGATGTGGCGGTTTGTCCAAGTCGGCTTATGTGTTATCCAAATCAAGCATGTGTGCTATCCAAGTCAGCATGTGCATGTGTGAGGTGGCTATCTTCTTCTCCATCTCTCTCTTCCCCTCACCCTCTCTCTATCTAGCCACTCAAGCCGCCGTTTGGCCTGGGACCGGCTGGCGCTATTCCACGCCATCACCTCCTGTCTGCACGGTCCTCCGTGGCCTCATGGCTCTCCAGCGCCCGATAGATCGCCAAGACCGCCAATCGCCCCTTCGAGCGCCGCCGTCCTCCTCGTCGTCGTCGGTGCTCTCGTAGCCGCCATGATCGTCGACTTGGTGTACTTATTGTTGGGCGTCGTGCCTTGATGGAGCTGACGTGCTGCTCCCGGGTTGGTCATCCAGCGACAGCCTATGCTTCTTCCTCTCCGTGACTCGAGCCGCAAAGATGTCAAGACAAGAAATGGCGGCCAAGATCACTCGAGGGGTGGAGGCGTCTGCGACAGGTCGGGCAGACTTAGGTGAGGGGAGGCTGCGTGGGGACGCCGACGAGGCCGACGACGCCCCAAGAACACGCCGCTAGCGCCGGCGTCGCCACCGCAAAGACGAGCTTCTTCAATGCCGAGGCGCCGACTTCAGACCAAGATCACTAAGCGCTCGGCCGCCGACCGGACGTACCTCCGCCGGGCATCGGCGCCGCCGCCGGCCGTCCATGGCGAGGCGCGGCCGAGGCCGAGGCCGTTATGTTCGGCCGCTCGACGCTGCTGTTTGCGGCGACAGCATCGACCGCGCAACGACGCGCGGGTTCTCGCCGTCAATCGCAGCCTCTTCAACCCGACGTCGCCGCTGGTGTCCATGGTCGTCAACCACTACAAGATGCGCGAGGACGTCAAGTCCTTCAACCTCGGCGGCATGGGCCGCAGCTGGGCTCATCGCCATCGACCTCGCGACCTCCTCCAGTCAACCGGACCAGACGCTGCCGTCGTTTCAAGACCGAGAACATCACGCTCAACGGTACTTCGCAACGACGGTCCATGCTTCTGTCCAATCGTGCATCTTCCGCATGGGCGGCTGCTGGCGCTGCTGTCAACCGCGATCGCTGACGCCGGGCGCGCCAATCTGAGCTCCTCCAAACGGTGCGCGACCCAAGGGCGCCGCGACGAAAGTGCTTCAGCTGCGGTACCGGTAGCGAGGACACCGGGGCAGTCTGCGTCTCCTGGCGTGGGAGCTCATGGTCGCCGCCGGCGACGCGCTAAGACGAACATCACCACACAGGCCCCTCGTCCTCCCGCTCTCCGAAAGCTCAAGTTCTCCGGTCCCTCGTGCTCGCCGTGTCCTCCGCTCCGCTGCGTTTCGCCATACATCCCGGACTTCCGCGCGTCGAAAGACTGCAGGCACGCCGGCGCTGTTGTCTTTGGAGGAGGTGCAACCTCGGCCTCGGCGACGCCGACATGGAACCGAAGCAAGTGCACGCCGCACGGTTCGACAACACGAGCAAAGCTTCACTCTGTACGAAGCCGCCACGCCGAGGCTGAGGGCGCGTCGCCGCGGCCACCGCGTCTGGCGATCGGCGACGCTCGATTCAAGTGCTGCAGCGCCGTCTGGCGCCAAGGCTTCCGTGACGTCTTGGCCGTGTCCCCACCGCCGGCAAGAAGCGACAAAGCCTGTTACAACCCGTGGGTGGACGGCGTGGAGAGTTACCCGCCAAAAGCATACATTTGATGATCTTTGTGATGCGAGGTCGTGCAACAAGGCGACGGAGGTGGCGGTGGTGCTGTTGAGAGGATGGCGGAGGCCAAGGGACGGCGGTGGCGGCGGGCAAAGTAGCGGCGTCGGCGGAACTAGGAGGCCGGCGGTGGAAGGAGGAGCGGTGCAAAGCTCAAGAGGGAGTTAATGGAGGGAGAGAGAGAAGGGAGAGATGGAGAAGAAACACATACAAGCTGACTGGGAGAGAGAGAACAAGAGATAGGGTGATGTGGACATCCACATGGCAAAATATGTGCCACCTCAGCAAAACCGTCGCTCCAAACCACTACGGGGGGTTATTTGCCCGGATTTGACAAATTCAGGGGGTTAAATAACCAGTTTTTTAGTTCAGGGGGTAAACCAGACTTTTCTGATAGTTCAGGGGAGTAAACCGGACTTTTTCCTTTTTGATATAACGATACTTTGTGAGTCTAGTTAGTTATGTCCTAACTCTTGCAGGTTATTCTTGATAATTTCATACAGATACACTTAAGTTAGTTGTCTTGTGTTATTATTTATCGATTGTTTGAATTCTTAGCCATACAAGTCAGTAGTTTTGTTGACGAGGTTATCTCGTCAACTATGGGAAACACTGAACCAACCTTAATTTTGTTTCTTTGTTCAGATCTTTGAATTTTATGTTTGAATCTAAAATTTTTCTATTTAAATTTGATTTAGATTTGGACAAGTGATTGATAGTGTGGGTGCCTTCGTGCACGAGAATTGGGTATTGTGGTAGTCTTGTCTGGATCATTAAGGACCGAACTTTGTACCTTCGTTAATCCAAGTAACACTCGTACTTCCACACGCGGGGTGGGAGCCGCTTGGTTAAGTAAGGGGAATATTTTATTGAGTTGGAACATAGGTGGTGTGAGGACATATGTGTTTGATCATATGTTCATAGGGATCCGATTGCAATTATGTGCAAGAGAGCACAACTTTAATTTTTGTTCATTGGGTCGGCATTCCCAACACAACTTGCGTGCCCCGCTTATCAGGTTCTATTCGTAGCTTGTACTAAGTGGTATTTTGTCTCGCATGGGTGTTTCAACTTAATAAAATCATCTTGCTGAAAAATACCGAGTCTTGATTTCCTGGCCGGCATACCAAAAGAAGTGTGTCATTATTCGGAAGGTTATGGGCTAATCAAGTCGTGTGGGTAAAGTTGTACACCCCTGCCGGGATAAAACTATTGGAATAGCCGTGTCCACTGTTATGGACAAACACTTGTGTTCGAGATAGCATTTGTTAGAATTCCAAAATAAAATAGACATGGTTACAACTTGTTATCGACATGAATGGTTGTTCATGCGTGTTAGTTTATCAAAGTGGACAGCCACTTTGATATGTGTTGATCTATGATTTTATCAATGTTACTTGTTTTCTTTTTGTCCAAATTTTGGTTACTAAATGGCATTTACAAACTAGAATGTGTAGGATGAAAACTTTAAATGGCATTTACAAACTAGAATGTGTAGGATGAAAACTTGTGCATTTTATGCAAAACTAAAGCCATTATAGCCTCTCCTTTGGTCAAACTTTAGCATGTATAATTCCCTCTCCTTTGGATAGGCTCTATCATACAATTTCTTTTATTAGTTTGTGTAAGACTTGCGAGTACCTTTTGTACTCAATCAGATTGTCCACTTGTTTCAAGTGAGAACATCGCACGAATCGGTTATAACTATAGCGCCATTTCTGGGCGATAGCGACAGATGCATCGGTTTTAACTCTAGTTGGTTGCTTGTGGGTATGGGCATGCCAATCTGGTATTCTCCTTTTGTTTCTAAGTTTATCTTCCACGGCGATTTATTTAATTATGATTAGATTTGGCTAGTTGGCCGCCTTATGAAAAATCGGGCCATAAGGTCCTATTTATCGAAATAGTAACATTGCTTCTAATAATTTTTGTATATTTGACTATGGTTGTGATCAATGTTGTTTGGATATGTGCATGTTAGTCATTGATCCTTGGGAGCTAACATGAGACGCATATCCAGGAATCTTGAAATTGGTTTCGTTTCATCTTTAGTGTTGTGCTTTCTCTGCAATCACTCGACTTGAAACGGATTCGATTTTGGGATCCCACATAGAGTGATAGCAGCATGAACTACTCATGGTCGCAGCACGAGTGGGTCACACAAATCGGGGACTCGACGGGCCGCCTCATGAAGTATGACCCGCGGACGGGCCGGGTCACCGTGCTCCAGTTCGGCTTGACATACCCCAATGGCATCACCATCAGCGCCGACCAGACACACTTGGTAGTGGCGCTGACAGGGCCGTGCAAGCTGTTGAGGTACTGGTTCAAAGGACCCAGGGCGGGGCATGTCGGAGGTGTTGGGTGACCTGCCGGGGTACCCAGACAACGTGAGGGGTGACGGGAGAGGAGGCTACTAGGTGGCATTGCACCTTGAGAAGGGGGAGCTCTCGTATAGAATGGCGGGTGGCCGTGAGGGTTGGAGGCGATGGATGGGTGGTGCAGGAGATGACGGGGCTAGGAGCGTGAGGCCGACTGAGGTGGTGGAGAGGGGCAGCGGCAAACTATTAGATTATTTAGCACTTTAGTGATTACATAATTCCACAAATAAATCATGATTACAGAAATAACATGAGAACTAAACATGTCCAGAAGATGAACTATAACGATAAGCAATATGAACAACAGAACGTATATGACGATAAGCAATATGAACAACAGAAGTAAGTGCGAAGTACTAGATGTTACCGATGCGAAGTGAGGAGTGTAGCATAGCCGAAGGAGAGGACGTCGCTGATGATGAAGACGTCGATGTAGACGATGTAGGGAATGACGAGCAGTCACGTAGTTGCTTCCCAAAAACCTGATTCGCCCTCTCCCGTACAGGATCGCAAGGACGATGGTTCTGAAGACCTGCTCTCCCCACCACCGGTGCATGCCGAGCGCAGGGATAGAGTAGCACTTTCAAAGACCTGGCGCTCTTGAAACAGATTCTCTCGCCTGAGGCGTGTTTATATCTGAGAGAGAAGACAGTCTGCGTCTTTAGATTAAAAACACCGCAGAAAGAAACCACTCTCAGATTAGGAAATTGCAATCAGGGTTCATTAATCGCAGTTAATTCTTCGCGTAATTAAAGCGTTTCCATTTCGTAATCAGATCATTTCTGTTTCTTTCCATCCTGATAGGGTTGCATGGCAAAATAAAATTGCAAAAGAAAGCTACGTTTGGACCCACGGCCGAACCCAGAACGACCACACCATTCACGCGCACGTCATGCGGCCATGAAGCCTGGCCTGGCATGGAAATCGAGCGCGCGCGTGTAGTCCTACTTTCTCCTCCTTTCTCTTGCTTTACCAAGGCTAGATATGCCCCTACCTTATAAGGTGGTGTCTCTCCACCTTGGCTAGCAATATGGGACTAAAGTATCCCACATGCCACCATGCATGAGTGGGTCTTTGGGATTTTTCTAGGAATTATTGATAAAGTATGGGCCAAAGCCCACTTAATTCCAACAATCCCCCACCAGATCCCAAAGGCTCACAAAGTTTTCCTGTTGTTCCAAAGCACTACTAATATACCAGTTTTTCAGTGGAGACCTGTTAGGGTTGAACATCCACCTAGAGCTTTAAGCTACATTCATTCACAACTACACAATGGACTAAGGCTTGAATTGGCAATTTTGCGTGAATGAGTTTCACCTAAAGCCTTAACTGATACTAGGCTACCCTTGGGTGGATCATATAAGTCACACTCCGGTGTCTCTTCATGAGCTTCTTAGAGAGTACCTATTTCTCATAAACTGTGACTAGCAGTTGGGCTCACATAGGTGTGTTCTTTCAAGAATACTCTGTAGAATAGCATCATTGCTATTTAAAGCCACATAACACATTAAGAGAAAGTCATCCTACCATACAGATTTGGGAGTACGATATCTTTAGTGGAGTGGGTTATAGAATGTACTCTCCTTCAGTTAACCAAATAGTTTGTTTTTCCCCAGTCCTACTTCACGGGATCTCCAATCACATAGGTTGGGTTGCCACTGTGGTGTAACTCACATAGGTCTCATTCACATCTCCATCGATGCATTATCTATCACATTCCGTGATAAACCCTTTGTAAAGGGATCTGCCAGATTCTTAGCTGTTGGGATATAATCCATAGCTATTATTTTGGAATTTCTCAATTTTCTGATAGATTTCCGTCATCTTTTTACATGCCTAAAGGACTTCATGTTATCATTTGCACTATTCACTTTAACGATAACCGTTTGATTATCATAGTACATCAGGATGGCCGAAATTAGTTTTTCAACCACCAGCAAGTCCATCAGGAGTTCACGCAGCCATTCTGCTTCAACAGTGGCTATATCCAATGCCGTGAGTGCTGCTTCCATGGTTGACCTCGTCAAAATGGTCTGTTTGCAAGACCTCCATGAAACAGCAGCACCGCCTAGGGTGAAAACATATCCACTCATAGCCTTAATCTCATCAGGATCAGATATCCAATTGGAATCACTATACCCTTCGAGTACGCCAGGGTACCCGGTATAATGAATTTCATAACTCATCGTACCTCTCAAGTAGCGCATAACTCGCTCGAGTGTGCACCAATGATCATCTCCCGGATTCGAGGTAAACCGGCTTAATTTGCTTATAGCAAATGAGATGTCAGGCCGGGTAGCACTAGCTAAGTACATGAGTAAACCAATAATCTGGGAATATCTCAGCTGATCCTTTCCTAGTCTTTTATTCTTTCGAAGTATTAGACTAGGATCATAAGGTGTTGGAGAAGGCTTGCTTTCCATATAGCCAAAACAGCTCAAGACCTTTTCCACATAATGGGATTGCAGGAGTGTAATCCCATCCTCACGCTTGATCAGCTTGATGTTTAGAATTACATCAGGTTCTCCCAAATTTTTCATGTCAAAACTTTGGGACAAAAAAATACTTTACCTCGTTAATCACGTTTAGACTTGTTCCAAAGATAAGTATGTCATCAACATACAAACACAGTATAACTCCTTCACCCCCACCATAGCGGTAGTAAACACATCTATCGTCTTTGTTTACTACAAAGCCTACAGATGTTAAAGTTCTATCGAACTTCTCATGCCATTGTTTAGGTGCTTGCTTGAGGCCATATAGAGATTTCAGTAACTTACAAACCTTGCCCTCTTGACCGGTTACCACAAAACCATTAGGCTATTCCATGTAGATTTCCTCATCTAGCTTTTCATTGAGGAAAGTTGTCTTAACATCCATTTGATGGACAATAAGACCATATAAGGCAGCCAATGATAATAGTGCCCGTATACTGGTCAATCTAGCAATGGGTGAGTAAGTATCAAAGAAATCTTCACCTTCTTTTTTAGTATAGCCCTTGGTCACATGCCTTGTCTTTTATTTTTCAATAGTACCATCAGGCATAAGCTTTTTCTTGAACACCCACTTACATCCAACTGTCTTGCAACCATATGGACGATCAGTGATTTCCCAAGTCCCATTAGCGATAATGGAGTCCATTTCGCTACGGATTGCATCCTTCCAGTACTTTGCATCAGGAGATGTATATGTCTCTGAAATGGATTTGGGAACATCATCCATAAGGTACACAGTAAAATCATCTCCAAATGATTTTTCAATCCTTTGTCTTTTGCTCCTTCTAGGAACAATACTGTCATCCTTCTCAAGGATTTGTTCATGTGTGTGTTCGGAATGCTCAATGGGAATTATGGATTTAGGAGTTAAATCATTTGCTTGACTAGTAGAGTTATGCAGATCCTTCATGGGGAATATATTATCAAAGAATGTAGCATCTCGAGACTCCATTATTGTATCGACATGTATATCAGATACCTCAGATTTAACTACTAGAAACCTATAGGTAGTACTTCAATGAGCATATCCTAGAAAGACACAATCCACAGTTTTCGATCCAAGTTTGCTCTTTTTAGTTATCAGTACATTGACTTTTGCCAAGCACCCCCAAGTGCGCAAGTAGGATAGTTATGGTTTTCTTCCTTTCCATCCTTCATATGGAATAATCTCACTATTCTTAGTGGGAACTCTGTTCAGGACATGATTCAAGGTTATTATAGCCTCCCCCCACCATGCCTTAGATAAATCTGCAGTGTCTAACATGGCATTAACCAAGTCACTCAACGTGTGGTTGTTTCTTTCAGCAATCCCATTGGATTGAGGTGAATAGGGAGGTGTTCTCTCAGGGATAATTCCGTGCTCTACACAGAATTGGGAGAACTCATTTGAGAAATACTCTCCACCACGATCCGACCGAAGTCTTTTGATTTTTCTTTCTAGTTGATTCTCAACTTCAGCCTTATAAGTTTTAAAGTAGTCTAGAGCCTTATCTTTTGTTTTCAACATATACACATAACAATATCTAGAAGCATCATCAATTAGAGTCATGAAATATCTTTTACCTCCTTTTGTCAACACACCATTCATTTCACAGAGATCTGAATGTATGAGTTCTAAAGGTGCCAAATTTCTTTCCTTCGCAACTTTATGAGGTTTGCAAGGTTGCTTTGCTTGAACACAAGTTTGGCATTTAGAACCTTTGACTATAGAGAATTTCAGAATTAAATTTAGACTAGATAGCCGAGACATACATTCAAAATTTATGTGACACAAATGTGAGTGCCAAACGTTGGCCTCATCCCCATTATTTGGATCACAAATATGGTTCACAACCTTATTACAGAAATCTGAAAGGGAAAAACGGAATAAGCCTCCGCAATCATAGTCTTTACCAATAAAGAGTCCAAATTTAGAAATGACTACTTTATTTGACACAAAAACCAACTTATACCCATCTCTACACAGAAGGGAGCCATTGACGAGATTCTTATTTATTGAGAGGACATGCTGCACGTTCTTCTACTACATGATCTTTTCCGAAGTAAAATTCAGATCTGCCGTACCAACACCAAGAATAGAGGCATGCAAACCATTTCCCATCAACACAGAAGAAGCCCGAGTGACCTGATAAGAAGAAAACAAGGACACATCAGCACATACGTGAATATTAGCCCCTGTGTCAATCCACCAGTCGGTGGAATGACAGATCGAAAGAACAGTAGGTAAATTACCATACCCAGATGTCCCTTCTTCGGTATCGCCAATAGTCACATTCACAGACTTGGTCAGGCCATGTTCATTCTTTCTGCCTTTACGGTTAGGACATTTGTTGGCCCAGTGTCCATCCTTACCGCAAACATAGCACACATCTTTTCCCTTGTTTGGCTTCTTATTTTTCTTAAAGTTGATGGTTTGTACGACCTTGGCCTTTCCCTTGAACTTTCTGTTACTACGGTGCTGTATGACATTGGCACTAGACTATCCTTCAGCCACCTTAGGATGCACATCCTTCGCCTGAGCTTTCTCTTCAACATCAAGGGACGTAATCTGATCCTCAACGGAAATATTTTGTCTCTTGTGTTTCGGAGATATGGAAAAATTCCTCCATGAAGACGGTAGTTTGGCAATGATGCCACCAACCACAAATTTATTAGGTAATGTGTATTTGAGGTGGTCTAGTTCCCTCGCAATGAATTGTATTTCATGAGCCTGCTCAACTACAGAACGGTTCTCAACCATCTTATAGTAATGATTTTGCTCAATGGTATACAATTCACTGCTAGCATCTGAGGCAGCGAACTTATGTTCGAGTGCCTCCCATAGCCCCTTTGCGTCTTTCGTGTGCATTTACACATCGCACAGACGATTGGAAAGAACACATCCCACAAAATTGTGGTGGCTGCTTTAAACTCATTTTCCTGTTCGGGAGCGAATTCTCCCTCAGGTCTCCCCGAGGCAACCCAAAACACGTTCAGAACTGTGAGCCAAAAAGTAACTCTTGTTTGACATCTTTTAAAGTTCACTCCACTAAACTTCTCTGGTTTCATTGCCTTGGCAAAACCATCCATTTTCATCACAGAGTGCCTATCAGATTCATCATCAGGTTTTTGGATTGTTAGATTATTTAGCACTTTAGTGATTACATAATTCCACAAATAAATCATGACTACAGAAATAACATGAGAACTAAACATGTCCAGAAGATGAATGACGAGGATTAAAATCTCTATGTATTAGTTTAATACATAATAAAAGACCTTATGTCTTCGTGGTCGTAGCCCCTAACAACCCCTATGGTCGTAAGGATTCCAGAGGTTATATAATGGGTACCCTGGTCGGATGAGGTCCTGTACCTAGTCCCTGACCAGATGGCTACTCGTAAAAGCAATGAACTGGCATCTAGATTTAACTCCAAGCATATTCCTTACCGTGTGATGAATAGAGCACATGTCATATTTGATCCATACCACACAACATTTTATGGTCCTAAGACACTGACAACAATCACCATACGGTTAAGTGCCTCACAGATATCAACCGTCGAACAGTTGATACTTCATCAACTGCCGCCTCTCTTCGACCAGACACGACGCTTCCAACAAGCGCTTCTTCCAGGAGTAACTGCCACCACTTCATCAACTACTTAAAGGAGAATACGAGCGGCAGAAGGCAATCAAATCAATCTAATCCAATTCAGAAGATCAATAGACGATTGGATTTTCATTTGAGGCATTAGCATAGCAATCACTACACCTAGTGTAATTAGAGCTAGTCCACTGCCTTGTCAAGGGCACCCCCTGTAAAGGATCCAGTTCATAGTAATAAAGAGCAGTCCCATTATCTCCCAAGAACTCTTTGCCATTTTCCTCTTTTTATTTCATAAGATTGGCGACTCGATCGTCGACAGCTGACGCCATCCGTGGGGAAGAAGACGTTGAGTTCTTGAGGATTACTTCGCTCAAGCATTCCTCATCCACTCCCTTTGCCCCATCATCGATCATGCAAATATGGCAGGGACTTGGGGTGAGGAAAACTGGTTCGACCTGGCGGACTACTCCAACCTCGATATGGACGTATGCATCTGCACCATGGAAGAAAACAGGATGTCATCATCCTCCTCCTCCACTGGCTCACTAGTCGTAGAGATTAACGAAGTTGACCGATGGATGAGGATACACCACCGCCATCAATGGTGCTCTCAGAGGAACCACTCGTTTTGACCAGTTCGGAACGTCCGAGCGCCTCTACAAGCCCGGTCAATCTGACTGGCAAAAGTAGCAACAGAAGTCCAGCGCTGCAATCAGAGAGTCCATGTACTCTCGATATTGTCATGGGCGACCAGTATTCGCCAACGGCTCTTATGTATTCTAGGGGCCAACCGACATCTGGTATGGGTATCAATGAAGTTATCACTAATCGTAGGCCAAGTGGGTATGGTGAAACTCAGCATACGATGGGCAATCCGCCGAATCAGGCTGAGTCCACTACAAATTCCACCAGAGACGGTGATCTCCGACTGCTCCCCATCATGGAGGTTCCTTATAGAACCACTAGAAGGCTCTCCCTTAGCTACAACGGGAGCTCATCGGAAGATCACTGCTGGCGCCACGAAGTTAACGCAATTGGAGATACCAGTCTGGATGCCACGCACGATCCTCCACAAGTTAACTCGCCACCACTTGCTGGTAGAAATGGTACGGGCACTCAAGCACCAACTACCAGAGGCAACCGAGCTGATAGACGTGCATCAGTTAATTCACACATTCCTACCCCACCACGAGTAAGGGGTCAGACAGGGCCAACCGGAAGGTCGAGGGAAACTCAACTCATCGAACGCCCACTGCAAGTGGGAATCTTCCATGACCTTCGGTAACAATACAAAACCTGCAATGAGTCCGGGTTATTCTGAATAATCTAGATCCTGCTTTAGCAGGAACTCTAGGTTATACTCGACTTGGTGTCGGTGTCGAAATCCTCCAACAAAGCCGTGCGGCGTCTGAAATGTCTTTGGGAGCAAAGGAACTCGCAAAGTCACACGATGACTTCATCTCAAAGCTCCTCTCTCGGTAGGGGACAACATGGTCGAGCGGAGAACCGATCGACTCCAAGACCCCCTCGTAGGTTCCGACCAAAAAATCACGAGGGAAGACGGCTCTTCATAGCAGCCACTTCTCCTCCTCATCAAGAGGAACAACCACTTGATTCAGGCAATCTCAGCCATCATCTGAACCAAGCAGGTGGTCAAAGACAGTATCATAACGTCCATGACCGGATTAGGACACCAGATCCTATGTATGCAAATATGAGGAATCGATCCCGAACTGATTATAATCCAGCTCGTTTTCAGAGAAAGTGCCACGATTCCACTACTGAGTGCGAGCATTTTCAATGAGTCTCAAGTTTGTTTGTTGGTAGGACAAAGTTACGACCAGCCAACATAGAGAAGTTCAATGGGACTCAGAACCCATTAGAATTTCTTCAAATTTATACTACCACCATCAGAGCTGTTGGTGGTAATGACAACGTGATGACAAATTACTTGCCCACGGTCCTTGAAGGGTCTACCCAGTCGTGGTTGCTCAACCTACCGGTCGGATCTATCTACACTTAGGCACAGGCTAGCTCTCCAGCCTGACAAAAAATCGGTTAAGCAGAAGCTAAGACGTTGCGCACCTAATCGGAAGAAGGCAATCCAGTCAAAGATCGACAAGCTTCTCAAGGCTGGATTTATTCGAGAAGCCGATCACCCAAAGTGGCTCGCCAACCCTGTAATGGTTAGAAAAAGCAATGGGAAATGGCGAATGTGTATTGACTTCATAGATCTTAATAAAGCTTGTCCAAAGGATGACTTTTCCCTTCCACACATTGATCAACTTGTAGATTCTACTTCCGGGTGCGAGTTGTTAAATTTTTTAGATACATAATTAGGGTACCACCATATTAATATGTGTAAAGACGGTGAAGAGAAAACTTCCTTTATAACTCCATATGGCACTTACTGCTATGTAAAGATGCCATTTGGTCTCAAAAACGTTAGTATAACTTTTCAAAGGTACATGCAAAAAAACCTTTAATCCTCAGATAGGTCGAAATCGAGAAGCCTACGTTGATGACTTGGTCGTGAAAAGTGTCAATGCTGGCGACCACATTTCCGACCTACAAGAGACTTTCAATAACTTAAGAAGACATAACCTTAAGTTAAATCTAGAGAAGTATGAGTTTGGAGTTTTTTCGGCAAAGCTTCTTTGGTTCCTAGTTTCGGCTAGAGGAATTGAAGCAAACCCAGCAAATATATCAGCTATCGATCAGATGCGCCCTCCGAAGGAAGTCCAAAAACTAACTGGCTGTATGGCAGCGCTAGTCGTTTCATAGCACGGTTAGGTGAAAAAGGACTCCCTTTTTTCAAGCTTCTTCGAAAGCATGGAAGTTTTGAATGGACTAAAGAGGCAAACGATGTCTTTGAAGAACTTAAAAAGTACCTTACGAGTACCCCGATCTTAGTATCTCTATGATCGGGAGAAACATTGCTGATTTATGTGGCTGCAACGCCACAAGCAGTCAGCGGTGTACTGGTCGCAGAACGTGACAATGTTCAATGACCAGTATATTATGTAAGCGAAGTCTTACATGGATCGAAGGAAACATACCCACAGGTACAAAAGTTGCTCTATGGTCTCCTTATGGCTTCAAGGAAACTAAGGCATTACTTTTAGGCCCATAGAGTAGTCGTACCAACCGGATATCCCCTAGGTCAAGTTATCGAAAACAGGGAATCATCAGGACGAAAAGAAAATGGACGGTCGAGCTTGGGGCATTTGACCTCCATTTCATCTCACAAACATCAATCAAGTCTCAGGCAATAGCAGAATTCATTGCCGAATGGACAAACCCTGAACCCACCCAAGGGCCCAAGTACGAACACCATGATGAGTAGACAATGTACTTTGATGGTTCCTTAATGCTCAAAGGCTCGGGGGCTGGAGTTGTCCTCATATCCCCTACAAGAGAACATATCAAATGCGTCATTCAGCTAAACTTTTTTGCAACAAACAATGTGGCAGAATATAAAGGTTTACTGGCAGGACTTCGAGCAGCCAGAGCGCTTGGGATTCCCAAATTACTAATGAAAGGTGATTCTCAACTAGTAGCGAATCAAGTTGGGAAAGAGTATCAATGCCCAAGTACCAAGATGTCATCTTATTTGGCAGAAGTACAAAAACTCGAAAAGCACTTCTTCGGTTTTCAGATCCAACACATGTTGGTGATATGCCCTAGAGGCAATCATAGAGATGATTGTATCACGTCTATGTTTATGAGTTATTGAATAAATGTTATTTTGTTCCTTGAATGAATCATTGGTTGTGGAGGTTAACAAGTATGTGACTTGTTGGTGAAACTCTTTAACTCACATGATGTCATTCTAAATGTATCCCTAGTCGGATGTCACTGGTTGGAACACCAGTGACTCTACGACCAGCACATGTATTGATTGATGACCATGTTCCACCGGTCATGGATATAGGGATATCGAATCAATAACGTGAACACATGTTAAAGAACATGGGGTTGGATAGACCCATCTTGAGACACTATTGAGATTTTAATGATTCTATGTGTCATTAGTTAGAACTAAGCTTCGGCTCAGTGGTGAGTGCTGCAGTGGGGCAGCCCACCCACCCGCGTTCGAGCTGGGGCTCAAGCGTGTGCATGTCTCGGTAGCCGGAGGGGAAATCCCGGATTAAAAAAATAAAATAAAAAACATCTTCTTAAAAGGAAAAATACCTAGTTCCTCCTAGGTATTCTCGAAAAAAATGTGTCATTAGTTGGTCTCAAGCAATGATGATGTATAATCCTTAGACCTGAAATCAGCATAGTTCCCTACATGTGTAATAGCACTCTTAGGGGTTGCCAAAGCGCTACTAAATGGCGGGTAGTTATAAAGGTAGCTTTCGGGTATGCTATGAAACATCTTGAAGGATGTGTTGGTGGGATATGGGATTTGACCGTCCTAACATAACAAGAGAGATATCTTTGGGCCCCTCGATGTGGTCGGATAAAGAAAGTGCATGGCCCACTGGTGGTCGAAGAGTTCGACCACATAAGGTTATCCGACACTCGATCGAGAAAGTATTGAACAGTCCATGGATGATATAATATCTCACCTAGAGTTCAATCAGATATCGTGAGGCAAAGAGAGAATACACGAGTAGGTTGCTAAGTTCGATCAGTTACGGACTGGTTGTATGGAGATACTTGCTAGTCGTATACTGGTCGAACGTAATCACAGAGTGGTCGTAACTTGGTCGTAAGGAGTTACGAACTGGTCGTGACCAAATACGAACTAGTCGTATAGAGATAGGACCTAGTCATAAGTGATAAGGACCTGGTCATAGATCATATTGCATTAAGGTTCGTCTGATATAATTTGTGTGTATTCGGGAATCGTTATGTCCTGCTAGGTGCCGCTAACGACTCGTGGTCGGAAAGGTGTTTAGAAGTCACAACTAAATACGCATAAACCTAACGGGTCACACACTTAACAGGTTGGAACAAACCAATACGGATACAATTCGTCAAACATGTTCGGATTGGATCTGTCATGGGCACTATATAAGGAGATGCTTGTGGCTGTGGTGAGGGACGTGAGTTGCACCACCGAAACCCTAGCCACCATCTTCCTGAGAGCTCTGCTATGCGTCTTGGTGCTAGCACACCGGTGTACAGTTGTTCCTTCCCTAGACGTGTGGATACCATAGAGGCGCTTCTGCGGTTGCTGTTGCGCTTGAGGACGATCCGCGATCTTCACAAGGAATTGCAGAGGTTGCTGGAGGAGACGATCGACTCGCGAGGACGCTGGCCGATCGACTATGACCACTACATCGACGCGCTCTACATTGGACCAGGCTGCTCCAACTCTTCTTCCGCTGCTCTACGTGTCTGATGGTAATGATCTATGATCATCTTCTTGCTTGGCTTCCTGGTTTGCATGGTAGATTTTTGAATTGTTGCTATCGTAGCCTACCCATATCGCTTCAACACATTCCTAGAAAGGAAAACTTTCTGGTAGACCTGTTGGCATGGATGGCCTCCACAAGGTCACCTGTCCCTCCCAGAGTTTTTCTCGAGCAACTCGATTCACCATCGGTGGTCAAGCATTCCGAAAAATAGATGTTTCACTAGAGGTCGTACAAATCGATCCTACGAACATGGATGCTTCACAGGAGGTCGTCAAGCACGATCTTGGTAGAGATTGGATGATATTGATCTACAATTATCTTCAGCATAGCATTATTCCTGAAGATGTTGTAGAGGCTGATCGTATAGCTCGAAAAGCCAAATCATACACTCTGATCGAAAGTACCCTTTATAAACGGGGATCTCACGGAGTGTTGATGAGATGCATATCTCAAATGGATGGCATTAAGTTGCTATCCGGCATTCATGGAGGAATCTGTGGAGCACATCATTCCTACAGAATACTGATCGGTAAAGCCTTCAGACAAGGATACTACTTGCCAACTACCCTTCATGATGCAAAAGAGCTTATGATGAAGTGCGTACAATGTCAATTTCATAGTCGACAAGTATATCAGCCGGCACAAGCTTTGCAAACCTGTAGGGACCCAGGATCGGATCCATTTCAAGCTAAGTGATTACACCAAAAGCGCAACACTTAACGAGAGACGAAACGATTCCAAGTGCTCGGATATATGTCTCATGTTAGCTTCCAAGGATTAGTGGCTAACATACAAATATCCAAACACAACATTGCATTCACATCCGTACACAATATACAAGAATAATAGAATCGTATTTACAACATCATTAAATAGAACCTTAAGGTGTTTGCATAAGAGGGCCGATCGGCCAAATCTAAACAACACAAATAAATCACAGCGGAAGATAAACTTAGAAATAAAAGAGAAAGAGCCGAGTTGGCATGCCCAAACCCACAAGCAACCAACTGGGGTTAAAGTCGTAGCGTCTAAAGTACTTAACCCAATTTGAATGACTTCTCACCTGCAACATGGACAATGCAACTGAGTACAAAAACGTACTCGCAAGACTTATGAATAGCAACATATAATAAATGCATTCAAGTGTCAAAGGAAGGCTTACATGGTTCATTTCTACCATAAAGCAAGTTTTTCATTGAGATAAACAATATAGATTCAAATTGCCATTTGTAAAACATTTAGAAAACTTATATAATCAGTAGGTAATCCCAAATTCATGATCAACAATAGTAGATACTCCAAATACAATCAACACACGAACTTCCCGTTCGTGACACAATTCATTCCATAACAAATCAACACGCGAACTTCCCGTTCATGATAACATTTCAAATCTGAACAAACTAACACAATGACATAACATTTCCAACCATAACCCAAACCCAATTTCCCATAAGCTAACTATGCATGCTTTTCCACAAGCGATGTCCATGACTAGGGACACGGCTATTCAAATAGAATTAGTTCTCTGTAGAGGTGTACAGCTTTACCCACACAATATGAATACCTCATACTATCGCCATGCACTCTTCCGTAGGAGTGTGACTGAGATATCATAACGAGGTCGTTACAATGCTATGTCCTAACTATCAAACCACCCAAGGCTCAGAACCATGGCAGGCTATCGTACGCGCTTGAACCACAGTTTACCCCGTTGTGTAAGTAAGTCCCTTGCGCACAAGAAACCCTTAAGGGTAAGTAAGAGAACGCTTAACATGCCCCCACTAGATTGACAAGAGAACAATTAAACAGTAACAATAACAATTGTCAATCTAATTGTATTTTGATAACTAACACATAAAAAATTATTAAGCCAAGCCTTCGCCATTATCCCAGCGTGTGGTTGCACGTAAGACTTGGTTCATCACACCACAGACCGGTCCTTAATCACCTAGACGGGGCTACGTGAATCCGGGACAACCTCCCTTCATCACCCTATCACCCGTCCAAGTCCAACACATAATAACTCTACCCAACAATTCCACAAACACCAAATGCGAAGATCTGGACATATTCCTCAAATTCAACATAATTCAATCTATATAATCCTCAAATTTCATCAAGATTTGATTCAATCCATCGGCTGATGGATTAGCTCCATCAACCGCTTTCGGTTACAACTACTTGCTCGGCTAAGCATCGTTCTACAAATTAGCAAACATTCCCATATAACATATATCCTTAATCATTCAAGGTAAAAGGGTAAGCAACATTCAAAGGAAGGCCAATGCAGCAATAGGATATAACTAATACTACCCAATTGATATACGAGTATTTGAAATAACACAATGCATAGAATACTTGAAAAACAACATAGATACTTTTCAAAATTAATAGGAATTCAACATGCATCAAAGGAAAGAACTGCTTGCCTTTGCTGTGGATGGTCCATGTGCTACTGGGTACCACTCTCGATCGCACTCGAACTTTCGTAAACTATCGAACGAACGAGAAAACATCCAAAACATAACAACTTAGTTCATCTCATTTGGAGTTCATAAGAATTAGTTATGAATTTTCAAAGTTAAAAGCATTTTCTAGTGTAAAATAATTCAGTTTTGGATCAAACTCCAAAATTAATATTTTCTATGATAGTGAGGTGCTTTAAACCTATTTTAAAATAAAGTTAATTTAAAATGAAAAATAACAAAACTGGTTTCACTCATTTTGGAATTAAGACGAATTAGTTATGCATTTTTGAAGTTAATTGTATTTTCAGTGCACAAATAAACCATTTCGGAATTTCTATTAGCATTTAGCATTTTTCTTACCGAAGTCTACCCTAGCTTCAATCACTGACAGTGGGATCCAGCGCATAGTGCGTTTTTCTATTTAATTTAGAATTAAAATGCGCACTGACAAGTGGGGCCCACTAGTCATAGACTCGGTTCGCCGAATAGTGTGGTCCACAGCACAGTGCCTACAGTCTGCGGGGGCTGGTTACTATGCACTAATGGCCTCAGGCCCACATGTCATACTCTCAAGGTCTATTAAGTGCTAGTCATTAACTCAGTTATGCATTGATTTCCGATCGAGATTCCCAATTAAATGCTAATCAAAGTGATTAAATCCTAATGATCTTGCTACAGTACTTGTCGGCTGTTCCGACAACACGAGCTATGGCTTCGCCAGAGCCCCGCCGTCGATTCCGGCCACGGCGGCATGATCTAAGGACATGAATGGATTCCACTTAAGCTTGCGCATCTAATGGTTGGGGTTTCGGCCGCGGAGGTGGACCAGATCGCCGGCTAGCCAGAGAGAGGCGGTGGTGCTTATACGGCCGTTTTGCATGCGACAATTTGACGCATTTTTGAGCTAGACAAAGTGTGCTTAAGCTACAAGGGTGTTCACTGAGGCTTACCAGAGGGAGAGAAAGGTTGGAGGAAGCTTAGTGAGGGGTTGTCCACGGCAATGGCGGCGGCGCTAGGGCTTCACGCGGAGAGAGCTCCCTGGGCAACAAAACCGAGAAGTGGTGGTAGGGAAAACTTCAGTGGGTGGTGCAGATGGTGTGAACGCATGGATCAGGTGGCTCAGTTTGGCTCGGTTGGTGCCATTCAGACCGATCGGGGTGGTGCGGTCGGTTTCGTTCGAACCAACCGGTGGCAAGTGGGTTGGGTCTAACCAAATGGCTCGGTCGGTGCAACAGTGTAAGGCTCGGAATAGTGCTACGATTGACTGGTTTTGAATTCTATTGCTTCTAATTTGACCGGGGCTTTAAAAATAGAAATAAAATTCCAAAAATTCTGAAATAATTCAAAGGGCTTCCTGGAATGTCCTAGTACTCAAATAAAATTTTAAACCTCACTGTTTAAGAATTATTTGCTTGATTTAAATTCAAATCTAGAATAGGTCTTTGCTTTGAGTTTGAATTTTCTGTGGGTTGAATTGAATTCCAAAAATTTGGGAAAAATATATATTTATTCATAATAATTATTATAGTATTTTAATAAATTATTTCACAGAGGTCTTTGTAAGGACTTATTTCTGTTTTGTTTTGAGGAGTTGAATTAGGTTAAAGTTTAATCTTTTGATTTAAGATTTTCCAAGTGCAACACAAATGCAAATGCTTCAAAAACAATATGCATGATGGTGAGATGCATACTAATTATTATTAATTAACTTGGGGATGTTACAAACCTCCACCCTTTCAAAAGATCTCGTCCCCGAGATCTCGGTAGTTCGGAAGTGGTACAGGAAGGTTCTAAAAGAAATTACAACATCTGTTGTCTTGATTTCCTTCAAAGCTTGTGCTAAGATATCCTAAGAAAGTTACAAAGAGTGGCTATTACATTTTCCTTTCCATTGCTTTGTTTAACCTTTCCTTTCTTGATTCGAAGGCACTTCAAACAGAAGGAAAAAGGTCGGGATATTCGGTTCACATAAGGTCTTCAAGCTCCCAAGTTGCTTCATCTTCAGTAGGGGCAATTTGCACAATAACACTCCCCAAAAATCAAAAGTTGGAAAATAATATCGATGTGAGGATGACATGTGGGTCCATGGCCCACTTGTCATCCTCACATAGGATGTTATTTTCCAATTTGTGCATCAATGCAATGTCACTGAACAAATTAATCCTCTTCAGTATGGTTGCTCCACTGAACCTTCCAGAACTTGATGTTGTGATTCCTTGTCTTGCGCTCCATTTCTTCAAGAACGCGAATTGGGCGCTCCCGATAAGAAAGATTGGGTTGTAAATCGAGGTCTTCTAAATTGGTTGCTTCGGTTGGGACTCGAAGACACTTCTTCAGTTGAGAGACATGGAATACATTGTGCACATCTGAAAGTGATAGTGGTAGCTCCAACTGATAGGCTACCGACCCTCGCTTCGCTAGAATTCGGAAAGGACCGATGTAGCGAGGAGCCAACTTGCATTTGACTTGAAAACATTGCATTCCTTTCATCGGGAAGACTTTAAGGTAAACATGATTGTCCACCTCAAAACTTAACTCACATCGACGGTGGTCGGCATAGCACTTTTGATGCGATTAAGCCATCCGTAGTCGCTCCCGGATCACATGGACTTGCTCTTCGGCTTCATTGATCAAGTTCGGTCCAAAGAATTGTCTCTCCCCGGACTCGGACCAGTTGAGTGGCGTCCTACATCTTTTCCCATATAGCACTTCAAAAGGTGACATTTGGAGACTTGCTTGAAAGCTATTGTTATAGGAGAATTCCACGAACGGCAAGCATTTATCCCATTTCTTGCCATAGGACAGTACACAAGCTCTTAACATGTCCTCCAAAATTTGATTCACCGTCTCGGTTTGGCCTCCAGTTTGCGGGTGGTAAGCGGTGCTAAAGGATAGTTGAGTTCCCATTGCTTCATGGAAGTAATTCCAGAAATGCAAGGTAAACTGAGTACCTCGATCTGAAACAATTCTTTTTGGCACACCATGGAGGCATACAATTGTTGAGATGTACAACTCCGCCAATTGGTTTCCCAAATAATTGGTCTTGACAGGGAGAAAATGAGCAGCCTTCGACAATCGGTCGACAATTACCCATATGGAGTCATACCCTTGCTGAGTCTTAGGAAGTCCGGTGATGAAATACATCCCAATTTCATCCCATTTCCATTCGGGAATGGGGAGGGGTTGAAGCATACCCGCTGGCCGTTGGTGCTTGGCCTTTACCCATTGACACATCACACTCGGCAACAAAGCATGCAATTCCCCGCTTCATCCGAGTCCACCACAATTTTTGCCTCAAGTCTTGACACATCTTTGAGCTTCCCGGATGAATGGAGAAAAGAGAATCATGGGCTTCATGAAGGATTGATTCTTTAAGCTTTGCGTCATTCGGCACAACCAATCGCTTTCTGAACCACAAAACACCTTGGTGGTCTTCGAAGAAACACTTGGCTTTGCCAGCCTTCAGTTCCTCCTTAATTCTTTCCATACCCTTGCCATTTTTCTAGGCTATCTTGATCTGGTCCTCTAGGGTAGGTTTCACTTCCAAGGCAGCAAGAAAACCCTCGCTAACCATCTCCAAGTTGAGCCTTTGAAATTCGTTGCATAGGGCCTTCGTTTCGGATCGAACCGAAATGCAGTTGCATTGCGATTTTCGGCTCAACATTGGCTTTTCCCGGATGATAATGGAGTCCCATATCATAGTCCTTGATCAATTCATGCCATCTTCTTTGCCTTAGGTTAAGATCAGCTTGAGTGAAACTGTGAATGTCGGAGATAGACTTGGGCTGTCTCCAATTAATCACATCTTGGACTTTACTTGGATCAACAGCAACTCCCCCTTCGGATAGCACATGGCCCAAAAAGGCGACTTCTTTTAGCCAAAATTCACATTTGCTGAATTTTGCAAAGAGTCGATGTTCTCGGAGCTTTTCCAACACAAGTCAAAGGTGTTCTTCATGCTCCCTTTCAGATTTGGAGTATATGATAATGTCATCAATAAATATGACCACAATTTTATCCAAAATCTCCATAAACACTGAGGTCACAAGACTCATGAACGAGGCCGGTGCATTTGTCAAACCGAAGGACATGATAGTGTACTCGTACAAACCGTAACGAGTTGAGAATGTCGTCTTGGGAATGTCTTAAGATCTGATCCTAACTTGATGATAGCCCAATCTCAAGTCAATTTTGGAGAATATACGGGCACTAGTCATTTGGTCGAACAAATCATCAATCTATGGAAGCAGATACTTGTTCTTGATGGTGACCTCATTCAACGGACGATAGTCAACACACATCCGCAAACTGTGGTCTTTCTTCTTCACAAATATAGCTGGGCATCCCTAAGGTGAGGAGCTCGGCCTAATGAAACTCTTCTCTTGTAGTTCCACGAGTTGTTTCTTCAATTCAACCAACTCATTCGGCGGCATTCGATAAGGCCGTTTTGATATTGGAGCAGTTCCAGGCTGGAGCTCGATCACGAATTCAACTTCTCATGTGGGTGGCATGCCTGGTAGTTCCTTGGAAAATACATCCGAGAACTCACACACCACTGGAACTTTAATCAATTTCGGCAATTCTTCGCTGCTAAGGGCATAGAGATGTGGATGCTCCAATTTTGGCACCATTTTGACTTGAAAACCAAGAGGACTTGTGAGAGTGATAGCTTTGTGGGCACAATCAATTTGACCATGGTTCTTGGACAGCCAATACATCCCAAAAATAACATCAAGGACCACTGAATTTACCACAATAAGATTGGCCGAAAACTTCACCCCTTTGATATCAATCTTGATTTCACGACATTCAAGAATGCTTCTCATTTCTGAACCCGGTGATTGAATCATCATAGGTTCAGGCATCAAGCTAAGTGAGAGGTTGTGGAGATAGCAAAACCTCTGGACATGAAGGAATGAGAGGCCCTAGAGTCGAACAACACGGTCGCGGGAGTCGAATTTACTAGAAAAGTGCCCAACACGACGTCGGGTGCTTCCTGCGCCTCCTCAGTGGTGACATGGTTGACATGAGCACGACCGGTGTTCTGAGAAGTAACATCGGACCTCTAGTCAAGGAAAGTTTCAAAGTCTTGGCGCTGATCGAAAATGGCTTGGTGCTTCACCGGACAACGATCCGCAAAATGCCCTTGATTACCGCAAGTGAAGCATACAACTAACGTGCTTCATTTGCATCGGTTTCTTTGCTTCTTTCCAGGTTGCCCTTGCCGGATATCTTGCGGAGGTGGATGAAACACTTGCATTGGAGATACCGGAGGTGTCAGATCTTGAAATTCAGGAAGAGGGGGCTGCCAAGCTGCGGTTCTTAGCTATGACTTGCTGAAATTTGTGCTACCCTCTTGCGTTTTCGCAATTCCACAACTGCTTGCATTTTATTCTCCACCACAATAGCCTTATCAACCAATTGTTGGAAGTCACGGAAGTCGTGTACAGCGAGCGCCAATTGCATCACTTCCGTTAGCCCATTCAAGAACTAGTCTTGCTTCCTTGCATCAGTGGAGACATCGTCTGGAGCGTAGCGAAGATATTTAATTGTGAATATCACAGACCGTTCTTAAAAAACCGTCTATGATACGTAACTCAAAAGGTTTTAAATAACCACCGTCTGTGATAATCGTAGGCTCCCACGGTTCTTGTGAAGAACCTTCACAGAACCGTCTGTGACATTTGGAGACCTCACTTATCACAGACGGTTCTTAACAATAACTGCCTGTGATATTTGCCATTAAATATATGGTTGTTCCCTCAGATCTAGATCTATCAGAAGTGAGAAATGTCACTGATATGTGCGACTACTTTGAAGGAGGCGGCCGGCTCTGGGGCGCGTTTGATGAAAGAAATATCATAGATTTTCTAGTGTACTTGTATTTCTATTTGTTCTTACTGATCTAAGGTTAGTATTCCTTTGTCTCTGATGTGGCTGCTTTGAAAAAGATGGCGAGTATGACTAAGAAAGCAACCAAGCCCACCACGAAGCATGATCTTTTTTTTCGGTTGTCATCCATGCAGCATGAGGTGATGCAACAGTAGCCATGACCTACATCATCAAAGCTAACACTCTCCTAGCAACCATGCTTCTTAAACTTGCAGGGGTTGGTCATACCGTGGTTGTATTCATTAGCATTCTCTGGCTGATCGGTATGACCGACCCCTATGAGTTCAAGAAGCATGGCTGCCTGGAGAGTGTGTGTTCGATGAGGTTGGCCGTGGCTACTGTCTCATCCTCATGCTGCGTGGAGTGGACGACCCAAAAAAAATCATGTTTTGTTGTGGACTTTGTTGCTTTCTTAGGCGCACTCGCCGTCTTCTTCAAAGTAGCCGTCCTTATCAGAGACGATTCTTATTAATAACCGTCTATGATACACATCACAGACGGTTCTAATTAACAACCATCTGTGATAAATACATATCACAGATGATTCTAATTAAAAACCGTCTATGATAGATACACATCATAGACAGTTTGTGTTAATAACCGTCTGTGATATTTATCACAAACGGTTTATTCCACTAAACCGCCTATGATAGTTCTATAGCCAAAAAATGTTCGCACGCCAGCATAAGTAGGCCCAATCCTGAGCTTTCTCATCTTCTTGAGTTGAGCTCAACTCTTTCTCCTTCTGGTCTCACCTCACCTCATCTCCTCCTCTTGAGTGAGGGCCTTATGTCTGAGGCGTCGAGCTCACTAAATCGGAGGGCCCTAGCGCTAGCCACTGCTAGGCGGGTGGATTGCCCTAACTGTCGTGTGTAAGCAAATGTGTTCTACGCCAACACCGAGAAATCTTGATGCAGTGTTTTACAAATGTCCTTATTTCTTAGTAAGTAAACTTGAGTTTGATTTCTTGCGGTTTGGATGTTTCTCCGGTAGCTATAAAATGTGTGTGTTGTTTTGGCGTTTGTACGGTTCTGTAGGCTGGAGGATGTCAATATTTCCAGTGGGCAGACACCATGGACAAAGCAAGGGAGCGCAGCAATACATGGCAAAGGATAGATTCTGGGCTGGAGCAGAGAATGGAAGTTGTACTGAGTAGAGGCTAAATATGCTAGAGTTGAAGATGGAGCGCATTCTAGACCATATCAAGTGGTTGGAGAAGATTTTGTGTGTGTGTGTGTATCATTGTTGTAATTTATGGCATATTTGTGAAGTAGCTGGTTTTCTGTAGTAGTAGTAAAAAATATCACAAACGGTTCCAACCACAAACCGTTGGTGATACATATCACAGACGGTTAAAATTAAAACACCATCTGTGAAGTATTCATTATCACATACGGTTGTTGTTAATAACCGTCTATGGTAATTATATATCATAGACGGTTTTTTCCACTAAACCGCCTGTGATAGTAAACAAGTTTAGCATAAACAGTAACTTAACTTCAAACTGGATTTTTTGTATTTACATATGGCCAAACAACATGGCCAGTCGCTTCTTACAAAAGATTTAAAAAAAGTAGAAATAATAAAAGATCAAGTTTTCTAGTGGCCCAAGTAGCACGCTATCTCTCATTATCAAAGCCAGTGGCGGCGTCATCGGCATCGGAGGTTTAGGATCAGTGCAGTAGCTGAAACACTTCCAACCGCCGACGTGATTGTTCCATACTACGCCAAAAAGCTCCTCTGAGAGCCAAGTAAGCGGCCATAAGCCCTCTTCTCTTGCTTGAGGGTCTCGGCTTGGTCGACTTCGATGCATCGCCGCCTCGATGTCACATTCCAAGCGACGGTAATCCTCCTGAAGATGTGCAACCTCTTGCTCGAGGACTACACCGATGGTGGGGTTAGCTCGCCGAAAGCTGCAGACCACCCAGAAGACACAGCACAGGAGGTCATCTAGACGGCGCAATGTCGTTGTCACATGTCTCAGTATAACGTCCACCGGAGGAGGGAGGACACTGTGATTACAGTGTCCTTCCGCAACTTTCGCTAGTGTACAGTCGACGAGGTGCTTGTACAGGATGGCTAGGTAGGCCATCAATGCCGGTGTTAGGGGAGAAGAGTGGGGAGCCATTCTGTTTTTGCTTGATAGTAGCTAGAACGATGTGTGAGGAGTACGGTGGTGGATGATCTCATTTGTGCTTGAGAGTATAGCGATGTGTAAAGAGTATGGTGGCAGATGATTATTCTTATAAAACATGCAAGGAGTAACGTCGAAGGCGAAGCGACATTGAATATATCACAGACACTTCCAACTACAAACCATCTGAGATACAAAATTATCACAGACGGTTTAGATTCAAAACCGTCTGTGAAAAAGAACCATCTGTTAGTTATCACAGACAGTTCGGATTCAAAACCGTTTGTGATAGTTATTAATATGATAGTTGGTTCTAGTGAATATCCATCTGTAATATTTTATAGACGGTTTTAAACATTCATAGTCTGTGATATTAATAACTATCACAGACGGTTTTTAATACAAACCGTCTGTGATATCACATCTTCATAGACGGTTTTTACTGCAGCTAGTAGCAGAGCTGTGCGCTAAACCAAAACCGTCTATGATTGTATTTAATATAGACGGTTCCGAGGAACCGTCTATGATGAGGCATCTAGGATAGCCCCTTTTGTACTAGTGATTGAGTTTGTTCACGATATCATGGACGATGTGGCGTGGAGAAGGTTTTACTCTTCAGTTTGTCACTGTACAAACGGTGGTACTAAGCTCATAGTTGTCGGTAGAACAGATCAGATCTCAAGAGGCACTGTGTATGCACTTGAGCTGAAGATTTTACACCAAGAGGAGCAATGATACTTCTTCAAAGTGCTCGCGTTCGGGAGCGCAAACCCAGAGGATTATCCACGGTTAACCTCTGTAGCTAGGAACATTATAACGATGATGAGAGGTTTATTCACAGGTGCAAACTTGTATACTAGGTTACTGTTGGTGATATGCCCTAGAGGCAATCATAGAGATGATTGTATCACGTCTATGTTTATGAGTTATTGAATAAATGTTATTCTGTTCCTTGAATGAATCATTGGTTATAAAGATTAACAAGTATGTGACTTATTGGTGAAACTCTTTAAACTTATATGATGTCGTTTTAAATGTATCCCTGGTCAGATGTCACTGGTCGGAACACTAGTGACTTATCGACCAACACATGTATTGATTGATGACCTTGTTTCACTGGTCATGGATATAGGGATATCGAATCAATAATGTGAACACATGTTAGAGAACATGGGGTCGGATTGACCCACCTTGAGACAGTGTTAGAGATTGTTATGATTTCAGCATGGTTTCCTACATGTGTAACAGTGCACTTAGGGGTTGTCAAATGCTACTCCGTAACTAGGTAGTTATAAAGGTAGCTTTCGGGCATGCTATGAAACATGCGGAGGAATGCGACTGGTCGGATATGGGATTTGCCCCTCCTAACATGACAGGAGAGATATCTCTGGCCCCTCGATACGGTCGGATAAAGAAAGTGCATGTCCATGCCACTAGTGGTCGAAGTGTTCGACCACGTGAAGTTATCCGACACTTGATTGAGAAAATATTGAACAGTCCATGGATGACATAATATCTCACCTGGAGTTCAACCAGATATCGTGAGGCAAATGGAGAATACACGAGAAGATCTTTCAGTTCGATCAGATATGGATTAGTCATATGGAGATAAGATGCTGGTTGTAGACTATTGAACATGATCACTAAGTGGTCGAAACTTGATCATAAGGAGTTACGAACTGAGCGAGATCAAATATGAGCTAGTCGTATAGAGATACGAGCTGGTCATTAGTGATAAGGACCTGGTCATAGATCATATTGCATTAAGGTTCATCCGATATAATTCGTATGTATTCGGGAATCGTTATGTCCTACTAGGAGCCGCTAACGACTTGTGATCGGAAAGGATTTTTCGAGTCACAACCGATTAGCATGAACCTAACGGGTTGGAATAAATGTGTTCGGATAGGATCCGTCATGGGCACTATATAAGGAGATGCTTGAGGCTACAGGTAAGAGATAGATGAGAGATAACGTGAGTTGCTCCACCAAAACCCTAGCCGCCATCTTCTCAAGAGAGCCATACCATGCGACTTGGTGCTAGCACACCGGCGTACGGAGTTCCTTCTCTGGACGTGTAGCGCTACTACGGTTGCTGTTGCGCTTGAGGACGATCTGCGATCTTCACAAGGAACTACAAAGATTGCTAGAGGAGACGATCGACTTGTGAGGACGCTGGATGATAGACTATGACCACTGGATTGATGTACTCGATGTAGGATGATTGACTATGACCACTACATCGACACGCTCTTCGTAAGATCAGGCCGCTCCAACTCTTCTTCCGCTGCACTACGCGTTTGGTGGTAACGATCTATGATCTCTTACTTGCATGGTGTCCTAGTTTACGTGGTAGAATTTTTGAATTGCCTGCTAGTGTAGCCTACCCGTATCCCTTCAGTGGTATCAGAGCCATCCCGCGTAGTTTTTTTTTATCTAGATCGATCGCATATACTTGATATGTGACAGTAGCAGATTGGATCTATTACCGGTTGGGTTTGATAACCTAGATTAGTTCATATAGATGGAACGATCTAGGCACTGGTCGATAAGATCGATTGGTTTTCGGTGGTAGTAGATGGGTTTGCGGGAGGTATGAGCACCAAATGATTACTCGGCTTGTTCACGACCACATTGCATATTACTCCTACCAGTCGGAATTCCGCCATCGGAGTATACTGCAGTATGTGGTCATATCAAAGGCAGTAGTTAGATTGGTTCAGAATAGGGTTAATATGATTAATCCAATGATTTCTGAGGCTCGGTTACATGAATAATATTCATGTCCTGGAAAAATTTTCTAAGGGCGCTACCCCTTTGAACCCCGCCCGCTAACCCGCTTGCGAGACCGCTGTGGTCATACCTACGTTATATAGTAGTATGTGTTTATGTCGCCTCATAGAATTGGATTCTATGCATAACTCGTTTTGCAGGGATTGATGTGAATAGTATGGCCCATTGTGTATATGATGCATATATGGATTTCACATGGCCTGTGTGTCATGCTGTGTGATAGCCATCGAGCTACATATTATTGTATAATGATCTGCGTACCGACATGTGATGCTTGATATTATCCTATGTAATTCATTACTACCTTTTAGGAGTAATTGCTTTGTAACACCCCGATTCCCAAAATCGGGATGTTAATATTTAATTTGGTGATATATTAAATTTTTGACTATGTTTTAAAACTTTTCCGGTGTTTAATCAAAATGTTGCTTTGAAAATCAAATTGAATTAATTAAAAGGTTCTATTTTATTAAAACAAATTGTTTGAAAGACTGCGTTTTAAAAAAATGTTTTGATTCCTTGTTTCGCATGCATAAAAAAAATCATGTCATCTTGCATGCATTAGTATCGTCGCTACATTTTCTAGTTCGACCGACTGCAGGCGAAATGCCTATATGTTCCATCTTTTCCGGTCATCTCCCTTTTTCTTTCCTTGCTAACTCCCTTCGCTTCTCTCCTTCTAATCTCATCCGAAAAAACTCAAAACCAAGCCATGCATGTCATACCATCGCGATCGTTATCGCACGACCAACCCAATTCTGCAATTCGATTTTGCATGCATGGTAGTTTGAGCGAATTCATGAAAGGAGAAAAAGAAAAGTAGCAGATGAAACACCTGCATGTTCATTCTTTTCTCCACCTTCTCTCCTCGCAATCACAACCAGATCAAAAATCATGCAACGCATGTTATACCATTGCGCTCATCGTCTCGAGAGCTTTCCATTTTAGCGGTTAGTTTGCGCATGTGAAGTCGTTTGAGTGAGTTGGAGAAAAGAGGGAATAAATGCACTGCTATTTATCTCCTCCCCAACAGAACTTAACCAACAAAAACTAGAACTTAAAATAATTATAGAGAAAAATGCACAATAGGAAAAAGACTAGAAAAATTATCTAATAATCTACAC
Source organism: Phyllostachys edulis (assembly GCA_036346405.1). Classification (NCBI taxonomy): domain Eukaryota; kingdom Viridiplantae; phylum Streptophyta; class Magnoliopsida; order Poales; family Poaceae; genus Phyllostachys; species Phyllostachys edulis. The sequence continues at coordinate 91,222,484 of CM070545.1, forward strand.
TAGGTCAGGAACCTTTCATAAAAATTTCGTCATTTTTGGAGCTAAGCATCTATGTCTAAAAATTACCTGATTGTCGAACCCGGGAGCGAAAGATCCCGAATTCTCTGTGTTCATACACTAGTCCAGGATTTCTAGTGTACACAGTCAAACAAAAGTGATAATCAAAACATATCACGCACTTTATTAATAATTATTCAGAGTTTATTACAAAAGAGGCTTACAAGCCAACAATAAATAACATAGCGGAAGACGAAGAAGTAGTGGAGTCCAGCTGATCTGCCACAGGCAATCGACTGGGGTAGCGGCCTAGTCGTCGATATCCACACCGATGGTAAAGTCCTTCTCCTCTGAAATTTGTTTGCATAAAGCAAGCATGAGCACAACTACCGTGCTCGCAAGTTACACCCAATATGGAATTGTAATGCATGCATAAGGTAAACAAAGGACATTGGCAGTGTTATTTTGCGTAAAGCAGCAGTTTTAATTTAAATAATCATAATAGATTGCAAGGCCATTTTTATACAGTATTTAAAATCATAAATTTAAATGACAAATGTATAATGTGGATAACCTCCAAGAAAGGTGATGGATATCCTCCAATCACAATGGCTAACCGCCTAATTTTCCCCGAGGACTAACCATCACGAAAACATCTGTTGAAATCATTTTAAAACCAAAAACAAGTCTAACTTCGAGTGGCTTTGCTAGCATGTCCATGACCATGACGCGACTATTGAATAGTTTCTACTCTGCGAGTTTATGCGACTTTTACGCACAAGACACGAGTTCTCTAGTTTATCGGCATATATCTATGCCACCGCCACTACCTTAGGTAGCGTCTAGAAACACGTGACAAGGCCTTTACGATGATCTACCTCAAAGTACTCATGCCCGCTAAGGTTTCGCCCCTTTGGACTAACCATCCATGAGTTCGGGGCCCCTCTTGTGCAGTGGGACTATAGTCTAACCGACACCCACTCATACAAAATGGCACGAACATCTACGAGGTATCTCAAATTAATGAGCCAGGTCCTGCCCATACAGGACGTGTGGTGGTACGGTAAGGCATAGCAAAGGAACGCTCAAAGGCCGGTCCTTAATTGACTTGGGCGTCTTTCAAAACAAACCCTGGGCTTTAATCCTAAACAGATTAAACCCGTGCATAAACCTGCACCCACCATTCATCCATTTCGCCCAAGTCCAAACCATTTAATTTTATTTTAGTGGAAACCATCTTTACAAACTCTCTATGGTAAAATAATACCATAGATTTAATTTCAAACAATTTGTAATGGTTTGGCTAAATCCTCCCAAAATCATAATCATGGTCTAAGAATTTGCTAAGCATTTCCAAACAATTTATCTATGGTGACAAGGTATGACATTTCAATATTCAAAATTGGCCATACAATAACAATTGGGATAACTAAGCATTTAAACGGGGTATTAAAATAATTGACTAAAAATATGCATGCAATAATAATTTTAAAAACTGAATTAAATAGCTTTAAAATACTGGGGGGCAATATGGTCAAAGTGTAACTTGCCTTGCTAGATTACCCGATGTTCTCAAATGGTGTTGAAATCCGGTCATTCGAAGTCGTCGAAATCTATACGCGTAACGATCCGAATTCAAATAATATTCAAATAAAATCCAAAAATTATAAAATAAATACTTCTAGGAAGGTATTGACTTTCTATGAATTTAGAAAGTTGAATCGAAGGAATCGGAGTTCGTATGAGGGAGAACGAACCCCGGGAAGTTTGAAAATCACATGAAATGATATAATTCCGAAAATTCACTATTCATCGGAAGTTGTGGTTTCGGATGACTGGAAACAAAGAAAGAGTTTTAGGGCCATGGCGAGAAAGTACAACGCTGAACGCATTGAGGCGAACTCAATGGTGTCGATGGTTCGGCGAGAGGATCTTCGATGACAACGCAGTCCGACGGAGAAAACCTTTATCGGGCGGCGGGCTGACGTCGGCGTTTCGAGCAAACGGAGAGGATTTAGCGGGTGAGGCTGGCGGCGATTTGAAGAGGAAACCGCGGAGAACATAATGCTCTCCTTGGTTGTGGTGGAACGCGCACGATCGGCCAGTGGCGGCGACGACGCGCAAAATAGACCAAATAATTATCAGAAATTAAATTAAATCTAAAAATTATGAAATAAATACTAAAAATAGTAGATGAATTTAGGTGAAGGAATCAACAGATTTGGAGCTTGTATGTGGGAGAAAGAATTTTTGGAATGAATAAAATGTGTATGTACAAAGTGTCTAGCATGATTTATCTAGTCGTTCACTGTTCATCTTCAAGCTTCGGCTCAACAGAAGCTAAGAAATGGTGGTGTCTAGAGAAGAAGAAAAAAAAGGAGAGGTGGTCGGTGAACAGCGAAAATGGGTTGCTTACCCATGACGATGCAGTAGGAGGTGGCGGTCTCGGCGTCCGGTGGGCGATGGCGGCGGCGAAGCGCAGTGGTGCAGGGTGAGGCGCTCGGTGGGCGACGGCGAGGAAGGAGAGCACCGTGTAGAGGACGACGTCGCGGCGTCGATGGTGGTGACGAGGATGGCGGAGACCCACCGGGCGATGCTAAAGGTGGAAGAAGGCGATCGGTAGGTGGAGCAACTTGACTGTGTCTAGGAGGAAGGAGGAGGAGCTAAGATTTCGTGGGAGGATTAGATGAGAGATCGCGCCGGTGCTGCTATTTATAGAGGCGAGGTGGCGGCGGGCTTCGTCTTGGTGCAAGAAGCTTTCAACGGCTGCAATGTGAGTCAGTGGAATTCGGCGATTAAGGAAGGAGTTGAGTTGATGGCTGAAAATGGGGGAGGTGATGACCGGGAAATTGAATGCCTGAAGTTTCGTGAAGAATCGTGGAGGAAATCATGGGATTTGATGAGCTCCTGAAGGCTCTAATGGCGTCGGCTGTGCGCGTGTGTTCTGTGGACAGAGATAGGAGGTTTCACGTTGGAGAAGAAAGGGAAGGAAACCAAGAAATAAAAGGAAGGAAGAGAGCTTTCCTTTCAAGAAAGAAAGGAGGAAAAGGTGGTAGCCCATTCCTTGTAGCATTGGATGCTAAGCGTGCTGGCCTTGAGGCAGTAAAAAGATGGGTGACCCGCCGGGAAGGGAATAAATTTTTTTTTTAATTTTCGAAATTATTTCAGATTTGAGCGTAATAATTCAAATAGCTTTTAAACATAGCAAATAGAGTCCAAAAATTCTAGAAAAATTCACAAAAATTCCTAGAATTATTTTGGACTTAATAAAATTATTTCCAACTTAAAGTTGGCTTTTAATTTTGCAAATAAATTATTTTAGCTTTAAATTATTTAGGAAAAGTTTTAAAAAATTCCAGAAATTAATTAGATTTTTACTTTTAACTTTTAAAACTTCAGAAATTCAAATAAAGCAATAAAAATCTTGCAAATTTCAGAAAATCTAACAAAATAATAACTTTATTTATTTTATTTTGGTAACAGCACTTTGGGATGTTACACTGATCACCCTCAGCCATTTCTTTTTTCCCCAACCAAACAGCAGCACCATCCCGCCACCATTGCCATTTCGTTTTTTTTCCACCTCCCCATTTTGTTTGTTCCAGCCAAGAGAGCTATAAGCTCCTCTTCACCCACTGTCCATTTGATCTCCCATCACACACAACCACTCATAGCCACTCACTTTTCTCCCCAACACAGCAGCTCCCCTTTTCTTTATGCCCAGCCGAGACACACACTCCCCTCTGCCCATTTCTTCTCTCTCCCATCCGAATGCACCACAACCATTCATACACCACTGTCCAATTTTTTTATAGCTGTCCACTGCCATCTTCCTCACGCCATTTCTTTTTCCCTCCCCCAAACCGAACAGCACCACCCATTCTTCTCTCCATGAACACAAGCAAAGTTCTTCCCTTCTCTCCTCTCAATCCCATCCATGAACCAGAGATCATACTTTGCATGTCATACCATCACCATCCCCATCACACAAGCTTTCTATTCATGCAACTAGTTTGCGCATGGCATGGAGCTGCAGCCGGGAGCAAGGTGGCGTCGGGTGCAAGGAGCTACGGCTGGAGGTGGCCAGCGGCGCCTAGGCTAGTCGGCGGCATGGAGCGAGAGCTTCGGTGTGGTGGCAGCGGCGATGGCAAGCAAGCCTTGATGGGCGGTCTTGGCTCGGCTCACTGTATCCATGGCGACGTTGTCACAGCCAAAGCCATGCATGCGGTCTGGCGGCGCCGATAGGCACGGCAGCGCAGCATGCATCCATCCATGTGGCAGCCCGGGCGAAGCGAGGTGCCGAGGTCTTGTCGATGGCGCCACGAGCATGGTGGAGGCGGCCAATGCCGGCGCGATGCATGCATCTGTGGCGTCGATAGTGGCTTGCCGGGGCGATCGAGGCGAGGAGGCATGGACGGCGCAGCAGCAGCACAAAGACAATGGCGTGGAGGAGCCAGATGAGGACGCGGCCGAGTTCAGCGATGACTACGGCAGATGCGGACGAGAGGCCGAGTGGACGTGGAAATGGCGACGACTACGGCGGACGTGGATGCGGAGCCGAGAAGACGTCGCCCGGGGACGATTCGCACGCCTAGCGTTGTGGTAAAATCTTTAGCATTATTTTTGTTACTGCGCTGTGATTAGTCGTGCATGTTGCATATTAGTCATGTCCATGTCATCTATTTATGCATGTTTAATTATAAAAATGTTTTGGTAACTTAAGACCGGTATAATTCTCCGGTAAGGTCGTAATTGTGAGTAGGCGTGATTATGTATCGATATATTGGTGGATGTGAATAATTATAGTATTGTGGTGAAATGCGTTCGTTATTGTTCGGTAGATGCTACATTAAATGTATGATTGGATTATTTGATCGGATGATATTATTTTGAAGTGGCATGGATGTTAGTAGTAATCTTTGGATAATACATTAATTGGAGATTTTTCCTCATGTTGGATTAGTAATTTTAGGAGATAGGACGTATAAGGATTTTATGATTTATTACTTGATGGATAGCTCTTGTGACGATATTGAATGAGATATGGAGGTTGACTCGAATAATTTATTTAATCATGAGTAGATTGATCGGATGTCTTAAGTAATAGTTATGTGAGTAATTTGTGCTAGAATTTGGAGAAGGTAGCAATTGATCATTTGGTTGCAAATAAATATTTGGATTTGCCATGTACTTAGTAGGTAAGTCCCATATGCCAAGTCGGTGGAAATGTACTCTCTATTGGATTAGTAGCTAAATGATTATTAGTCGATCGTAGAGGCGCATATGTGATTGGATTAGTAGTTGTCATACATGACTAGTCCGGTGAAATGGATGTAAGTTGATTTATTAGTGAGCTATTAAATGTTGGATGTGCTATTAAATTATAAAGCTCATTAGGTATCGGTAAGTCAAATAAATCTCAATCGGTGGAAATTTTGGTTTATACGAATGTGATTTGCCGAGGCAAGACTAGTAGAGCTAGATAGTTAGTATTAGCTTAAATAGCATATTGGAGAATAATTGATGGATTTAGTCATGGTCATATGCCCATAAGTCGGTGGATTTCATATAATTATTAGATAGGTTGTATAGTTGGAGTATCGTGAGTTCAGGCATCACTCGATGGATTGACTACCTTGATAATGCCTTAGTGGAGGTTAGTACAGGATTTAGTTCAAGGTATGCAAATATGATCGGAGAGTGTTATGCATGTGAGTGGATTCAACACCGGAGAATCAGTTAAGTCAATGATTATGAGAATATTAGATTTGCCAATAGATGTTTTCCTTTAGGAATTAAATGGAATAGAAAAGAATATTTGTAGGCCTCATTTGTCATGACAGAGGCTAGGTTAGCATGTGCGCAAAAAGTATTAAATGATTTAGAAAAATTCGGAATACAATTATTTTTGCACTAAAAATGCTTTTAACTTTAAAATTTCATAACTATTTCATAAAAACTCCAAATAGGATGAACCAAGTTATTTTGGTCTTATATTAATATTATCTATCCATCCATATAATCCTCATCCTCACAACTACTCTGCAAATTTTGGCCAAATAATTAAATTAAGTGAACAGTAACCGAACTGAATTAAATTGGAATTTCCTGAAAACTGATTTTCAAACCTTCATAACTCTCACATACTAAATCCAAATGGAATAATTATTTCACCTAAATTCATCTAAAATCATCATATAGCTACTGTATAAAATTCATGCATTTTTTAGCACTTTGAATTTTTCGGCTTTTCTCAATGTTTATTCAATATCGTCTTTCTATATTTTCTGAGTTGCCGGAAGTAAGCAAGTACATAACCAAGAGTGAGCAAATGAACTCCCTAAAAGGCAAGCATCATTTGAACTTTCTTTTGCATCATATTTGATCCCAGTTTTGGTTAAGTTAGTGCAGTGATAATTGCTTGCATGCTATTTTGTTAATGTCGCTATTTTTGTGATGTGTAGAATAGTTATATCCTATTCATTGAGGTTCATCTTGAACAACTAATTACTCCAGTACCACAAGCTTAAGATAGGATTGTGTGAATTATATATTGTTCATGTTGCTTAGCCATGCAAGTCTAAAACGGTAGTTTGATTGTCGAGAATAACCTGACAATTATGGGAAACACTTAAACTCTTATTGTTATATCCCGTTTAATTATTTGAGTACTTAAACAATTAGAGTAAGTAATTAAATAATTAATTCAGAATTAGAGGGGGAATAGAGGTGGGCTTCGGCCCATGGACCAGAATAAATTTGGCGTTGTGAGAATAAAAGATGGAGGGAGCTGGTACCCAAACCCTATTCCTACCCTGCACCCAGCCGCCCCCATTTTTTCTCCTAGCCGCCTCCCCTACCTTGACCACCCTACTACGCCACCCCATCATGGCCATCCTTGCGCAGCCTCCTCCCTGGCGATTCCTCACCCACGGGAAGCCGCCACTCCATCCATCCTCCATCCCCAGCCGGATTTCCCCACGGCGCGGCCTTCCTCTGGTGCTGCTACCGGCGCCAACTCTCCCTGTGCCGCCGCCGCCGTTGGATCGCCAGTTGCACCCGTGCGCTGCCTGACGCCACCCTTCCTCCCCGCCGCCGCCGCAGCGAACGCCATGGCCACTCTCGCTCCGGATCCGTTGTAGGCGACTGGGTTCTCTGCGGCTGCGACGTCGGTCTTCTTCTTTTCTCCAACGACATCTGTGAGAATGAGGAGCTCGCGGTCTACGATCCCCTCGCGCGGACCGCCGACTTCTTCCGTAGACCTGATGCCATCCAGTTCAACATCGACTTCCCCTCCATCCGGTACGCCCTCGTGCCCAACGAGTCCGACGCCTCGTTCCAGGTGGTCACCGTGCGATTCTGTCGAGGACGCGTACGGCCTATCTTGTCCTGCATCGCGGATTGGTGTTGCTCTCCCTCCTTTGGGGTGCCCCACTGAACGCCCGAGACGCAAGCGCGTCGGCGGTTCGTGTCTTGGCGATCGGAGGAAGTACTCCTTCTCCGACATAGAGCGAACCTTGGTGCTCAACATGAGCACCATGGAATGGTCGCTCATCCAGTCCCATTCGACGGGCGTGAGTCTCATTGCGTCGCGGACATGGCGAACTTCGGTGGGTGTGCTGGTGGCGACAAGGAGCAATGGGTGCGATTACGGGCCCAAAGAAGATGGATGGGTGATCATGACGGAGGTGTCATTACTAAAGGAGTTTGGGTTCTTAAAGAAATTACGACATGATGAGTGGATGAAGAGGGTGTGCATTCCGGCAGCGAGGGATGGTCCTATCTACCTGGAGTTTTGGTCCATAAGGAAGCCCAATTCCTATCCTCTTGTGCTCAATTGGGAGACTATGAATCTGGCAAGATATCATAGCGATTCGACCGAGCCATCTGAGAGGTTCCGCATTTCCTTTCTTTATTTCTTGGGCGCCTCCGTTGCTTAGCCCTGCAGACAAGAGGATACTTTGCCTTCAAGGTGTATGATTGAACTGAAATGCTGCATGTATTGTTGGAGGGACAGGTGTCATGCTTGGAAGTGGTGGTGAACCCGGTGCTCGATCGTTCCGCCTTTTTGCCTTCCGTTTCACGGTTGAGGCAAGTGCAAGTAGTATTAATGAGTGGTTATATTCCATTATTGATGATGATTGCTGCTTGATAATGTTGATTAGCCTGAATGCCATAATTGATTGATGATGCTTACTGCTTGGTAATGTTACTGAGCTTGAATGCCATAGGTTAATGACGATGCTTACTACTTGGAAATGTTTAAATGATGCTGCATGCTAATGGTTACATGATGATGCGTACATGTTACTGTTTATATGGTGATGCTTGCATGATAATGGTTATATGTTGATGGCAAGAATGATGGGACAAGGTGAGCAATGAGGCTACCTTGTTAATGATGAATCATGATAATGATAATGGACATGCGCATTTGCATTTCTGCATGATTGAACTGAAATGCTGCATGTATTGTTGGACGGGCCTGGTCCCCACACTCGTGGAGTGTGGGCTTTGGATCCCTGTGCCTAGAGGGCACAGGCTTAGGGTATGTATCGACGGATACATACTCGGTATTACCGGTAATTGCAAAGAAGTGAAGTATTTTGCATTCATGGCATATTCATTGCATTTCTGCTTAAGAGATGGGGTTGTGGTATATAATGCTGTGTTCATGGTGGGATTGTTTGTTCCCTCTGACTGCTTATGATGCTATCTTAAGAGATGGGTTGTGGTATATCATGCGGTTAATCGTGACAGAATTGTTTATTCCCTTTGACTATTTATGATGCTATTGTTTGATTTGCTATTGCACTTTGCTGAGTCGTGGACTCACACTTGCGGTGTTGTGCTTGTTAGGTACCTCTCGAGGCAGCGACATGCATGGGAAGGGGTAGACTTGGTGCGCATCACATAATCACTAACCACAATGAATAACCTAGTCCATTTATCCACAATTCCTATTCTTGATAATTGCTCTAGATTCAGTTTGTGACCATCCTTCGTGGTGGATGTTTTAATTATGGTCATGGATGATCCATTTATGTTCTTATTCATTCGTTGATTGAGTTCATTTAATTCTTGTGATGGATTAGAACGTTTGGTGGTTAGTTTATTGAGTTGTTGAAATTAATTGGTTCGGTAGAGTCTCAATAATTTCTAATAGGGTTGATTAGAAGATTATGGATGTCTTTTTGACTATGCTATAGTTGTTTAGCTTATCCTGGATGCCCTTTGATGATTCGTTAATTTGGATGATTTGATTGTTGAATGATGCTATATTAAACTATTTGAACCTCTGGTATAGCCATCTATACAAAGGAGGTTCTGCCGAATTTTAGAGAAATATCTTAGTTCTATTTGGTTAAAGCATTATTGTTGAAAAATGGTTGAAATTATTCCGTATTGTTATTGTATGTTAGTCTCTTAGGTAACATCATGGCTTTCACATAGCCAGGGTGTTACACTTATATTCTTTTTATTCCAGATCTTCGTATCTGTTTTGAGAACTAAATTTTGTCATCTTAAATGAGTTTTGGGGTCTGGACAAGTGCTAGTAAGCGAGGGTCCCTTCATGCACGATTTGGGTTTGTGGTTCTCTTGTCCGGACCATTAAGGACCGAACTTTGGTAACATCTTTGATTCAAGTAAAACTCATGCTACCACATGCGGTATATGGGTGCTGTATGATCAAGTAGGGGGAAGGTTTTATTGCGTTAAGTCTCATGGTGGTGTAAGGGCATTTGTGTTGATCATTTGTTCTAAGGAGCCGATGCAATTTTCTATAGTGTGCAAGCTAGCACCAATTACCATTTTCCTTGCATCGGTATTTCCAATACAACTTGTGAGCCCGCTTGGCAAGCGTTATATGTCACTTGAACTGGGTATGGGAACCACTCATAAGGGGGACTTAACTCAATAGGATTTTCTTGCTAAAAATGATCATATCTCGATTCTCCCCAGCTGGCATACCAAAGGAAGTGTGCTATTTTCGGAGGCATCTAGAGGCTTACGGGCTAATCGAGTCGTGTGGGTAAAGTAGTACACCCCTGTAGGGTATAAATCTATTCAGATAGCCGTGTGCGCGGTTATGGACGACCACTTGAGTTATATGGTTACTATTGTTAGACTATGTATTTAAAATTATGGGTACTATTGGTTCGGCATGAATGGAATGTTCATGCATTTTTGTTGTATCATCGTGGGCAGCCACTATGGTGTTTGTGATTTCATTTGTTATTCAATTTATCAATTATTCGCATGCTTTACTTCTACTTCAAATCTGTTTAGAAAATGGTTATTGAAAACTAGTATGTGTATGTTGTTAAATTGTTGCGTCTTTTCGCAAAACTAAGCCAATATGAGCCATCCTTTGGAACAACCTCTATGCATAACTAAATTTTATTTGTGTAAGACTTGCGAGTACCTTTGTACTCAATCCGGTTGCTGCAATTTCAGGTGAGGAAGACTTTGAACCCGTTGAGCTCGTTAGTGTTGATTTAGGCGACATTGATGAGTAGTGCTATCATTTAACTCCCAGTCGGTTGCCGATGGGTTATGGGGCATACCATGCTGAATATTTTGATTTATTTACTTGCTTCCGCTGTTACTTTATTATCTTATTTGACTTTGGCCGGTCGGCTACTTGTAATAGTTATAGACGTGAACTATTATGTTGTATGTCTTTTGAACTATGAATGTATGAATGTTGTATGGATGTGATCAATGCTATATGTGAGTTTGGGGCATGTTGGTCGCTGATCTTGGGAGCCAACATGACCTCATGCTCACTGTTCATGGATTCCACTTTAACTCACTAAGTGTGGTCTTTGATTGTTTAGAGAACCGATAATCATGCAGTGCTTGCAGAGAAGCAATACGCATGATCACCGGGGCTCTAGTTTCAGTAAAGATCTCTCACTTACATGAAGTTAACTTAGAATCCATTTTTACTTGGGGCCCAGAGTTATCTCCATAAGGCCGGGTAGGCCTCGGTCTTATGGAAATAACCCGGGTGTCCCCACATGCTTAGCAGATGATCGCGGTCGGAAATTTCAAGCATGATGGTCGAAGGACAGGAAGCATGGTGATGGAGATCGTCATGATAAGGGCCATACTATTTCATAGTTTAATTTGATTATCTGTGAATGTGTATTCCTATCATGCTATTGATCATGTTTTATTATTAGATGTTTTAACATGGTAGAATAGTATCCCTCAAGAAAAATTAAGTTAATTTGATGCCTTTCCAATTGCTGTGCTTGCCACGATTTTGATCATTAATTGATAGATCTACCAAAGTAGGGTGCCATTAAATATCTTAATAAGATGGGGTGGGTGTCGGACACCTATATGCATAGTGTTGGTTTAACTTGACAAGGCTATCAAAACAGTTTTGGGCCTTGTGGCATGGTGTTGGTCGCCGGAGCATAGAGGTGCCACCCAACAAATAAGAGTCATATGTGATATGATTGGCAAAAGGTTGCCTACCTAAAATCACTAGGTTTCTAGCAGTGATGCCAAAGCTCACTAGGACTTAATGATTTTTAGATCTTGAAGTCACTATATGATGTTAGAGGGAAACATGGTTTAGAACATATAGTGGGAGTATCTTTTACTGACTGTTATTGATTAAGTTCGACCAGATATGGACTAGTCATATGGAGATACGAGCTGGTCGTAGATTGGTCGAACATAACCACCAACATGAATGTCTAATAGAAGATCTTACATAAACATAGTGCTGAATTTTTGCATATATTTCTGTTGTAGATCATGACACCTACTACTTCTTCTACACCTACCTTTAATTTGTGATCTATTTTGGAGAAAGAAAAGCTGAATGGAACCAACTTTATTGACAGGTTTCGTAATCTGGGAATTATTCTCAGACAAGAAAAGAAGGAATATGTTCTAGAGGGTCCCTATCCTGAGGAACCAAATGCAGATGCTACTCGTACTAAAAAGAATGCTTTTGAGAAGCATTGCAATGACGCAGTCGATGTGCACTGCCTTATGCTTGCAATCATGAACTCTGAGCTTTAGAAGCAATATGAGACCACAGACGCTTAGAATATGATTGTGGGTCTGAAAGGTATTTTCAGGATTAAGCTAGGGCAGAGAGGTACAATACCTCCAAGGCATTTTTTTCTTGTAGGCTGTCGGAGGGCAACCCGGTCAGTCCTCATATGATCAAAATGATTGGTCACATTGAGAGCTTAGAAAAGCTTGGCATTCCCCTTAGCCAAGAGTTGGCTACTGATGTGATTCTCCAATCGCTCACTGCGAGCTTTGAGCCTGTCATATTGAATTTTCATATGAACGGCATGGAGAAGTCAATGACTGAGTTGCATGGCTTGCTTAAAGGTGTTGAGGAGAGCATCAAGAAAAGTTACAATTATGTGATGATGGTTCAAAAGACTACAACCTTCAAGAAGGGTAAGTCGAGAAAGGGAAAGGGCAAAGGAAAGACACAAGATGAGATCGAGAGTCTCAAGGCTAAGCTTAAAAAGCTTAAGCTGGGTCCTAAGCCTGGCACAGAATATTACCATTGTCATGAGACTGGGCATTGGAAGAGAAACTGCAAGAAGTACTTAGCAGAAACAAAAAAGAACAAAGGAAGTAAGACTTTCAGTTCAGGTATAAATGTTATAGAAATTAATCTTGCCACTTCTCTGACTAGTTCTTGGGTATTTGATACTGGATCGGTTTCTCATATTTGCAATTCGATATAGGGACTGATAAGGAGTAGAAGCTTGGCAAGAGGAGATGTTGATCTTCATATGGGCAATGGAGCAAGAGTTACTGCATTAGTTATTGGCACTTTACTAATAGCTTTACCCTTAGGATTAGTTATGGAACTAAATAATTGTTATTGTACTCCAACCTTAAGCAAAAACATTATTTCTGCTTCTTGTTTAGGAGTAGGAGGTTATGAGTTCAGAATGAAGAACAATTGTTGTTCAATTTATTTTGAAGATATTATTTTTATAATCGGGTTGATAACATAGTGTTTGTAGCCCGTAACGGTGTTTTCTTGGAGAAAGAATTTCTTTCCAAGGGAGTCAGTGGGCGTAAGGTGCAACTCGAAGAAATTCGGGAACTATCTAAAAGTGTTTCAACTCCTACTCAAGCTCTACAGGACGAACAAAATGTTGTTAAACAAGTAGATGAGGCATCAGCCCCATGTAGATAAAAAAAGGCCACGTCAATTGCCTATAAGGTATAGGTATGCCATTTTATTATTGAAAAATAATGAGCCTAAAACTTATGCGGAAGCGACGGTGGACCCAGACTCTAAGTCATGGCATGAAGCCATGAGATCCGAAATAAAGTCCATGCATGATAATCAAGTTTGGAACTTGGTTCATGCACTTGATGGTGTTAAAACCATTGAGTGCAAATGGATTTCTAAGAAAAAAGATAGATATGGATGGAAATGTTCACATTCATAAGGCACGACTGGTTGCGAAGGGTTTCAGACAAATTCAAAGCGTTGATTATGATGAAACCTTCTCTCCTATCGCGATGCTTAAGTCTATCCGGATCATTCTAGCTATTGCTGCATATTTCGATTATGAGATATGGCAAATGGATGTCAACAGGTTTCCTAAATGGAAACCTAAGTGAGGATGTGTACATGATACAGCCTGAGGGTTTTGTCTATCCAAAGGTAGCTCAAAAGGTATTTGACGAGGATCTAATAATCCTCATTTATTTATTTATCTGTAATTCTTATTATAGATATTAATATCTCCATATTAGTCTTAAGTATACCCTTAATGTCTATAAGGGAGAGGTTAAGCTGCCCAACCGTAAATCACTCCATGGTCGTAAGTCTTCCTACGACCATGGTATGGTCGTAAGCCTTCCTACGACTATCGAGCAGTCGTAAGATCTTCTACGACTTGGTTGGCTTCGACCAACCTGGCTTCGACAACCCTGTAATTGATAAGGCTTGCTGACTTGTGGGCCTAATCAGTTAGGGAATATTATGCGCCATGTTTAACACATGGGGTAATTAATATACGTTGTTACTCTCCGTGAGTAACCGTATGAATTACTTCTATCTCTGACAACAACTGATTAGCAACGTGGGGGTGCCACATCCCTGGCGACAACTCCCATCTAGCGGTTCGTCAATTGGAATGTTGGGACGTCTCTTTGTCTGGAGCAACTTCCACCTCTTCATATGTTATATAAGGTTGAAGTCAGAAGGCAGAGAAGGACAGACGCAATCTAGAGTATAAGCCCTAGTCTTTCTCTTGATTGTAATCAGCATACTCAATATAGCCATGCAGGAGTAGGGTTGTTATTCTCTTTGGAGAAGCCTCGAATCTATATAAAATCCCTGTGTAATTCTCTACATGATTCTTTTTTAGGAGAGTCCTCGAATCAAACAATCATACGTAAGATCGATTCTAGATCACTAACAGTTGGCGCCGTCCGTGGGGTGATCTCCGGTGATTCCTTGTCAACAAATTCTCTTTTTTCCTAATGCTTCCATGGCAGGAGAGTGGAACGAGGAGAATTGGTTCGACTTGGCCGACTACGTAGACATCGACATGGATGTCGGCTTCAACTACGAGCCAAGTATTATTTCATCTGATGATAATGCCGCCTCCAAAGATTATTCGCCAGATACCATGCCACCGATGGAGTTGAGGAGGAATCCTTTTCCCCCACAACAGTACATCTGACTGAGGGACCAGTTTCCTCAGAGGACAAGGGTCCATCTGACCGCAACCAAGAAGGCTCACAACACGATGAGGGTTCTCCCTCCGAATGTTCAAGTCCGCCTAAGATAGTCCAACCTGGCGAGGCAAATCCTGGAAGCCATCATTTTGGGACTCCATCAACATCTGGTGGCTGTAACTGTGCGGCTACCCCTGCAGAGGATATGGGGAGCACGCTGTTCCTACGAGATCGACCACACATTCGTAGGGCTCACCTGCGGACACAGACGGTTATAACCTGAAGTTCCCCTTCCTGGAGGGGTTTACTTGAGCGTCCTCCCCGACATCATTCTAGAAGTCGTAGCAGTACGACTCCGTCGACTACCAGTCGTTCAAACAACTCGCCTCATGGAGATCAACGTGACACTAGGTTACGTCGTTCCCATAATCTTAACTCCAGTCGGAGAAGAGTTCTTCGAATATCTAATGATCGACAAGCTCCTAGGGGAGATGATCGTTCACCACTACGACCTAGAAATCTGCAACGGCGGATGGAATACAAGGAGTATTACCCTCGTAGGACTGAGACCTATCATAGGTCGGGTCCACCCATGACCGGGTATCGGTGTCTACGATCACCTGGTGATATCAACCCTTCTTATCTATAGAGAAGGCGATATGATGTCATTACCGGATGCCAAGCATTCTCGCTTGATTTCTGAGTTGTTCACTGGCCGCCGCGGTTTCGACTAGTGAACATGGAGAAGTTTGATGGGTCACAAAATCCCATCGAATTCCTTCAGATCTATACGACCGCTGTTCGAGCAGTAGCAGGAGGAGAGCATGTCATGGCAAATTACCTTCCAACTATGCTCGAAGGGTCCGCTCGATCGTGGTTGCTAAACCAACCACTCGAGTCGATCTATTCGTGGCAACACCTTTATGACCTTCTACTAGCCAACTTCCAAGGCACCTACAACCGCCCTGGAAAGGAGGACGACCTACACAGGATGAGACAAAATGACCACGAGACTTTGCACCAATTCATCAGGCGTTTTAGTCAGGTTTGCAATTCGATTCCAAAGGTTTTTGACTCATCTGTTATCAGGGCCTTTAAGCAGGAATTCCATAGCAGAATGATCACAGAGGACATCGCTTTGAATCCCCCTACTACTGTCACTGAGCTCTTCGAGATGGCCGATCAATATGCAACTGCCGCTGAAGCAATCGAGTGGAACAAAACCATCGATCGGGGTGACAAAGATCCTCAAGAAATGGGCGAAAGCAGCAAGAAGAAGGATAAGAAGGTCAAGAAATCCAAGAACAAGGCGAAGGGTCAAAAACATCAAGTTAACAGTTCTAAGGAAGTCTTGGTCGTAAGTGATAAGGAGCCATGAAGTTCCAAGACATACTCCAAACGAGGCAAAGGTAAGCGCCCCGAGCGGAAGAACGACAAGCCCAGGTGGTGTCCTTTCTGTAAAAAGGAAGGAAATGACATTCGCAACTGCCGGGTTTTCCAGAGAAAACTCAAGGACTACTATACCGGTAAAGGACCACTCCCTACACTCGAGGAGGTAGGACAAACAAGTGGTCGTAAGTAGTCGGATGATGATGAGGAGATGTCGTTCCAGGATCCAAAGCATACCATCGACCACATCTTTGGAGAATCTTTAGCGTACGATTCAAAGCGGCAGTTCAAAGCTGTTGCACGAGAGGTAAACTCTATTGACCCTCCTCTTGTCATTAAAACACTGAAGTGGTCGGAAGTTCCCATCTCTTTTGAGAAGGTGGACTGTCCGATCCCTTCCACTCGACCAGGTCGACATCTAATCGTGGCCGAGCCTACCATCAACAACTGTCGAGTGAATCGCGTGTTAGTTGATGGTGGCAGTTCGTTAAATATTCTATTTACAAGTGCCCTAGACGAGATGCAAGTAACTCGGACCAGAATAAAACCTGTACGATACTCATTACATGGGATCGTACCAGGGTCTTCGGCCAAACCCATTGGTCATGTTTCTCTTCCTATCACGTTTGGTTCTCTAAGTAATTTCAGGATAGAGAAAATCTCCTTTGATCTGGTCGATTTCGATACGACGTGTAATGCCATACTCGGACGACTGACTTTGGCACAATTCTTAATGGCTAGTCACTACAGGTATCAATATCTTAAGATGCTAGGTCCCAAATAAGTGATCACAGCACGCTGTGGCAAGAAGATGGCGCTTACATGCGACCACAAGTCCCTCGAGATGGTTGGCCAAATACTGACTCAAGAAGCAAGCAAGGGGCAGCCTTCGACCAAGCAGTCGAAGCCTAAAGCTGCGTCAAAGCCGAACAATCAAGTCAAGGAAGTCCCTCTAAATTCAGAGGAGCCCTCGAAGACTGTTCGCATCAGGGTTACTTCCGACCTCAAATAGGAAGATGCCCTCGTCACTTTCCTCCGAGCTAACGCAAATGTCTTCGCGTGGCAAACATCCGACATGCCTAGAGTCCCCAGTGAAGTGATCGAGTATAGGCTAGCTCTACGGCCTAACAAGAAATCCGTAAAACAAAAAATATGGAGATTTGCACATGATCGACGAGAAGCCATCAAATCAGAATTGGACAAGTTGCTTACAGCAGGCTTTATAAGAGAGGTCGACCATCTAGAGTGGTTGGCTAACCCTGTAATGGTTAGAAAGTCTAATGGTAAGTGGCATATGTGTGTAGACTTTACTGATCTCAATAAAGCTTGTCCAAAAGATGATTTACCTTTACCTCGTATCGATCAGTCGGTTGATTCTACTGCTGTTGTGAAGTATTACTTTTTCTATATGCATACTCTGGTTATCATCAAATTAGTATGTGTTTAGATGTTGAAGAAAAGACCGTATTTATTACACCATTTGGGATATTTTGTTATGTCAAAATGTCATTTGGTCTAAAAATGCTCGTGCTTCTTTTCAACACTTGATGCAAGCGACTTTTTCACCTCAACTAGGCCAAAATTTGGAAGCCTATGTTGACGATCTAGTCGTAAAAAGCATCAAGCAACTTAATCATATTTCCGACTTGCAAGAAACATTCGACAACCTTAGAAAACACCGTTTGAAACTAAATCATGAAAAGTGTGTGTTCGGGGTCTTTTCAGGAAAATTGCTTGGATTCCTTGTGTCTGCACAAGGAATTGAAGCAAATCCTGAAAAGATAAAGGCCATTGAAACAATGCGCCCTTCGACCACAAAGAAAGAAGTCCAGAAACTCACAGGATGCATGGCGGCTTTAAGTCGTTTCATTGCACAACTAGGAGAAAAATGTCTTCCTTTCTTCAAACTTCAAAGGAAACATGATGGTTTCGAGTGGTCAGAAGAGGCAAACACAGCGCAGTACTAGTCGCAGAACGTGAAAACGTCCAACGACCGGTTTACTACATAAGTGAAGTTTTACATGGGACTAAGAAGAGATACCCTGAGGTTCAAAAACTTCTATATGCCCTCCTCATGTCTTCGAGGAAACTGTGGCATTATTTTCAGGTGCACAAGATAATTGTGACGTCTGAGTTTCCGTTAGGACCGGTCCTCCAGAACAGGGAAGCAGCGGGACGCATGGCAAAATGGTCAGTAGAACTTGGGGAGTTCGACCTCCATTTTGTGTCCTGAATGGCCATTAAATCCCAGATCTTGGCAGACTTTATCACCAAATGGACAAATCCTGAACCTATTCAGGATCCCCAATAAGATACCCACAACCAGTGGACGATGTACTTTGACGGGTTGCTTACATTAAGTGGCTCGAGGGCTGGGGTGGTCCTAGAATCTCCTACCAGAGAGACCTTAAAGTATGCTATTCAATTACACTTTTCCGCCACTAACAACGTAGTAGAATACAAAGATTTGTTGGCTGGCATACGAGTAGCAAAAACGCTTGGGATTCGATGACTACTCGTGAGAGGAGACTCTCAACTAGTCGTGAATCAGGTCGAAAAAGAGTACTAGTGCTCTAACCCGACCATGTCTCGGTACTTATCGGAAGTCCGAAGGCTTGAAAAGCATTTTTTCGGTTTTG
This sequence comes from Phyllostachys edulis, assembly GCA_036346405.1. Classification (NCBI taxonomy): domain Eukaryota; kingdom Viridiplantae; phylum Streptophyta; class Magnoliopsida; order Poales; family Poaceae; genus Phyllostachys; species Phyllostachys edulis. Next base: position 91,241,203 of record CM070545.1, read on the forward strand.
AGTTGCAATATATCCCTCGAAAGGATAATTTCCTCACTAACCAGTTAGCTCGAATAGCCCCTTCGTGATCTCAAGAGTACAAGGATACCTGGATGAATCCCTATAGGACCGGAAAGGCGACTAGAGGGGGGGTGAATAGACGCTTTCTCTATTTTTCACCTCGATCGGACTCAACACTACTTTCACTCCAATAGCTATAAATGCTATGAAGATCAGTATACATGCACAACGGATGACCTGTGTTGGATCCGATCAGACTCCGAAGCACAAGACTAAAAACTAGTCACAAAATCCAAAGCAACCTCTCACAGATCAAACAACACAGATCTGACACGCACAGGATTTTCTCATCAAAACACACAGCTCCGGCAGTAAACAAATCCAACCGAGATGCAGCTACTAGCACTGATAGGAATTAAAACAACCACATCACTCGCAACAATGCTGTTCAGATCATTAATGGCAGCCATATAAAGTAATCTGAAAACAGTAAAGCATCAGTAGCACACCAGAGAAAACTACCGATCACTTACAGCCACCACAAATCAGTTTCTGTCTACTGATCAGCTACAGGTTGCCACCACTTCCTAATTTGCGGGCACTCAGGCTCACACACGCACACAAGAACTAAAAACGCTGGCCGCCACCAGGAGTTTTTCGGGAGCAGTTCTATAGGCGCACGAACACGCACAGGAAAAATTGCAACTAAAAATGATGGGAATCCATTAAAACGCATACAGCCTCTGCCAAGGACGCTACAAGCCGCCGGCGCCAGAGCTCGTATTTTCTGCGGAAGTACTCAATAGGCGCCGCCACACTCTGCCGATTTCTGTGGAGCACTACATGCACACTGCGCAATTTTTCGGGAGAGCAAGCGCCGCCACCGGCTCTTGTTTTTCCAGCAGCCAGCAATCAAACCTTTGACTCATCAAAGAGCAATTAGCTAATCCAAACTCAATGCAATGATTAAACAGCCAAGGACTGATTTCTGTGGGAGCAACAGGCAAAAAGCAAACCGCAAAGAACCTAAAGATTCAGAAGATTAGATGCAGTTCAAAGATTACATGACGCTGCTGCCAGAGACATCAATCACATAAAGAATCGCTCGGTCATGAGGCAAAAAAAATGGCGATCTACTGTAGCTGTCGCACAGGATTTTTCCAGGGAGAAGCAGGCCTCCACGGCTTCATTTTTCTAGGACAGCGCCACCAAGGATTGGTTACAGCGGATCCTCAACACACGCCTGATTTCTACCGATACAGGATACACAAAGCCGCTCCAGATCCTTCGGTTTTTGCGGGCGAACTCAAAGAAAGAACAGGAAAACTGCAGCCAAGAAGTGGTGGCAATAAAAATAGGCGCAACCTTTTTCTAGGGGAGAGACGCTACCGCCCAGAAATCAGTTTCAACAGGCACGCTACAAGGAGCCGATTGACACAGCAATACGCAAAACTGAGATCAAAACTCACACGCAAGTGAAAAAAGAAATCTTAAAATAGAGAGCAAACAGGATCAACAACATCAATGCACTTCAAATCAGACACAGTACCAGTCCTTTTACATGCAAGAGCAAAACGCTGCGATCTCAGATTTCTTCGGGCATACAGGGCTACACCGGCTTTGGTTTTTCCTGGAGAGCACCCACTACAAGCCGCCGCCACTCATTCTAAAGGCTGCCGGCCAGATCCAATTTATGCGGGCAATACAGGCCGCTGCTCAGGGATCTAAAAACACGCGATCAAAGGCCGTCGTCACAGATTGATTTTCCAGGAGGAGGCGCCGCCACCAAGGCTCTCCAGATTTTTCAAAAACAGCCCTATTCAACAGCGGCTACAGGCATGCCAACCCAACAGCAGCAGCCCTAAAAACCCATCAACTGTTTCTTTTATAGGGCAGCCTCTAACCCTAAAAACCAAATGGGCTTCCGTTAAGGCCCAAACATCAACGGAACACACACGCACGCATCTCAAAGCGTTGTCTTCATTGTCGAATGATCTAAACCGCTTCACCATGCGCCGACTCGCGCCGCGGCTTAGTCAAAAGGTCACTAAGATAGTATTTGGTAAAATTACCAAAATACCCCTTCTCGATCCTTTCCAAAAGACCGAGTCCAATCCAGTTAAAGCAATCGCCTGCTTCGCCACGTGTAGGTTGATCAACGGTTCCATGTCGTCAAGTCTCTCCCGTCCGGATCCCACCGCACCATCGAGCACTTTAAGCGACTCGCGCCGCTGATCCAACCAACAGACCGAACCGCCCGTTCGGTCATCCTTGTCCATTCTGTGCCACGCTTGAGTCACTTGACTTCACACGACATCCATGATCGTTCTGGACCTCAGCTCTCCAAGCTTAGTCCCGATCCACCTTGCCGTTGACCGTCATTGACCTGCAAGCCACCTGCACAGTAATAGACAAGCAAACACGAATCCGGGAACAAGTTCTTTACAACTTGACCCACATTAGTGAAAACATGCAACATGCAACACATATGCATTAACAAATATGGATATGACCTATCCCAAAATCAATTCACCACTTAAATCAACATTCAGCACAAAAGCCGGTCAGACCGTCGCTGACCTGACAGATCTGAAACTTTGTCGAAAACACTTGAAACTTCAAACCAAAAGCCACATTGCCAATTGTTTCATCATCCTAAGATCATGGACATATCCCCATGATATCCACAATCTCCCCCTTGATGAACACATTGGCAATCTCTCAGAAAATGTAAGTTTGTGGTTTGAAAAGAAAAGAACTCGCAGTTTTCGCACAAAGGCACAACTTGGTCCAAATGCAAGAAAAAGCAATGGAAAAGACCAAGCTGGCTTCAAAATAGCACAGGCAAGTGAGATACAGCAAAAGAAAGCAAGAAAGCTTCCAATTCCAGAGAATCGACAAAAATCTCACTTAAGGTCCATATGAAAGAACAATTGTTCTATTTGACCTTAGATCATTATGAGGCTTCAAGATTTGCGATTCAAGATCAGAAAAGGCAATAAGACCAAAAGAATGCAATATGAATGCTCCCCCTCACTATGATCATCAATTTAAAAGAGAGAATATGAAATTTCAATTTCTCCATTTCTCCCCCTTACAAAACTTCTCTCCCAAAACCAAAAAGCTCTTTATTAATATTACATTTTCGCTATATCTTCTCCCCCTTTGACAATGGATTCATCAAGGAATCATGCCTTCCTCTCATCAAGAGATGACAAATGCACAAAGAAGGAAGAATCAAAAGAAAGAGCATGCATGAAATGCAATGGGGTGGCTTCATTTTGGTTTTGATTTTTTAAATTTTAGATAAAAGAAGATTTGGAGATTACTCAATTGAACAGGCTAGCATTTCTACCATTACTCAAGATACAACAAGCCTGACAAAGCTAGGCTAATGAGCTCAAAGTATCACATGTTGTTGGATTAAAGTAAACAATGCTTCAAAATTAGCAAGTTCAACAACAGGTATCCTAAAGTGATAATGGTCTTGCCAGAATGTCAATGTGAGATCCAGAAGCTAGCAAAGACCATCTTAGAGACAAAAAGTCCTGAAATAAATCATTTAGCTCAATTTTTGTCAAAAGCCCAAATTTTCAACTATTTTTCATTTGCAATGAATATTCAAGTTGATTAAAGGTCTATCTTAGTAAAGAAGGTCCTGGACTAGGAGCCATCCACAACCTCTTCCTAAGCTTCAACCAATTTTGATAATTTGCTTTTTAGCCATGTGCTAGATCTCAAGCCTCACTACGACCATCCCAAGCAACAAAAGCTTAAAAGAGTGGTCTAGGTCATTCAAAACTCCCCCTGAGTTCATACCTAGTACAATGGCAAGCCGTCTCATGAGAAAGAATTAGTGAGATCAGTTTTTTCGCACAAAAGAGATCATTTTTTATTTTGCATAAGGGCTATTTTAGATTCTTTAAAGAACTGAAAGCTCAAAGATGTTCAATTCTAGATTCCAGAGCTAACAAAGCAATTTTGACAGTGCCAATGTCACAAAAGGATCACTAATTGTGCAACTAGCTAAAAGATCCACAAATTGCAATTTTCAGTTCAAGTTGTTTAAAAGTTCTAGCTCAATTAGCAAAGACATTGCTGCACATGTGAAAGCATGATAATTCTAGCAAGTCAAAGAGCTAAACACGATCTTGGGCAAGAATTGAATTACTAAAGCTCAAGTGGGTAATAAGCAAAGCTTCAACAATTAAAAGAAGGAAGCGGTAAAGCTTATATTACAATGCATCTTTTTGGATTTTTCATATGTATGCAATATGATACAATGAGATGCACAAAAGATGTAAAAGCCTAAAAAGATCACAAGGATCAAAAAGATCCAAAGAAGATACCACTTGAAGAAGGTATCAGAAAAGATCCACAAAAGCTCAAATGAACAAGGAAAGTTCAGATGAACAGAAAAGGTTCAGAAAGAACCAAGTCCCCCTCAAACCAACCTATAGGGATAAATTATCCCTAACTTGCTTCTCAAGGTGGCAAACCTTGTTGGGTCAAAAAGCTTTGAGGGGAGATCTGCCAAAAAGCCTTGGACTCCACAAAAACAAGCACAAAAACTTCAACTCCACATGATCTCTAAGAAAGCAACTCGAAAAGCTAGGGAGCGAAACACCAACACTAAAAAGCTTACAGGCAACTCAAAAACCTGCTAACACTAGTGATTGGGAGACAAGCTCGACCTAGGCTGTGAGAAGAATGCATCCTAGCAAATCATGGGATAAGAAAAGTGCCTAGAAAAGACACGTGCTAGAACAGAGCCTCCTATCTACCCTGAACACAACAAACCCAACACCTGACACGAACCAGATGCAATGTAAGGTAGACTAGGGATACCATACACAAATGTAGGGTATAGAAGCTCGAACCTGAGTCGCACTGCTTGGCAGTGAGATGTAGTCATGATGGATGAAGATCCATTACTTGTAGCTCCAGAAAGTAGTTGCACTCATCCATCATCCTCATCTCAAATTCCTTCGTCTCCAAGAAGTGATAGTCATCATTGAAGTTACAAATGAAGAAGAACCAACAGCTGAAGTCTTTGACCACTTGTTGGACCACATGTTCTTCTTCTCAACTGAAAAGACTACACCAAAGAGATAGAAAAAGTCTATGCCTTGGTACTGGGTTAGTGAGACAATATCTAGAGAAACAGTACCAAGACACATGACTAGCAAGGATAGCAGCAAATGATCCAAAACTCATAAAAGCATATAATCAATAATTTAAGACATGAGCATAGAGATAGACAAGACAATTTCAGCACATACTATCCAAGATATGATAAAGCTCAAACTATCCTTAATCCACAATAAGGCATAGGAGCAAGCAAACAAGCACATAGCATATCACACATCATATATACAGTCAAAGATAAAGCATGCTAGTAAAAGCTATGGCAAGACTCATGCATCCACAATTAACAGTAAGGCACAATAACCATGTAAGCATAAAGCATTTTAGAACAAATCATGAATAATGAAAGCTAACATGGATATCAAGTGAACATGTGGATACATAAGACAAAAATCAACAAGATCAATAAGATAAATCATGTACAAATAGCACAAGCTCATGATGACAAAACAACTCACATAACCATGAAAATAATGAACAACAATAAAGACCATGGATACATAAGTAGGGTACTAGCAAAGGCATGATAAAAGATATCAAAGAGAAAAACATGCCAATATGGTACAGGTGAGCACAAAGACAAGCACAACATGCCAAGTATGAATAATCACGAAAGTAAATGCATGGAGGTATAAGATAGCTCACCAAACATGTGAAAGCACCAATCATGAAAGCACATGCCTCTTGGAGGCCATCGTTGAGGTGGAGAACCATCAAGTATCTCGATCATGTAATGAAGCAAAAGATCAGAATCTTAAAGTCCATGTTCTCCAACCCGCGTTCTCGGTACCTACACATGAGAAAGGCAAGGTGTCCGAGTCTTGGGTCCCGAAGGGTTAGAGAGCGAATGCTTGGGAACCCAAACCTTGGACACACCACCACTAGAAGCAGTCGAAACATTATGTGAGTTAGCATGATGCAAATGATGGTCCATGCAAGAAGATCCAATCTCATCCTTGAAGGCACGCCGCGAGTGGACAGCTCGATGAGGAAAACGAGGTCCAACTCTAGAAAAGCGGCGATGTCCTTGCTTGAAAGCACCATGAAGATAACCAACAGAAGTATCAAAAGAACTCACACAACCTCGCCGTAGGTGAGTACCTCGATGAACAAAATGAGGTCCACCTCTTGGACAACGGCGGAAATCCTGCCTCGGGGCAGCTCGTGGACCAAAACCAAAACTATGCAAACCATGTCCACGGTGCTGTCCGACACCACTAGAAAAGGTGTCAAAGAAGCCATCAACAAATCGAGTCTTCGTGCTTGGCTCATTAATGTGCATGTCATGAGAAATACTATGCCCACTAGGAGACTTAGAAGCATGAGCTCGACGCAAATGTTTTGCACACCGAAAACAGAAATTCACATGATGTCCATTCTTCCCACAAAATGAGCAATGGTGTAAAGGTCTACTAGTAGACACGGTCCAAGAGGATGAAGCACCATTATGGCTCAAAGAAGAAGTCCTGGAAGAACTAGCATCATGACTCGTCCTCGTATCGACACTAGACCCACACATGCCATAAGAAAGGCTATGTGTGTTCCTAGAAACTGACGACGCACTCGACGCTCATGTTTCAAACGGCGAAAGCAAAACCCAAGAGTGTGTCCATTCTTCTTACAAAATGTGCAATGGTACTTCTCTTTTGAAGATTTAGTACCATTTGAGAAAGAAGCACATTTGTCTTTTGAAATCAGTTGGACAACACAAGAAGAGTCCGAAAGAGTCGAACTCACAAAAGAAGAGCTATCTAGAGCGATGCCACACAAACCAACATCAAGTGACTCACGTTTAGCACAAAAAGACTCCAACTCCGAATGCAAAGATGCAAGAGAAATCTTAAAAACATCAATCTCGGAGTGAAGGAAAATACAAGAGTCACATGACTTGGCGCTCATATCATCGCGCAAAGACTTAACCTCGCTCTTCAATGAAATGCAAGATGTGCAAGAAATTAATGATGCTTTCGAATTAAGCATGCAGTTCAAAGCATCAATTTCAATTTCTAAACAAGAACAATTCTTGCAAGAGACTAAACCATCCTTAAGCAATTTTTCATGTTCTAAGCACATGCTACAAGGCCTACCTTCAATTTCAATAATCTCAGCCCTAGCATTTTCTAATTGCTCAAGATGCATGGAATTAGTCAATCTAAGCTTCTCAATTTCAGCAAGCATGCCTACACAAGAATCACAATCATTTCTAGCCATAGATCTAAGATTGCCTATTTCTAACTTAGCATTGTCAAGTTCATGATGTAAGGCAACACAAGAATCACATGGCATAGAAGCATTTAATCTCAATAATTTATTTTCAGATTTTAGGCATGCAAGAGAGTTATTCAGGTTCTCCATGTCTACATGCAATGAATCATAAGCATTCATAGAGGTTTTCAATTCGGCAAGCTCATGAGACAAATCACCATTTTCTCTTTTTAGCAATTTCATTTTCTTCCTAAGAGTAAGCAGTTTAAGATCATATGAATATAAGACATTTACAAGTTTTTCTTTGCTCACCTTGCTTAGCTCAAGTAGGGGATCGTCCTCATAAGAGTCATCACTATCATCAAAAGGCTCATCATCAAAATCCTCTCCATCATGTTCATCTTCAAAAGCTGCTGCACATACGCCACTGGGCTTCTTCTCCTTGGGCTCCAAAAGTGACTCATCCCTGAAACTAGGACAATCAAAACAAAACGATTCGCCACAAATATCACAGGAGAAATCCTCCTCCATCGCCATTAGACTTATCATACATTCAAATATTTTGTTATGGCCAACACCATTGGTAAAAGAACCACGACAAGACACAAGGAAGCGCTTACAAGTCCTCATATCTGTCGCCATGCTCAAAGATCAGTTAAGATCACAAAAGAGCAAACTTGGCTCTGATACCAATTGTAGGACCGGAAAGGCGACTAGAGGGGGGGTGAATAGACGCTTTCTCTATTTTTCACCTCGATCGGACTCAACACTACTTTCACTCCAATAGCTATAAAAGCTATGAAGATCAGTATACATGCACAGCGGATGACCTGTGTTGGATCCGATCAGACCCCGAAGCACAAGACTAAAAACTAGTCACAAAATCCAAAGCAACCTCTCACAGATCAAACAACACAGATCGACACGCACAGATTTTCTCATCAAAACACACACTCCGTGATAAACAAATCCAACCGAGATGCGACTACTAGCACCGATAGGAATTAAAACAACCACATCACTACATAACAATCTTTTTCGGATCATTAATGGCAGCCATATAAAGTAATCTGAAAAGAGTAAAGCATTAGTAGCACACGGAGAAAACTACCGATCACTTACATACCACCACAAATCGGTTTTGTCTCATTGATCACTCTGAGTTGCCACCACTTCCTAATTTGCGGGCACTCGGGCTCACACACGCACACAAGAACTAAAAGCTGCCGCCGCCACCAGAGTTTTTCGGCAGCGATTCTGCGCATTTAACACGCACAGAAAAATTGCAACTAAAAACGATGGGAATCCATTAAAACGCATCTGACCTCGCTAAGGACGCTACAAGCCGTGGCGCCAGAGCTCGTATTTTATGCGGAAGTACTCAGCAGTGCCGCCACACTCTGCCGATTTCATGAGCACTACATGCACACGCGCAATTTTTTCGGAGCAAAGCGCCGCCATCGGCTCTTGTTTTTCTAGCACAAAGAATCAAACCTTTGACTCATCAAAGAGCAATTAGCTAATCCAAACTCAATGCAATGATTAAACGACCAAGGACTGATTTGTGGGAGCAACAGCAAAAAGCAAACCGCAAAGAACCTAAAGATTCGAAGATTAGGTGCAATTCAAAGATTACATGACGCCGCCAGAGACATCAATCACATAAAGAATCGCTCGGTCATGAGGCAAAAAAATGGCGATCTCTGCGGTGTCGCGACAGATTTTTCCAGGAGAAGCAGCCTCCACGGCTTCATTTTTCTAGGACAAAGCGCCACCAAGGATTGGTTCTGCGGATCCTCAACACACGCCTGATTTCTACCGTCTGACAGATACTCAAAGCCGCTCCAGATCCTTCGATTTTTAGGCGAACTCAAAGAAAGAACAGAAAAGCGCAGCCAAGAACGGTGGCAATAAAAGCAAGCGCAACCTTTTTCTAGGGAGAGACGCCGCCCGTAAATCGGTTTCAACAGCACGCTACAAGGAGCCGATCGACACAAAGAATACACAAAGCGAGATCAAAACTCACACGCAAGTGAAAAAAGAAATCTTAAAATAGAGAGCAAACAGATCAACAACATCAATGCACTTCAAATCGAGATACGATGCAGTCCTTTTACATGCAAGAGCAAAACGCTGCGATCTCAGATTTCTTCGGGCATCTGAGGCTACACCGCTTTGGTTTTTCTGGAGAGCACCCACTACAAGCCGCCACTCATTCTAAAGGTCACGGCCAGATCCAATTTTTGCGGGAATACAGTCATTGCTCAGGATCTAAAACACGCCATCAAAGGCCAAATCACAGATTGATTTTCCAGAGGAGGCGCCGCCACCAAGGCTCTCCAGATTTTTCAAAAGCAACCCTATTCAACAAATGACACTGAGCATGCTAACCCAACAAAGAAGAAATTCTAAAACCCATCAACTGTTTCTTTTATAGGGCAGCCTCTAACCCTAAAACCAAATGGGCTTCCGTTAAGGCCCAACATCAACGGAACACACACGCACGCATCTCAAAGCGCTGTCTTCATCGTCGAATGATCTAAACCGCTTCACCATGCACCGACCCGCGCCGCGGCTTAGTCAAAAGGTCACCAAGATGGTGTTTAGTAAAATTACCAAAATACCCCTTCTCGATCCTTTCCAAAAGACCGAGTCCAATCCAGTTGAAGCAATCGCCTACTTCGCCACGTGTAGGTTGATCAACGGCTCCATGTCGTCAAGTCTCTCCCGTCCGATCCCACCGGCACCATTGAGCACTTGCAACAACTCCCGCGCCGCTTGATCCAACCAGTCGCACCGAACCGCCCGTTCGGTCATCATTGTCCATTCTGTGCCACACTTGAGTCACTTGACTTCACACGACATCCATGATCGTTCTGGACCTCAGCTCTCCAAGCTTAGTCCCGATCCACCTTGCCGTTGACCGTCATTGACCTGCAAGCCACCTGCACAGCAATAGACAAGCAAACACGAATTCGGGAACAAGTTATTTACAACTTGACCCACGTTAGTGAAAACATGCAACATGCAACACATATGCTTTAACAAATATGGATATGACCTATCCCAAAATCAATTCACCACTTAAATCAACATTCAGCACAAAAGCCGGTCAGACCGCCACTGACCTAACAGATCTGAAACTTTGTCGAAAACACTTGAAACTTCAAACCAAAAGCCACATTGCCAATTGTTTCATCATCCTAAGATCATGAGCATATCCCCATGATATCCACAATCCCATCTACGAGTATCTTCAGAAAGGTACACTACCCGATGATGAGCTCGAGGCAGATTGTTTATCTCGAAAGGCCAAAATATATACTTTGGTTGAAGGAGTCCTCTATAAATGAGGTACTCAAGGGGTACTCATGCGATGCATATCACAGAGAGAAGGATTAAACCTCCTGCATGACATACACGGGGGCATCTATGGAACTCATGCTTCCTATAGAACGCTGGTCAGAAAGGCCTTTCGATAATGTTTCTACTGGCCAACAGTCCTTTATGATGCCAAAGAGCTGGTTAAGAAGTGTGTACAATGCCAATTTCATAGTAGGCAAATACACCAACCGGCTTAGGTACTACAAACTATTCCTCTTTCATAGCCTTTTGCGACCTGGGTCTCGATATTCTAGGACCATTCCCAAAAGCACCAGGGGACTTTGAGTTTCTTTTTGTGGCTATTGATACATTCACAAAATGGATTGAAGCCGAACTTATGATTGGGATAACAACGGAAGCCGCAAAAAGGTTTATGATGAGAAGCATGATTACTCGATTTGGTGTTCCTAGTCGAATAATTACAGATCATGGTGAGTAATTTTTTAGCGCAAAATTTCAGGAATTTTGCGACGAGTAGGGTACCAAGTTATGTTATACTTCTGTTGCCCACCCACAGAGTAATGGGGCAATCGAAAGAGCGAATGGCCAAATAATGCAGGGCATCAAGACCCGAGTATTTGACCATCTTGTCAAGTGCTTGGGGGGCTTGGGTACAATAATTACCTTCAGTATTATGGGCAGTTTGCACAACTGCAAGTCGAGCTACAGGTGAAACACCATTTTTCCTAGTTTTTGGGGCTGAAGCCATGCTTCCACCAGAACTAAAGATCCGGTCAACAAGGGTCGAAACCTTCACGACTCTACCCAGAAACAACTTCGAGTGAATGACATTAACCTGCTCGAAGAGAAGAGGAATCAAGCCTTGATCCGTTCAGCGGTCTACCAGCAAGCCCTGCATAAATACTACGATTGTAAGGTCCAGCCTCGTAGCCTTGCTATAGGTGACTTGGTGTTGAGGAAAATTTAATCCTAGTCTAATCGGAATAAACTTTCCCCCAAGTGGGAAGGCCCTTACACAGTGGTCGAAGTTACGTGACCAGGTTCGGTATGACTAGTAATGGAAGACGGTCAGGTTCTCTCCAATTCTTGGAACATCGACCAGTTACACAAATTTTATTTGTAACTCCTTACTATATTAATAAAGTTTTAGGTTTCTTCACTCTTTATTGTCTTACTTTTGAGTAGTGCTTGAATAGTCTTTCGATCATTTTTATACACTCAGTTTTTCTTTACACTGGTCAAAGAAGGGTAACATCACCTAGTCGAAGTCGTTCCTCTCTGCACGTGGTCCTGCCCACTAGAAGGAACTTTCTAGTGTTGCCATGTTCCTAACTTTTGCTACCAATACAAAGAGACTGGGTTTCACAAATCTAGTCGAAACATTCTCAAGCCAGCTCTTTTTAACCTTGGTGTATTTTTTTTCATTACTTTTGAACAATTCTCTAAGTGGAGTATACTTTTATAGTTTGTTTGACTCCTTTTAGTAACCTCACATGCGTTTAAACTGGTCAGAGAAAGACACAACACCTAGTCAAAGTCTTTCCTCTCTACGTGTGGTCCTGCCCACTAGAAGGAACTTCCTAGCATCGTACTGTTTCCAACTCTTTCTATCAATGTCAAACAAATTGAGTTTACTAGAAATGGTTGAATAAACTTTTCAGGAACTCCGAAGAGTTTATCCCACTCGTGTTGATGCTCTTGATTCGATTACTATGGTCGAAGAGCATAGCTTCACTAGTCAAAGTCTTTCCTCTCTACACGTGGTCCTGCCCACTAGAAGGAACTTCCTAGTGTCTATCTGCTACTAAACTCTTACGGTCAGTACATGACAATCAAGATCGACAACACAAGTAGGAAAAACTTCTTTTTTAAGTAAACCCTTATATACAATATTTACTTAGTTTATCTATATAAACTAAGCAAATAGTCAGGGGCTAGGATAAAGCCATTAATATAACTTCAATTCTTAGTCTTAAATTCAATTTTCTTTTTCTATTTATTATCTTATGAGTTACTAACTACTCGACAAGATAATTTGCAGGAAAAAGCAAGTATATATATTTATAACCAAAAGACTTGTCTTTACAAGTTTTTCTATTACAATCTACTCTAATGAAGGAGATCCAATTTGCCCCTCCTCTGTGACCTTCTAGCTGACTGGCTTCACCACTTCGATTAGACGAGTTGCTTCTATTTCAGAGCAGTCGAAGTCATCCTCAATTGGTTGAAGATCAAGATTACGGTCATGTACCATAAGTTTTTCCAAGGCATAACCTACTGCACCTTCGACCGCTTCTCTTATCAAGTCAGCCTGGTTGGCCTCCAGAGTAGCTATTAGCTCCTCTACAGCTCTGACTTGCTCCCCAATGGCACTCAGAAATTTGTTGGACCCGGAGTAACCCCGGATCCTTTGTGCATTTCCGAACTAGTCCCATGATCAAGAGCTAGTTCACACAAGAAATGTGATATGGTAACATCCATAAATCGCACAACTTTATTAATAATCAAGCCAACAATAAAGAACACAGCGGAAGACGAAGAATAAGTAGTGGAGTCCAGCTGATCTGCCACAAGCAATCGACTGGGGTAGCGGCCTAGTCGTTGAGATCCACACAGCGAAGTCCTTCTCCTCTGAAATTTATTTGCAATAAGCAAGGATGAGCACAACTTCCGTGCTCGCAAGTTACACCCAATAACAGAGTTAATGCATGCATGGATATTATCAAAGGAAGGCTTATAGGGTTATTTGTGCAAAAACAATATTTGACATTTTAAATACAGTACTAAGTTAAAAAGCAGTTATACTATATCTAAAATCAAAATTTATTTTTATTCATTATTTCTCAAGTGTAGGATTAATCTCTGTACACAAGTGGTGAAGGACTACCCCCCTTACACCAGGCTTTCTGCCCAAATTTCCCACATGGAAAAGACATCCATGAAATCATTTTTGTCAAACCATTTTTAAAACAAAATCATAGTCTAATCCGCGAAAGGCTTTGCTCAGCATGTCCATGACCGTGGACATGGCTATTCGAATAGATTGACACTCTGCAGAGGTTGTACAACTTTACCCACAAGACACGACTTCTCTAGTTTGTTTGGCATCCGTCGATACGACTGCTCACTACCTTTGGTAAGCAGTCTAGAGCACGTGACAAGGCCTTTACAATGCTTCATTACACATTAGTCCCGCCTCGCTAAGGTTTCTCTTCCTTTGGATAAAAACCCGCTGGATTAAAGCCCCCTCTCGTGCCATGTGCGATTACATAAAAGTAGGTCATATAAGACACCCACACAACCAGATGGCGTGACTATGATGAAACGTTGCAAATTAGTTAGCCAGATCCTCCTCACTTTGGACTCGTGGTAGTACGATTTTGGCTTAATAATCCGCAGCTCGCAGACCGGTCCTTAATTGACTGGGCGACTTCCAAAACCATCCCTGGGCCTCAACCAGTCCTCAGAAGAGCCCGTGCATAAACTTGCACCCACCAACTATCCATTTCGCCCAAGTCCAAACCAATTTTCAATTTTATTTCATTTTCCAAAACTATTTGTAAACTTCCATGACACACTAGTACCATGTATACAATTTAAACAATATTTGATGTTTTGGCTGAAAATTCCCGAATTGAAACAATTTTGGGTCTAAGCATGACTAAGCATAAGTTTTCCTAAAAGGTTCTAGTTCATACTAATGCATAAACTAGATTTTTTTTATCTAAGGTGTCAAGGTAGGTTTATTTCAATATCAAGATTGGCAGTACAAAGGATTTAGGCATAACTACAATTTAAAACAGGTATTTAAATTACTTTGAATAGAAATAAACATGCATTAATAATTTAAAATAGAATTTAAATAATTTGAAACAATGGCATCAAAGATGTAACTTGCCTTGCTCAATTAGTCGTTGTTCTTATATGGCGTCGAAATCCGGTCGTCCGAAGTCGTCGAAATCTATACACGTAAACGATCCAAATTCAAATAACATTCAAATGAAATCCAAATAAAATCCAAAAATTATAAAATCAACACTGCAAGGAAGGTATCAATTTTATATGAATTTAGGAAGTTAAATCGAAGGAATTGGAGTTCGTATGAGGGTGAACGAATTTTTGGAAGGTTGAAAATCACATGGAATAATGAATTCCAAAAATTGCACTATTCATGCCGAATTGGCTGGGAACAAGGAAAGAGTTTTATGGCCATGGTGAGAAAGCACGACGCATTGAAGCAAACTCAACGGTGTAGATGGCTCGGCCAGATGACCTTCGATGGCAACGCAGTCCAACAGAGAAGACCTTCGGTGGGCGGCGGGCTGACATCGGCGTTCCGGACAAATGGAGAAGAGTTAGCGGATGAGGTTTGTGGCGAAACGGAGAGGAAACCGCAGGGAACGCAATGCTCTCCCTGGTTGGGGTGGAACGCGCACGGTCGGCTAGCGGCGGCGACGACGCGCAAAATGGACCGAATAATTAACAGAAATTACATCAAATCTAAAAAACATTTATGAAATAAATACTGAAAATTAGTAGATGAATTTAGAAGAAGGAATCAATGGATTTGGAGTTTGCATGTGAGAGAACGATTTTTTTGGAAGATTAAAATTGTTATGTACAAACTATGAAGCATATACTAGATAAAAGCACTGTACATCTTCTTCCATGAGCAGAACAGAAGCATAGAGAAAAAGAAATGGCGGCACCGGTGAGAGAGAGGGAGGGGTGGCCGGCGAATGGCATAAATGGATTGCTGACCTTGCGACGAGGCCGTAGGCGGTGGCGGTGTGGTCAGGTACTGCTGGCGGTGGCGGCGGCGGCGTCAACAGTGTACTAGTGGTGGCGGCTATGGAGCAAGGTGGTGTTCTGGCGGTGCTACGGCAAGGAGACGGTGAGCACCATGTAGAGCACGGTCGTGTGAAGCCGGCGGTGGTGACGAGAGTGGCTGAGACCCACCGGAGGCAGCGCTAGAGGCGGCGGAGGAGCTTTCGGCTGGTCGATGAAGAATTGTGGACTCTGGTGACTAGGGAGCGAGGGAGGAGGGCTAACTGAGGGGGAAGGGGTGAGGAGGAACGGGGGCACCTGGTGCTGCTATTTATAGGGCGAGGGCGGCGACGGGCCGTCTTGGCGAAGAAGCTTTGAACAAAGACGGCATGGTGATTCGAGGATTGGAGTGGTTATGGAATGTGTTAATGGCCGGAAATGGAGGAGGTGATGACTGGGGTATTAATTGCCGGCATTTGCACGATGAATCAGCGAGAAAATCACGGGTCTTGAAAGCTTTTGTGCAGCTCTAATGGAGGTCAGCCTAATTTGCCCTTCTGGACAGTAAGAAGAAAAGGGAGGGGAGAGCAAGGGAAGGGGTAGTGCAGTGGTGGAGGTTGGGGCGGCACGGCAAGGGGCGGCAGTGGCCGGAGCCGGCGAGGGTGGCGGCGTCCATGGAGGTAGAGGCGCTACCATGGAGAGGCTTCGGGCATTTTTTTGCTTTCGGGAAGAAACAGCCGAGAAGAAACGTGTTGGAAAGAAAGTGAATAGGAGAGAGAAGAGAGGGAATAAAAGGAACAAAGAGAGTGTATGGTTGATTGAAACAAAAGAGGAAGGTTTGCAGCCATGCAATGGGTTCTCGGAGCTAAGCGCTCTCACGGGAGAGCAAATTTTGATGGGTGACCTTGCACGCCCGCACGAAAAAAAGATTTTTCTTTTTTTTTTTGAATTACTGTTCACAGGCTACTTACTGTTCAATGTCCGAACATCACAAAATCACTGTTCATGGTCCGAACATTTTCTTTGATTTTCGGATTTAAAAAAACAATAAATCAAATAGATTTTTAGAAAATAGCAAATATAGTCCAAAAATTCTAGAAAAGTTCACAAAAATTTCTAGAATTATTTTGAACTTACTAAAAATATTTTCAACTTATAATTGATAATAGTTTTCGCACATAATTTTTTTTGGCTTTAAAATAATTAAGGAAAAGCTTTTAAAATTCCGTAAATTAATTAAAATTTTACATTTCACTTTAAATCCAATAAAATACGAGAAAACTCCATAAATTTTCTTTTGACTTTAAAACCAAGAAATTGAATAATTAATTAATTTTTCTTTCTTTTAACAAAGAAAATTCTTTTTAAATTATTGAAAATCAAGAAAGAACTTTGACAACCAGAAAATTCAATAAAATAATAACTTTATTTATTTTTATTTTGGTAACAGAACTTTGGGATGTTACAGGGCGACCATGGTGTCCTCAAGAGGAGTCACCTCCTTAGCACCAAGTCCCCCGAGTACATTATTCAGGAGGGATAGGTTGTCTTGAAGGTTGCTCTTCATCGACTTCATCCCCTCCTGGCTACGAGTCGACGCTTCGTGGAGTAGCTTGATTTTGACTTCTTGCTTTGAAATAGGGTACAACTAGTCAGAAGCATATCCCTAAACAACTCGTAAGCAACACTGGTCATGGGTAAAGAGCTACTTACCTGCCAGTCGAGCATCAAGTTGTTTAACTTTGATGTCGTGGAAGGCATCCTTCTTTGCAGATTGCTCTTCCCACGACTTTATCCCCTGGTCTTTTTCTTTAATGATACGGGATAGCTCGTGAACAACCAAGGCCTTTTCATTGACCTCGGTTCGGAGCATGCCCATTTCGACCTATTTTTTTCGAAAAGAAACAAGAGTTAAAGAAAAATGGGAGATCGTTATATTAAGAAGTCTTAAGTTCAAAACTTATCCTTTATCTCACTCTGCAGATCGAGAGCTGCAGAGTTAGCCTCATGAAGTTTCTTCACCAGGTCGAGTTTTTCATCCCTTAGCCTCTCCGTCTCAACTTTCTCGTGGTCGAGTCCGTCAACCAAGGATTTTTCGTCACACACAAGTAGTCGAGTAAAAATTGATTACGAATGGCAGTAGCTTACCATCTCTCTGCCTGCTCGCAGAGTTCCGCTTTTTGTTGTCGTAGCTGTATAAGTTGTCGGTGGTATTCAGCTACAATGACAATTTGTTCCAAAGCTTTCTGCATAAAGAAAGACAATGAGAGGTAAGAAACAAACCACATCTGTAAATGTTTGGCATCAGATACTTACATTTATGCTTGTTCGAGCAAACATGGAGAATACCCTCATGGGATCCTTCAATTCATCGAGCTCCTCAACTCGGTTCCACCACACCTTTTCGAGACGTTCATCATCGAAAATATTCCCCCTATTAGGAATATCCTTAGGGTGAGGAACTCAGTTACGAGACTTGCACTACTACAAAATAGGCTATAGTAGACGCCCCATCACAGACGGTTCCTTTGGAACCGTCTGTGTTGGGCATTGCTGGAACTGCGGGTGGCGCGGGATGCCTATCACGCACGGTATTTTTAGAACCGTGCGTGATAGTCATCTATCACAGACGGTTTGTGAATAGAAGCGTCAGTGAATTATCCTGAGCGGTTCTATTCACAAACCGCCCGTGATAATCCTCAATCACGAGCGGTTCTATTTAATAACCGTCAGATAATATCACGCAGCGGTTCTAAATAAGGACCATCTCGTGATTGGGATTATCACGCACGGTTTGTGAATAGAACCGCTCAGGATAATTCATAGACGGTTCTATTCACAAACCGCTCGTGATAGCGATATCTGAGCATTTTTTATTAAGAACCGCTCGTGATATGCCCATCGCAGATAAATTGAGCGCGACACATCCTCTCGCAAGACCGCCATGCTTGTGTTCATCGCCAGACCGCTTGCTGTGCATCTGCCACTCCCGCTGCTGCCTTGTTTGGATAATAATCAACGCCCCTCGCCGCTAGGCTCCACTTAGATCTGCTAGCTAGCTTCTCCTCCCCCAGGTGCCAGGCCACTTCCCTCCCCTAGCTCCTCCAACCTGTGGCTCCTCCCCTAATTAAACAGATGAAGTAATACTGATTATCCTTTTTCCACTCTATTGATTAGTGAATTTCCCTGATTTTGCTACTCTGTACATAGACCCTAATGTTTTGTTTTCTTTGTTGTATTCCTTAATCGGAAGCATATGGTTTAGGTTTCAATTAATACTACTTGATGGGAACTGGCAAAACATACGTACATCTAGCTCTCAATTTGATGGACCCTAATTCTAGAAAATGAAAAGCAAAACATGTAGCCTTTAATTAATCTAGTGTAATTCCTTTGTGCAACGATGAGACAAAACGAGTAAGTACGTGCAAAGAAGTGAAAGTCTTAATCAAAACTAATTTCATGAGTAGTTTTCTAGAACAGATTAAAAAGAAGAATTTATGACACACGAAGATAAGTCACATGTGTAATGATCTATTTTATATTTCCTCCATTTATATCCATGAAGAAACGTCATCACAGTGGTTTATTGTTTCAATTATATGAAAACGGATACCCGCGCAATCGCGCGGACCAACTTGCTAGTTATTAGGATCTTCCTCTTGTCTTTTGTCTCGTATCTAATCAACAATCATACAAATAATCAATAATTATCCGCTTCGCCACTTAGAGAGGAGAAGGTTGGACCCTTGCCCCTAGCGCCCCAACACCCGCCTCCTCCCCATTGCGCCACCTTAGAGAGGAGAAGGAAAGGAGAGGAATCGTATTTTCTTCGTGAGCTCCGAGGGTAACGATCTATAACCCTTTATGTTTGCTATAAATTAATCGCTAATTAATTTTGACACTAATTTGTTACATGCGTAGTGTAGATGGATCAAACCGGATGTACAAGCAGAACCGTGTGAGTCAAGAGTACATTAATAGCGTGGTTGCTTTTAGAAGAGCCACGAAAGGTGATATGTTGAAGAAGGAGATAAATTTTATGTATCGTCCATGCATTGATTATGTAATTTGAAGATGTTTAACAACGCGCAAATAGAAGCGCACTTGATTCGAAGGGGTTTCACAAAAGGGTATACATGTTGGACCAGCCACGGTGAAGAGCAGATTATTACACATGAAGTTAGTAATGACGGCATCGCCGAGGAAGTCAACGATATGCCGGATGTGGACTGTATGCTTTTGATGAGGATATGTCACACGATGACAATCTGGATCCAGATGCTACGCGATGCAGAAGAGAACTACAGTGAGAGAGAGTTTTATAAATTCGAGGGCTTAAGGGAGGACTCGGTGAGACCTTTGTTCCTGGTTGCAAGCCGAATATACAAGGTTGTCAACCGTGCTTGAACCGCTGAAATTGAAGGCAAGTAATGGTTGGTCCGATAAGAGTTTCACGGCGTTGTTAGGTCTCCTAGCGGACATCCTTCCGGAGGGAAACGTGTTGCCCAGCACCACCTATCAAGCAAAGAAGGTTATTTGTCCATTGGGAATGGAAGTAGAAAGAATACATGCATGTCCGAACGATTGTATCCTCTATCAGTAAAGAGTATGCAGACATGCATGTATGTCCTGTGCAAAGCATCCCGATACAAGCGCCGAATCATCGCTAAGGTGAAGCAAGGACCTCTGCTAAGATGTTGTGGTATCTCGCTGTGATCCCACGCTTGAAGCGCTTATTTGCGAACGCAAAGGACGCAAGATTGCTGCGTTGGCACTCGAGGAGCGTAAGAGAGATGGAAAGCTAAGACACCCTACCGATTCTCGCCGGTGGAAAAACTTCGATCGAGCTTCCAAGAGTTCGGTCTTGAACCGAGGAACATAAGGTTAGGTTGAGTACAGATGGAATGAATCCTTTCGGTAACATGAGCACCGACATAGCTTTGCCCGTGAATCTATGTATGTACAACCTTCCTCCTTGGTCGTGTATGAAGCGGAAGTACATTTTGATGTCACTACTTATCCAAGGGCCGAAGCAACCTGGGAATGATATTGATGTGTACCTAGCACCATTGTTGGAAGATCTTGTGACACTGTGGAACGAAGGGGTACAGGTATGGGATGCGTACAAACGAGAGAACTTCACTTTACGTGCCATGTTGTTCTGCACCATCAATGATTTTCCCGCCTTGGTAACTCCGTCGGGCTTGAGACAAAAGGAGCCAAAGCCCGTCAAGACCGCTTAGATGCTACAGAGAGTGTATGGTGAACAACTCGCAGAAATCGTGTATATCGGCCACCGTAGGTTCCTTCCCAGGAGTCACCCATACCGCAAGATGAAAAAACAATTCGACGGAAATAAGGAGAACGATTCAGCTCCAAGGGCTTTTAGAGGGAAAGAGGTCTATGATATGGTTAAGGATATCGATGTTGTGCTTGGGAAGGGACGTAAATTAAGAACCCGTGAGAAGAACATCCGAAGAAGCGGTCAATTTTTGGGACTTGCCTTATTGGGAGCACTTAGAAGTTCGCCATCGTGCATCGACGCCATGCACGAGAGAAGAATGTATGTGATAGCTTGATTGGTCTCTTGCTGAACATTAGTGGCAAAACAAAGGATGGTGTTAACGCACGACGTGACTTGGTTGATATGAACATAAGGACTGAGTTAGCACCGGTAGAGACCGATACAGGACGAACGTACCTTCCCCCAGCTTGCTACACTCTATCCAAGGTCGAGAGAAATGAACTGTGCTGAGCTTGCATGGAGTGAAAGTCCCATCCGTTACTCCGCTAACATTAAGAACCTTGTTTCTATGCAAGATTTGAAATTAATTGGTATGAAGTCTCATGATTGTCATGTCCGATGACACAAATGCTTCTGTTGTAATTAGAAGTATCTTGTCGAACAAGGTCCGAGTGGCAATCTTGAGGTGTGTTATTTTTTCAACTCAATTGCTCGGAAGATCATTGATCCCCAAGGACTAGATGCTCGCAGTCGAGGTGGTGACCACTCTATGTCATCTTGAGATGTATTTCCTCCGTCATTTTTCGATATCATGGTCCATCTCATTGTTCACCTTGTGAGGAGATAAAGATATGCGACCTGTGTTCTTACGCCATATGTACCCGCTCGAGAGGTACATGGGAATTTCAAGTCCTACGACGGAATCGATCTCGACCGAGGGCAAGATCATCGAAGGTTATGCAACCGAAGAGGTCATTGAGTTCTGCGTCGACTACATGGCTCAAGTGGAACCGATAGGTGTGCCTCTATCTCGCCATGAGGGAGATCGATGGTATCGGACCATCGGAAGGAAATCAATAACTCCCGATCCGATACATATGCTCAAGCCTATTTCATGGTCTTGCAACACATGACCCAAGTGTCCCGTATATCGACGAGCACAAAGACATGGTGCGCCAATGTAATCGAGACCGGTCGGAGGTTTGGATCACGAGAGAGCACAACCGTCGGCTCAACGAATGGTTAAAGGTGCGAATCACCGGGAGGTCATCAAGTGATGATCTGCCGCTATGGTTGGCACGAGGGCCACAATTTACAATTGTCACATGGCAAGGATACGACATCAATGGGTACACATTTTATACGGCATTTCAGATAGGAAGAGCCTGACCCGTAACAACGGTGTCCGTGATAGATGCATTTAGTACCGATGGGATGAGGAGCTCCTACTATGGGCAAATAGACGAGATATGGGAGCTCGACCACGTGCTTTTCAAGATCCCCTATTTCGGTGTCGTTGGGTCCATCTCCACGGTGAAGGTCGATAAGCACGGTGTCACTACCGTGGACCTTTAACGTGTCGGATATAAAGACGAACCATTCGTACTGGCTAACCAAGTTGTTCAAGTCTTCTATGTAACCGACCCGGCAAATAAGAAGCGCCACATAGTTCTTCATGGAAAAAGGAGGATTGTCGGAGTTGAGAATGTAGTGGACGAGGAAGAATACAATCAATTTGACGAGTTGCCTCCTTTCGGAAACGGCATTAGGCTCGAGGAAGAACCCAGTGAGGAAGCTAGCTATATACGCGTCGATCATCATGAAGGCCTATATCTTAATTAAGAATTTACTCCAATGTAATTAATTTATTCCATAACATCATGTGTTATGGACTTGTAATCTCTCATATATTTTGATGTCAACGTGAAATTGTCATGTGTTGATGTGTTATGGACTTGTCATATTTGATATTGATGTCAATGTGACATACATTGTAATGTGGAGTATCAAAATTGTCATCATACTTGATTTGGAGTTGAGTTGAATTAGATATGAAATTTTGAAGTCAAATGTGTTATGAACTTGTTATGAACTTGTTATGGACTTGTCATATTTGATATTAATGTCAATGTGTGGACGACATTGTAATGTGGAGTATCAAAATTGGTTTCACATGATTTGGAGTTGAGTTGAATTAGATATGAAATTTTGAAGTCAAATGTGTTATGAACTTGTCATCATACTTGTCACCGTGTTAGAATTCATATGGACTTGTCATAATTGTCATCATACTTGTCTCAAAGAAAGTTCACAATGTTTTCTCGTGATATTTATGTCTCACCAAAGTTCAAGATGTTTTGTCGATATCATAAATTGGCCTCGTGTTTTTAGCTATCACGCATACGCTTTATTATACAACCGTCAGGTATTAATATCGCGAGCGGTTCGTAATGAGAACCGCTCGTGATAATAATATCACTGACGGTTCCATAATAGAACCATCTCGTGATATGACTCCATAATAGAACCGTCTCGTGATATTTTCATATCACGCACGGTTCTATTATGGAACCGCTCGATGATATTATCGCTGCATTTGCGGTTCTCATCTAACCGTCTGTGATATACTTTTTATAAGGCGGAAACGCTAGGGTTTTCCTCTCACTTCTCACTTCTCTCCGCGCCCTTACGCTCTCGCGCTTCGTTCGCCTCCTCTAGGGTTTAGGGCTCGCCTTCACGCCGACCACGACCTCGGCCGCCGCACCCGACATTGGTGCCCCGACCTCTCTGTGCCGCCCAAACCTCGGCGCCCCTGACCTCGGCGCGCCGACCTCGGTGCCGCCGCCCGACCTCGGCCCCTGCTCACCTCCCAGTCAGAAGCCCCGACGTCGCCGCCGACCTCGGTGCCGCCGCCTCGACATTGGCGCCCGACCTCGACGCCGCCGTCCTCCTCCCCATGTCGGCCTCCTCCCCTCAGACCGGCCTTCTCCCCTCAGACCACCTTCTCCCCGCCGTCCTCTCCCCGTGTGGACCTCCTCCCAGCCTCCTCCTCCTCCAAGATCGGCCTCCTCCCTGACTTGGCCTCCTCCTTGCACCGTGAGTTCTTGTGCGGCATCCTCTCTGTGAGTATTGCTCCTCTGTGGCGATTCGGTTGATCTTTGCATATATATATATATATATATATATATATATATATATATATATATATATATATATATATATATATATATATATTTGATGCTAGTTGATACCTTGATCTCAGTATTAGTTCGATTTTTGAGTCTAGTAATCAAGATATTGCAAATTGATCATGGGCTTTGTTGACATGCTCGTGATGAACTCGTCTTATACCGAGATTGAATGTGATAGTTAGTTCATACTTGAGCTCTATTGTATTACTTGCTACCGTCAATATGTTGTATCGTTAATTGGTTACTTTCGGTTGAGCTCATAGTTCTATTGCAAATTGATCAGCTTGTATTGACTAGTTTGTGATTCTTCTAGTAGTCTCAGATGAGCTCATTCAACTTTTCATTTGCCATCTTGATCTCTGTAGTCAACCTCTGCTTGATCGAAGTTTAATCTTTTGCTAACAGCTTGAGATCATTTGACAGCTACAAAGTATTGTTTAGAGCTCATAGTTTGAATTTATATTATCATATTCATTTCATGAAGAGTATAGACAATAGGATTGAGATGGCAAAGACTTGTTCTTTAGCTACTCTCCTTCCGAGAGCACATAATATCATCAATCAATATGTTGGAAAAGTGTCTCTGTAATCGTTAATCTCTAGACCTTTTATTGGTCGAGAGTTTAATCCGCGGTTCTTATTAAGAACCGTCTGTGACTCCTTTCGCATTTCCTTAGAGAAGTTGGTGGATTAAGGAGTGTTAAATTGTTTAGGAATTATGCTTTAATGCTAATTAATTTTGTTGGGATTAATTCTGAAATTTTTCTAAATCGCATTTTTACAACAATCCAAAAAGAAAGTTTTACTTGATTCTATTTTGTTTCTATCTTGGGATTAAACCTTTGCTTAGCATTTCCTTCGTCGATCATTTTACTTGATTCTAGTTCTATGTCTTCATTAAAGGCTAGTCTTCTATACATGAAGCATTAAACCTTTGCTTAGCATTTTCTTCGTCGATCCTGACACACTTGAGTGTACCTCTACTTCATGCCAATCCTCCACGGCACGAAGCAGATGGTACACTCCAAAGGTGTCGTGCTCGATGAAGTAGGCTCGGGCAAAGATAGGCTCGGGCAAAATATTTGTATCACTAGTTTCTATCTATACAAAGATCACAAGAGAAGTGGTGGATTAAGGAGTGTTAGGAGTGTTAGAATAGAAGCTCGTGGATTAAGGAGTATTAGGAATGTTAGTAGTCCAGATGAGCTCATTCAACTTTTCATTTGCCATCTTGATCTCTATAGTCAACCTCTGTATTTCTTCCCGAGATTAATTGTTTCATATTTATGCTAGAATGTTAGTAGTCAAGATGAGCTCATTCAACTTTTCATTTGCCATCTTGATCTCTATAGTCAACCTTTGTACTTCTTCCCGAGAGCAAGTAAGCGAGATGGCAGAGGCATCGTCTTCGGCCACCACCGACGCCAGCAGATGGAAGAGGTGCCGACGAGGCCGCCAACACCGACCTCGCAGATGGAAGAGGCGCCGACGAGGCCGCCAACACCGACCCTCGAGATGGAAGAGGCGCTGACGAGGCCGCCGTCACCGCCGATTTATAATGACACGGAAGCGAGATGGCAGAGGACAATCGAAAATGCCTACGGCCGGTGGTCATCACGGAGGTCGTTGACTTTGGGGTCCCTCCGAGTCCCAAGAGATCGTGGCGAGATTCCGACCATCTGCGGGATACTTGAAGGAACGGGTCCTCATCACCACACCAAGGTGGAAGGACTCGACGAAAGAAGCGAAGGCGCTGTGGGATGTAACTTTCAGAGAAGTTCACTATTCCGTAGCATATGTGGCACGCGCGCGACGGACGGCGATGCTCACGATGGGTAAATCGTGGAGGACCTTCAAGAGCATTCTTGTCACGGCACGTGAACACGGGTCGACGCCTTCAGCATTATAGATTCTGACGGGAAGCATGGGACACCTTGTGGCTATGAAAACGTCGGCGAATTTAGGAGCAAAGTGCGGTGCACAAAGCTCTCGGACACTAAACACTCACCCACACAGACTTCGCACCACTGGGTACGCGGTAAATACGAGGAATGGGCGGCGGAGAAGGAGAACCCGCTTCGATGTCACGGACTGCGCTCCCTAAGTTGGTTAAAAGCGAGGCACAAGTCTCGTCTTCGGCAAGATCTCCTTCACAAACCCGCACTGTGAAGTGTCCCAACGGTGGTAAATATATCGAACTACTAAGTTGTTAATAAGTCCATAACTTCATAGTGCCTATAATAACGTGATGACCTCTTGCAGCAAGGACTTGATCGCCCAAGCTTCCCAAGGCTCCTTCCATGCGACAGGAGAAGGATATACTATCTACGGCCTTGGGAAACAAGGAGCACCTGGTCGCACGCGAGGCCTTGGGGTTAACGTGCCTTGGAGTCATGGATTCGCGGACGACTACTACACGATAGGACTAGGAAGAGATCCAAGGTCGAGCACGACAACCGGTTGGTACAGATGATTACTAACCAATTTCAAGTAGAGATGGCAAGATTGCGAGTCAAATGGATATACTCATGAGCTAGTGGTCGCAAGCCGCCCCGCTAATTTGGAGAGACATCCTCGACGGCGGAGTATGGCGTCACAAGATAATTGTGAACATGACGACGTCCGACACCGATAGATTTACATCAAGGTAACGTACATCTATGGAATGCACCAAAGATAGACCCTAACGACGCCTTAGCTAATTACGATCGCTTTGTAGGAGCCGACGCCTGTAAGCTCCAAGTGAGGATGGATGGGTCCTTTGTATTGAGGTCGCAGGGATGGTGTATCCATACGAGGAAGGGCGGCAAAGACGGTCCACCGGTGCACGGTTACGCCAAGGTCAGTGGATATGGTACATGTCAATTTCGAGCCATCCTACCGACATTTGCCCGAACGAAGAGATCACAACACTAGGGATGCCGTCCTCTCTTTTATCCAATGGCCCAAGAAGAACATCGCCCCGACCCAAGAGGTGCCGCGATCCGACACGACCATTCCTCTCCAACGGACCTCCATGACTCCACCTCATGTTTCGCCTCAAAAGGCCACCTCTTCGATTCCCGTGGAGAAGACGCCAAGGAACAAAGAAAGGCCACCTCTTCGATTCCCGTGGAGAAGACGCCGGCGAACAAAGAAAAGCGTCTTGACGACGGTTCCCGAAGTCATCTCACAAAAAGACGCGCCAATCGCTAAGGCCAAATCAAATCAACGAACGTTAAGGCGCCCCAAGTCCGGAAGTCCGAGAAGTCCGAAGTCCGCGATACCGGAAGTCCGCGATACCCGGAAATACATCATCGAAAACCGCAGTTCGCGTGCAGATAATGCACGCCGATATGCTTGTCGCTTTGCATGCCCGGTACTTGGACAAGACCCAAAAGAAGGGTGCGACATCGAATCACCGCCGACACGAGGACAAGCATTTCTTCAACGGACGAGGTACTTCGTCATGGGCTTCAATGATTTATTTGAACTATTCAACCTCGTTGGCCTCGACGCCTCGCTTCTACGATGTTGACATCGTAAGTTCGCATAATCAAGTTCTACATTCATCTAATACCGATAAATATCACAACTCATTGCTTATGTATAGATACATGCCGCAAAATGTCCGGAATGGAAAGAACCGTGGGTTTCTCGATCCACACGTGGTATCGCTGCAAACCATCCAAGAAGACTCGCCCTTCGCCGAGAAATACATAACGAGGTCATTGCTTCTACAGAGGAACATGAAGTACATAGTGGTGCCCTACAACCGTGGGTAAGTGTCACTACTTGCTATACAAATTTCATTTGTACTTTATACGCAAAGACTAACTTAGGTTTAATGACTATAGCGACATACATGAGTAGGTACCATCGATCCTTTTAGTTATTATACCCAAGAGGAACCATGTGATATACCTTGATTCTCTAAACCGCAACAAGCACGACTTCAAAGAATCTAAGAGGAATACTCGAGAGGTATGCTCATTTCCTCCTTACATAACTCTATTGTAGTCTTCATTCGCTTGAAATGGCCGAGGATAACTTTTTCAATCATGTAGGTCGCTCATCAATTATGTTGCCAACAAAGGAATATACGATAGAAAGAGCGCCTAACTAACACACACGTGATGGATTTTCCGTGCACGCTACAACACGATAATCCTATATCATACTTCATAATAACGCGTCTCGAACCGACTATACCTATATATGTAATTCTATTTTTGCAAAGGGCCAAAGAAAAAGATGATGAGTTATGTGCAATCTACGCCCGCTATCATATGCAGACTAATCCTTAGAGCTAGGAAGAAGGATCCCGAGGTTTGTCAATCTCAAATAATTATTTCCTAATTATAAATTTAAATATATATAGCTTACCACTTTACTCTTAATTGGTAGCGGATGTGTCTTGGATTTACAATGTGATTCACTCGCTATGAAGAGATCAAGGACATTCGAGGAAGCTCGCACCTTTATCAACACGTAAATCATTAATCGACAATGGAGAGTTTCACTCCGTCGCCAACCGAGAGCATCACTCCGCCGACACCTCTCAACGTAAACAATTGTAATCTAGTTGTAACTATAGCGACAATACTTGAACAAATGCGATCTTTTGTAATTTATTTTGAGTAATGATCACTTTGAGTTGTCATGGTCGCTGAATCTGTTTTTGTGAATGCTTGAATCATTTTCGTGAATGCTTGTTTTCAGAGGGCATGGCTAGCAATTCTTGAGGCTAGCCAGAAAACAAAGAAATTGTGGGCAGGGTATGAGCTATCACAGATGGTTTTTGTTAAAACCGCTCAGGAAGGCAAGTATCACGACGGTTTCCATCGCAAACCGCTCAGGATAGAGAATATCACGCAGCGGTTCTACACAAAAGCCGTCTGTGATATTCACAAATCCTGCACGGTTTTTATTTAGAACCGCTCGTGATATTCTCCTATCATGCACGGTTTTGTTTAGAACCGCTCGTGATATTCTCGCATCACGACGGTTTTCGATTGAAACCGCTCGTGATATTGACTTCACGCACGGTTTTTAATAAAACCGCTCGTGATATTTCGTATCACGCACGGTTTTGTACCGTGCGTGATAATGTCTCGTTATCACGCATCAACAAACATAGATGGTTGGGAAACCGCTCGTGATGATTTGTTTCAACCGTCTGTGATGTCGGTTCCTGTAGTAGTGCTGAATTGTGACACCCTGATTTTTAGAGCCTTTTTGAAAAAATTTCAAAATAAAAAGAACCATTTTTGTTTTGATGAGAATTCAAAGCTTAACCTGAAATTTCATAATGGATTTAAGTGGACTAACTCAAACTACAACTAAAGCTCCTTGTTGGTTTGCTGGGTTATTGGAGTTTTGTTTGTCTTTCCTTCTCTGTCCATCTTTTACCCACCTCTGGCCTAGACCTCCCTTTGTCTGGGATCTAATGGCCCAGACCTCTCCTTCGTTTGGATCCAAAGGTCCGGACCTCCTTTGTGTTGTCCTCCTCTGGTCCAGACCTCCTTGGGTCTAAATCTCCCAAGCACTTGGACCTCCCTGGGTCCAATTCTTCCCCTCGGGTTTTCTCTGGCTCACAACCTCCCCAAGCCCTGCGCCACCCTCATGTTCATCTGCGTTCCTTTGGAACCCTGTTGAAGCTTCTCATGTACAATTGGACCTCCCCGTGTCCTACCGGACCTCTCCATGTCCTTTAGGACCTCCCTTTACCTTTATTAGACCTCTCCGTGTCCTTCAGGACCTCCAGGATCTCCTCCCTATCTATTTCCACCGCTATCGAATGTGAGTCGTCCGATTTGCATTGGACGGTTTGATTTTGGTCGGACGTTCGGATGGTTCGAACGTCCCACCTTCTCTGAGCCCTTAGATCTTCATTGGACGATCCGATTTGTTGTGGCGTTCGGGCGGTTCCGAACGTCCCAACCATTTTGGACCACCCGATTTAGTTCTAAGGCTGAGATCCAGTGCTAGCTCTGATGGTCCGAACGTCCCAATCATTTTGGGCGGTCCGATCGAAATCCAGCGGTCCCAACCTCCTCTTTGCAAATCTATACCGTTAAGACCTCCCCCTTGGAGATCTTAGCCGTCCAGACCTCCCCCTTGTAAATCTGTACCATTAAGACCTCCCCCTTGGAGATCTTAACAATCCAGACCTCCTCCTTGAAGATCTGGTGTCAAGACCTCCTCCTTTGGAGATCTTGGCCGTCTGATCTCCCTTTGGCAGATCCGATCGTTAGGACCTCCCCTTGGAGATCCTAACCATTCAGACCTCCCCTGGATTTGATCCTACGGTTCTAGACCTCCCTTGCGGGTGAGGATCTCCTTCTACCTTTGCATACCTCCCCGTTTGCAATTGATCTTGACCGTTGGACCTCCCCTTTGGAGATCCAACTGTCAGGACCTCCCTTGCGGATGAGGACCTCCTCCCAGCTCATGCGGACCTCCTCTGGTGCGCTTAATCTTGGCCGTTTGGACCTCCCCTTTGGAGATTCAACCGTCGGGACCTCCCCGGTGGGTGAGGATCTCCCCTTGTTCACTGCAAGACCTCCTCAAGGTCATTACAGACCTCCTCCATGGTCTTGGCAGCCTCAGCCAAGGGCCACACCCAGCTTTTACCTTTGACTGAGTCCTTGGGCAAGGAAGTCTCCACAGCATTTAATGCATGTTGTATCACATTAAATGCTCTTACCTTTGTAGTACTCATGTCATACCGATTGTCACATTCCTTGCCTACTCCCATCGTCCTATTTACCAACTCCTGTTGACCCTATCCTGGGTCATGTGCATTGGCTTCCACTATATATAGTTTGGGAAGCCCTCCTTTCTCACTTTCTTCTCCATTTCTCCTCTCTGTCTCAACCGAGCATACCTTAGACCTCCTCCAACAAGTCCTTGGACATCCTCTCTTGAGTCCTAAGACCTCTCCAGCGAGCTCCTTGCACCTCCTCTTGACCTTCCAACCTCTCTGTTGGTTTTGTCTTTAAGTTTATTTGGAGTTCTTTGGATCTTGTTTGAACTTTGTTTGAGTTACTTGGTTTTCACGTGTAGATTTTCAAGACCGTGGGGAGCCCGAGTTCAGTGAGGGAGAGGGAGTAGCTCAAGACTTTGAGCAAGGCAAGTTACACTCTTGATCATGTTGCACCCAATACTTCAAATTACTTATGTCGTTTTCAAAGTTGTATGCATGCTTAATTCACTAAGATATTTCAATGCCTACCTTTAAATTCGTAGTTATGCCCACTGCTTGGTATGACCTCTATCCATGTTGAATCAACCTCATTGTCACCCTAGATAAAACCTAATTCTTGCAATAGTGAGGACCTGTAGCTCTTGAAAGATGAAATGCTTAGTAATGCTTAGACCAAAATCTTGATTTGGAGTTTTGACCAAAAATATCACTTAATCAAATAATTTGAGCCATGGGATTGGTGTGCCATGGAGATTTCGGCCATGACATTGGTGTGTCATGGATGTTTTACTTAAGGCCTTGGCATTGGTGTGCCATGGAGAATCGAAAAGCAAAATAAATGAAAAATGGATTTGATTTGGGCGAAGCTGGTTGTTTGGTTGGTGCATGTCTATGCACGGGGGTCGTGTGATCCGATGCCCAGGGTTGAGGTTTGTCGCCCAAGTCGGTTAAGGACCGGTCTTTGAGACACCACTTGCTAAGCCTATAATGGGCTATGCCAAAATTGTGCAACCACATGTCTCTAGTGTGGGCCGTGGGACCTGGCTAATTAATTTCCAAAGCTCTACTGTAGTTTACCCTGTGGATGCGGTGGGTTTGTCATGTTATGACTAGTTGTAGTCCCACCTGGCATATGAGGGGGCACCCTATTAACCCGGCGGGTTTGTATCCAAACGGGGGGATCTGCGAAACCTTAATATGGGTGGACTGCGATGGAGCAATGCATTGTAAAGGCCTTGTCATGTGCTCTAGACCTCTCACCAAAGGAAGTGTGAGGTGGTATCGACGGATGCCAAGCAAACTAGAGAATTCATGTCATGTGGGTAAAGTGTGCAACCTCTACAGAGTGTAAATCTATTCGAATAGCTGTGTCCACGGTCATGGACATGCTGGCAATGTCACTCAAAGTTAGCTCTTGGTTTTGGTTTTCAAAAGAAATATTGAAACTGGTTTTGGTGGCTTAACCAATTTGGGTTTGGGCGGGGAGCCTTGTGCTGGAGGGTATCCTTCCCTATTTCAATGATGAATGCTAACTATTGTAACCTGCCTTGAAACCTAATACTTGTATTTGAAATAAAATTGGCTTTATGCAAATCAACCCTAATATGCTGTCCTTTGATATATCCCTATGCATGTCATTCTGTTAATTGACGGGTGTAACTTGCGAGCACGGTTGTTGTGCTCACTCTTGCTTGATTCATGAATTGAGCAGATGAAGACTCCTATGATGATGAAGATGATCAACTCAATTAGGCCGCGCCCTCCAGCCAGTCACCTGTGGTGTAATGGGTGGACCATGTCTTTTGTTTTTCGCTGCGTTTGTGTGCTCTCGGTTGCTGGAGCTTGTAAGCAACCCTTGTAATCAAACCTCCTTTTGCTGTTAATAAAGTTTTGTGGATGCTTTTGTTGTCACTTGCTTGCTGTGAGAATTGGTCGATGATCCCTAGGGACCAGTTCGGATCGCAGTGGACTTTAGGCTTGTCCTCAAGCCCCACGACCTCCTCGGGTTGGCTCCTCTCGGACCTCCCTCGAGTAGTGCGTGGTTCTTGAGGAGGTCTGAGGCCCAACGACCTCCTCGGGTCGGGACCCCAGACCTCCAAGTGGTCTATCGGACCTCTCGGGAGGTCTGGAGGTCCTAGCGGGATGTCCTCTCGGGACCACGTCTGGTCAAAATTCGAGTAGAGGAATAGGGTCTACCACGACCACGTCTGGTCGTGGGTCTTGAGCGAGAGTTGCCGCTCCTTGTCCCTCCTGACTCACCGGATGGTCGAGACCTGTCTCAACAACCTCAGAAGCAGCACTTCCCTCGACCATAGGCTCTGCCGACGCAGCGGTGTCCTTCACAAAAGATACAAAGCTTTTCTAGTTCTCCTTTTCTAGTTGCTTAACAAAGCCGTGAGAAGCTGAGACTGAAAAAGTTTTGTCATCATAGTAGAAGGGTACCTTGGTCTTAGGGGCTTTGTGTTTACGGGCTTCAATTGCTTTGATCGCCTTGGCTTTATCTGCAGCAACTATGTCTATAAAGAATTTCGCAGAGGGCCTGGTCGGATTAAAACTTGAGTCCGCCTCTTGCTTGTCGACGGTCTTTTCAAGTCGATGCTTTTTGGCCGAAGGAGCTTTCACTTGCTCCGCTTTCGTGCCAATAACCAATAGTCCGACCTCTTGGTCGTCCTGATGGTCTTCTATGCCTACTTTCTGCAAAGGCTAGAAAAAGAAACATTACTTTGTGGTCGTAAGACCTTCTACGACTAATGCGTGGTCGTAAGACCTTCTATGACTAATTCGTGGCCGTAAGACCTTCTACAACTAATTTGTGGTCGTAAGATACTCTATGACTACGAGGGCCCAAAGAAGGAATCTATCCTTGATTACCTTTAGGCGTTCCTCCTCCTTGGCGGATACGATTGCTAGGATTCGAGGAGCCACCGCATCAAGTGCTAGAGCTTTCTCGCAAACGAGCTTGACTCGGGCGTCAACCTCTGTTTGAGGAAGATCTGCGCAAGCAGATAGAGCACTCAGTGGTTAGGCTTGAGATTAATCAAAAGAAAGCTAAGTCAAAAGGTTACTTACTTTTCTCATAATCTCTGGTCGAATCATTAGCCCCTGAGTACATCCACATGGGATGTGCTCGTTTTTTTTTCAAGGATTAATTTGCTCAGTGACATTGCAATGATGCACAAATTGGAAAATAACATCCAATGTGAGGATGACAAGTGGGCCATGGGCCCACATGTCATCCTCACATCGATGTTATTTTCCAACTTGTGATATTTGAGTAGTGTTACTGTGCAAATTGCCCCTTTTCAAAGGGCTAATACGATGCGTGATGAAATCTTTCACATGTGCCATCTGGTAAGCCCCTCTTCCTTCAAGTCTTTGATGGATTGAATGTAGGGGGTGATCCGACCAAGATCCTTGGGAGTCGAATTCTAGGAAGAAATCTTCTCGGCAGTCTTCCCTACGAAGGAAAGGATATCTTCACTAGTCGTCTCCTAGTAGAACCACTTCTTCTTCCACCCCGGCCACGATGACCGGGTGAACATCTGAATGTACTCCTTGGACTTCCCGTCGTAGAGCTTCAGATCGCAGCACCTGGTGATTTTAGACTATCTGCTCATTCCATAGTAGTATTGGAACAGCTCCAGGTCTGGAAGGATCCCAAGGTAAGCTTTGTACAAGTAAACGAACACACTCAATATTGTGATGGAATTGGGAACAAGGTTCACCAACTTGACCCCAAAGTGCTCGAGTACGAGTGTAAGGAAGTGATGAGCGGGCAGTCAAA
This sequence comes from Phyllostachys edulis, assembly GCA_036346405.1. Classification (NCBI taxonomy): domain Eukaryota; kingdom Viridiplantae; phylum Streptophyta; class Magnoliopsida; order Poales; family Poaceae; genus Phyllostachys; species Phyllostachys edulis. Next base: position 91,275,579 of record CM070545.1, read on the forward strand.
GTCCACACTCGTAGTGTGCTTAAAAGACGGGGATCTGACCAATCTCCCCCAACGGCCAATGTTGCCCGGCAGCTTCAATCCACTTCACGAATTCCCTCTTCGGAATCTTCTCAACGGCAACCAAAGCTTTTATCTTAGATGAATCCATTTGCGATTCCGCCCACTTAGGAGCGGCTCCGACCATTTTCTCTAGGTAAGGTTAGATTGGATTTGGAAAAGCTTCGAGGAAGGAGGCGATTTGGTTGGCGGCGGAGAGTGCAAGAGCTCGATGAACAGTGCAAGCAAACGGGGAAAAGTAAAAGCCCTAAGCTGCGCTTACGGTGCCTTCTTATAACCGCACGATTGAGTTAAAGATCATGAAAACTCAACAGTTGCCACCTCTTGGGGAACTGCTCCAACGAACAGATTTGTGAGAGTCGATTGAGATTCTTTAATTTGCCTGTTCAAGAAAATCGAGTCTGTCTTCACACCTCAACCTAAATTACCTTCTTGACCAAGTTTATTTCTGGTCAAATGAAATACCTATCGGAAAAGCTTTTACTCCTGACCACCATTCTACGACCATGGTATAGTTGTAAACTTTTTCTACGACTATCATGTGATCGTAAGACCTCCTATGACTACTTTGTGGTCGTAAGACCTATTACGACTACTTTGTGGTCGTAAGACTTTCTACGACTCCCTTTTCCATGTAAGTTTGTGGATGTCATGGGGATATGCTCATGATCTTAGGATGATGTTACAATTGGCAATGGTATTGAGAGTTTTTTTTGAAACAATTGTTTTCAGCAAAGTTCAAGATTTTCGGTAGTACCGCAAGTGAGGAAGCGGTATTATCGCAAAGCGGTATGACCGCAGGTAAGATGGCGGTACTACCGCAGCGCGGTAATACCGGATCTTAGATGGCGGTATGCATTTTCCAGAGAACGTGTTTTCTTGGATTTTGGTCTTCGGTGAGAAGCGGTACGACCGCAATTACCGCAGTGTGGTAGTATCGACCATTACATGGTAGTAGTACCGATTCTGTTGTGAATGTTTGTTGACTTGGTAAAATGGTGTTTCGTTAGGTCAAGTTCATGGGTTTCAGTGCATATGTGTTGCATGATGCATGTTTTGACTAACGTGGGTCAAGTTGCGAAGAACTTGTTCCCGAAATCAATTTCTTGGTCTATTATTGTGCAGGTTGCTTGGAGGTCAACGACGGTCAACGGCAAGGATGATCGGGACTAGGCTTGGAGAGCTGAGGTCCAGAATGATCGAGAATGCTGGGTGAGGTCAATGGAGTCAAGCATGGTGCATAATGGACAAGGGTGACAGAACGGGTAGTTCGGTGCGACGGGTTGGATCAAGCGACGCGGGGGTCGATGCAAGTGCCATGGTGGTTTTGGTGGGAGCCAGATGGGAGAGACTTGCCGACATGATGAGAGCTGCTGGATCAACCTACACGTGGCGAAGCATGGAGGTGCTTCACACAGTTTGGACTCGGTCTTCGAAAGAGAGCGAGAAGGGACATTTTGGTAATTTTATCAAATACAGCCTTGGTGACCTTTTGCTAACCCGCGGCGCAAAATGGCGCAAGGTGAAGCGGATTAGGTTAAGAGAAGATGAAGATGGTGCTTTAAAATACGTGCGTGTGTGACCCATTTGTGTGTGGGCCTTAACGAGAGCCCATTAGGGTTCAATCTGTTGTGTCACGGGGTAGGCTACGATAGCTACAAACAAAAATTTCTACCACGCAAACCAGGAAGCCAAGCAAGTAGATGATCATAAATCGTTACCACCAGACACGCAGAGCAGCGGAAGAAGGGTTGGAGCAGCCTGGTCCAACGTATAGCGCGTCGATGTAGTGGTCGTAGTTGATTGTCCAGCGTCCTCGCGAGTCGATCGTCTCCTCCAGCAACCTCTGCAGTTCCTTGTGAAGATCGCGGATCATCCTCAAGCGCAACAATCGTAGTAGCGCCTCTACGGTATCCACACGTCCAGGGAAGGAACAACCATACGCCGGTGTGCTAGCACCAAGTCGCACGGCAGAGCTCCCAGGAAGATGGTGGCTAGGTTTTCGGTGGTGATTCACTCGTCCCGTACCTCCCCACAGCCTCATGCATCTCCTTATATAGTGCTCGTGACGAATCCTATCCGATCACGTTTGACTAATCAGATTCGATCGGGTTTGTTCCAACCCGCTAAGTGTGTGACCCTGTAGGTTCATGCGTAGTTCGGTTGTGACTCAAAAATCCTTTCCGATCACGGGTCGTAGCGGCTCCTAGCAGAACATAACGATTCCCGAATACACACAAATTATATTGGACGAATCTTAATGCAATATGATCTACGACTGTGTCCTCATCACTTACGACTGTGTCCTATCTTTATACTGACCAGTTCAGATTTGGTCACGACTAGTTCAGTAACTCTTTACGACTGTGTTACGACCCACTGCGGATTATGTTCGACCGCCTATGACCACCAGTAATTGTTCAAACTGAGTGACCTACTCGTGTATACTCCCTTTGCCTCACGATGTCTGGTTGAACTCCAGGTGAGATGTTGTGTCATCCATGGACTGTTCAATACTTTCTCGATCGAGTGTCGGATAACTTCACGTGGTCGAACACTTCGACTACTAGTGGCATGGCCATGCACTTTCTTTATCCGATCACAATGAGGGGCCCAGAGACATCTCTCCTGTTATGTTAGGAGGGGCAAATCCCATATCCGACTAGTCACATTCCTCTCCTTGTTTCACAGCATACCCAAAAGCTACCTTTATAACTACCCAGTTACGGTGTAGCGTTTGGCAACCCCTAAGAGTGCTATTACACATGTAGGAAACTATGCTGATCTCAGGTCTAAGGATTATACATCATCTTTGCTTGAGACCAACTAACGACACATAGAATCATAACAATCTCAATAGTGTCTCAAGGTGGGTCTTATCCAACACCATGTTCTCTAACATGTGTCCATATTATTGGTTTGATATCTCCATATCTATGACTCATGAAACATAGTCATCAACCAATACATATGCTAGTCTATTCATATGTGTCTTCATATGTTTCCGACCAGGGATCGTATAAGAATAATTATCGCACAAATATAGAGTTTCACAACCAAGTCACATAGTTGATAATAAATATTAACAATATTATTCTAGGAACAAGATAACACATTATCCAATGTCATGAACATAATGAAATGTAATCATCTCTATGATTGCCTCTAGGGCATATTTCCAACACAATCTTCTAGAAGGTCTAAACCTCCACTATAAATAGAGAAGGGTAGTGGCTACACCCCCTTAACCCTTTCATTATTGAAAACCCTAGTTTTGCTTTTGTGCTTAGGGAGAAGATAGTTGGAGGTTAGGGTTCTAGAGAGTTGGATTTGATTTCGGGCTCATGTATTGAGTCTTTCTCCTCCATTTATGGAGTGGCTGTAAACCAATACCATATCAAATCAATCCAAGGAAAGATTGCTCAAAGATGTGTCTCTTTGCTTTCCATCTCTCTATTTGATGATTTTGAGTCTTTCTTTGATTCATGAGTTTTCTCTTGGTTTCCTCTATTGATCTAGCTTGCTGTGACATGTGGGAACACATCTAGGATCATCTTGATCATTAATCACCCACGAGCAAATCTCTAGATCATATTTCGTTTTTGACTCGGTTTTGGAGCACCCTTCATTCGAACGGAAAAAGGTCAGAACTTTGGCAAGGATCTTCATGATCGCTGCATGGAATAGGTTCCTGACATCCTTAGGAAGGTGTGTTTCAACTTTCGTGAAGTTTGGAGTTACGGATCAAAAGTTACATCAATTATTGATTTCGTTTTCAGGCTGTTTACTATTCATTCACCTATTTTTTACTGTTCACTATGGTACAACCGGCACTGTTCATCCGGTTGTTCTGATTTCTAGTACGACCGGCACTGTTCATCCGGTACAATCGGTATTGTTCATCAGTACGTGTTTTTGGTCGTTTCTTTTGGGGGTTTGAAGGGGATTCAGTACAAGTCTTCCGCTATGCTTATATATATTGATCTTCGTAGTTCTCTTAGCTATTGGAGTCAATATCATGTTTGAATCCGATCAAAGCGAAAAATAGATAGTGCTCCTATTCAACCCGCCCTCTAGTCGCCGTTTCGGTCCAACAAGTGGTATCAGAGCCCGATTAGTTCAATCTTGATCTTAACTGGTCACTGAACTTGGCGATGGATAAGTACTCGACCAAGCCGCATGTCTTCGATAGGCTCGACTATGCCTATTGGAAGAATCGCATGTGAGTCTTCCTTCAGAGCGAAGGATAAGCTGTATAGGAGGTTGTTCGAGCTCTGCTCGTTTTGCCCGAGGTTGCTTCGCCGGCTTCAGCAGCCCTTTTGGCAAATAACCATAAGGCTAAGAACCTCCTATATGCTGGGCTTGGTAGACAGGAGTACGATAGGATTTGCAACCTTGAGACCACACATGAGATCTGGCACACCCTCGAAACTTACCATGAGGGATCGTCCCAGATCAAGCAAGTGCGCCAGACGGTCTACAAGCGAGAGTATAACAAATTTGAGATGCGTCCTGGCAAGAGCATCGATGACATTTTTACTCGCTTCAACAAGGTGATCAATGAGATGAGAGCTGTTGACATTGAGTACTCTCAATCTGAGAATGCCACCCAGCTCTTGGCTGCAATCAACACCAAGGAGTGGTAGATGAAGGCTACTGCCATTGAGGAGAACGTCGATCTCTCTACTCTCACTTTGGAGCTACTTTATAGCAAGCTCAAGACTCATGAGATCAAGAGAGGCTGTCTTCCTAAGAAGGATAACATGGCTTTGGTAGTTGATCCTCTGAAAAGAACTTCTGATGGTTCTTCTGAGTCTTCTTCTGGTTTTTCTCTTGCGTGTTTACCTACTATTCAAGAAGAAGAGCTTGAGAGTCTTCCTGAGGCCGATTTAGCTCTTTTAGCCAAGAAAGTCACACGGGCATATAACAATGTTAGAAACAAGAAGAGAGGTGGCCCTGTGACGTGCTATGAGTGTGGATTGCTATATCACATTCGGGCAAACTGCCCCAAACTGAAAGGTAAGGGCAACCGCAAGGATGAGAAGCCTGCTTGGAAGAAGCTTTAGGGGAGCAAGCCCAAGTATGATGCTTCCAAGCTCATGAAGGATGCTCACCGGGTCCTTGCCGCTTTTGGAGAGCAATCCATGAGCGATGTGGACTTTGGGAGCGAGGAGGACAAGGAGGAGGAGGAGCTCCCTCAAGACAAGAAAGGGAAGGCCAAGGACTTCACCGGCATGTGCTTCATGGCCGACTCCGTCGACGCCGATGACAACGATGAGGTACCTCTCTCCTACGATGTTCTTTCTGCTAGATACGACAATATGTTTGAGCAACTCATGAGTCAGGATAAGGTATTATAGTTTATCATGTCTAGGAACAAGGACTTAGAGTCACAAGTAGACAATTTGACGTTAGAACTTGCTAATGCTAAGACTCTTGAATATGATGAATGTTCATCTTGCCATGCTTTACATTCTGAATTTGCTAAACTGCAATCTGCTCAAGATATTGCTTTGCATCAACTTGAAAATGCTAGGACTGAGCTAATTGATGTCAAATCTGCTCCCTGTGAAAAATGCTTAGAGTCTAGCAAGTTGGATGCTTCTGGTAATGTTAAATCTAGCTTTTGCTCTTTCTGTGTAGAACGTGAACATGAAGTTAAGGACATTTTAGAAGCAGTTAGAGCTAAATATGTCAAGCTTAAGGACACAACTGAATTTATGCCTTATGCCTCATGTGCAACCTATAAGCTTGAAGTTGCTTTTCTTAAGGAGAAACATGCTAGAGCCATTAAGGCCAAGAACTGTGAGTCATGTGTTAATGTTGGAAAAGAGAATGCATATCTTAAGAATACTTTAGAAAGATTCTCTAGTGGTAAAAAATAATTGAACATGATTCTGGACACATCTAAGACTCCTTATAAGAAGCAAGGGTGAGGATACAACTCTGCCATGGACAAGTCCAATTCTAATGTCATTCAGGTTTTGGAAAATGGCTTAGTTGAATTCACAACCCAACATGCAAAAACAATTTTCAAATATGCAGGTTTTGTCCAACCTTCTTTTGAGACAAAAGGTGCTTCTCCCAGTGGTACAAAATACCATTGCATCTATTGCAAGAAGAGTGGACATTTGGTTGAGTTCTGTTGGCGTAGGTTGAACAACGCTAAGAAACATATTGCTAGAATTTCATCTAATCAACTAGAGCTTTTATGAGACATGGTCACATAGAAAAGAAGAAACCTGGTCTAGGATTTGTTGCACATGCTCATCATAATGTTCCTAGATAGGATGCATCTCATGCTGTTGTAACCATTGCTCATAATAGAACTTTGAATAAAATCAAGGATAGCACTTCTGCTTTGCATACTACTCACAGACGTGTGTCTCAGTACTGGGTTCCCAAGTCAGTTTTAACTAACCCCAGTATTGAGACACATCGTTCTTCTGTTCCTTGATTTTCAGAATTACCGCGAAAGGGGAAAGAACACATGGTTCGTTGACTCCGGGTGTTCACGCCACATGACCGGAGATTCAAGATGGTTCACCTCCTTCACGCGGTCGACGGGTGATGACTTCATCACCTTCGGAGATGATACACAAGGGCGCATTGAAGGAACTGGATTGATTAGGGTGAACGATAAGTTTATTCTAAAGGACGTCGCTCTAGTGTCCAAGCTAAGGTAGAACCTTCTTTCTGTCTCACAGCTTCTTGATGATGGCTATGAGACTAGATTTAAGAAGAATGCTTGTCGAGTGCTTGATTCTTTTGGTGAGCTCGTTTTTGGGATTTCTAGAGTTGGTAGAATTTTTGGAGCTGATTTTTCTGAATCTCTTGCCGGATCTCTTAAGTGTTTAATTGCATCTTCTTCCGATCTCTGGCTTTGGCACCGACGGTTGGGGCACATTGGCTTTGACCACCTGACGCGAGTTAGCGGCCTTGATCTCATGAGAGGTTTGCCTAAACTCAAAGTCATCAAGGATGTCAGATGCGCTCAGTAGGCATGGCAAGCAAGTTGCCGCCTCACACCCTTCATTGACTGTGGTCATGACTGACGGACCAGAACAGTTGCTTCATATGGACACTGTTGGTCCTGCTAGGGTTCGGTCAGTTGGTGGCAAATGGTACATTCTTGCCATAGTCGATGATTTTTCGAGATACTCTTGGGTGTTCTTTCTTGCTTCGAAGGATGAGGCTTTTGATCATTATCATGATCTTGTTCTTCGTTTGGCTTCTAAACTTCCTGATGCCTTGAGAGCGATCCGCAGTGACAATGGCATAGAGTTCAAGAATGCTTCTTTTGCCTCTTTTTGTGCTGAGCGCGGTATTGAGTATCAGTTCTCTTCTCCACATGTCCCTCAACGAAATGGCGTTGTGAAAAAGAAGAACAGAACCTTAGTCGAGATGACTAGGACGATACTAGATGAGTATAGTACACTAAGAAGGTTTTGGGCTGAAGCTATTGTAATACTCCAAATTTATTTAAGTGAGAAGAAATAATTTAGGGAGAAGAACCAATTAGAAAATGGATTTAACTGAAGTTTAGGGGGGGTGTAATACATCGAAACGTGTTAGAGAGAGAAAAAATAGTTAAAAGGATTTTTCTGAAATTTCTTCAAAACCTGGGCCATGGGCTTTTGGCCCACAGCACCAAGGTCCAAAAGGGTGGAAACCCTAATTTTTGCTACAGTACCAACCCGTGATACAGTAGCCGCCGCCGTGCTATAGTAGACGCGGTGCTACAGTGCATCGCCCCCCTGCTGCTCCTCCTCTCCCAGGCGCCATCCTCCCACCGCCGCGAAGAACGCCTGTGTTGTTTGCCGCCAAGGAAGAAGGGAAGAGAACGGAAGAGGAAGAAGGAGAGAAGGGAGAAGAGAGGGAAGGGGAGAGAATGCGGGCTCAGTACGTGTTCTTCAGCGGTTCTTCAAGGGTACCTTCTTTTCCCCTTTGATTAGATGCGAAATCGAATAGTTAATCAATGTCGGTATTATGGTCTGCTCAGGACAGATTGCGTTAGACAGACATTTTGATGTAGTTAAGTGTGGATTCAGTTCTGGACGTCTCCTATAGTAATGTAGAGGACGTCGCCATCTTTCCGTGAAGTGCTAAAACACATTATTTGGACTTCTGTAGCAGAAGTTATGATTTTATTAGTGGAACTGTTCTGCAGATTAGTTGGTTTTCTGACAGGTTTTAGTAATCTGAGTTAATAGATTAGTTAAAGGGAGAATTGGACAAGCTCAGTATAACTAAAAATGTAGGTAATTTCCATACATTTCCAGAAAGCTAAAGAACGCAAGATTTGGACACTCGTAGCAAAAGTTATGGTATTTTGTAGTGTTCTGTCCAGAAAACCCGACGCGAATTCGATGTTTCGTTAACTAGCTCGGTAGGGGCAATAGATGGCAGATTCAGAACAGCCCCTCAACTAGGTTTAGTTGGGTAATTTAATTACCTTTCCAGAAAGTCTAAGAACATCTTATTTGGACTCCTGTACCAATAAATATGGATTTTTGAATTTGACTATCCACCGAGGGGACAGATCGACGTTTAGGAATTTAGGGATGGGATCGAGTTAGATGTTTTTGCGAGTTTGTGGTTGTTGTTATATAGTTTGTTTTGGTCCGCTGTTGTGTCTTAGCGCATGCTATAATTATTCTTGGTGGTGGACTGGTACCGGGGCAGCACCTTCTGCACATCCCTCGTTCTTTCGCGGTTAAGGCAAGTATAATGATGGATATAATATATATTATTGAATGGCAATGTTTGATATATATTATGAGTACTTGTATGTTCATGATTGTGGTGATGGCACAACTGGTAATATTCATGGTTGCTAGAGATATGAATTACGTGTTATTCATGGTTGTTTGTCTATAGTTATGAGATTTTGGAGTATGAATAGGTTATTCATATGCAATGTTGTTATGGATGCATGTTTGTATTACTTTGAGAATTCATACATATGCATCATGTTGGCTTATTGAAGTCTTGGTCATGTGATGATCAAGCAACTTGAGGTCCCCGCCATGTTAATGACGGGTTAAAGGTCCCCATGCTTGAAGAGCATGGGCTTAGGTCCCCATACACGTGAGTATGGGCAATGGTCCCCTGCATCAGATGGTATGTGCATGGGTGTGCATCGACGGTGCACACTTTGCATTACCGTAAAATGCAAAAGGAAAGAGAAGGAAAAGATCATGTTGAGCATATTGCATAGCATGCGTGTGTAAAGTGATTGATATGTGGTTTTGTGAAGTATATAGTTGATGAGTTACATGCTTGTATGTCGTTGATGCCATTTATTATATTTGTTGAGTCTTTGGACTCACCTCTTGTTTTTGTTGTGCTTTTAGGTACCACTTGCAAGAACAAGATGCATGGGAGGGAGTAGGATTGCTTTGGATGCACTCACTACCACACATTCTTTTAAAGATGATTATCATTTAGATCGTACCTTAATAATAAGCAAACTGCTTAAGGATTAATTTTGGCTATGCTTGAATGCATTGGATTATTTGTAATAATGAGAGTGGTAAATTTTGATTATGCTTGCTTATGCTTTAGCTGAATAGATTATTTATGAATGCTTTAATAAACTTTGGATGTTGAGATATTGATAATAATATATGCATATGTTGGAACCTCCGGTATACTTAGTTATACAAAGGAGGGTCTGCCGAAATTTAGAACTATGCCTTATGTTTAAATGGTTATCATGTTTATTTAGTAGCATTCCAGGCCCTAGTTGGGTTAGGGTGTTACAGCTATTGCTACAGTTTGCCATATTGCAAACCGTGTCTTCTTGAGACCATCTTTGGGCAAGACTTCTTATGAGCTTTGATTTGGTAGAAAACCCTCTGTCTCTCACTTTCGAGTCTTTGTATCAAAGTGTTTTATTCTCAAGACAGGGAACCTAGATAAATTTGAATCAAGGACTTGTGATTATTTATTTCTGGGTTATCCTGTTCATTCGAGGGGTTTTCGGGTTTTTAATGTTGAAACTAACATTGTCAAGGAGACATGCAATGTCACTTTTGATGAGACTAGTCCTGGAGCTAGATTCGATGTTTCAGGTGACTTATAGGTGACAGAGAGCATTTTTGTTGAAGAAGATGAGGATGAACTTGACACTACTCCTCCACCTGTTGCTGATGTTCCTATCCAAGCTGTTCAAGCTCCAGAACCTGCTACAACTGCTTCACCTCCAATTGAGGTTCCTGCTGCATCATCTTCATCAGCAGTACCTGCGGAGGTTGAGGAGATGCTATCTCCCCCAGGCGCTCCACTGCACATTCAGAAGCAACATCCTCCGGATCAGATGATTGGTAATCTTCATGAGGGAGTCACTCGCTCCAGGTATCATGATCCGAGTATTTTCTCTCACTCTGCATTTGTAGCTTCTTTTGAACCCCGCAATATATCACATGCTTTATCTGATTCTAGCTGGGTCAATGCCATGCATGAGGAGTTTGAGAATTTTGAAAGAAATAAAGTCTGGAACCTTGTAGAACCTCCTAGTAGTCATAATGTTATAGGAACCCGTTGGGTGTTTAAAAATAAACAAAATGAGGATGGTTCTGTGGTTAGAAATAAGGCTAGATTGGTAGATCAGGGTTTTAGCCAGGTTGAGGGGTTAGATTTTGATGAGACCATCGCTCCTGTTGCTAGACTAGAAGCCATTCGCATTCTACTTACATTTGCTGCATCTAAAGGTTTTAGGTTGCATCAAATAGATGTTAAGAGTGCCTTTCTGAATGGTTTTATAGAGGAGGAAGTGTGTGTTAGGCAACCCCCTGGCTTTGAGAATCCCAAACACCCTGATCGTGTTTTTAAGCTATCTAAAGTTTTGTATGGTCTTAAACAAGCCTCTAGAGCCTGGTATGATAGACTTAAGACCTTCTTGCTTAAGAATGTTTTTGAAATGGGAAAAGTAGATAAGACTCTTTTCATTCTTTGGCATGGCAATGACTTCTTGCTTGTTCAGATTTACGTTGATGATATTATCTTTGGTGGTTCTTCTCATGCTCTTGTTTCCAGTTTTTATGAGACCATGTCTAGGGAATTTGAGATGAGTATGATGGGAGAGCTCAATTATTTTCTGGGGCTACAAATCAAGCAATGCAAGGAAGGGATCTTCATCCATCAGACGAAGTACACCAAGGATCTGCTCAAGTGCTTCGAGATGGGTGACTGCAAGCCGATCGCCACTCCCATGGCAACCTCGACTGCTTTGGATCCAGATGAGGAAGGAGAAGCTGTGGATCAACACGAGTACCGCAGCATGATCGGCTCTCTTCTGTATTTGACGGCCTCAAGATCGAACATCCACTTCGCGGTCTGCCTCTGTGCGAGGTTTCAGGCGTCTCCGAGGACTTCACATCGCCAAGCCATTAAGCGCATCTTCAGGTATTTACACTCTACCCTCCAGTATGGCATTTGGTTTTCCTGTTCTTCTTCGTTGTCCATTCGGGGGTTTTCTGATTCTGATTTTACGGGCTGTCGGCTAGATAGGAAGAGTACCTCTGGCACTTGTCATTTCTTAGGCACTTCTCTTGTCTCTTGGTCTTCTAAGAAGCAGTATTCTATTGCACAATCCACTACTGAAGCTGAATATGTAGCTGCTGCTAGTTGCTGTAGTCAGATTTTGTGGATGGTGTCCACTCTTAAGGATTTTGGGTTAAACACAAAAAGATGCATATGAAAAATACAAAAAGATGCATTGTAATATAAGCTTTTCTACTTATCTTTTAAAATTGATGAAGCTTTGTTTATTACCCTTTGGAGCTTTAGTATTTCAATCCTTGCTCAATGTCATGTCTAGTTCTTTGACTTGCTAGAATTATCATGCTTTCACATGTGTAGCTAAGTCTTTGCTGATTAAGCTAGAACTCTAAAACAACTTGAACTAAAACTGCAATTTGTGGATGTTTTAGCTAGTTACGCAATTAGTGCTCCTTTTGTGACATTGGCCTTGTCAAAATTGCTTTGTTAGCTCTTGAATCTAAAATTGATCATTACTTGAGTTTCTTGTTCTTCTGAGAATCTAAAAACTGCTATTGTGCAAAATGAAAAATAAAAAATTAATTTCAAGATTGTCTTGTGCTTAAATTGTGCCAAACTACTCTCACGAGACTGCATGTCAATGACATGAACTTGGAGATAGTTTGATGATCCAGACGATCTCATGGGGACTGCTTGTCAAAATTGACATGAACCTCAAGATTTGTCGCCCTGATAGAAGCTTAGGAAGAGTTTGTGGATGGCTCCTAGTCTAGGATCTTTTTTACTATGATATACCTTTAATCAACTTATGGTCGAAGCTTAGAAAGAGTTTGTGGATGGCTCCTAGTCCAGGATTTTCTTCTCTAAGTTAGATCATTAGTCAACTTCAATATTCATTGCAAATGAAAAAATGTTGAAAAATGGGCGTTTGAGAAATTTGAGTAAAATGATTCAATTCAGGACCTGTTTGTCTTTTAATATGGTCATTGTTAGTTTTTTGATCTCACATTGACATTTTGACATGGCCAGTATCATTTTAGGATCCCTGTTGATGAACTTGCTAAATTTGAAGCTTTGCTTAAATTGATAAAATTCATTGCATTACATTGAGCCATCTAGTTTAGCTTTGATATATATGTCTTAACATGATCTTGCTAGCGCCTTCAGGCTTGATATGCTCTTGTGCAATATTAGAAATGCTAGCTTGTTCTTTTGGGTAATCTCCAAAGCTTCTTGTACTCAAAAATTAAAAAATACAAAAATAAAGCCACTCCATTGAATCTCATGCATGCTCCTTCTTATGCTTTTTCCTCTATTTTGCATTTGTTATCTCTGGACGAGAGGAAGACGTGATTCCTTGATGACTCCATTGTCAAAGGGGGAGAAGAAGTAACAAAAATATTTGAAATGGGGGAGCCCTTTGGAGAAAATTGGAGAATTTGAAATTTTCTGAAATTTGAGGATCATAGTGAGGGGGAGTTTCTTATTTGTATTCTTATGGTCTTATTGTCATTTCTGAACTTGAATTGCAATTCTTGCAACCTCACAATGATCAAAGGTCAATTTGAACAATTGTTCTTTCACATGGACCTCAAGTGAGATCTTGACTCTTTTATGGAAAATGAAGCTTTCTCGCTTTCTTTTGCCTTATCTCACTTGCCTTTACTATTCTGAAGCCAACTTGGTCATTTCCTTTACTTTTTCTTGCATTTGGACCAAGTTGTGTCTTTGCGCGAAAACATGAGTTCTTTTCTTTTCAAACCTCAAAATTTGCATTTTTGGGAAATTGCCAATGTGTTCATCAAGGGGGAGATTGTGGATATCATGGGGATATGCTCATGATCTTAGGATGATGTTACAATTGGCAATGGTATTGAGAGTTTGTTTGAAACAATCGTTTTCAGCAAAGTTTAGGATTTTCAGTAGTACCGCAAGTGAGGAAGCAGTATTACCGCAGAGCGGTATGACCGCAAGTAAGATGGCGATACTACCGCAGCGCAGTAATACCGGATCTTAGATGGCGGTATGCATTTTCCAGAGAACGTGTTTTCTTGGATTTTGGTCTTGATTGTGAAGCTGATGCGACCCTAGATTATTGAGCGGATTATCAAGAAGTAAGCGGTAGTACCGGCCATTGCATGGCGGTAGTACCGATTCTGTTGTGAATGTTTGCCGACTTGGTAAAATGGTGTTTCGTTAGGTCAAGTTCATGGGTTTCAGTGCATATGTGTTGCATGATGCATGTTCTGACTAACGTGGGTCAAGTTGCGAAGAACTTGTTCCCAGAATCGATTTCTTGGTCTATTGTTGTGCAGGTTGCTTGGAGGTCAACGACAGTCAACGGCGTGGATGATCGGGACTAGGCTTGGAGAGCTGAGGTCCAGAACGATCGAGGATGCCGGGCGAGGCCAATGGAGTCAAGCATGGTGCATAATGGACATGGGTGACCGAACGGGCAGTTCGGTGCGACGGGTTAGATCAAGTGGCGTAGCGGTCGGTGCAAGTGCCATGGTGGTTTCGGTGGGAGCCGGATAGGAGAGACTTGCCGACATGACGAGAGCCGCTGGATCAGCCTACACGTGGCGAAGCATGGAGGTGCTTCACATAGTTTGGACTCGGTCTTCGAAAAAGATCGAGAAGGGGTATTTTGGTAATTTTACGAAATACCGCCTTGGTGACCTTTTGCTAATCCGCAGCGCAAGATGGCGCAAGGTGAAGCAGATTAGGTCAAGAGATGATGAAGACGACGCTTTAAAATGTGTGCATGTGTGACCCGTTTGTGTGTGAGCCTTAACGGGAGCCCATTAGGGTTCAATCTTCGAGAAGGTCTAAGCCTCCACTATAAATTGAGAAGGGTGGTGGCTACACCCCCTTAACCCTTTCATTATTGAAAACCCTAGTTTTGCTTTTGTGCTTAGGGAGAAGATAGTTGGAGGCTAGGGTTCTAGAGAATTGGATTTGATTTCGTGCTCATGTATTGAGTCTTTGTCCTCCATTAATGGAGTGGCTGTAAACCAATACCATATCAAATCAATCCAAGGAAAGATTGCTCAAGGATGTGTCTCTTTGCTTTCCTTCTCTCTATTTGATGATTTTGAGTCTTTCTTTGATTCACGAGTTTTCTCTTGGTTTCCTCTCTTAATCTAGCTTGCTGTGACATGTGCGAACACATCTAGGATCATCTTGATCATCAATCACCCACGAGCAAGTCTCTAGATCATATTTCATTTTTAACTCAGTTTTGGAGCACCCTTCATTCGAACGAAAAAAGGTCAGAACTTTGGCAAGTATCTTCACGATCGCTGCATGGAATAGGTTCCTGACATCCTTAGGAAGGTGTGTTTCAAGTTTCGTGAAGTTTGGAGTTACGGATCAAAAGTTACATCAATTTTTGATTTCATTTTCGGCTGTTTACTATTCATTCGCCTGTTTTTACAGTTCACTGCGGTACAACCGGCACTATTCATCCAGTTGTTCCGATTTTCGGTATGACCGGCACTGTCCATCCGGTACAACCAGTACTGTTCATCAGTACGTGTTTTTGTTTTTGGTCGTTTCTTTGGGGGTTTGAAGAGGATTCAGTGCAAGTCTTCCGCTATGCTTATATATATTAATCTTCGTAGTTCTCATAGCTATTGGAGTCAATATCATGTTTGAATCCGATCAAAGCAAAAAATAGATAGTACTCCTATTCACCCCCCCCCCTCTAGTCACCGTTTCGGTCCAACAAAGTTATTTCCACTTGAAGCTGGGGGGCTAGATAAAGAGGATCTAATAATCCTCATTTATTTATTTATCTGTAATTCTTATTATAGATATTAATATCTTCATATTAGTCTTAAGTATACCCCTTAATGTTTATAAGGCAGAGGTTAAGCTACTTGGCTGTAAACCACTTCATGGTCGTAAGTCTTCCTACGACCATGGTATAGTCGTAAGCCTTCCTACGACTATCGAGCAGTCGTAAGATCTTTTACGACTTGGTTGGCTTCGACCAGCCTGGCTTCAACAACCCTGTAATTGATAAGGCTTGCTGACTTGTGGGTCTAATCAGTTATGGAATATTATGCGCCATGTTTAACACATGGGGTACTTAATATACGTTGTTACTCTCCGTGAGTAACCGCATAAATTACTTCTGTCTCTGACAACAACTGACAAGGAACATGGGGGTGCCACATTCCTAGCAACAACTTCCATCTAGTGGTTGGTCAATTGGAACATTGGGATGTCTCTTCGTCTGGAGCAACTGCCACCTCTTCATACATTATATAAGGTTGAAGTCAGAAGGCAGAGAAGGACAGACGCAATCTGGAGTACAAGCCCTAGTCTTTCTCTTGATTGTAACCAGCATACTCAATATAGCCACACAGGAGTATGGTTGTTATTCTCTTCGGAGAAGGCCCGAACCTGTATAAAATCCCTGTGTAATTATCTGCGTGATTCTTATTTAGGAGAGCCCCCGAATCAAATAATCATACGTAAGATCGGTTCTTGATCACCAATAGTATGCAAGCTTCAGAAATCCATCTATGGACTAAAGTAAGTATCTCAGAGTTGGAACATTCGTTTTGATGAAGTAGTCAAAGGGTTTGACTTCATCAAGAACGAAGAAGAACCTTGTGTTTACAAGAAGGTTAGTGGGAGCAAGCTTGTGTTTCTGATATTGTATGTGGATTACATACTACTGGTCGAAAATTATATTCCAATGCTTGAATCTACTAAAGCTTCATTAAGAAATAGTTTCTCAATGAAAGATTTAGGAGATGCGGCATATATTCTTGGTATAAGGATCTATAGAGATAGATCTAAAAGACTAATTGGATCAAGCCAGGATATGTACATAGACAAGGTGTTGAAACAGTTCAATATGCAAGATTCCAAGAAAGGTTTCTTGCCCATGGCGCATGGCATTAATCTTAGCAAGAGTCAGTGTCCAACGACCACTGATGAGCAAGACAAAATGAGTAGAATCCCATATGCTTCGGCTATAGGATCTATCATGTATGCCATGCTATGTACATGACTAGATGTGTCGTATGCTCTAAGTGTTACGAGCAGATATCAGTCGGATCCAGGTGAAAGTCACTGGATAGTAGTCAAGAATATCCTTAAGTATTTGAGAAGGACTAAGGACGCATTCCTTGTTTATGGAGGTGAGAAAGAGCTGATCGTAAATGGTTACACCGATGCAAGCTTCCAAACTAACAAGGATGATTTCAGATCACAATCAGGGTTTGTGTTTTGTTTGAATGGAGGAGCAGTAAGCTGGAAGAGTTCCAAGCAGGGAACAGTTGCTGATTCTACAATAGAGGCTGAGTACGTTGCAGCTTCGAAAGCTACAAAAGAGGTTGTGTGGATTAGAAAGTTTATTTATGAACTGGGTGTGGTTTCTAGTGCTTCCAGTCCAATGGATCTCTATTGTGATAATAGTAGAGCCATTACACAAGCTAATGAGCCTAAATCGCATCAAAAATCTAAGCACATTCTTCAACGATATCACATCATTCATGAGATCGTTGAGAGAGGTGATGCGAAGATATGCAAAGTGCACACGGATTTGAATATTTCTGATCCGTTGACAAAGCCTCTCCCACAACCTAAGCATGAGGCGCACACAAGAGCAATGGATATAAGATGCCTATACGATTTACTCTAGTGCAAGTGGGAACTGTTGGTGATATGCCCTAGAGGCAATCATAGATATAATTGTATCATGTCTATGTTTATAAGTTATTAAATAAATGTTATTTTGTCCCTTGAATGAATCATTGGTTATAAAGATTAACAAGTATGTGACTTGTTGGTGAAACTCTTTTAACTTATATGATGTTGTTCTAAATATATCTCTGGTCGGAACACTAATGACTTATCGACCAGCACATGTATTGATTGACGACCATGTTTCACCGGTCATGGATATAGGGATATCGAATCAATAATGTAAACACATGTTAGAGAATATGGGGTTGGATTGACCCACCTTGAGACACTGTTGAGATTGTTATGATTTTATGTGGCGTCAGTTGGTCTCAAGCAATGATGATGTATAATCCTTAGACCTGAGATCAGCATGGTTTCCTACATGTGTAATAGTGCACTTAGGGGTTGTCAAACGCTACTCCGTAACTAGGTAGTTATAAAGGCAGCTTTCGGGCATACTATGAAACATGCGGAGGAATGCGACTGATCGGATATGGGATTTGCCCCTCCTAACATAACAAGAGAGATATCTCTGGGCCCCTCGATGTGGTCGGATAAAAAAGTGCATTGCCATGCCACTAGTGGTCGAAGTGTTCGACCACGTGAAGTTATCCGACACTTGATCGAGAAAGTATTGAAAGTTATCCGACATAATATCTCACCTGGAGTTCAACCAGATATCATGAGGCAAAGGGAGAATACACGAGAAGGTCTTTCAGTTCGATAGTCGTATGAAGATACGAGCTGGTCATAGGCTGGTCGAACATAATCACTCAGTGGTCGAAACCTGATTGTAAGGAGTTATGAACTGGTCGAAACCAGATATGAGCTAATCGTATAGAGATACAAGCTGGTCGTTAGTGATAAGGATCTGGTCGTAGATCATATTGCTTTAAGGTTCGTCCGATATAATTCGTGCGTATTTGGGAATCGTTATGTCCTGCTAGGAGCTGCTAACGACTCGTGATCGGAATGGAGTTTTCGAATCACAACCGATTATGCATGAACCTAACGAGTCACACACTTAACGGATTAGAACAAATGTGTTCGGATAGAATGCGTCGTGGGCACTATACAATGAGATGATTGTGGCTATGGGTAAGAGATAGACGAAGGATAACGTGAGTTGCTCCACCGAAACTCTAGTCGCCATCTTTTCAAGAGAGCCATACCGTGCGACTTGGTGCTAGCACAACGGCGTACGGAGTTCCTTCCCTAGATGTGTGGATACCGTAGAGGCGCTACTACGGTTGTTGTTGCGCTTGAGGACGATTTGCGATCTTCACAAGGAACTGCAGAGGTTGCTGAAGGAGACGATCGACTTGCGAGGACGCTGAACAATGAACTACGACCACTGCATCGATATACTCGACGTAGGACGATCGACTATGACCACTACATCGACGCGCTCTTTGTTGGATCAGGCTGCTCCAACCTTTTTTCGCTGCACTGTGCGTCTGATGGTAACGATTTATGATCTTTTGCTCTCAAGACGTCCTAATTTACATGATAGAATTTTTGAATTACTAGTTTATGTAGCCTATCCGTATCCCTTCCGTTACCACGAGCTAATCTCAATGAGCAATTCTGGCGCCGCATGCTGGAAACTCTCAGCAACCTAGTACGCCTGAATCCTTCTGCCTACGGTGGACACCAATGGGACCTTATTAGCAAAGGCCATCCTTACTATTTTAAGTATGGGGATGGCCCTCTATTTCGATGCTACGAACGTCGTATAGCTGTGCCGCCGATGCAGCAGGAGATAGATTGTATTGGTTCGGTTGATTGATTCAAATGTAACCGAACTGTACATGTCTGTTGTTGCCACTGTAGCTCATATGGGATAGACTCTGTTTGACAGAGATTGTTTGTTCGACAGAGATTGATTCCCTCATTTGATTGTAACTGTTATATCTTAACTCTTGTATGAGTATAAAAACGTGATGAACTCACCTGAGTTCTTTGCGGCAAACATAAAGTTTTTCGATGTCGCCGCCATGACAAATCCCTAATGGCTTCAGGGTCTTTTCTCTGTAACAGTAGCACTATAAATACCAGTGTACGTTATGTTGCGAAAGGAGAGAAGTCGAAACAAAAAGAGGAAAAAGTAGTAGAGCATGGTTACACTTGCTGAGGAAATGTCGCTAGTGTATCCAGTCCCATCGATTACCTCATAAGAGATACATAATGTACCGGAAGTAAAAATGAATACAGAGATGGGAAACTCCTTCTTTCTCTTTATTTCTTCTCTGATCAACAGTACGTACAATACAGATGGGAACCCCTATATATAGACTAAGGTGGATGAGGAGCCCACATGGGCCAAGGCTGCACTGCCCAAGCCTAGGTTTCCCAACACTCCCCCTTGGGTACTCATCTGATATGTTCATGTCTCGTTAAAATTTCACAAAAATCCAGTGAAAATTTTTTTTAGAGAAAGAGTACAGGATACTTGTTCTGCTGCGCTGCACGAATTGCCTCATTAAAAATCTTAACCAAGAAACTTCAAGAAAACTCGTCAAGGGAAAAAGTGTACAATCCACCCAATTTCATTTAATCTTAAGGATTTATTCTTTGGGTACTCGATCTTCGTGATTAAGTTTCAATAATGAGTTCGTGAAGATTCTTCTCCTGAATTCTGCACTTCTCTAAGTCTCATCATTCCAATTCCACACATGCACCTTTTAAAGTTAGATACTGGAAGTGACTTAGTGAATAAATCTGCAAGATTTTTACACTGTAGAGATCTTCTAAGGTTCCAATGATATTCAGATCATCTACATACACTGTGATTATACAAAATCCATTCTAGGATTATCGTATAAATACATAGGGACAATCTTCATTGTTCGTGTAGCCTTTCTTACATACAAAGTCGCTCAAGCGATTATACCACATCATGCCTGATTGCTTGTCCGTACAGTGATTTTCTGAGTTTCACACTATAGAGATTTCTATTTGCTCTGTTTTGATTTAGGATAGGGATACCTTCAGATACCTTCAAATAAATATCCAAATCCAAATTTCCATAAAGGTATGCAGTTACCACATCCATCAATTTCATTTCTAAAATCAAGTTTACTGCCATTGAGATTAAATATCTAAAGGTAACTCCGTTCATGACTAGGGAATAGTTTTCTTCATAATCAACTCCTAGACGTTCAGTGAAACCTGGTGCAACGAGCCTTGCTTTATATCTTACAACTTCATTATTTTCATTTCTGTTTCGAACAAACACCCACTTATGCCCTACGGGGTACACATGGGGAGGAGTGCGGCTTACAGGCCCAAACACCTCTCTTTTATTCAGAGATAATAATTCAGTTTCTATTGTCTTCCTTCAATCTTTCCAATCTGATCTTTTCTTAATTCATCAAGCGACACAGGCTCTGGATCAAGATCGATGATTGTGTCAATTTTCTTTGTAAAATAAATGTTGACATTGGTTGTTGTCCTATTCATAGACTCTCTCGTCGTCACATAGTTTATAGCTATTTCTTCATGGGGGCAATTCTTCTAATGCTTCTACTTGCTTACTACTACTTCCAATTACAGGGGAAAGTCTCTTTAGTTTTTTAGCACACATCCTTGCTGGTTTTTCTCTCCATGGGAATGCTCAAATCTGGTATGCCTTTTTCTAAAGGTGTCATACTAGTTCTGGGGAACTTCGGTGATCGACTGTGTCAAGTCCTTCTTATCCTTTTCCACTAGGTGTCCCCGGTTACTTGGGATTCCAAGGGCCGGAGTTCTCGTCCTTTTCTGAGGCATCTGGATAGGATTAGGGATACCTTCAACTTTTTTCGGTATTTCGCCCCTCTCCAGTGCATTGTGTGCAGGCACATGCTATTTGGTCACGCTCTTCAAATCACTAAAGTGGTCAGGCAGTTGATTTGCTAATGCTTGCAAATCAATGATCTTTTGGAACTCTATTTGCTTCACTAGTGCGTGGGTCATGTGCATGGATTCCTGTAGCTTGCCACGTTATTTCCTGACATTTTTCATCAAGGGGTTGATTTCCTCTCCCTAATGATGAGAAACTATCGTCATCAAATATTCTATCAACGAAGTGGGCAGTATGCAAATCTCTAGTCATGGGGTCCAAATACCTAATTATGGATGCTGTCTCATAACCAATGTATATCCCAGACTTTCGAAGAGGGCTCATTGCAATTCGTTGTGGTGGTGATATAGGTACATAAACCTTGCAACCAAATATGCAAAGATGAAAAAAAAATTGGTGCTGACCCTTACGCCAGTTGTATAGGCGAATGGATGTTATATGCTGATGGTCTAAAGTTGATAGGAGTAGCTGTGTGTAGGACTGCGTGTCCCCAACATGTAGTTGGTAAATTACAATTCCACAAAAGTGGTCGGGCAATAAATTTAATTCTTTTAATTAATACATCTGCTAGTCCATTCTGGGTGTGGACATGTGGTATGGAATGCTCAACTTTAATTCCCATTACCATGCAATAATCATGAAATGCCTTCGAAGTAAATTCTTCGGCGTTGTCCGTTCTGATGGACTTCACATGATGATCAGGAAAATTATTTTTAATTTTAATTATCTACGAGATTAGCTTTGCAAAAGCATTGTTTCTCGTAGACAATAAATATACATGCGAACATTTCAAGGAATCATCGATGAGCACCATAAATATCTAAATGGTCCTGACAAGGGCTGTATAGGATCGCAAATGTCTAGCTGGATACGTTCTAGGAATGCAGGGATTTCATCCTTCACTTTCAGAGCAGAATGTCTAGTAATTAATTTCCCGATGGCACATGTAGGGCACACAAAATCTTCCTGATTCAGGAAATTCTTTTCATCTATATTATGTCCCTGTGAATTGTTAATTATATTTCTCATCATCCTAAGACCTGGGTGGCCTAATCTATCATGCTAGAGACAGATACTACTGCAGAAATGCTAATACTAGACGTCTGATCACAGACGGTTCATCGAAACCGCTCAGATAAACACAATCTCGACGGTTTTGTTTACCCACCGCCGTGTTATTCTCCACGCTAAAAACCGCTCAGGAAGATGTCATATCACGACGGTTCATGTTTGAACCGTCGTGAAGTATCACGAGCGGTTCTAACCAAAACCGCTCAGGATACTTCACAGACGGTTCCAAATATGAACCGTCTGTAATATTATTGCAATATCACGATTTGTTTTTGTTAAAACCGTCGTGATAATTAACTCATCATATATATATATATATATATATATATATATATATATATATATATCTCCCGCCAACAAAGTCTTCTTGATCTCCATCTCTGGCGCCACGGTAGGTCCATCGCCGCCTGCGTCTTGCGGTTTGAGTATCGCCTCACCATCGAGCGGCTACCGTCCATTTCAGCTATATATCGCCGAGGAGCTTGCCGCCGTCGCTGTGTTCACCGATCGACGACCAGCCGCGCACCTTGGACCTTCCTCGACTTTCATTGACACCTTCCTCGTGATCGAGGTGAGATACTAGAGCATAAGCATCCTTTAATTTGAGTAGTTTCAGGCGTTTACGCCGAAATCGCTAGTTTCAGGCGCCTCCACGGGACATCACCGTTGGTTCGCCTCAAGCGACCTTAGGGCCGAGCCACGACTATTATAGCAATGCGATGTCACCCCTAAGCCCAGTTTGAGCTTCAAATCCTACTGTTTTTAATTGTTTAGTTAATAAACTAACGAGTCTATGACATGTGGGACCGCCATAGATTTTATAAATAAAATCATGAAATAAAAAATGAGTCTCTGACAAGTAGGGCCCACATGTAAGTTAATAAAATACGAAAAAATGTAAAAATGAAAAAAGCGTAATTAAACCTCAGAAAATACGCTTTCGAAAGTCATCACCCTTTTATTTATTTTCAGGGTTTTCAATACGAACCGTGTGATGGACGAAAAGCCGATGTACACCGAGAACCGTGTGAGTGAAGAGTACATTAATGGTGTGTCTGCTTACAAGAGCTGCCGAGGAGGATATGTTGAATAAGGGGGTGGAATATATGTACTGTCCATGCATTGACTGTGAGAATCTGAAGATGTTTAACAACCGAGCGCAGATCGAAGCACACTTGATTTGAAGGGGTTTCAAAAAGGGTTATACATGTTGGACCAGTCACGGTGAAGAGCATATTATACAGGAAGTCAACGATATGCATATTATACAGGAAGTCAATGATATGCCATCAAATGATGTTGATTGTGGTTCCGATTCGGATAGGCCGCACGATGACAATCTAGATCGAGATGCCATGATGCGTAAGGAACCGTGATGAGAGGGAGTATGTTCAATTCCGGGCGTGATGGAGGACTCAGAGAAACCTTTGTTCCCTGCCGCAAGTCGAATACACAAGGTTGTCATCCGTGCTTAAACCGCTGAAATTGAAGGCAAGCAACGGTTGGTTCGACAAGAGTTTCACTTGAGTTGTTAGGTCTCTTAGCGGACATGCTTCAGAGGGAAACGAGTTGCCCAAAACCACCAACAAAGCCAAAAGGTTCTTTGTCCATTGGGAATGGAAGTAGAAAGAATACATGCATGTCCGAACGATCAGATCCTCTACCGTAACGAGTATACAAACATGCATGTATGTCCGTGTGCAACGATTCGATACAAGCGTAGAAGCAATCGATGACGACGAGGAATCGAGGTGAAGAAAGGACCTCTGCTAAGGTGGTGTGGTATCTTCCTGTAATTTCCCGCTTGAAGCGGTTTTTGCAAACCCAAAGAATGCAAAATCTGTTGTATTGGCACTCAGAGGAGTGTAAGAATGACGGAAAGTTAAGACACCCTACCGATTCCGCCCAAAGGAGAAACATCGATAGGAGGTTTGCAGACTTGAAAAGGAACCGAGAAATATAAGGTTTGGATTGAGTATAGATGGAATGAATCCTTTCGTAACATGAGCAAATGACATAGCACTTGGCTCGTGATGCTCAGATCTACAACCTTCCTCATTGGTTGTGTATGAAGCGGAAGTATATTTTGTTGTCGATACTTATCCAAGGGCCAAGCAACTGGGAATGATATTGATGTGTACCTAGCACCATTGATGGAAGATCTAAAAATACTGTGGATTGAAGGGTGCAGTATGGGATGCGTATAAACGAGAGAACTTCACTATACGTTCCTTGTTGTTCTCGCACCATAAATGATTATCCCGCCTTGCTAATCTGTCGGCCGAGTACAAAAGGGCCAAAGCACATACTCACCGCTTAGATGATACCGAGAGTGTGTGGTGAATCACTCGTGCAAAACCGTGTACATGCGTCATCGTAGGTTCCTTCGAGGGCTCACCCATACCGCAGATGAAGAAACAATTTGATGGAGAGAAGGAGGACAGTTCAGCTCCAAGGCATTTAAGCGGAAAAGAGGTCTGTGATATGGTTAAGGATTTAGATATTGTGCTTGGAAAGGGATGTAAATCGAGGACAAGTAAGAAGAACATGTGGAAGAAGAGATCAATATTTTGGGACTTACCTTATTGGGAGCACCTAGAAGTTCGCCATCGCATCGACGCCATGCACGAGAGAAAAATGTATGTGATGACTTGATTGGTCTCTTACTGAACATTCGTGACAAAACAAAGGATGGTGTCAACGCACGGCTTGACTTGGTTGATATGGACATCAGACCTGAGTTAGCACCAACAAGGACCGATAAAGGATGAACGTACCTTCCCCCTGCTTGTTACACTCTGTCCAAGGCCGAGAGAACCGAACTGTGCCGGTGCTTGCATGGTGTGAAAGTTCCGTCCGGTTACTCCGCCAACATGAAGAAACTTGTTTCGATAAAAGATTTGAAGTTAATTGGCATGAAGTCTCATGATTGTCATGTGTTGATGACACAAATGCTCCCTATTGCAATTAGAAGTATTTTGCCGATCAAGGTCCGAGAGACAATCATGAGGTCAGGTTATTTTTAACACAATTGCTCGAAGGTCATCGATCCCGGGACTAGATGCTCGCAGACGAGGTGGTGACGACTCTATGTGATCTTGAGATGTATTTCCCTCCGTCATTTTTCGATATCATGGTCCATCTCATTGTTCATATTGTGAGGGAGATAAAGATGTGCGGGCCGTGTTCCTACGTAGCATGTACCCGCTCGAGAGGTTCATGGGAATTCTCAAGTCATATGTACGGAATCGATCTCGCCAGAGGGCAAGATCGCCGAAGGTTATGCAACCGAAGAGGTCATTGAGTTCTCGCCGATTACATGGCTCAGTCAAACCGATAGGTGTGCTTCGATCTCGCCATGAGGGGAGGCTCGAGGGTATCGGACCATCGGAAGGAAAGCAATCACTCCAAATATGGATGCGTATGCTCAAGCCCATTTCACGGTCTTGCAACACATGGTGAAGTGTCCTCAGATATCGACCAAAGACAAGGACGTGCCGCAATGTAATCCGGTGCGGTCGGATGTTTGGATCACGAGACAATACAATGCAGCGGTTCAACCAATGGTTGAAGGAGCGACTTGCTAGGAGCTCGTCAAGTGATATGCCGACATGGTTGGCAAAAGGGCCAACATTTACAGCTTGTAACATGGCGAGGATACGACATAAATGGGTACACATTCTATACGCAGCTCGTGATATAAAAAGCACTAACCGTAACAGCGGTGTCCGTGATAGATGCATTCAAGATCGATGGGTCGAGGAGCTCCTACTATGGGCAAATAGAGGAGATATGGGAGCTCGACCACGTGCTTTTCAAGACCCCCTATTTCAAGCCGTTGGGTCCATCTCCCATAGGTGAAGGTCGATAAGCACGGCATCACTACCGCGGAACCTCGAACGTGTCGAATACAAAGACGAACCATTCGCATCTTGGCTAACCAAGTTGTTCAAGTCTTCTATGTTACCGACCCGCAAATAAGAAGCGCCACGTAGTTCTTCATGGAAAAAGGAGGATTGTCGGAGTTGAGAATGTAGTGGACGAGGAAGAATACAATCAATTTGACGAGTTGCCTCCTTTCGAAATGGCATAAGGGTCGAGGAAGAAGAACGTGTTAAACTAGCTACATACGCGTCGATCATCATGAAGGGATAATTTTAAAGATTAATTGAACAATGTGTGTATATGTATGTACGCTCGATGAATGGTTAATTTTAGTTCATTTGAGTTAATTAATTGATTTGTACCGTGAAATGGATGTGATTGTTTCTCAAATGAATGTGAATTGATGTATATACATGTACTTGTTGTCTTTTTCGCTTGTTTCAGAGGGCATGGCTAGCATTTCCGAGGCTAGCCAATAAATGATCTAGATATTAACCGATAC
Organism: Phyllostachys edulis; assembly: GCA_036346405.1. Taxonomy (NCBI): domain Eukaryota; kingdom Viridiplantae; phylum Streptophyta; class Magnoliopsida; order Poales; family Poaceae; genus Phyllostachys; species Phyllostachys edulis. The sequence goes on from CM070545.1 coordinate 91,302,143, forward strand.
AAAATAATATCACGCACGGTTTGAACTACAAACCGTGTCACATGTATATCATAGACGGTTGTTTATTAAAACCGCTCAGGATACATGTATATCATGACGGTTGTTTATTAACACCGCTCGTGATACATCACATATCATGCGATTTGTTGTTTATTAAAACCGCTCGTAATACATCACATCTCACGACGGTTCTAAGTTAGAACCTGCTCAGTGATAGTAGTATCACTGCACGGTTCTAATTTAGAACCGCTCTATGATGTCCATCCTATTTACATTAGGACTCTAGCTAGGGTTTGCCGCTACCGCCACTCTCAAACGATTAAGTTTCTCAACTCCTCTCGCTCCCTCCTCCCCGAGCCCGCCGCCGTCCTCGTGCCGCCTCCTCGAGCCTGGCGACTCCTCCTCGATCCTGCCGACGCCTCCTCCTCCAGGCCGCGCGCCTCCCCCGAGCCCGCCGAGCCTCCTCCTACAGCCGGCGCGCCTCCCCGAGCCCGCCGAGCCTCCTCCTACAGCCAGGCCCCCCGAGCCCACTGGCCGCGCCTCGAGCCCGCCTCCTCCTCCTCCGAGTCCGCGCCTCCCCTTCGATGCCGCCTGCTTTGCTCGATACTACTCCCTGCTTGTCCTTCTCCTCGACGCCCAAAGGAAACCAATGCCGAGTTGCCGACCCCCACACCCCTTTCCCTAACTATTTCCATCAATAATCTGTCATGGTCCTTCATGATAATTGTACTTGTTTTAGGAATTTGTATTTGTTCTAGTTAGTTATTCATATGGTATTTGTTTTGATACTGCTACTGGAATATATCGCAATGTGGTGTGGTGGGCTTGAGATGAATGCTCTGTGATGATAATAGTCTTGTACTGAAATTGTTTTGATAATCGGGTTTGTACTTGAGCTCTAATTGGAATGCTTACTCTACATCTGATAGCAATATCAAAATGTTAAATCTTAGCTTTATGCCGATTTCATTTGTTCACATGATGTTCTATTTCTTGTGAAGATGTCTTCCGCTCATTCTCGAGTCATCGCCGCCTCATGTGTCTCGATGATGCACCATCCTCTCGAACAATATCCAACCGCGTAGAAGAAGAGGAATATCGAAAAGGCCCACAGCCGATTTACCATCACGGAGGTCGATTAGTCCGGGACCCCTATCAATCTCGCCGAAGCGCCCCGTGATTCCGGAGAATGGTCGGAATAGTTGCACGGAACAGTCAAGATCACCTACGATTCGTGGAAGGTGGTGCCCGACCACTAAAAACCGCTCTTGGTTGGCGGAAATTCTCGATCGCTCGAGATCCCAGAGAACACCCGACTCGCGGCGCGACGACACGTGTTGCTACAGCGTGCAAAGCATAGAAGAACTTCAAGAGCACGCTTGTCAAGAACTACGTGGAGAAGGATCTGCCGCCTTCCACAAGTATCTATTCTTGGAAGAGTCTGGGACGAAGTTTGTGGCTAAGAAGATGACAGATGAATTTAAGAGTGAAAGTGCGGCGCACACGGCCCTCCAGCAAAAACAAGCACCCCCACGACTCGCATCACTGGTATGCGGGTAAAGCCCCGATATGGAGGATCAGAACAGCAGCAAGCGCTTGAATCTCTCCTGCTTCCCGAGATCACCGATGCGCGCTCGACAAAGGGTTATTTGCGAGGTTATGTATTGGGCCCACGGGAAGTGTACTTTCCAAACCTCAAGACTAGGAAGTGTCCCAAATACCGTAAGATATCGAACTACCTAGTTTGTAATTACTCCATAACTTCATAGGAAGTGAAATGACATGTCGGGCTATATTGCGATAACGCCGAGTGCACAATCTTCCCAAGGCTCATTCTAGGCGATAGGGAGAAGATATACTCTCATGCCCTAGGAAACAAAGTGAGCATCCGGTCGCACGAGAGGCGCTGGTGTTTTTGTTACATGGGAACAATGGTTCCAAGCGGACTCCGGATCGTACCGGAGTAGGAAGAGAGCCAAAGCCGAGCACGATGTAAAGCTACGAGAGGATCTTCGTGCATCCCTCAGAGAAGAGCTCACTGAAAAAATCAGAGAGGAGGTCATTGAAAAAATCATACAGGAGGTCACTCAATCCTTCAAATTGGAGATTCGTGCATCCGAGCAAAAGCAGATAGAGACCTTTGAGTAAAGGATTAGGGGATTGCAACTCCCAAGTCAGTTGGAAGCCCTCGCCCTACTATACCGCTTAGCCACCCAAACATCCAAGTAGCTACGCCATTCAACCCTAACCCTACCACAATAGGTGATGACAGATTTTCGTCGATGACATCCGTAATAATTATTATCTCCGAATGATCAATCCATTGATAGGCCTGTTGGAGTAGCTAATTTTGTATCGTTATGTACGAGGTGGCTACGGCGCAAGCTCCAAGTGAGATATGTCTCTGCTGTTCTAGATGCTACTTGGGGCCGTGTATCCATCCGTGTCGAGCTTTGGTGCATGGTGCAAATCTAGCGCGGGTTTCGCAAAAGTGAATGTGGACGGTGTTTGTGCCAATTTCGAGGCCGCCCCGTGAAAATTCCCCAAACGATGATGTCATGACTCTAGGGCAAGCCGTTGGAACATTCATCCAAAGGGCCCAAGCAGACATCCGCTCGAGCTACCGCCCGTGTCAACTTCACGGAATGTCCCGCAACGGCATCAAGTCCACGGACCGACCGCACCGGCTACTGCACTAACACGGCAAGGGCCTCGCTACATCACATGCATCTACACTCGTGCTCACCGACTCTTGTGAAGTCGACCTATACAAAGCGAGGCAGAAGGGCAAGGGTAAATCAAGACGATCGAGTCCTCTCCCGATATCCCCTTCTTGCCGCTGGGTCTCGAAATTAAGCTAGCGAGCCGCTGTTCGAGAAGTTAGACACCCTACCCTAGGACCGGATTGCACGGAATTGCATACATGGTACATGGAATACCCAACAAGCGGTTGATCAACGACGCCGGGTTTCACCGTCAAGTTCAAGGAGGATCATTTTAACCACGGTATCAAGACGTTATCTTCACGGTGACCTTTGACGACTTGTTTTGTCTCTTCAACCTCGACGAGCTCGACGCCTCACTCATATGATGTCGACATCGTAAGTGTGTACAATCACGGTCAATGTTCGTAATATCGATAAATGTTATATATAACTCCTAGCTTTTGTATAATAGATACATGATCTCGTGAAGCGAAAGAAGGAAATCACCTAGTAGGTTTCTAACCCACACATTGTCTTTTGAGTTAAAGCATCACGGCTAATGCAACATTCGCCGAGAATTACGTTATAGATTTTTTCATGGCTCACCGCAACAAGGACTTTATACTTTTGCCCTACAACCGTAAGTAAGTAGTGTTGCACTACCGGCTATACTTATTGATTTGTACTTTATAAGCAACACTAACTTAGGTTTAATGACCATGCCGACATACCCGTAGGTACCCATCGATTCTAATTGTAATTATACCAAAAGTAAATACGTAATATACCTAGATTCCCTACAGAGGGCCACTCACAACTTCACAACTATCCGAATTTAATCATCGTAAACACATTTCTCCATAGAAACTCTATTGTAGTCTTTCCTTCCTTTGCAATGGCTAAGGCTAACTTCTTGGAGTCACGAGGGTGTTCGACGTGTTACATGCTAGAGGATGGAATATCAAGGAAGGACACCGCACATGATGAAAAATTCCCTGTACTTGCTAGCTAGTACACATTAATCCTATATAACACTTCGTAGCAATGCCTCTTTAACTAACCAATTCTATTTTTACAAAGGCTACCAAGAAATTACCGGGCCGCAACGTCTGTGGATACTATGTTTGCCACAACATGCAACTACTCATCGGTTCCGCGATCACCAATGATCCTCAGGTTTGTCAATCTTTCAACAATTATTTCATATATACTTACCAATTTATATAAGCCCTAATTTAACCTTCCTATCGACAAAGTTGCGACCATCATTAAACTGCGTTGGAACAGAGCGAGCTCATAAAAATTCGATCACACCTTGCGCCATTCTTGAGCAGATGTGTCATAAATCCGATGGGAGTTTCCAAGGTGTAGATTGAACTTGATTGGGATAGATTGAACATAATGGTACATGTGTGTAAATTAATGTATATTAATGGTTAAAGTTAATTGATTTGTGAATTGATGTGCTTGTTTCGAAATGAATGCAATTTTGATGTGCTTCAAATGAATGAGAATTGGATGTACTTGTTTCAGAGGGCATGGCTAGCATTTCCGAGGCTAGCCAATAAATGTAAATAGATTTAGCACGTAAAGATTACACAGACGGTTCAGAGATGAAACCGCTCGTGATAGTCCACTATCACTGCACGGCTTCATCTATGCACTGCGCGTGGTAGTCGATTATCACTGACAGTTGCATCTACAAACCGCTCTGTGATAGATAGGTATTATGACGGTTGTTCAAACCGCTGTGATGACCTAATGCATTACTGACCCATAAACTCAAACGGCTCACGGAACCGTCTGTGATGGTGTTTTTGAACCGTCTGTGAAGGCCTTTTCTGTAGTAGTGAGAAGAGTTCAGAGCTTCCAAATACGGTTTTCAGGGCAATATAGGCTGCGGGTGCCTTAATATTAGTGTAGTATATCCCAGTCTCAAATGAAGGAAGTCGTTCTAATACCCCCTTTTCACTTTCTTCATGCTTTGTAATGAGCAGGTATTCCTTACCATACTCTTCTTCAGTCTCAAATGAATGAATTAAATAATATTATCCAACCATCACGAGAAATAAATTGGTTAAGGCTCTACATGAGCATACAACCATCATCCATTCAAAAGTATAATTTATTCCATCTACGCACAAAATAAAAGACATTTAAAGTCTAAGTGCATTCTGTGCACTAGACTGAATCCACCAATGATGCGGATCAACCTTTAGACGAGATTAAATCCGTGGGTTGCCCGATCTTTTATGGTGGAAATTCCCAATCAAATATGTGGAGTACGAATTACAGGATGCAATTCGCACTTGGATAGATAAATCTCACACCCGCGTACACCTCAGTACACGAACGAGAAATAGGGATAAAAGATCCAATGAGAAACTCCTAGCACCACAGCTAGAAACCCTCATGCCAGGATGAAATCCAAGATTGGAATTCACAAGAACACTCATAGAACAGGGATGAACCCTAACAGTCGAAGGTCAACGCGCACACACGTTTTAATTCATAACTCCACCCCTTACATGGCCAAAGGCCTTTGGCTTTTATAGACATAATACTCACACACACCCCCTAGGCCAACCGGCCAACTCAAACTCACGCATGCACCCACCTAGAGTCTAACATGAACACGTTACAAGATATTTGATCTTTAACTAAGACTCTATCTCTAATAACAATCCTGGTACGCCATTTTGGATTGGTGGGGTCGGACTGTAGGTGGATCCTAGCGTTGGTTCTCTGGATTTGATTTCCTCACGCTGCTTGCATGTAAACCGAACACATATACTCTTTCATTCTTTAAATTGCCTTGCCTTCAGTTGAATTAGTCATGGTGGACCCCACCCTATGTCACGTAAAGATAGAACTAACCAATTAATATTTCCTCTCGCACTGGTTGCATGCAAACCGAACACATTTGCTAATTGCCAAAACAGAAATTTGCATGCCGGTGTGCCCCATCCTAAAGCACGCAACGAAAGGAATGCGCGCACTGATAGAAAACATACTTGCGCCGGCCCCTTCCGGATTTCTTGCCTTTTATCTGCTGATATTTCCTTATCTCCTCCCGGGTCCCAATCACATGCATGCAAAGGCACCTGCACAGGCGGACGCACCACACGCACCAGGTCTTGCCCACGTGCCACTTTTTCTGGTTCTGGTTCCACGCACGCATACGGCAGTCCGTGCACCGTGAGACTCGACATGCACGCATACACCTTACGAACAGTTTTAGCAACCGCACGCATAGCCTCCTCCACGCCACTAGTCACCTTCCCATGCACAGTAAAAATTAAGGTTTCTTGGGCCGCATCAACCAAGAAGTTAGAGACTTCAGCTGTTATCTTCTCAGGGGTGACATACTCTTCCTGGGAAATCATGGCGGTGGCCGCTGAATATCAAAGAAGTGGGGGGGGGGGGGGCTGCGGCTGCAAGAATGGAGTCCACCTCCATCGGTGCAGGCAGCTACTGCAAGTCCTCCCCCTCAGCAAAGGCAAAGTGGGCTTCATGTTGCCCTTTGCCACCCTTCTTCTATTTGGCCATAAAAGCATTGATGACGTGTTGCGATTCTACACAGATCCACGACCAGTGCCCCCACTTGCCACACTTGTAGTAGATTTGGTCTTGTTGACCATAGGGCTTGTTGTTCCACTTTGGCTTGTTGGCTTTCTTTTCCTGTGGAGCATTTGGCTTGCCGTTCTAGGCTGCGGTCTTGCCCTTCCTTCCCCTTTTCTTCATTATAGACTTTTGCACCTTGAAGCTCCCAACATTGACCTCACGACCAGCGGAGCTCCCAGGTGGCTGGGCGACAAAATTCTTGCAGAGAATATCATCCTGAGCCTCTGCAACCTGCATAATATAAATCAATTCGGCAAACTCCTTGTAGTTGTCTTGACGATAGTTGCGCGCAGACTGTACTGCACTGGGGTGGAAGGTAGAGAGCGTCTTCTCAATCTTCTGCTCATATGTGACTTTCTTGCCACAGAGTTGAAGATTGGTACATATTCTGTGCAGAGCAGAATTGTACTCCCCAACCGTCTTGAAGTCAGCAAACCCCAGTCGGATCCATTTCTGCTCTGCTTGAGGAAGAATGGTGTACTTTAGCTTCTCAAACAGCTTTTTTAGTGTAGTCCACAAGGCTAGCGCGCTCTTCTCTGCCATGTACTTATTCTTGAGTGTGAGGCAGAGGAGGTGCTTGAGAAAGTAAAGTGCCTGATCATTTTCCTCAAGGGTGGGTTCGGCATCCTTCGATGCACCAATCCCAATGGCAGCGCGGAGCTTTTTGGCTCCAAGTACAATCTCGACGCCAGAAGCCCAAGTCAAGTAGTTTTGGCTGTGCTGGGCAAGCTCCTCGATCTCCCGGTTCGTGATACCAGTCGTCTACATATGCATGCAAGAAATACATAAATATTGTCTCCACAGAAGACAGGTTTGATATAATAATATGGCAATCTGTGATACCCCATATTCCGCCTCAGTTTTAAGCTGTGTTGTGGAGAAAGATCCACCAGTTATGCCCAAGCAGAAGTGCCACAAGAGAAAGAAGGGGGTACAATAAGCATCCAAAAGAACATATGTGTCTATAAAGTACTCCCTCCGTTCTTTTTTACTTTTTGCGGTCTTCAAAATGTGACTTTGACCGTTACTTTTTATAACTTTGCATTAAGATGTAGTAATAAAATTATAATATTATGATAGTATTTTTAACGACAAATCTAATGATATAATTTTTATATAGTCAATCTAGATAGTTTTAAATCTATTGGTAGCCAAACTTTAGAAAGTTTGACCATACGGATTCTAAGAAGTTAAGTAAAAAAGAATGGAGAGAGTACTGATTAATGTACACGTAGAATATTGTGGTAGTGTGCATCATTCTCAGGAGAACATGTGTGTGTTTTCTTGGAAAAAAAAAATTGCGGTATATCTTGCTGCTGAATAAACAAGCTGTATCGATGTCAAAATTTGTAGTTAGAGATTACAGCTTCACTTTAAAAGCAAATGGCACTAGAGATTGCTAATTTGATTTTGTTACGCTGATTTAATCTCTTAACTGCGAGAGCTACTATACACACGACAAAAGCCCTGCTCATCCAATTGTTTGGAAAAGCTAGGATCTTTTAGCCAGATTTGAAGACAGGAAACCTAGCAGTTGAACTGCAACAAAATGTTTTTGAGAGTTCCCACTCCCACTTCAAGCTTTGGTACCAATATCAGAATTTTCCAGCAAAGCATTTCTTCTTTATTTATTTATTTTTGTAAGCAAAGGCCACCGGCTAAATTGCAGGACTATGAAAATGTTTTCTGAACGAAAAGACTAGGCATGCGATAAACCAGAGTTCAATTCAAAGTATCAATTTTTGTCTGTTTTGCCTATCAAAGATAGCAATGAACTGGCGAGGGAATGAGGGAGCCAGGGTAAGAAACTTATCAGGGTTATGCCTCTTGTCCTGAAGGAATTGTCAATCTACTCGACCAAGCTTTTTTTTCCTCCTAAGAGCAACCGAAGGATTAACATGTAATGCGAATTGCAAACATTGACTGGAATAAGCTGATGATTTTTTTTCGAATAAATTTTTTTTATTTTGAATTACAGAAATAATAGCACTTTATTTTTTTACAGAAATATTCATCTGTCGCCGTACCGTTGGGCGACCTAGGACTAGTCGTCCAACCATTGGGCGATCGCCCAAGTCGCCCAACAAAGGAGCGACATGTGTTGTAGTCGCCCGGTGATTTAGCTACTTTGGTCAGTCGCCAAATGGATGGGCAACTAGTCCTAGGTCGCCCAACCACGGGGCAATTTAAGGTATTAGCAGTACTATTCTTAATTCGATTGAAATAATTTTGTGGGAATAAATGTCAAATTTTGTAGGTAATACATTTAGCAAATCCTGTTCGTAGGTAATTACTTTTTTTGGAAATAAAAGGGCAGTGACAAGGTTGGTTGGTCCATTTGTGATTTGCGTAGAATCTTAAGGGTACAAAATTTGTCAGACTCACAATAACATTTTGTGAACGTCATATGTTATTGTAGTGCGGTAAATTTCTGAAGAAATAATCCTCAGTCGTCTTACCATTGAGTGACTACTATAAAGTCACCGAACCATTGGGCGATTTTAAGTATTTTATTAATTCGATTAGAATAATTGTTTAGGAATAAATGTCAAATTTTGTAGGTAATACATTTAGCAAATCCTGTTTCTAGGATGTTATTTTTTTGAAAAATAAAAGGGTGGTGACAAGGTTAGTTGATCTGTTTGTGATTTTCATAGAATCTCAAGGGTACGAAATTTGTCAGACTCGCGATAACATTTTGTGATCGTCGTATGTTGTTGTAGTGCGCTAAAATTCTGAAGAATTTTGCGAGGACGATAGAGGTAGCAATGATTCATAAGTACGAATGTAAGTGATATTACGATGTGCCAGGAAATTCATACACAGTGGAGAACTTTGGAGAAATGACGCAACGATAACAACATGACAGTTGATTCGACAAGGGGTTACATGGCAAGTAGGCTAACGAACCAAGGACGGTACACGCATGCCTTTAGAGAATTAGAAATACATGGGACATATGGACGAAGAAGGTCGATCTACTGCATGGACCGAGGACATTGGCCCTTCCTTGTGAGCTCGGTGTTGTACTCCTCGCTGGCCGCCTTGGCCTCAGCCGCCATTTTCCTCTTTTTCGCTTGCTCCCTCTCGCGAGCCTCACGCTCCCTACGCGTGCACGCCTCGAGATGGGCCCGCGTCTCTCACCAGATATGTTGGTTGTGCTCTTTGGTGCGGCGCTCCTCCTCCCTCCTCTCACGGTCTCTGTTGGCATCTCACTCCTCATAGTCGAGAGTCCACTGGTTGTGTGGGTGGATCTCTCAGTCGATCCAGTTGCGGTAGCCACATAGCGGATCCGGGGACTACGGGTAAACAAGAGAGGTTGTTAGTACGTACTTTGAAAGAGAAATGGTAGGGGAACATACTGTAACCTGACCTTATCGGTGGTCAGGATAGTCACAGGAGTAGTTCGCACAACCCCAGTAATGTATGCCCAGGCTTAGCCGATGCTTGGACTTGAAGAATTTGCATCAGTTCTTGCACCAACAGAGGGGCGGTGTCTCCCCCTCGGGCGGGTGTTGCGGTTAATGCTCGGTTGGGATGTTATGGTAGGGGTTGCTGCTACGGGGGGTGGTGTCATTGCGGGGAGGTGGCCTCCTGACACGCTCCCTTTGTTCCTCCTAGGCCGCATACTCCCTTTGTATTTCGCGGATCTCCTCCTAGTGCTTGTCCATCTGAGCGAGATTGTGTTGAAGTCTAGATGCAGGAGAACTCGGCGTGGAAGGGGTAGTACATATATGCTAAGCTGGCGCTGCGTACCCGGCTGAATTGTAATTTGTTTGAAGGAAATTCGCGTCCGTGAGGCAGCAGCTTTGAGGAGACTCGTTGGGTCATATCGCTGCGTAAAGCTAACTCATCGGGTCACGTCGCTGCGCAAAGCTGGCTCGCTGGGTAATGAGGCAGGGGTAGCAGACCCAAGGAGGAATCATGTGGCAGCACTGCGTCACTTCTTTGCGGGAAGCAAACTCGTTGGGTCACGTCGCTGCGAGAAGCGGCCTAATCGGGTCACATCATCCTGAAAAGCTGACTCGTCAGGTCACGTCCTGGTTTGCAAAGAGTGGTCACATCGTGCTTTGCAGATAATGGTGACTTCCTACTTTGTAGAGAGTGGTCATGTCCTGCTTTGTAGAGCAAGGTCACATGGTGCGCTACCGAGCGATGTCACGTCGTGCATTGCAATTACGACGAGAGATTGATACTTCAAATAAACTTAAAATGTGCAGCTACGATACAATTAATTTCACAGAACTTACAACAAGCAAGGTACTTACTGAAGTACAAGTTACAATATGCTAGTAATTCTAATCTTAGTACCACTACGCACCCAACAAGGAGCGATGCTGCACTTCACGCTGGTGTTCCTACGTGTTGGCAAACGCCTTGCATGTTCTCGCAGTGTGGCCTTCCTAACGGCAGCGGCCACAACGTCTACCCGCCGCTCTAGCTTCCCCTTCGTCCATATCGTTCCTAATGCGACGACTCTGCCGACGGCCCTTCCCCCCTTCAACAGGTCAAGATCCGGAATCCAAGTCCTCCGTGCAATATCCAACGTGGCGAAGTTGCCCACAACCCTAAAGCCTCTTAGCTCGCCGCACCACGCCTGCTGCACCCTCTCCTTCATGAAGTACTCTGATATGAAGTTCGATGGGTCCATGTGGGTGGTCCCACACGCGGCGAGGACATGAGAGCATGGCTTGTGAAGGAGCTTTGGCTTGTTGCATGTGCAGCTATGTTCATTCACATGGTCTCCAAGGCATACCTCGTGGGTAACAAGAGACCGAGCCATCCCAAATCCGGCTTTGTCCCGAAGGACCACGTCGAAATGATGCTCTATATTGCCCATCACGAAGACCGTGTACGACTAACCCTTCTCGGTTTTGGCCTGCATGTACACTGTAAGTCTCAAGCAGTACGGTGTATGTGGGTTGGCTGTATGAAGTGCCGTATTTGCATGTCTTTCTATGAAATATCCGATTGCACTGTGCAGAATGCCTTCCATGATGGCGACGAGTGGCTGAGAATAGAGGCCCCTAATAACCCAGTTGTACATCTCGGCTAGGTTAGTCGTCATTATGCCGTACCTTGCACAGTCTGTGTCGTGCAGCAAGGACCACTTCTCCAATGGCTCGGCCTCAATCCAATGGGAGAAGCACCCGATGTCCCTCGAGGTCATCCACGTCAAATGGGGAGGGTCGAACTCCCGCAGTGGTGTGAGGCGTTCGGGTTGTGCCGCCCTAGGAATGAGTGGACGCTTGTTCCTCTCAACGACATGCTTCCTGGTGTGCTCCTCCAACATCTCCCACAACGCATCAAATTTACATTGTTAGTTCTGTATAGCAAGCCTCTTGAATAGCTTCATCAACGGTTGCTGCATGAACTGCTTGAAGAAGTTGGCCCCAGATGGTGAATGCACCATTTGTTCCTCATGTCTCGCCAAGGGAACGACTCATCGGGGTCTTGTTGAAGTTTTTGGATGGCCTTCATCATCCCGGGGTGGCGATCGTGGATTAAGCAGACATCAAGATGTGCCCCAACTACTCCTTCCTTCAGCTGTCGAAGGAACCACAACCAGCTGTCGAAATTCTCACTTTCGACGAAAATGATGGCTAAGGGCAGAATCTGATTATTGCCATCAACGCCAATTGCCGTCAGGATCATGCTCTTATATTTCCTAGTTAGAAATGTCCCATCCATTGAGATCACGGGCAAGATGTGTCTGAATGCATCGATGCAGGGACTGAAGGCTAAGAAGGCCCTCTATAATACCATGAAACCTAGCGGCGGTCTTTTGGATGGCTTGTCCTTCACAGCAATGTATGTGTTCAGGTTCCTATCCTACAGCACCTGGAGCATACGAGGTAGGTTGTCGCAAGCCGTCTCAAAAGAACCGAACCTCCTTTCCAAAGACTTCTGCTTAACATGCCATGCCTTCACGTAGCTAATCTTATACTTGAATTTATGCTCAATAGTCACCATGATGTGCTTGGCCTCTAGGTCTGTCTTCTTCACTATCTCTCCGTACATCACATTGGATATGAAGGTGGATGCTAGGTTGCGATGTCTCGGCAAAACACTATTGAGCAAGCAGGAGTGCACCTCCACCTTGGAGACAATCCAGTGAGTCGTACTTGGGTCTACATGCGTGCACATGCCAAGGACACCCAGCCTGCTCGCAGTCCACGGTGTACTGCTCCTGGCTGGATTTAAGGACCCGAAACATCTGCTGCATGGACAAGGCCCATAGCTTAATGGCATCCTGTAGTGAACCCTTGTCAGCAAACATTGCATGAAGCCGAATCTCCCTACCATGGTACTCCCATGGTGATTCGTGCTCGTCGTGCACAGCAAGACCCTCAACGTCCACCCTATTTCATTACAGGGGATGGGACCTTCGTCCTCCTAAGAGTCATCACCTTCCTCTTCTAAAGCTTCCTCCTCCACCCGAGCTGTCAAGTCATTGATCTCTATCTGACGCGCTATGCTGTCGACATGCTCCCCTGCATCCGCTTGTGCACTGGGTTGAGCATGCGGTGCGTGATATTCCTCTTCTGCCTCGGCAACATGGTCACCATGTCCTCTTCTGCCTCCGCAACATTGGTCACCTTGTCCTCTTCTGCCTCAGCAACATCGGCCACTGTGTCTTCTTCATGAACCATGTCTTTGGCTTTCGAAGCCGCTCCCACCAACCCGACGATAGCAGATCGGGGCCTCAAGCGACTCCCTTCGGACATGCTTGCATGAGTAGCACGCACTCGTAGCCACGACACCGGTAGCCTTCTAAAAAGCCCTTCCATGCATGCAACCATGTGCATCAGTCTTGTCAACTCCCACCGAATGTGCGTGGCAGACCGACTCCAAAGCCCATGTACGGCGACACTACACACCTCGGGGTCTAAGGAGAAGCTAAAGAATGAGCCGTAATATGACTGAAGTAAAGATAGATGGAAGTACGTACTTGTCTACGGCACCAAAGGGGCCCTACGGTCAGCCGATCTACCGCGTCCCCATGGTACATGTCCGCGCTATACGGACTAGAGTCTACCAGCATGGGCCATCCGAGGGAGAAGCGCTCGAATGACCACAACTGCAGCAGGAGGGGGTAGCCTGTGAGGATAGATGCTGGCTTCGTCCTACAGCACGTATCACACATGTCGCGGTAGTCACAGCAAGTACGGTTGATCCCCAGCTAATCTACAGCTCCTCACCGTCGGCAATGGCCCTTGCGTGCCCCACGAGGCGGGCATCGACGAAGTCACCGTGGCTGCTGGTAAATAGTACCTAGCCAAAGAGCCATAGCAGGTACGCCTCTAGGTGGGCTCTGGGACCATCCGCTCGACCTACGTACAAACAAATAAATAGTAAGTCTGTCATATGGTTAGGATAGTGCATTGCTAAATATGGAAAATAGGTAGCATACGTACCCAGAACTGCGAAAGCCACCGTAGGGGCGACCCATGCCACTGTCGCTCCTGAAAGTCGTAATACAGTGGCGTGGCCTCCGTCGCAAGAACCCCCTAAAACCTGCCTAGCAGGTCGTTGCCCAATCGGCAGGCGCGTTTGGCGGGGATGCAGGGGCTCCCACGATAGGCAGGCCGAGCAGCAGCACGACAACCTCCAGAGTGGGGGGCATCTCCCCGAATGGGAGGTGAAAGGTGTGCGTCTTGGGCCGCCATCGGTCCACCAAGGCTGTCAGGAGCGACTGGTCGAATGGGAACCTTCGTGACCGCTCCGGACTGGCCTAGACCTCCCCGTCATCCTCGACCGAAGTGACGTCCTATTCAGTGGCCTCCACCATCCACGCGAGAGGTAGAAGACTGGCATGACTCAGCCTGCAAAGCACGAAGAAGTAACTACATAGCGGACATATGACACAAAGAAGTGGCACAGCTTGCGGACAAATCTGTCTACCCAGTGTGGGTCCAGTCTCTAAGCCCGTCGGGGTGTCCACGTACAAACCACCCCCAAGTCAGTCGCGTCATCCATGCGAACCGGATGCGGGACATGACGGCTGGTCTAGCAGGCCGAAATTCCAGTCCGAACCACCAGGGTCGTGAGCCATACCTGCAAATCAATTTCCAGTTAGTAATTATGACACAATTAATCGGTTCAATTACTAATAGCGTAGCTCCAGAAATTCTAAAAATTAAGTTGCATTCTTGCATAAGTCTAATGATTTTTTATTCATATCCTACCATGGTTTCTAAAGTAACATACCATGATTTTATATGCAAACCTACGACTACGCTATTTACATCTATTAACAATATGCATGGACTCTGTCCAGGTGGGGTGCCCGGTATGCACAGACACCACCATTGTCTAACAAAATATTATGTAATGCCTACAAAGTTTTTAATAATATGTTCACACATATTTTAAACTTATTTACTGATGTTAGCAATTGTTATCATCAACACTCCATAAAATAAAGTTGTTTTCACAACTAAATGTGTGAAGCAGTCACCCCATTGGGAAAAAAGCGCAACTAATTATATATAAACATTAAGTATGATCTGAATACAATTTTTACAATGCATGGTTTACCCAACTCTAACATTTGTTCAGCCGATAATTGCTAAATATCCTAATCTTTACCATCACTGTTACACCCCCACACAAATTTTCTAGCTTCGCCACTGATAATATGATACTACACAGTACACATCTAAAGATTTTTGAAGTTAACCTACCATTATTTTATTTGCTAACAATGTATCAATACACATGATGTTGCTTACTAACCTACCATGATTTCGAAAATACACGCATACAAAATAATGCTAGAGACTCACCATCGTCGTCGTCGATGCGAAGACACTTGCTTTTCCCCCTCTCCCTCTCCCTCTCCCTCTTCCTCTCCCCTCTCCTCTTTCCCTTCCTCTCTTCTCCTCTTTCCCTTCTCTTTCTCCTCCCGATCGTTTCTCTGGAAAGGAAAATGGCGAACTGGCGTTGGCGGGGCGCTATAAACGCCTATAGTCGCCCAACCGTTGGGTGACTAGAGTCCAGTGTTGAGTAACAGGTGTCCTAGTCACCCAACGGTTGGGCGACTAGGGTTCAGCGGTGAGCGACAGGTGTCATAATCGCGCCACCGTTTGGCGACTAAGAGGCGAACGAACCAATAGCCCAACGGTTAAGCGACTTGGACACTTGTCGCTCACCCATTGGGCGACTAGCCCAAGTCGCCCAACCATGGAGCTATAAATAATTATTTCTATAAAAAAAGGTAGTATCATTTCTGTAATTCAAAATAAAAAAATGATTATTAAAAAAAATTCATAAGTTGATGCCCCAACAGTCCTGACTCCTGTGCTACACCATGTGTTCTTTACATGCAAGTTTGCGAGAAAGCTTTGGCGGTAGAAGTGATGTCGATACAGTCTCTGTTGAAAGAGTTGGGTGTTTTTCAGAGTAGGCAGCCGGTTATGTCGTGTGACAATCTAGGAGCTACTTACCTGACTGCAAAATCTATCTTTCTAGCACGCACAAAGCATAGAGGTGGATTTTCATTTTGTTAGAGAAACGGTTGCTTCTCGGCTACTCGATGGTCGATTCGTAGCTTCAGAGGATCAGCCTGCAGATATCTTCATCAAAGCACTGGCTCGACAACTGTTTGACAGACAATGTTGTAATCTCAGCCATGCTACACCTGGTTGTGATCAAAGGGGATGTTAAGGAAAACGTCTTTAGTAGTGTCCAGAACTTCTACAGAAAAAGGCATTCAGAGATAGATTGTATTGGTTCGGTTGATTGATTCAAATGTAACTGAACTGTATACGTCTGTTGTTGCCACTGTAGCTCATATGGGATAGACTCTGTTTGACAGAGATTGTTTGTTCGACGGAGATTGATTCCGTCATTTGATTGTAACTGTTATATCTTGTCTCTTGTATCAATTCTGAGTATAAAAACGTGACGAACTCATCTGTGTTCATTGCGGCAAACATAAAGTTATTCAATGTCGCAGCCATGACCAATCCCCAATGGCTTTAGGGTCTTTTCTCGGTAATAGTAGCAGTATAAATACCAGTGTACGTTCTGTTGCGAAAGGAGAGAAGTTGAAACAAAAAGAGGAAAAAGTAGTAAAGCATGGTTGCATTTGTTGAGGGATTGTCGCTGACGACTTCAGTCCGATCGATCATCTCATACGAGAATCACATACACAATATACCGGAAGTAAAAATGAACACAGAGATGGGGAACTCCTTTCTCTTTATTTCTTCTCTGATCAACAGTACGTACAATAGAGATGGGACCCTCAATATATAGACTAAGATGGATGAGGAGCCCACATGGGCCAAGGCTGCACGGTCTAGGCCCAGGTTTCCCAACACTCCCCTTAGGCACTCATTCGACATGTTCATGTCTCGTCAAAACTCCATAAAAATCTAGTGGAAATTTTTTTCGAGAAACAGTACATGATACACGTTCTGTCGTGTTGCACGATTTGCCTCATTAAAAACCTTAGCCAAGAAACTTCAGGAAAACTCGTTAAGGGAAAAAGAGTACAATCCACCTAATTTCATTTAATCTTAAGGATTTATTTTTTGGGTACTTGATCTTCGTGATCAAGTTTCAATAATGAGTTCGTGAAGATTCTCCTCCCGAATTCTGCACTTCTCTAAGTCTCATCATTCCAATTCCACGCATGCACCTTTTAAAGCTAGATACTGGAAGTGACTTATTGAATAAATCTGTAAGATTTTCACATGACTTAGTATGCAGTATTTTAATTCCATCAATCATTTGCAATTCATGAGTATAGAAGAACTTGGGGTTGATGCTTTGTGGGATGAATCTTCACATAACACATCTGTACTTATGTAACACAAGCTGTATTATCTTCATAGATAATAGTGAGAGTTTGCGTGGTATTCAATCCACACGACTGCTGGATGTGGTGAATCATCCACCGAAGCCAAGCACATTCTCGTGAGGCCTCGTACAGTGATATGATTTCCATGTGGTTCGTCGAAAATGATACAAGACTTTGTTTAGACGATTTCCATAAAATTGCAGTTCCACCACACAGGAATACATAGTCTATTTATGACTTGGCTGTATGCGGGTCCGACGGGTACCTGGCATCTACATAGCCAGTCATAGTCAAGTCTTGGTTCTTTCTGTAGAACAGACCAAGGTCTTTGCTTCCTTGGAGGTATTAGAAGATGTCCTTTATACCCTGTCAATGCCTTTTGGTAGGTTCTGCACTATACCTTGCTAATAGATTTACGACAAATGTAATGTTTGATCTAGTACAGTTTGCTAAATACATGAGTGTTCCTATTGCACTTAAGTACAGGAATTCCGGGCCCAGGACTTCCTCCCCCTCTTCTCTAGGTCTATACGGATCCTTGTCTTGTTGCAAGGATCTCCCGACCATCAGCACTTTCGAAAGGTATGCATTTTCAAAGCCGAACCTTTCTAACACCTTTTGAGTGTAGACTGACTGATGTACTAATATCCCTTTAGGGACATGCTCAAGCTACAAGCCTAGGCAATATTTGGTTTTATCCAAATCTTTCATTTCGAACTCCGACTCTAGGTAGGAGCTTGCTTCCTTATTATCTTCTAAGGTTCCGATGATATTCAGATCATCTACATACACTGAGATTATACAAAATCCATTCTAGAATCATCGTATAAATACACAGGGATAATCCTCATTGTTCGTGTAGCCTTTCTTGCATACAAAGCCGCTCAAGCGATTATACCACATCCTGCCTGATTGCTTAAGTCCGTACAGTGATTTTTCGAGTTTCACACTGTACAGATTTATATTTGCTCTATCTTGGTTCGGGACAGGGATACCTTTAGGTACCTTCATATAAATATCTGAATCCAAATTTCCATTAAGGTATGCAGTTACCACATCCATCAATTTCATTTCTAAAATCAAGTTTACTGCCATTGAGATTAAATATCTAAAGGTAACTCCGCCCATGACTAGGGAATAGGTTTCTCCATAATCAACTCTTGGATGTTCAGTGAAACCTTGTGCAACGAGACTTGCTTTATATCTTACAACTTTATTATTTTCATTTCTCTTTTGAACAAATACCCACTTATGACCTACGGGGTGCACATGGGGAGGCGTGTGGCTTACAGGCCCAAACACCTCTCTTTTATTCAGAGAATAATTCAGTTTCTATTGTCTTCTTCCAATCTTCCCAATCTAATCTTTTTGTACATTCAGCGAGCGATGCAGGCTCTGGATCAAGATCGATGATTGTGGCAATTTTTGTTGTAAAATAAATGTCTACATTGGTTGTTGTGCTATTCATAGACTCTCCCGTGGTCACATAGTATATAGTTATTTCTTCATGAGGCGATTCTTCTAATGCTTCTACTTGCTCAACGCTACTTCCAATTACGGGGGAAAGTCTCTTTAGTTTTTTAGCTCTGATATATGCGCACACATCCTTGCTAGTTTCTCCCTCCGTGGGAATGTTCAAATCCAGTATGCCTTTTTCTAAAGGTGCCATACTAGTTTTGGGAACTTCGGTGATCGGCTGTGTCAAGTCCTTCTTATCCTTTTCCACCAGGCATCTCTAGTTACTTGGGATTCGAGGGGCCAGAGTTCTTGTCCTTTTCTGAGGCTTCTGGATGGGATTAGGGATACCTTTAACTTTCTTTGGTATTTCAACCCTCTCCGGTGCATTGCGTGCAGGTACATGCTACTTGGTCACGCTCTTTAAATCACTAAAGTGGTCAGGTAGGTTATTCGCTAGTGCTTGCAAATCAATGATCTTTTGAACTTCTCTATTTGCTTCACTAGTGCGTGGGTCATGTGCATGGATTCCCGTGGCTTGCCACGTTATTTTCTGATATTTTTCATCAAGGGGTTGATTTCCTCCCCCTAATGATGAGAAACTATCCTCATCAAATATATTATCAGCGAAGTGGGCAGTATGCCAATCTCCAGTCATAGGGTCCAAATACCTGATTATGGATGCTGTCTCATAACCAACGTATATCCTAGACTTTCGGAAAGGGCCCATTGCAATTCGTTGTCGTGGTAGTATAGGTACATAAACCATGCAACCAAATCTGTAAAGATGAAAAAAAATTGGTGCTGACCCTTGCGCTAGTTACAGAGGCAAATGGATGTTATATGCCGATAGTCTAAAGCTGATGAGAGTAGCTATGTGCAGGACTGCGTGTCCCCAATATGTAGTTGGTAAATTACAATTATGCAAAAGTGGTCGAGCAATAAATTTAATTCTTTTAATTAACGCCTCTGCTAGTCTATTCTGGGTGTGGACATGCGGTACGGAATGCTCAACTTTAATTCTCATTGCCATGCAATAGTCATCAAATGCCTTCGAAGTAAATTCTCCAGCGTTGTCCATTCTGATGGACTTCACACGATGATCAGGGAAATTATTTTTAATTTTAATTATCTGCGAGATTAGCTTTGCAAAATCATGGTTTCTCGTAGACAATAATCATACACGCGACTATTTCGAGGAATCATCGATGGGCACCATAAAATATCTAAATGGCACTGACAGGGGCTATATTGGACCGCAAATATATCCCTGGATACGTTCTAGGATTGCAGGGACTGCATCTTTCACTTTCAGAGTAGAAGGTCTAGTAATTAATTTCCCGGTGGCACATGCGGGGCACACAAAATCTTCCTAATTCAGAAAATTCTTTACATCGATATTATGTCCCTGTGAATTGTTAATTATATTTCTCATCATCCTAAAACTTGGGTGGCCTAATCTATCATGCTAGAGATAGAAAAATTCAGAGCTTCTAAATATGGTTTCCAGGGCAGTATAGGCTGCAGGTGCCTTAATATTAGTGTAGTATAGCCCAGTCTCAAATGAAGAAAGTCGTTCTAATACCCTTTTTTCACTTTTTTCACGCTTTGTAATGAGTAGGTATTCCTTATCATACTCTTCTTCAGTCTCTACGTGGAAAAAGTTAGCATGAATACCCTTGAAACTTAGGAGAATTCTAGTCGATTCTGGGTACAACAACACTTCTTTAATGACCAAAGTTGTGCCCATTGGGAGTATAATTGTGGCCCTTCCCGAGCCTATTATACAAGCATCGTTGCCCGCGATTGTCATAAGACTACCAACATTCTTGCCGATCGACTGAAAGAATTTCGTCTCTCTCAATATGGTATTTGTTGTGCCACTATCAGCTAAGCACACTTCCTTCATAGGGCGCCACACGTGTTCTAATATAAAGTATTGTATTAATAAGTAGTAGGAAGGAATCAACACATAAATAAAATATTTCAAATATCAGAACATAGCATGCTATTATTAACTGAATAAATGAATGAATTAAATAATATCATCCAACCATCACGAGAAATAAATTGTTTAAGGCTCTACATGAGCATACAACCATCATCCATGCAAAAGTATAACTTATTCCACCTACGCACAAAATAAATGACATTTAAAGTCTATGTGCATTCTGTGCACTAGACTAAATCCACCAAGAAGTTAGAGACTTCAGCTGCTATCTTCTCAGGGGTGACATGCTCTTCATGGAAAATCATAGTAGTGGCCGCTGCAATATCAAGGGGGTGGGGTGCGGCTGCAAGAATGGAGTCCACCTCCATCGGTGCAGGCAGCTGCTGCGAGTCCTCCCCCTAAGCAAATGCAAAGTGGGCTTCATGTTGCCCTTTGCTGCCCTTCTTCTATTTGGCCTTAAAAGCATTGATGACATGTTGCGATTCTGCACAGATCCGCTACCAGTGCCCCACTTGCCACACTTGTAGTAGGTTTGGTCTTGTTGACCATAGGGCTTGTCGTTCTGCTTTGGCTTGTTGACCTTCTTTTCCTGTAGAGCATTTGGCTTGCCTTTCTAGGCTGCAGCCATGCCCTTCCTTCCCCTTTTCTTCATTATAGGATCTCGCACCTTGAAGCTCCCAGCATTGGCCTCACGACCAGCGGAGCTCCCAAGTGGTTGGGCGACGAAATTCTTGTGGAGAACGTCATCCTGAGCCTCTGCAACCTGCATAATATTAATCAATTCGGCAAACTCCTTGTAGCTGTCTTGACGATAGTTGCGCGCAGACTGCACTGCACTGGAGTGGAAGGTTGGGAGCATCTTCTCAATCTTCTGCTCATCTGTGACTTGCTTGCCACAGGGTTGAAGATTGGTACATATTATGTGTAGAGCAGAATTGTACTCCCTAACCATCTTGAAGTCAGCAAACTTCAGTCGGATCCATTCCTGCTCTCCCTAAGAAAGAATAATGGTGTACTTTAGCTTCTCGAACCACTTTTTAGTGCAGTCCACAAGGCTAGCGCGCTCTTCTCTGCCATGTACTCATTCTTGAGTGTGAGGCAGAGGTGGTGCCTAAGAAAGTAAAGTGTCTGATCATTTTCCTCAGGGGTGGGTTCGGCATCCTTCGACGCACCAATCCCAATGGCAGCGCAGAGCTTCTTGGCTCTAAGTACAATCTCGACGTTGGAAGCCCAAATCAAGTAGTTTTGGTGACTAGCTCTTCTAACTCCTAGTTCGTGATGCCAGTCATCTACATGTGCATGCAAGAAATACATAAATTTACTACAGGTAAAATGCATGAAATAAATAGCATAATGGTACAAAATACTCTCGTAATGTTCTAGAATTTTCTACGCATTTTTCTATAATTTTACTGCTAATTTCAGTGATCAAAGGCAATTTAAACTACGATTAATCAAAATAGTAAATAAATACAGAAAAGCATAGAAAAATAATAACAATAGTGCTAAACATGCTTCAAATGCTAAAAACGAAGCAAAATTTGAATTCCCGACGCCCTTTTATGCTGGAATATGAATTTTCAGTGAATTCTGTAATTCCTGAGGGGTAATCCGCTAATTTTTAGTTCTAAGAAAATTTTCCGCGTAATTTTTAGATTTTTGAGGGCTTATTTGCAAATATTTAGGTTTCTTCCTGATTTTTCTCTCCTTTTTCTCGGTTTGGTGTAGACCATTGCTTTGGTCGATTTGGCCTAGTTTGGCCAGGTCAAAAGGGGTGATGGGGAGGGGGGTTTAGGGTTCCCCCTTGCCCTATTCCCATGGCGGCGGTGGCGACGCGAGGGGCGTTTGCGAGGAGGCGGCAGGAGAGCGGCTCATGTAGGGGGCCGGATGCGACGGAAGGCCCACGTAGGAGGCCGACGAGCGGCACGAGGGGCCATGTGCGGCGGTGGTGCGAGGGCGCGTCGACCAATGGCCTTCTGGCGGCCGGGCATGCGATGCAGCGATTGGGTGTGGAGGCATGGCGCTACTGGCGCTATGGGTGCATGAACCACAACGAGCATGGAGGGCATGCATCAACGGCGAAGCGGCGGCGAAGGCGTGCGGCCGGTGGCGCTTCTGACGGCCTGTGGTCGGCCGCGGCATGATGGCCGGGCGATTTGGTTGGCGGCGCGATCGTAGGGCGATGGCGGCGTGGCGTGCGGGCCGGCGGCGACGCAGCCTTGTGAGGGTGACCGGTGGTGCGCCCGTGTGGGACCATTGGTGGCACGGTCCTACGGGGCTGCGTCGGCCGATTTTTTTTTCAATCTACAGTACAATCAACATCGTCCCTTTCATGTGATCTACCGATCAGGTTGGCCGGTGACTTCAAGTCAGCTAGCGGTAGATTAGAGCAGATTTTCACCATAGAACATAATCTAGAAAGCAAAAACTTGTGGAATTGACAACGATCTCGAAAATACGATTCAATCTACGAGTGTCGTGCTACGACGATTACCTTTTGATCCAAGTAAAGGAGGCCTAGAGGTAGGTCGGAGTCGATCGTGCTGATAACATATTGAGGAACCATCGCTAGCGAGTCCAGTCCGATCGATTACCTCGTAGGAGTATCACGTACACAATGTACAGGAAGTAAAAATGAACACATAGATGGGGGGAACTCCTTCCTCTTTATTTCTTCTCTGATCAACAGTACGTACAATAGAGATGGGACCCCCTATAAATAGACTAAGATGGATGAGGAGCCCACATGGGCCAAGGCTACATGGCCAGGCCCAGGTTTCCCAACAACACTGTCCTCGTAGTAGGTTTGGTTCCTAAACGAATTTATCTGTCTGGTCGTTTATCCCACGACACATTGCATGCGGAGATCGAAGAGAGTATTCAAGCGCTCAAAGTGGAAGCTGAAAAGGGCATGTGAAGAATCATATTGGAGACAGACTTAGTGAACCTAAAACATGCTCTGCAGGGGAACAACCTCGATCTGGGCAACAATGGAGTTATTTTTCGAGAGGCACGTTTTGTGCTTCGTATTTGTTTTTTAGAATTCAAAATTTAATTCTCCCCAAGAGTGTGTAACAAAGTTTCTATTGTAAGGGCGGCCCACCGGCCCCAACCACCTGGCGAAGGTACCAAACTAGGGGTATACCTCGACACGATCGAAGGGTACCAGACACCCCCGTAACATCCAAAAAATCGAAGTTTGGGTATGTATATTGCCAATAAATGAGGGAACAATTTTGAGTATGTTTATATGTGGGAAAAAAATATTTTGAGCATGTTTTTGAATTTTGCATAAATCAAATGTTGAATTTGCATTCAATGAGCAGCTTGAAAGAATTTTAGAGAAAAATACAGAACACATCAAATTCTGCAAAAAAAAAACTTCACAATGAACTACACTGTTCCAGTAGCATCCACAAAAAATTTCATAAATTTTGGAGCTCGTTTTCCATATTTCAAAATTCGTTCAACTCTCAGCCTTTTACTGGAAATTTCAAATTTCATCTCAAATCTCCTACGCCATTGGGCCGAACCCAGCATGACCCATTTCCTTTGCGCACTGCCACAGCCCAGTAGCCCACCTCACTCGTGCCCGCTTCCCTCTCGCTGACACGCTAGGCCGACCTGCCAGCACGCTCACCTACTTCGCCCGTGGTTCGTGACCATCGCCCATGATTTCACGCCTCAACTACCCCTGTCGCCTCCGCTTGCTCCTCGCCTGTAACATCCCTATTTTCTGGGTTTTTTTTGAAAATTTTGAAAACTTTAAAAATTAACCATTTGGTTTTTTTAATTTGCCAAAGCTTAACTTGTAATTTAGAATTTTAAAAGTAATTTAATTTGAATTAATTAAAACTTGAACTAATTCAAGTCGGTTTAGTTGAGTTTTGTTGGATTTTAAATTGGTTTTTCCTTTTGCCCTAAGTTAAAAATAATTATTTGTAAAAACTAAAAGCAAAAGTTAAGCTGAAAATATTTTTACTAAGTTCTAAATAATTCAAGAGATTTCTGTGAATTTTTCTTGAATTTTTGGACGGCGTTAGCTATTTTCTAAAAAGATTTTTGCTTTTCTGGTATTTTCTAAAATAAAAAATCCTCAAAATTCCCCTTCTACTGTTTGGGCCGAA
This sequence comes from Phyllostachys edulis, assembly GCA_036346405.1. Taxonomy (NCBI): domain Eukaryota; kingdom Viridiplantae; phylum Streptophyta; class Magnoliopsida; order Poales; family Poaceae; genus Phyllostachys; species Phyllostachys edulis. Next base: position 91,326,815 of record CM070545.1, read on the forward strand.
TTTCTTCGGCCCATTCCCCCTCCCTCTCACGTGGCCCACGTCAGCCCACTCCGCGCCTCCCCCTTTCGCTCTCACTTGTCATGGTGGCCCGCCTGTCGACCACCGTGCCTCCTCTCCTCCGCTCTCTCCCTCTCATTTGTCAGACGGGCCCCGCCACACCCACACCCCTCCTCCCGTCATCTTCAACCTCTGCCCAAGCCGCCGCCCGCCTCACCGCGAATCCCACCGGCTCCCATCGCTTCCTCGCCATGCCCTAGCAGCCTACCCTGTCCCATCCGGTTGCGCCGCCCATCCCCGCCTCCGTCGCACCCGTGCGCCCCCGCTTTTCCCTCTTCTCCGCACGGTCAAGCCGGAACCCACACGTCCGCCATTAATGGCCGACTAGACCTCTCCTCCTCCTCCTCCGGTCCCCCCCCCCCCGTCTATTTAAGGAGAGCACCGACAAGCCCTCCCTCCCCTCTTTCTTTTCCCCCCATTCACTCTCCCTCTCTCGCCGTCTCTTCTTCGGATTTCGAGCTTTTCACCGCCATTCGCCGAGCGCCACCACCGCCATTGAAGCCCCTCCGGCCACGCCATCGACTCCATCGGCATCGCAAGACCGAGGGCTTCCCCGTGCGTGTCACCCCGACCCCAGAGTCCTACCGGAGTGCCTCCGCCGCGTTCAACCACCGCCGCCTCCGCCTTCCTCGCTCGTCGCCGGCCTCCCCGTGCCGCCACGTCCTCAAATCCATGCGCATCATGATCCCCTTGCTCCCCTCTTGCCACCGGTGTCCTCGCCACGCCAAGACCGATGGTTCGCACGGCGAGCCTCGCTCCGTCTTGCCATTGCCGGGTCCGACGTGGCGAGCCACGTGGCGCCAGGTCATGCCTAGTCAGCGCCACATCATCGCATGTGCACGCGTGGCAGTCCAGTGGTGCCCGCATGGCAATAAACCGATTTTATTTTGCTAAAGTAAATCAGAAAATCAGGAAAACCTCCATTTCATCATTTCATGTGTTTTTCAAACTTCCTTTGGCCTTAACTTCTTCATTCGAACTCCGATTCGAGTGATTCAAATTTCTAAATTTATCTAAATTCATTATCTTTCTGTTAGTATTTATTTGGTAATTATTTGAATTTTATTTGGAGTTGTTTTATTTATTTAGCTTTGTTCGCATGTGTAGATTCCGGTGTTTCGGACGAATTTGCAGACCCGACGACCGAAGCACCTCTACTCTTCAACGAAGGCAAGTCACAGGCCTTTGATCATGTTGAACCCAATTTATAAAAGTATATTGTTTGGTATGAACATGCATTGCTAAGTTTATAATAAATGGTTTCGGGAATAATTAATTACCTAATTGTCATTATGCCTCATTGATAAGTTGTGAACGACATGTATCCTTGAATGACATAAATCCTTGGACACCCTAGGATGGTTAATTACTAGTTGGACATGATTGTACTACCAACATGGGTATCGTACTATGCTTAGCCAATGCTTTAGTTATACGATAGATTCACGATCACATATTCAAAGAAAGATTGAATTTGACTAAAGGAAATATGGAACCGTGGCGGAGCCACTTTTGATAAAAGATGTTGTGCCATGACTAGGGTGGTCATTTGGCCGGGTTGAACCAAAAATGATTTATGCTCGGACGAGTGGGTGGTGGAAAAGGTGGGTGCGAAAAGCACATTTGGAATGCGGAAAGTCTCGTCTGAGCAGCCAACTAAGGAATTAACTTTGAACCATTGATCTGGACCTTAATCGTACAACCACATGTCTAGACTGGGATAGACCTGGTCGACTAATTAGCAATGTTTTGGTTCGGTTCTGTCAAGGGTTGATAAGCGGTGCAAGAGGGGGCCTAGAATGGCGAAACCTCAGCGGGCAGATCCGAGTTAAAATAGAGCTTTGTAAAAGCCTTGTCACATACTCTAGACTGCTTACCTAAGGTAGTGAGCAGTGGCATAGATATATATCAAACAAACTAGAGAATTCGTGTCTTGTGGGTCAAGCTGTATAACCTCTGTAGACTGTAAAACTATTCGAATAGCCGTGTCCCTGGTTATGGACATGCCTGGTGATTTCACGCAAGGGGTAGATCTTTTATCAAATAATGGAATGGGTTGGATGAATCTAGTAGATGGTTGATGGTTGGGAAGTGAACGGGGTGTTCACTAGTTGTTTCAAAGAAACTTGATTACTTATGTATTAATCTTTTAAATTGTGCTTTCAATCTACTTACTGTATTTACTGTCAATACTACTTTCTGCAAAATAGCCATAAAACTATCCTCGTCTAGCCTTGCATGAATACTAGTTGCATACATTTTCCTACGACTTGCTGAGTACATTCAAAGTACTCACGGCTTTACGCCCTCTGGTTGATCAGTCGCTGAAGAAGAACCTGGAAGCAACGAGTTCTACGAGGAAGACTACTTTGAAGACTATGCGAATTAGGTCGTGTCCTCCACTCGATTGCCTGTGGGCACATTGGGTGATCTCCACCAGATGTTTGGTTTCCGCTGCAAGCTATCTTTTGTTGCTAAGCCCTACGTGGCGAACGTTGTAAGACTTAACCATAAGGTCCTTTTGCTAAATAATATTAATTTGTCTGCTTCATCTATAGTTTGGTTGTGTGGATATGATTACACCAATGTTGCAACTGTGTGAGCTAGCTACTGATCATGGGACTAGTTCAGAATACACAGAGGGTCCTGAGGTTGCTCACTCGGGGTCCCGACAGCGGTGGTATCAGAGCCATATCGACTGTAGGACGTAACCATAGTTAGCATGGTCGTTTAGTCAAGACTTCAAAATTTTATTTTATAAATCAAACCAACAATTAACTTGAATAGTATTCTCCTCTCATCTTACTCTATTCCTCCTCATCTTATGCTAATCTCTCCTTATTCCATTCTCAAAGTCTCACTTCTTATCTTTTCTGAACTTTGTTTCTGAATGTAAAGTGACCCTCTTATCTCGATAATCTCTATAGGATCGAGCTTTGCTTGAAGTCGCCCACCCATATAAGATAGATTAGTAGTGCTGTTACCCTTTTCAATTTCAGTATCATTTAGTCCGATAGATAGGATCTGTGGCTTGAGTTTTGTTGCCTCTTGTAGCTTTCTGGCTATTGTTCGTTGGGTTAAACCAACTTTCCCCAATTAGGTTGTCCCGTCTTTCTCCCTTTTCTTACTCGTCTTTGTGCTTTTCCCCCTTTCCTATTGTGCTTTCTTCTTTTCATCTATTAAACCTGAGAAGATTTGTGCAGATGGTTCAGACCTGCATCTCGGCAAGTCAGGATGAACCCGTGGACCCCTTTACGCCGTCACCCCCAGCCGCAACAACAGATTGGGGTTTGGGACAGTTCATGGCAGCACAGACGCAGTTGATGAATGCAATGATGCAGAACATGAACTAGATGATGACTCAACAGAATCAGACAGCTGCCGCTCTGCTCACCGTGCTAAATCAGAACAACCAAGCAGCTGCCATGCCACCTCTGCCCTACCAGCTTTTTCTCAGTCAAAGTTGGCAGAATTTATGAGGACCCATCCACCTACCTTCTCCAGCTCCTCCGAGCCTTTGGATGCAGATGATTGGCTGCGCTCTACTGAAAAGAAGCTTGCCATTACCTGGTGTGATGACCGTGAAAAAGTTATGTATGCTACGCACCAGCTGGAAGGCGCCGCCGCAGAATGGTGGGAGAACTACTGCGCCGCCCATGAAAACCACCAGAACATCACTTGGACTGAATTTTCAGAAGCCTTCCGCCACTCTCATATTCCCGACGGAATGGTAGAAATGAAGAAAAATGAGTTTCCTGAGCTGAAACAAGGGAACCTGTCAATAAGTGAATACCTCAACAAGTTCACTCAACTCTCACGCAATGCTCAAGAGGATGTTGCCACCGATGATGCTCGTCAAAAGCGTTTCAAGCGAGGACTCAACCCTAGCTTGAAGGTTCAGGTCGTTGCAATGACTGTGCCAATTTCCAGCAACTAGTAAACAAGGCCATGCTCATAGAAGAGTCGTGTCGGGAGATGGCAAAATCTCATAAAAGGAAGATGATGTAGCATTGTACTCATCAAGGTTATGCGCAGAGGGCCAGAACGAATGCACAACACCCAGCTCGTTCTGTTCCTCCTGTCACCTTCAGGACCCCTGCAACAGCACCTCGCCCGGCTGCCCTAGGATTCCGCAACTTCAACAACAACACCAACAACCAGCAGCTAAGAAACAAAAATCCTCTGCAGAATCACTGTTTCAGCTGTAAAGAATCGGGACATTATGCCAAGAATCGCATAAAAGCAAGGTTCATCACGGTCAGATTCAACACAGGAGCTACCCCGACCGAACTCCCATGCCAGAGCGGGACGTGGAGCACCTCGGACTCTAGCAAGACCGGCCAAGACCCTCGGCCCGCCGGGAGAGCCGTGTGAACCATGTCACGGTGGAGGAAGCCCGAACTGACCGGACGTCATCTTGGGTAAGTTCTAGTAAATTCAAAGACTGCTTCTGATTTTGTTTGATTCTCGAGCTACCCATTCATTTGTTTCTGAGTTTTGTTGCAAAGCATCGCCTAAAGGTTCTGACTCTTAAGAATGCTTTGTTGACTCAATCACCTGGTTCGGAGTTGAGTACGAACCAAGGCTGCCCTAAGGTTAAAGTAACCATAGAAGGGGTAGAATTTCTAGCCAACCTCATAATCATCAATGCCAAATCCTTAGATGTGATTTTGGGTATGGATTGGCTTGCTGATCACCAAACAATTTTAGATTGTAGTGGTAGAAGCATCACTTTGGTCAGCCTAGATGGAACCAAAGTAAAATTTGAAGCCTCCACTGAAAAGTATGATGGAGCATTAATCTGCAGTGCCCGTGCTATATCTTTGGAAGAGGTGCCAGTACTCAGAGAATTTTCGGATGTCTTTCCTGATGATCTACCTGGAATGCCACCAGACAGGGACCTAGAGTTTGTCATTAACCTGGTTCCAGGAACCGCACCTATTTCCAAGAGACCCTACCGTTTGCCGATTGACGACTTAGTCGAGCTGAAGAAGCAGATCGAGGAAATGCAAGATAAAGGATTTTTTTGACCAAGTTCTTCGCCTTGGGGAGCCCTAGTGATCTTTGTCCCTAAGAAGGATGGTACCCAGCGGATGTGTGTGGACTATCGCTTACTCAATGAAGTCTCCATCAAGAACAAGTATCCTCTGCCCCGGATCGATGATTTGTTTGACCAGTTAAAAGGAGCCGGAGTATTCTCCAAGATAGATTTAAGGTCAGGATACCACTAGTTGAAAATTCACCAAGAAGATATACCCAAGACAGCTTTCTCAACCCGATATGGACTGTATGAGTATATGGTTATGTCTTTCAGATTAACCAATGCCCTAGCTTACTTTATGAACTTGATGAATAAAGTGTTCATGGAGTAATTAGATAAGTTCGTCATTGTCTTTATCGATGACATTCTAGTATACTCTAAGAGTGCAGAAGAGCATGAAGAGCACCTTCGCTTGGTTCTAAATAAGCTTAGAGATCATCAACTCTATGCTAAATTCGACAAGTGTGAGTTTTGGATGAAGGAGGTTACCTTCTTGGGACACCTCATGTCTGCGGAAGGAGTCGCTGTCAACCCTAGCAAAGTCAATGATGTGCTCAACTGGGAGTCGCCCAAGACAGTGCCTCAGATCAGAAGTTTCCTTGGAATGGCAGGATACTACCGCCGGTTTATAGAAGGATTCTCCAAAATAGCAAGACCCCTCACCCAACTGTTAAAGAAGGAAAAGAAATTTACTTGGACGCCAGAATGTGAGAAGAGTTTTCAAGAATTAAAAAAGCGTTTGACCACCGCCCCAGTGCTGACTCTACCTGATGTTCGGAAGGATTTTGAGATTTTCTGTGATACATCACGACAAGGTCTCGGTTGTGTCCTGATGCAAGAAAGGAAGGTAGTAGCATATGCTTCACGACAGTTGAAGCCTCATGAAGCCAACTACCCCACTCATGACTTAGAATTGGTACGTCAGTAGTGCATGCTTTGAAGATATGGCGCCATTACCTCATCGATGAATTGTGAAGTTTACTTGACCATAAGAGCTTAAAGTACATCTTCACTCAAGTGATCTGAACATGAGACAAAGAAGATGGTTGGAGTTGATCAAGGATTACAACATGGGAATTCATTATCATCCCGGCAAAGCAAATGTTGTAGCAGATGCTTTAAGTAGAAAGACCTACTGCAATACCTTGATGATCAAGGAAGGTCAGCTAGCACTGCATGAAGAATTTCGGAAGCTCAAACTTGAGTTAGTCAAAGAAGGTTACTTAGCTGCCCTGGAAGTGCAACCAACTCTTCAGGATCAAATCAAGAAAGCTCAGGAAGGAGATACAGATGTCAAGGAGATCAAGAGAAACATAAAGCAGGGTAAATCCCTAAGATTTTCAGAAGATGAGCAAGGTGTCATATGGTTTGATAAACGTATGTGTACCAGATCAGAAGGAACTGAAGCAGTTAATACTCAAGGAAGCTCATGAAACCTTGTATTTCATTGATGTTTCCTGTGTGAGCTAGCTACTGATCTAGGACTAGTTCAGAATATACAGAGGGTTTCGAATGTATAAATTCAAGTCCTGACACCTTATGGTCGAGTTTACATTTATTAAACCACGCAAGGCTGAGCACAAAGTAAAGAGACACCAGCGGAACGGAAACAACTCCAACAGGAACCCATCAACTTGCCATAGGCAACCGACTGGGATCAAGACCTAGCGATCAACCTCATCGTTAAACTCCTCCTCAAAAATAAGCAAAGACTCCTCCACTTCAGCTGAATGATTGCAACAAGAATGTGTACGAGTACTCAACAAGTTGTACCACAGAATGCAATTATAGATGATGGATTATTTCAAAGAAATGGATTCTATTGTTATTTTTTTAAAAAAAACAACATTTGCATTTGAATACAAATAATAGATTGAAAATGTAATTTAAAACAAATAAACAATAACAGTTTAACTAGTATTTTCACAAAGACCACAAAGCCTAAACAATTTTTTTCACAGAGCCACATGAGATAAACGACACAGTTGTCCCCTTTCCTACTTGTTTTTATGAAAATTTGCCCCTCGTGTGAAATCCACGAGCATGTCCATGACCGCGGACGTAGTTATTCGAATAGATTGCTAACACTCTATAGAGGTTGTACACTTTAACCACAATATATAACCAGTGTAGCTAGCACAAATTATAACAAAACCTTTTCGAAACTTCATCTCAACAATTGATCCTCCTATTGTGCATACTGTCGGCACCAAACCCCCACACAGGTTGTTGGCCCGTTGCGCATCGTTGGACCTAGACACGGCGAACCGCTCGTAAATCTGACTCACCAAATAGACATAATCACACCTCCACCCTAGCATACAGTCTAACCTACATGCCCGAGTAATCAATGTCAAGAATCCGTAACTTACTAAGTTAGACCTGTCCCATACCAGGCATGTGGTCGTACAATTATGGCTCAGTTTAATGCTGCACAAAGTTAAGTCCTTACACTACTACAGAACACCTCATCACAGACAGTTCAGAACCGTCATCACAGACGGTTTCCGAATCGTCTATATTTGTTCGTCTGTGATAACAGGCAGTTATCACAAACGGTTTTTTGTTGAAACCGTCTGTGAAGGCTATTATCACAAATGGTTTCCATTAAAAACCGTCTATGATCCGAGAATATCACAGACGGTTCTATTTAAGAACTATCTGTGATGCGTAGAAATATCACCGATGGTTTAATTTAGAAACCTTCTGTGATATTTCTACGTATCATAGACGGTTCTTAAATAGAATCGTCTGTGATATTCTCGGATCACAGACGGTTTTTAATGGAAACCGTCTGTGATAATAGCCTTCACAGACGGTTTTAACAAAAAACTGTCTGTGATAGTTCATAATCCTAACTACATTTTTGTTGTTTTTTGGCTAGCCTTAGGAATCGCTAGCCATGCCCTCTGAAAGCAAGCATACACAAAAACAGATGCATCACAGATATTCAATTGTTGACAACTCAAAGTGATCATTACTCAAAATAAATTACAAAAGATCGAATTTGTTCAAGTATTGTCGCTATAGTTACAATTGGATTACAATTGAGTCAATTGTTTGCAGGTGGGTGAAACTTTGGGTCGGCGACGGAGTGAAAGTCTCCTTTGTCAGAAATGATAAAGCTGCAGAGCTTCCCTCGAACGTCCACGATCTCATCCGCAACGAGTCCATCTAAATCTATATGCAAGAGCTGTCGCTAGCAAGAGCAAAGTGGTAAGCATATATATTTAAATTTATAATTAGGAAATAATTATTTTGAGATTGAGAAACCTCGGGATCCTTCTTCCTTTCTCTAATGATTTGCTGCATATGATAGCGAACGTAGATTGCACATAACTCATCATTTTTTTGTTGGCGGCATTGCAAAAATATAATTACATATATAGGTATAGTCAGTTCGAGACGCGTTATTATGAAGTATGATATAGGATTATCGTGTCGTAGCGTGTACCGGAAATTTCATCCTGTGTGTTAGTCTGGCGCTTTTTCCATTGTATAATCCTTTGTTGGCAACATAGGCGATGAACGACCTACATGATTTCAAAAAGTTATCCTCGGCCATTTCAAATGAATGAAGACTACAATAGAGTTATGTATGGAGGAAATGAGTATACCTCTCGAGTATTCCTCTTAGAATGTTGAAGTCGTGGTCGTTGCGGATTAGGGAATCAAGGTATATCACATGGTTCCTCTTTGGTATAATGACTAAAAAGATCCAGTGGTACCTACTCATGTATGTCGCTATAGTCATTAAACCTAAGTTCGTGCTGTGTATGAAGTACAAATGAAATTTGTATAGCAAGTAGTGACACTTACCCCTCGTTGTAGGGCACCACTATGTACTTCTTGTCTATCTGACGAAGCAATGCCGCCGCTATGTATTCCTCGACGGAGATCAGGTCTGCTTCGATGGTTTGCAAAGATACCATGTGTGGGTCGAGGAAACCCACCGGTTCTTTCCATTCTTGGACATTTTTCCACATGTATCTATACACAAGCAATGAGTTGTGATAATTATCGGTATTACGTGAATGCAGAACTTGATTGTGCGCGACTTACGATTGTCCAACATCGTAGAAGCGGCGTCGAGGCCAACGAGGTTGAATAGGTCATATAAGTCGTTGAAGCCCACGACGAAGTGGTTCGTCCCGTTGAAGAAATGCTCATCGTTGTATCTGACGGTGATTCTAGTATCGCACCCCTTCTCTTTGGTCTTCCGTATGTACCAGGCATGCAAAGCCTGACAAGCATATCCAGCGCGCATTAATACTATGTCGGAGCACAACGGTTTTCCAATGATGTATTTCCCGGACTTCCCAGACTTGCGAGGCGCCTTAACGTTCATCGATTTCGATTTGGCCTTAATGATTGGCAGCGTCTTCCTGCGAGACGACTCAGGAACCGATACGGCGGCACGCTTTTCTTATTCCTTCGACGTCTTCTCCACGGGAACCGATGAGGTGGCCTTCTGAAGTGAAACATGAGGTGGAGTCATCGAGGGTCCCGTTGGAGAGGATTGGTCGTGTCGGATCACAACCTTCGCTGGGTCGGGGCGATGTCCCAGGCCTTTGGATAAAATTGTGCACGGCATTCCCTAGTGTTCTGATTTCTTCGTTCGGGCGAATCTTCAGCGGGACGGCCACGAAATTGCTATGGACCATATCCACCTCGACCCTGGCATAACCCTCGCCGGTGGGCACCGTCTTTGATTGCTTCTTCTGGTATGGATACACCATCCCCCGTGCAGCCTCAATAGAAAGGGACCCATCCATCCTCACTTGGAGCTTGCAGGGCGTCGGTCCCTACAAAACGATATGCAATTAGCTAAGGTGTCCTATAGGTCTATCTTTGGTGCATTCCATAGATGTACATTACCTTGATGTCATCTATCGGTAATTGGACGTCGTCATGTTCGTAATTATCGTGGGCGGGGCCTTCTCGATGTCGAAAGGGGATCGCTCCCAAATTAACGAGGCGGCTTGCGGATCGCTCAGAGTTGATTCATTTGATCCTGCAATGCTGCTAGCTTTACTTCAAATTTTTTAGTAATCATATGTGCCAACCGGTCCTCGTGCTCGGCCTTGGATCTCTTCCTACTCCTATCGTGCGAGAGTCGTCTGCGAATCCATGACTCTAAGGTACGTTAACCCCAAGGCCTCGCGTGCGACCCCGGTGCTCCTTGTTTCCCAGGGCCGTAGACAGTATATCCTTCTCCCTGTCTGCTTGGAAGGAGCCTTGGGAAGCTTGGACAGTCAATTCACACTACAAGAGGTTATCATGTTATTATAGACACTATGAAGTTATGGACTTATTAACAACTAGGTAGTTCGACATATTTACCACACGTTGGGACACTTCCTGGTCTGCTGGGTTTGTGAAAGAGATGCTACCCGAAGACAAGACTTTTGCCCTCGCTTTTAACCAGCTTAGGGAACGTGGGTCTATGACATCAGGAAATGCGTTCTCCTCCTCTACCACCCATTCCTCGTATTTACCCGCGTACCCAGCGGTGCCGAGTCTGTGCGGGTGAGTGTTTCATGTCTGGAGAGCTTTGTGCGCCGCACTTGCTCCTTAAATTCGGCCGTCGTCTTCATAGCCACAAAGGCGTCCCATGCTTCCTACGTCAAGAATCCATACTTCGCGAAGGGCGTCTAACCCGTGTTCACGTACTTCGTGACAAGAATGCTCTTGAAGGTCATCCATGATTATCCATCGTGAGCATCACCGTCCGTTGCACGCGTTGACTAATTGCATGAAAACCAACTAAAAACAGCATGAAGCTAAGCAAATAAGATTGCTCAATTGCTCTCAGTTGACTAATTGCATAAGACATAGTCTTTGCAATCTCAGTCCTCTGTCAAAATCTCTTCACCAATCAATTTTGATAATTACAAAACAGATCTTGAGCTCAAACTACAACTTTCTCATATGTCAAGTTATCTCAAAGTAGCAGTTAAACTTTCAGTCAACAAATTACAATTTAACTATCTTAGTGAAACTAAATCATAAAAACAGCACATAAAGCATTCTGTAAACAGAACATCTGATCATATGCCTTCAAGATAATTCACAAATTTATATCAACAATAAGCCTAATTGACAGATTCAGAATAGAAATGCAAATATCTCACAGAAGATCAATCAGATCATAGAACATACAAGTGAAATCTTAATTCAGCTATAACTGAAAACTGAAAGTATAAATGCTACTAATTATAACTGACCATATAAAGCAATATGATTAAGCTCAAGTCTGTTTCTAATTATCTATTTGATTTCAGATTTTGACTATCATCACAGAGCACCAATAGAACCCATCACAGAGCAAGGGAGGGAGCGGGATAGAGCAAGTAGAGTGGTATACCAGAGGAGGCGCGAGGGAGTACCAGAGGAGGCACTGGAGCCGGCACGAGGAGGGAGCTGGTGATAGGCCAGAGAAGAGGATGGCGATGTGTAGTGGAAGAGGAGGCGATGGGCTGCGTTAGAGGAGGCCGTGCGTCGGAGGAGGGAGGCGGCCGGTCGTCGGGCTGGAGTCAGAGCAGGGAGGCGGCGAGCCCTAGAGGAGGCGAATGAGCGCGCGAGAGCTTAAGGGTCGCGGGAGTAGTGGAAGTGACAAAAACCCTAGCAGTTCCCTTCTTATAAAAAGGCTATCACAGATGGTTCTATTATGGAACCGTCTGTGATAAGGAATCACAGACAGTTCTTAATAAGAACCGTCTATGATACGTCCCATATCACAGACGATTCTATTACGGAACCGTCTATGATAAACAGACGGTTCCCTAATAGAACCGTCTGTGATATGGGACGTATCACAGACGGTTCTTATTAAGAACCGTCTATAATTCCTTATCACAGACAGTTCCATAATAGAACCATCTGTGATAGCCTGAGAAAACCTGGTGACAATCTGTGATATCCTGACAAAACCTAGTGACAAGTATGATGACAATCATGTCAAGTATGATGACAAGTTCATAACATATTTGACTTCAAAAATTCATATCTAATTGAACTCAACTCCAAATCAAGTGAAACCAATTTTGATACTCCAAAATTGCAATGAACGTCCACATTGACATCAATATCAAAGATGACAAGTCCATAACACATCAACACATGACAATTTCACGTTGACATCAAAATATATGAGAGATTACAAGTCCATAACACATGATGTTATGGAATAAATTAATTACAATGGAGTAAATTCTTAATTAAAATATAGCCCTTCATGATGATTGACGCGCATATAGCTAGCTTCCTCACTGGGTTCTTCCTCGAGCCTGATGCCATTTCCGAAAGGAGGCAACTCGTCAAATTGATTGTATTCTTCTTCGTCCACTACATTCTCAACTCCGACAATCCTCCTTTTTCCATGAAGAACTACGTGGCACTTCTTATTTGCCGGGTCGGTTACATAGAAGACTTGAACAACTTGGTTAGCCAGTACGAATGGTTCATCTTTGTATCCAACACGTTCGAGGTCCACGGTAGTGACGTCGTATTTGTCGACCTTCACCTGTGGGAGATGGACCCAACGGCACCGAAATAGGGGGATCTTGAAAAGCACGTAGTCGAGCTCCCATATCTCCTCTATTTGCCCATAGTAGGAGCTCCTCAGCCCATCGGTACTGAATGCATCTATGCGAACACCGCTATTTTGGACTGTGCTCTTCCTATCCTGAGCTGCCGTATAAAATGTGTATCCATTTCTGTCGTATCCTTGCCATGTGACAATTGTAAATTGTGGCCCTTGTGCCAACCATAGTAGCGTATCATCACTTGATGACCTCCCAGTGATTCGCACCTTTAACCATTCGTTCAACTGATGGTTGTGCTCTCTCGTGATCCAAACCTCCGACCGGTCTGTATTTTGTTGGCGTACCATGTCTTTGTGCTCGTCGATGTACGGAGACACTTGGGTCATGTGTTGCAAGACTGTGAAATGGGCTTGAGCGACGATCAGATCAGAGTGATTGATTTCCTTCCGATGGTCCCGATACCATCCAGTCTCCCCTCATGGCGAGATAGAGGCACACCTATCGGTTCCACCTAAGCCATGTAGTCGACACAGAACTCAATGACCTCTTCGGTTGCATAACCTTCGATGATGATGCCCTCCGGTCGAGATCGATTCCGTACGCAGGACTTGAGAATTCCCATGTACCTCTCAAACGGGTATATATGATGTAGGAACACAGGGCCGCATATCTTTATCTCTTTCACAAGGTGAACAATGAGATGGACCATGATATCGAAAAATGACGGAGGGAAATACATCTCAAGATGATATAGAGTCGTCACCACCTCGGCCTGCAGAGCATCTAGTCCTTGGGGATCGATGACCTTCTGAGCAATTGAGTTGAAGAAATAACACAGCCTCAAGATTGCCACTTGGACCTTGTTCGGCAAGATACTCCTGATTGCAACAGGAAGCATTTGTGTCATCAGCACATGATAATCATGAGACTTCATACCAATTAATTTCAAATCTTGCATAGAAAGAAGTTTCTTAATGTTAGCGGCGTAACTAGACGGGACTTTCACACCATGCAAGCTCTTGCACAGTTCATTTCTCTCGACCTTGGACAGAGTGTAGCAAGCTGGGGGAAGGTACGTTCGTCTTGTATCGGTCTCTTTCGGTGCTAACTCGGTCCTTATGTTCATACCAACCAAGTTACACCGTGCGTTAACACCATCCTTAGTTTTGCCACTAATGTTCAGTAAGAGACCAATCAAGCTATCACAGTGCATGACGTCGATGTAGTGGCGAACTTCTAAGTGCTCCCATTAAGGCAAGTCCCAAAAAATTGACCGCTTCTTCCAGATGTTCTTCTGATGGGTTCTTAATTTACGTCCCTTCCCAAGCACAACATCGATATCTTTAACCATATCATAGACCTCTTTCCATCTAAAAGCCCTTGGAGCTGAACCGTCCTCCTTATTTCCGTTGAATTGTTTCTTCATCTTGCGGTATGGGTGACTCCTGGGAAGGAACCTACGGTGACGCATATACACAGTTTTGAGCGAGTTGTTCAGCCATACACTCTCCGTAGCATCTAGCGGTCTTGACAAAGCTTTGGTTCCTTTTGTACTAAAGCCCTGATAAAGTTACCAAGGGTAGGAAAATCATTGATGGTGCAGAACAACATGGCGCGTAAAGTGAAGTTCTCTTGTTTGTACCCATACCTGTACCCCTTCGTTCCACAGTGCCACAAGATCTTCCATCAATGGTGCTAGGTACACATCAATATCATTCCCAGGTTGCTTCGGCCCTTGGATAAGTAGTGACTTCAAAATGTACTTTCGCTTCATACACATCCAAGGAGGAAGGTTGTACATACATAGATTGACGGGCTAGGTGCTATGTCGGCTGCTCATGTTACCGAAATGATTCATTCCATCCGTACTCAACCCTAACCTTATGTTCCTCGGTTTCGCACTGAACTCTTCGAAGCTCCGATCAAAGTTTCTCCACTGGGGAGAATCAGAAGGGTGTCTTAGCTTTCCATCTCTCTTAAGCTCCTCCGAGTGCCAACACAGCAATCTTGCCTCCTTTGGGTTCACAAATAAACGCTTCAAACGTGGGATCATAGGCAGATACCACAACATCTTAGCAGGAGGTCCTTGCTTCACCTTAGCAGTATTCTAACGCTTGTATCGGGATGCTTTGCACACAGGACATACATGCATGTCTGCATACTCTTTACGGTAGAGGATACAATCGTTCGGACATGCATGTATTCTTTCTACTTCCATTTCCAATGGACAAATAACCTTCTTTGCTTGGTAGGTGGTGCTGGGCAACATGTTTCCATCCAGAAGGATGTCCGCTAGGAGACCTAACAACGCCGTGAAACTCTTATCGGACCAACCATTGCTTGCCTTCAATTTCAGCAGTTCAAGCATAGTTGACAACCTTGTGTATTCCGGCTTGCAGCTAGGGAACAAAGGTCTCACCGAGTCCTCCCTTAATCCCTCGAATTTACAAAACTCTCTCTCACTGTAGTTCTCTTCTGCATCGCGTAGCATCTGATCCAGATTGTCATCGTGCGATCTATCCTCATCAAAAGCACAGTCCACATCCGGCATATCGTTGACTTCCTCGGCAATATCGTCATTATTAACTTCCAGTATAATCTGCTCTTCACCGTGACTGGTCCAACATGTATACCCTTTTTTGAAACCGCTTCAAATCAAGTGCGCTTCGATCTGCGCAGGCGTTGTTAAACATCTTGATTACGCAATCAATGCATGGATAGTACATAAAATTTATCCCCTTCTTCAACATATCCCTTTCGGCGGCTCTTCTAAAAGCAACCACGCCATTAATGTACTCTTGACTCACACGGTTCACACCGCGTACATCTAGTTTCGATCTGCTTCACGCTATGCATGTAACAAATTAGTGTCAAATTAGATTAATAAACCGCAAGTACGTACTCTTCCTATTTACCAAACATACTTAAATTGATTAGCGATTAATTTATAGC
Organism: Phyllostachys edulis; assembly: GCA_036346405.1. NCBI lineage: Eukaryota > Viridiplantae > Streptophyta > Magnoliopsida > Poales > Poaceae > Phyllostachys > Phyllostachys edulis. The sequence continues at coordinate 91,342,412 of CM070545.1, forward strand.
AAACATAAAGGGTTATAGATCGTTACCCTCGGAGCTCACGAAGAAAATACCAAATATCTCTCAAGAATCCTCTCCTTCTCCTCCCTTCCCTCTTTGTTGGCGGCGCAATGGGCTTCCTATTTACCAAACATACTTAAATTGATTAGCAATTAATTTATAGCAAACATAAAGGGTTATAGATCGTTACCCTCAGAGCTCATGATGAAAATACCTAATATCTCTCGAGAATCCTCGCCTTCTCCTCCCTTCCCTCTTTGTCGGTGGCGCAATGGGCTTCCTATTTACTAAACATACTTAAATTGATTAGCGATTAATTTATAGCAACATAAGAGCATCTCCAGTGTATTGAACCGATGCCGATTCAAAGAGATGTCACGTAAGCATTCAAAGAACTAGTCATTTTCCCCCCAGTGTATTCATCTGATTCTTACTCTTAAGTGGGACCGACATCTTATTAAAAAATAAGAAAAGAAATAAAATCTCTCTCAACCGCTCTCTCTGTCCATTGCCATTTGAACTGGCTAAGCACGTACATTGCAGACGCTCTAAAGGGTTATAGATTGTTACCCTCGGAGCTCACAACGAAAAAACCAAATATCGCTCGAGAATTCTCTCCTTCTCCTCCCTTCTCCTCTCCGTCTCCTCCCTTCACTCTCTATCGGCGGCGCTTACCCTTGGGCGTTTACCTGGTGGCGGCTCAAATGGGAATGGGCAGGGGTCTGGGCCACGTACTTATAGGGCGAGGATATCACAGACGGTTATTGAATAGAATCGTCGGTGATAGTTCATAGACGGTCTTTCTTTACAACCGTCTGTGATACTGAAGATTATCACAGACGGTTATTGAACAGAACAGTCGGTGATAGTTCACAAACGGTTGATTAATAGAACCGTCTGTGATACTGGTGATTATCACATACGGTTCTTTTAAATAACCGTCTATGATATATCATAGACGGTTCTATTAATGAACCGTCTGTGATAGATGTCTATCACAGACAGTTATTAATAAGAATTGTCTGTGATAGGCCGGTAGTGCAAATTCCTCATCCCTACAGACCCAACACAGACGGTTCCAAAGGAACCGTCTGTGATGGGGCGTCTACTATAGCCTGTTTTGTAGTAGTGTTAATTGACCAAGGCAAGACTGCGAAACTACTACCAACTACCACATTCATATTTTCCCAAACGCACACAGCTCCACCATATCACAATTCCATCTACTTGCCTCGGTCTAAATCTTTTCCCACCCTGTTGGTTAGGTGCAACACATGCCATCAATGAGTGACAGCATACACCTCACAATCTTTCCACAAATTTGTTCCATAATCACTTAGTTAAGTTTAGATTTGTAACTCAAAAAGATATCAATAACACGTTGCATGGCTAAGCAGACTATTCGTGTCTAACCAACCTACGTTGGTGTTATGATAATACCAACTAGTAATTATCCAAGCTAGGGTGACAAAAGATCATGGTGATACAATGACCATGGTGGATATAAACAAGTAGGTGTATAGCTAATCCCAAAGCACTTAAGAATTAAACAATTGAAATAACATACAATAGTTTGAATCAAAGTAATTTTGGAAAACTAGGTTCAACATGGCCAAAGGTAAAACTTACCTTGAAACAAGTCTTCACACTGATCTGAGCTTGATCAACTCCTTCCTCAAAAACCCACGAAGTATCAACGTCTACTCGCAAACGAAAGTGAAAACCCAAATAATACAAAAAAAAGAGCAACAAATAAACTATAAAAATTAAATAAAAATCACAAGAAAGTAGAGCTTGAATTTAGATGCATTTAGAGACTTGAATGGGCTCAATCGAAGTTCGTATGAGGAAGAATAGAGTCTTGGAAGATTTAAATATAAAAAAATAGAAAGAAAATACTATTTTAGATTTTTGAAATTGTCTTTCTAGAGGACATTCTGAAATATTGCGTCAGCATTGATGTCAACAATGAAGAAAGTTCGACATTAAGCGAAGATCATCTAGAGGACATAATTTTTCTCGTATGCATTATGTTTATCAATTGTGTAATTAGTGTTAAATTAATTAGTTGTAATAAATTACTCCTAGTTAGTCATAATTAAAATAGTCCTAATTAATTAGTCGTAATTAATTAGTCCTAATTAGTTAGTCGTAATTATTTAGTCATAATTAATTAGCCCTTATTTGTGGTTATTAATTAGTTATAATTAATTTTGTTCTTGATAATTAATTTAGTCAAAATTAATTACTTAATAATTAATTTAGTTCTAAAGAATTTAGTCGTAATTAGCTAGTCGTAATTAATTAGTCATAATTAATCTGTCATAATTAAATGAGTCGTAATTAATTACTCATAATTAATTAGTTGTAATTAATTTAGTCAAAATTAATTAATTGTAATTAATTAGTCATACTTACTCCAAATTAATTAGTCATAGTTAGTCAATGTAATTAACTCATCGTAATTTATTTAGTCATAATTAGTTAGTCCAAATTAGTTAGTCGTGGTTAGTTAGTCGTAATTAATTTAGTCATAATTAACTCTCCATAATTAATTAGTCATAGTTAGTTAGTCATAATTAATTTAGTCATATTTAATTACTCGTAATTAATTAGTCGTAGTTAGTTAGTCGTAATTAATTTAGTCATATTTAATTACTAGTAATTAATTAGTCGTAGTTAGTTAGTCGTAATTAATTTAGTAGTTTTTTTTATTATGCACTGATTACTCGGAAGTCATTATTTTGGTTAGGTAGGGAAGTGTAGTTGTTTTTGGGGAGGTAGAGAAATGTAGACTAAGTAGTGCAACATGCTTATTTTATTGTGTAAAGTAAAGAATGGTGAATTGCTCGTAACATATGCATTGTGTTGTTGTGCCTCAAGAAGCGGGGAACCACAGGTGGTGCCTAAAGATGGGAGCACATAATGTGTTGTTTTGGAGGAAGACTACGAGAGAAGACTTGCGCAAAATTTTATGCAAAATGAGGGGGTAGGACAATGGTGGTCGGTCTGCATTGACTGCCATGAGTTTCTGCCAGACCAGCCAGCTGAGTCGAAGTCTGATGAGGACGTCGACCCAAGCTCGGATGGTAGCGAGGAGGACGCACCCTAGGGTGCAGGCGGTGGTGGTCTAGTTGGCAGAATTGTGTCATCGGAGGTGTCATACGTGTCATCTAGACTAGATGATCTCGCAGTGCAGTCGCTCATACTACCATAGGAGGATGGGTCACAGTGGGGGGTTGATGCTGACACCCTGTTAGTAGGGCAGCACTTCCCAAGCAAGGTGGACGTGTAGCTAGCTATAACACGGCACGCCATATCCATTGCCGTGTGTACCGGGTGCACCAGTCCAACCCAGGCCATTACGCAGTAAAGTGTGTAGTGGAAAGTTGCCCTGGCAAGGTCAGGGCTCGCAAGGCGAAGGGATATGGCATGGTCTTCACGGTCAAGGCGATGACCGACCATATTAGCGAGATGAGTGAGCCACTACAGCAACATCGGAATGCGACTTTCGCATATCTAACAAGCCTCACCAGCCACCTAGTTACGGAGGATGTGTCTGTCTCCCACAAGATGCTACTGTCAGAAGTTTCCAATCTAGTTGGTTATCCAATCAGCTACAGCAAGGCCCGACGAGCCAAGCACAAGGTAATCGATGCCATGTACAAGACATGAGGAGGCGTACAACCTTGTGCCAAGGATGCTTCACTAGATTACCGAAGCAAACCCCTGCACGTACATAAACCAAATGGAAATAGAAGATCTTGATGGAGGCCCTATCTTGTAACATCCTAATTTTCGAGTTTCAAAACCTTTTGAGTAATTTAGCCCTCTAGAAAATTTCACCAAATTTTAGTGAATTTAATAAAGCTTAAATGGGACTTTCTAAATTAAAAAATAATAATTTGATTAATCTGAATATAAATTAATTGCAAAATTATTTTATTTGAGTTCTTTGTGCTTGGAAGTATTTTCCATATTTTTCTGGAATTTTTCTAAGTTCCTTTGCTATTTTTAATTTGCCATTTGGATTTCCGTATCTTATAAAATAGAAAAACTATTAAAAATCTAGGAAATTCCAAATGGGTTGGATTCCTTTTTCCCAGCCCATTTCTTCACTTCCGTCTCATTCCTACTCGTGGCCCATCCTTTCTCTCTCTTTCCCGCCGCTCGCGCCTGGTCCCACCCGTCAGCCACACCTATGTCGTTTCCAACACGAACTCGCCGAGCGGCAGTCGCTCACATGTGGGCCCGCTCTACGCTACTGTTCATCTTCTTCGCCATGCGCAAGTTGGACTCTGCTACCATGTCGCTCTCGAATACTCTTGTTGCCCTGCCGCAACACTAGCCGCCATTTCCTTCAAGCCCCGAGCCCTAGATCGCCGCCATCGCACCAGATTTGGAGATCTAACCCTAGCGCCACCACCTCAGAGTTTCTTCGATTCCGTCACCATCGGTGAGCTCCTGATGTCATCGTCTACACCGCCGAAACCACCTTGGCTTGTTCTACCCATGTGTACACCATCTTCGCTGGAGGAAGCCCGTAGCATCTTCATGTTGTCGAGCCCGTGCCACTGCCCTACCTCGCTATCACCGCTACGTTCCAATCCCCACCGGTGACTATTGGTCCTCGTGCTCCACCTGTGAGCATCGCCCAAGCCTCAGGAACCCAGCGCGCATGTCCAAGCCCTCACAGGAGCACCCTGCCTCCGTCTAGCCGTCAACCCGAGCCACCGTTGTCACCCTCATCGCCGTTGAGCCCTTTGTCGGTCCTCACCATCACATCAGAACAGCTAGATGGATTCGCCAGAGCATAAGCATGCCCACGATGACCTCCATTCGCTGCTGGTCACCGCTGTTCACCATTGTCGAGTTGTGGTGGCTGTCTATTTTAGTTGACGTGGCTTCTTGCGTGTTCGCCACGTGTGTCACGTTAGTGTAGCCGCACCGCATCAGCTTCATTCCGTGTCGTAGTCACGTCAACACCTTTGTCCTACGTGTCGCCTCATCATTTCCTTCATGTCTGCCACGTGTGCAAACCGCTGTAACCTCAACGCCACCACAACCATACCCCAAACCTAACCCTAGGTGGACCTAGTCTATGTGGATCAAGCCACTGATAAATAGACCCTACATGTTAGAGCCCTAGCCTGTAGACCCGTGAGCCTGGAGACCCACGGACCAAATCCATGGACCTGGTCTATAGACCGTGGGTCCCACCTGTTAGTCTCTATCCCTATTTTTGGGATTTTCTTTTAATTACGAAATTCCTTGCTGATACAATCATTCGGGATTTCCTTTAGAAAGAAAATCCCAAAAAAATGAAATAGTGTTTTCTCTCTCTTTTTCTTAGATTTAAATCTCCCGAGAGCCCGTTCTTCTTCATACGAACTCCGATTTAGCCCATTCAAGTCTCTAAATTCAAAATCTATCTTCCTATAATTTTTATTTAATTTTTGGAGTTAATTTGTTTCTCTTTTTGTATTTATTTGTGTTTGCTCTTTCGTTTGCGAGTAGACCTTGATACTTCGGGAGCTTTCGAGAAAGGAGTTGATCAAGCTCAAGACCAGTATCAAGACTTGTTTCAAGGCAAGTTGTACCTTTGATCATGTTGAACTTAGTTTTTCAAAATTACTTTGATTCAAACTATTGCATGATATTTCAATTATTTAATTCTTTAAATGCTTTGGGATTAGCTATACACCTAATTGTTTATATCCACCTTGCTCATTGTATTACCATGATCATTTGTCACCCTAGTTTGATTAATTACTAGTTGGTATTATCTTGGCACCAATGTGGGTTGGTTAGACATGATTAGTTTGCTTAGCCATACAACAGGTCATTGATATCATTTTGAGTTGCAAATATAAACTTGACTAAGTAATTATGGAACTTCTTTGTGGAAAGACTATGTGTTATATGTTGTCACTCGTTGATGGCAAGTGTTGCACTTAACCAACAGGGTGGGAAAAGATTTAGACCAAGGCAAGTGGACAAAATTGTGATATAGTGGAACTGTGTACTTGAAAAATATGAATCTTAGTAATTTGATTAGAAATTGGGCAATCTCACCTTGGTCAATTAAGGACTTCACTTTGTGCACCATTGAACTGAGGCATAACTGTACGACCACGTGTCTGGTATGAGACATGCCTAACTTAGTAAGTTACGAAGTCTCGGCATTGACTACTCGAGTAGTAGGTTAGACTGTGTGGCAGGGTGGAGGTGTGTACTACTGTGTTTGGGTCACATTTATGAGTGGTTCGCTATCTCTAGATCCAATGGTGTGCGTTGAACCAACGAGAGAGGTTGGGGTTGATAGTATGCACATCAGAAGAGTCAATTGTCGAGATAGAGTTTTAGAAAAGTTTTGTTATGATTGGTGCTAGATATACTAGTTATATCTTGTGGATAAAGTGTACAACCTCTACAGAGTGTTAATCAATCTATTTGAATCGCCGCGTCTGTGGTCATGGACATGCTCGGGGATTTCACATGAGGAGTAGATTTTCATAAAACAATTGGGAGGGACAGCTATGTGAATTAACTCATGTGGCTGTGTGAAAGAAATTGATTAGGCTTTGTGAGCTTTGTGAAAAATACTTGTTAAATTATTATTGTTTATTTTTTTAAAAAAATAAGCTTTCAATCTATTATTCGTATTCAAATGCAAGTGTTGCTTTTGTAAAATAATCATAGAAGCAATTTCCTTTGAAATAAGCCATCATCTATAATTGCATTCTGTGGTACCACTTGCAGAGTACTCGGAGTACTCATTCTTGTTGCAAAAATCATTTATCTTAAGTGGAGAAGTCTTCGCCTACTTTTGAGGAGGAGTTTCACGAGGAGGTTGATCGTTTGGCCTTGATCCCAATCGGCTGCCTATGGTAAGTCGATGGGTTTCCGCTAGAGTTACTTCCATTCCGCTGCTGTTTCTTTACTTAGTGCTCATCCATGTGAGAGTTAATAAGTGTAAACTTGACCGTAAGGTCGCAACTATTATTTATTAATCAAATTAGTCATTTATTCTTATTTTTGCCTTGTGTGGAATGATATTCATCTACGATTACACTGTATGATCTACGATTACACCGTATGCACTAGCGTAATCCTGGACTTGTGCATTATACATAGAGGGTCCAGATTTACATATATGGGTCCCGACAAAACTGCTAGATATTGGACTCGCATGGTCGGTTATTTGGTAAATAGAGCCACCGTAGCGAAGCGGCAGCTGAATGATGGGAAACAGTGGTCTGAGAACATACAGAGTTATATGGACCAGAAGATGCAGAAAGCTCGTATGTACAACACAGGGGTGATCGGTGGCCTGAGGAGGAAGTACGAAATCCAAACGAGGCAGAAATATGTCAATTGTCATGCTAGGGGGGATAAGAAGCATGCTTGCACCCTCAGTGATGTGGCTATATGCACCTGCAATAAGTCGAAGTCCTGCACAAGCCATGATCACATGTGTACAAGGCGTGTGCATAAATCAAGCAAATATCTACGCCGTACATATTCGAGTACTACGACATGCATAATCTTTTTGGAACATGGAGTGTTGAGTTCCACTCGTATGGCGTGGATATGAACAATATGGATCTTTGGACGAAGATGGTGAAATGGGGCCCGAACAAAAGCCTTGAAGGCAATTGGGAAGGGATGACGGCAAACGCGGTGCTTCCAAAACGACATCGATGCTAGCCAGCGTGGGGAACAGAGCCGCGTGAGGAAGTGCTAGATATGCAAGACCCTTGGCCACTCCATGAAGGATTGCCCCAACAAACCGAGCTCGTGTAGGAGTCATTTTGTGTCATTTTAGTTCCAATGTTTGCATGTTGTAATGCCGTCATTTTATGTTAACAGGTGGTGTTGTAGTATTTGTGCCTTTTTGTACTTTATTTCATTTTAATGCTTCATTTCCATGTATTTTAGCATTCTATTTGTTCCGAACTGACTCGGCACTTAATCTCTTGCAGACCATGGTGGGAGGGACCAGGGCTGAGCCTCCTCTACCGGAGCTACTCGAACCATTTTACGACGAACATCACCGTAGCAAGTTGTAGATCACTAGGGATGGTCCTCCATCCCTTGTGCTTAGGTCAAAGATGCATTACTGGCCCTTTGACCCTCGCTACGTCCCACTCTTTCGAGACACGGGTTTGTTGCCCTTTGCGATGATGCTCCACATTAGCCTCTACTTCACACTAGACAGGAGTCTCATGACAGCACTTATTGACAGATGGATACTCGAGACACACACCTTCCACTTTCAGTGGGGAGAGATGACGATCACTCTCTAGGATGTGTCCTTCCTAACCGATCTACTGATCATGGGAGGCGCACTTGTTCCACCCCATCCGTTGGCGGATTGGAAGGCCTGCTTGTAGCCTTTGTAATTACATTGTATACATTATGTGTATATGTAACCAGAATGTTGTGCGCTTATGTTGTACCAGATTTGTATTGTACGTAGCAACTAGATTTTTATGCACATAACATGACAAGGGACAAATTGCAATACAATATTTAGCATAGACCTAGAAAATTACACTACAACAATACAACATCAACCTGAGTATAAGTAACATATTTTGCATAATATTACAATACCAAATTTCACATGACAATGCCATTACACCTTTTCACGCTACCTTTCTTAGAAAGAATTGACCACACGATGCCATGACACCTTTTCAGACCGAAATGACAACACAAACAAGGTTTTCACAATGAGTATATAACACTCACCATCCATCCCAACTTTTCATACCGAATTGACCACACCCTGCCATTACACATTTTCAGACAAAAATGACAACACTCTGCCACTATACCTTTTCAGACCGAATTGACCACACCCTGCCACTACACCATTTCAGATCGAAATGACCACACCCTACCACTGCACCTTTTCAGACCGAAATAACCACACGCACTAGCCTTTGCAGTGAGTAGACACAACTCACCAACAATCCCACCCTGCCATTCGTCATAATTTCCACCGTCATCACTACACCCTATCCACTTATAAAAGGAGGGAGACGAGAGCTAGAGGAGAACACTACACCATAACAGCCAACACTTCATTCCAACTTGTTTCACACAACAAAGAGGAAGGAGGGAGAAGAGAGCGAGCTAGAGCAGAACATTAGATCGGCCTTGGAGATGTCGGACTACTATGCGAAGATGTTGCGGAAGCGCAAATGGGTTGTCGAGAAGGCTACAACCTACCTGGATTGTGTCTATGAAGGATGCACTAGTACCACCAGAGTTTCCACTCCCGCAGTGTATGTGCGAAGAACCGACTTGGATCATTCAGTCCATACATCGCGACTTCCGCCGCTGCCTGAGTGTACTACACGTGCGGGAATATCCTTGTAAGAGAATCTTACACACACATCGATTTTTCACATCTTACGTTGCATTCCACATATTGCTAACTTCATCCACGCATAATGGCAGGTAGAGATGAGTTGCAACTTCTTTCAATGGATCGACGGTCCAAACATGTACGATAGAGCGTTCATCGAGCAGAACTACATGTTCAACTACGCGAAGCGACCCGAGGTCTTCCAACACTGGAAACCTTACGTACCCGACCCAATTGAAAAGACACCGGTGGAGCTCAGGAAAGTAGGGTGGTGGTGGAGGACCCCCAAACAGGAAATTGAGTACTACCAGGCTTAGTGCGCGACAAACAAAGGGAAGACTCCTGTTAGTGAGATCGGCGGCTGTCCTAGTGCTCCCTGTCACCCAGGCGCACTCCGGATCGAAGATGTAAGTTATGTTCAATTTGTATCCTGATTATTGATTTGGCCTTACGTTCTGCTAACATTATTCAATCTTCCAGCTCGTCTCGCAGAATAGTGTTGCCTTCGAGACTGGTCGCACCCGCAGGATTGATGGAGATAAGGGGAGGGCACTGATTGTCCCATCGGAGGCTCGTCGAGCTCCCGATAATCCTTCGGGGTGGGACCACTTCAAAGCGTAGTGGTGGGCTGCCTTCGGGATGGATCGTGGCCACTAGCAGACAGGAGACAAGGGGAAGGGACCGATGGATCGCCAAGACTAATTAACTTCGTTCCAATCCATTTTTTTCCGACTCCAAAAAGGCGCACATGTATCCTAGGTATTTTTCGATTTGTTGATTCGTGCATGATGTCTTTTCTAATGCACATAACCAAACCATGGGTGCCATGTAATTCGCAACTATATTATGAAATCTTTCAAATTTACTCCCAAATATTTCGTATATTTCAAATTTTGTACTTTTTTTTCGAAAGGGATCGGTTTTGAAAACAATACAATCGTGACAACAGTGCGCGTGGCAACCTTAAACCCAAATATTTTTGTCATTTTGCTCTGAAGGGGGCTATTTTTGCTATTGCGTCGTTAAACTCGCGGTCCAAATAGGGCGCATGAAATCACACGTTTTCCTTATATGCTTAACTTTCTATGTATTATCACATGTACCAAATGTGTATTATCACATCTACAAAAAATGTATTGTCATATTAAATCATGCGCTCTATTATCACATGAAATCATTCAAACAATTTTTTTCACATGAAATCAAGGAATTTCATTCCAAAAATGTATTGGCACACGAATGCAGCAAGTCCGAGCTAGGGGCGCACGGACTCAGTTGCGCTGTGCCCCTATGCCCCTGGCACACGAACGCAGCTACGCCAAGCCCCTGGCGCACAGACGAGGGGCTCCAGTCCTCTGGCCCGTGGACTTGGCAACATTTCGTCCACCAGCGGCTCCCAATGCTATTTTTGGCTTTGATTTGAGGAGGGAGCTAGGTTTGTTATTAACCGTGTCAACTGTGTTATATTAGCCAAAAACTCCTCCAAATGCATCCGATAGAATACGCCGAACCCTAGGAAACGATCATGGGCAGTATATATTTACCTGAATCTCTCTGGTATTACGCATTTGGCTGAGATTTTGACCAAATCGTGTCAAGCATCATTCCGCCAAAAAAAAGTGTCAAGCATCCAGCACAGATTTTTCTATCCCTCCATTGAATAATTAAAAGTTCAAATGGCAGGCACGACCGCATGAGACTGAAAGGAACTCATGCTTTTGACCTCTATCATCTAAATACAAACTGAAAATACAGTAAAAAGGTATAAACATACTGCAGAGGTTTATATCTCTGCAAGCTGTATGTTCCAGCAGCAATTATGTACTCTGTTTACACTAGCTACTAAATATCCTCAATGTTTATGTTCCCTTCTATGACCTCGATGCAAGATCCAACTGACTTCCCAGAAGACATTGCCTCTGCAAGCTGCGATCTAGCTTTTTCATGGCGGCGAAGTATTAGAACAGTGTTCAGCACAGCCCATCTGACCTGTGAATCAGCTTTCTTCTGGGTGAAACCAAGGCTCTTGAGCAATCCATCCAACTGTTAATGCAAAAAAAGAGGCCAGAAAACAACAAATGGTGTTACAGACTTACAGGATGTCCATCAAATTCAATAGAAGTAACTCATGCTTACCTTGTTGATGTCAGCTAGTCCTCCTTCGGCGTGTCCATACAAAAGATACTCTGTTGCTACTCCAGCCAGTGCAATGCACGAGAACTTGTTCAACATCTGCCATTAGATCCAATCTACAGTCAAAGGTCAATCACACATATTGATAACAATCACAAAACAACCAACATTTAACACGATCACTAATACTTTGAAACTATGTGGTGTATTCTTTTGATTTTCTTTCACTCTTCACTGAAGCAGTAGTTAATGTGGCAGCAACAATTGTGCCCATTCCAGCATATGAACATTATGCAGTAAAATGCCAGAAACTCCAGTTCAAAGTACATGCAAGCAGGGAGCTTGAAAATCCGGAATAATCAATGACTGATCTTTTAATTTTATCTTCAGTGAAGCTTTTTATCAGCATATGCTTTGTGGCAGTTCTGAGTTCTGACACTGATCGAGAGTAGATCTTGAAGTAGAATGAATCGCATCTGACAGCATATTCTACAAGCTTTGTACAAAACAGAGACTCTTAGAAACACTCACCATGGCAGATAGCTTGCCTGTATTGATCTGGAAATAAAATATAATCATTAGGCTAACATATATAACAATAACTTTTTTGTGGAAAAAGATATAGAACAATAACATAAACAACATAAAATGTACCCTAAAAAATGTCCTCACATATCAGCTATAAATTTTAAATCATAACAGCTGCAGGGTGTTGCACAATAATTTTTAGGAATTATTAGCACACAATAATTTTTTTTTTACTTTTCCTTACTGCACAGAAAGAGGTTTGGCACATTACTAGTTTACTACCCAACATATGAGTTGTATTATAAGAAACCCCTTTGGCAGATTAAAGGTTATCGTTGGCCAGAATAACAGCAGCAGTGGGCAGCACAACTTTTTTATTAAATAATCTTTTTTCAAAAATATTTTATTAATAACACCTTGTCAACTTTATTTCGAATTCTGACCCTTTTAACCACGACACCACTCATAACGTGATAAGACAACACTGCCACGCCAGTCACCATAGCGTGACCAAATCCTGTCACTTCACCACGAGTGGTATAGTAGTGTTGTTTGGTTACGTCACCACTAATGGCATGGCAAGAAATGTCATTTAGCTATACTTACCCTGAGGTATGACAATGTTATGGGTGGTGACATGGCCAAAAGGATCAAATTTGGAAATAAAGTTTGCAAAGGATTAGTAATAAAAATCAATTGAAAATGGATTAAATAATAAAAATGGGTTTGGGCAGCAAGACATTACATGCTACCAAAATAAATAGTTGGTAAACTCAATAAGTGAGAATAAGTGTATTCGATAAGTGAAAGTTCAATGTACAATACCAACAATAAAGGAGAAAAAAAACAATGATAGGTATACTGTATATGAAGGCTCGACCAAAATGTCATATATTGGAGGGTTCAACATTCCGATAGCAATCAATAGAAGTTATTGTGTGTTGATGAAGAATAAAAATACTTCAAAGAATATCACAATTTTCCAAAATATTGAAGGCAGTAAAAACATGTGAAGGTGATAAGGAAACTAACCTCTTGAAGGAACTCGAAGTCCACAAAAGCTGTCCCGGCTTGCACATTCAGTGATCCTTGTTTGATAAGTGTATCCAAGCTTGTGATAGTGTATCCCTTGGGAAGCACCCCAAGCAAGTATGCTATCAACAAGTGACCAGCTTCGTGCTTTATATTTTTCATATATACGATATTAGTTGCTTAGATTATGTACAATAAATCGTAAAATTAATATTTTAAGAAAGTAGTGAGGCAAACAGTTTGCTTAAGGAAATCAAATTGGCATTTTGTAGCCAGGTTTGAACATGGAAAATATAACAGCTCTACGTATGACAAGAAAAAAATTATTTTGGTGGCTTCTGTTAAGAGTAGTAATGTAATAGTCATATATAGGTTAGGGGTAGTAATGTAATTGTAGTAGTTTAAGATTTCTAGTCTAGGGTTTCACTTATACACTATATATTACTCTTTTGGGCTCTTACAATATAAGAAAAAATTCAGCCTTTATTCTCTCATCTCTCCCATAATTTTACATGGTATCAGAGCTTAGATCTATAGTCTAACTTTCATCCTCTTCCACCGCTACAGCCTTCGGGGGAGAAATCTCCACTCGTGGGGGCAGCATTAATCTCGTTTTTTTATTATTAGTATATCAGTAGTTTCTTCGTGTGAATAGCAGCAGTCTCGGTCTTCAATTCTTCATCTTCTTCCAGCAGCATCAATCTTCTAATCTTCTTGCCCTCCACCTCACCAGATCCGGTGGGATCCGGACCTTCTTGCCCGACGGCATCTGGAGCTCACCCATCCGGAGCTCCTTCGTCGATCCGGAGCTCGTCCTCGCCGATCTGGAGGGATCCGGAGCTCCTCCGTCGTCGCTTCGCCCGGCCGGGAGCTGTCTCGCCCTCATCGCCACTTCGCCCGGCCGGGAGCTGCCTCGCCCTCACCGACCAAATCGGTTGGTCTCCGCCGTCGCCATTGTCGCCTGGGGCATCAGATCCGGTCGGATTCGGCCGGATCCGCACCGCCGCCGCCTCCTCTAACCAGATCTGGACGGAGTTGGCCGGCGGGCCCGAGCCGTTGCTCGAGCGGCGCATCTTCCCCTCTGCTCGGTGTCGCCGTTCACGCCGGATTTGCCCGACGAGCTCGATCCACGCCGTGCAGGCGACGAGCGCCTTCACCACCCGTCGCTGCCTCATCCGGATCCACAAGCGCGAACGCGAGATCCGGCGTCGCTCCTTCGCCGCCTCGTCTTCATCGACTCCTCTGCTTCGCCGGCTCGCTGGTCCGCGCCGCACGTCACCTCGAGCTCCGGCGGGGAGCTCACTCCTCGCGCATGCCGCCTCGTCTCCATCACCAACCTCCTCTGCGTCGCCAGATCTGGGTGGGATCTGGCCATCCTTGTCGCCGGAGCTTGCCTTCGCCATCACCGACCAGATCGGCGCATCGGGAGCTCGTGCATGCTCGCCTCAAGCCATCACTGCTTCATGCCTCCAGATCTGTCGCCTGGAGCTCCTCTGCGACGGATCCGGCACCTAGAGCTCAAGGTGCCTCCGGCGCCGCCTCCTCTGGGCCTCTGGGTCGGCGGGCTGGACCTCTTGACAGCCGCCTCCTTTGGGCCGACGGTGCTGCCATCTCCTTTGGATCCGGCGATGACCATAAGCCTTCCTTCTGCTGCTCGGCCATCTCATCTGCTAGTCCTTGCGTTGCTGCTGGCGATGCTGCTGGTAATGCTCTACTGTTGGGCTCCTCGTCCTCGCTGGACCACCTTCTACAGTGGTTCTGCTGTCCTGATCCAAGCTTGTAGAGAGTCTTTGCCTCCGCTAGCCCACCATGGTCATCTTGTGCAGCAGCAGCCTCTTCCTTGCAAACTTCCTTCTATGCTGCTGTTGGTGCTTGTGTGATCACTGCCAGTATCTGCTGCTGACGCTTGTATGCTGCAGCTAGTATCTTTAGTCTATATCCTTTGATTTTCATCGAGTCCATCCAAGTCCGTTACATCTCTCTTTGAGTTCATTGAAGTCATGCCAATTCATCATATAATTAGTCAATCAGGCGATTGCTTCTTCTTTTTCGGGTTACCGCGGTTCGTCCATTGGATCGAGTGCGGTCACCCATATCATCGTTGTTGATGCGACTTTGCCCTCTTGGTCCTCTCTTGTAGCCATCTTGCTAAATATCTTCGTATCATTGCGACTCTTGACCAATGCCTTCTTTGTTGCTATCATCAACTGTCTTTCCGTCAGGCGCCAGATTCGACACCGTCACCTCACATCTTAGGTGAGCGGATCTGGTCCGTCGTCTTTGTTTTCGTCGAGCGCTAGATTCGACACCGTTACCTCACTTCTTGGGTGGGCGGACAGGTTCGTTTCTTCATCTCTATCTCTCTTCATCGGCTTGATTTGACATATCTTTCTATTCCTATCGGTTTCAACATCAAATCATGACATTCGTGTGAAGAGTTGAAAGATAATTTTTGTTTAAGAGTTGCATGCTTCGACGACATCTTTAAACTCGGACTTCGGATTTATCTTTTTTTTTAGTATTGTCCTTTTCAAACTCAATGCTATTGCATACGCATTGAGTTTAAGTGGGGGTGTTAAGAGTAGTAATGTAATAGTCATTTATGGGTTAGGGGTCATATATGGGTTAGGGGTAGTAATGTAATTGTAGTAGTTTAGGGTTTCTAGTCTAGGGTTTCACTTGTACACACTATATATTGCCCCTTTGGACTCTTGCAATACAAGGAAGAATTCAGCCCTTATTCTCTCATCTCTCCTATAATTTAACAGCTTCCAACTTTATTAGGTCCAGTTTTAACCTCATATTAGTTTTAGATTGTCTAGCAAAGCCATGCTTCTTTTTCCAAGTGAAGACAAAACTGGCACCATCACTTTGTACGAAACTATACTAAAGGCTGATAGCAAGAAATTATCAACTGAGTCAAATAAATAAGTGTCCTAACTCCTAACAGAAACTTTATTCTCTCGGAATCACTTGCCAAATTTAGACAGCCATCATATCACTTTGGTATATTCATGTAAAATAGCACACAAACATGCTTGAGGCACCCCCCTATTGCTCAGACATCAAGGGCACATGATTGACAATGCTGAACTACACTATTCATTAATTGACTTAAAAATTGTAGCTGCATTGCAACAAAGGCACGAGGTGCTCAAAAATTAACATTTTATCATCCATCAACTTTGTTTCCTGGAGAATTGTCTTTTAATCAAGTGGAAGACAACATCTGAGTGTGTTCAAATTCAAAGAGCACAGATCCTGAAAAACAACATGGATGGTATATATACCTGAATAACTCTGTTATGGTACTTCTGGCTGAGATTGTGACCAATTGTGTCAAGAAACAAGTTCCTCACCCCTCCATTGAAATATACCTAGAAAGCTGTAGATGCATAAGCTCAAGAAACAGGGGGGTCATCTCAACGTCATGACTTGGGACAAATAATATCATAAAGTAAATAAATAACACAGACCAATTGTTAACATTACTTTATATAGCAACATTTTCAAGTGATCATGATAAGCTGCTGAATGGCTGCAAGGATGTTTGAAATGAGCTGAATAACTACAATTAGCTCCAAAAATGAACATCCTAGGCAGCTAAGATGTGTATGCGTGCAAAGTTATAGGATTGCTTGGTTAGAGATTGAATAAAAGCTCAAGCTAATTAGTACCAAACAAGCACATAACAGGATGAATGGGAATAGAACAGCAGAGCTATATCTATTCAAAATCTCAGATGATTAAATCTTCCTTGAATAAATTAATATAAAAAGTTAAAGATTGCTTTTAACAACTGCAACAAAACCATGCATGGCTAGGGAATTTGCTGTGAAATGACAAAAGTATGCAGAAAGTGGTAGATCAACAGCTAGTCAGCCACAAGACATGTAATAGATGATCTACAAGCCCATGTACTCAAGTAAAAAACTCACCAAATCAACAGACCACAGAGATAGTAGACCTAAAAACAGAAACAGAACTTGGAGTTGAGAAAGCTCAAATGCAGCTGATATAGAGAGCCCTCCGAGAACTGCAGCAATTTGGAGATTTCTCTCAATTGATCCCAAAGTCAGATCCACGGGAGATAGAAAAGCAGAAGTATCAATCCCATTTAGCTTAAGCTCATCTAATCTGTAAAGTCTTTGAGGTACCTAATAAAATTTCAGTAGAAAAGAGACAAAGTTAGTATAATAGATCACATTCTCGAAAAAAGAAAAAGGTAAAGCTTCACTTTCTTCCTTATCAAACATATAGTACTAATTAACACCATGTAAAGTATTTTGAATATAACCCACAAAATAGAAATAATTGCAATTGCCTCCCATGCAATGCTGGAGATAATTTCGAGCGTTGGACGATAGCATGAAAATGAACTCAGCTTAAGGACAGGCTAGTGGCTTGGTGTGGGAGCGAGGGTGTTCGTTCCCACCCACAGTGGCCTTATTTAATCAGAGTACAGACATGTGTCAGCGTTCAGTGGGAAAGCGTGTGTCCTTACTCCGTGAGGCCCTAAAGCCTCCGGAAAATTTCTAGCGTGTGTAGTGGACGTGCACACGTGTGTGTGCATGTGGCATGAGTAGGGTGTGAGTGTGGTGTGCATCATCCATGTACTCTGTCTAAAAAAATGAACTCAGCTTATATTCATACAGATTATTCACATTGATTCTCACAGATATAAAACTGAATTGTGTAATATATAAACTCAAAATTTGTAAATGTACCAGCTAAATTGGTCAACAACACCCGTAGAAAAGTTGCTTTCACTGTCATTCAGGTATATAAAAAAGATGCTAACAACAAGTGAGGACGAAAATTTTTCTAGAAGCCCTTAATTAAATGGGATTGTGTATTCATATCTCAACATTTTTTTCCCAAAAAAAAGCAGTTGAATTTTGAACTATTGGATCCTGAACCTTTGGATCCAGATCCAACAGATCCCTGCTCTCCATCTCCCACTAAATTCTACTCTCCCTCCCGTCACCACTAAAACCCTAGCCACCGCCACATATTGCCTACGCCCCGCCCCACGTCACATCTTTGCCGTGTACAAGGTTCTAAAACTTGGTAACAGGTACTTGCTAGGTCACCTCACCTTGTAGTGAGTATACGGTAATCAGCCTTGTAACCAGTTTTTCTATTCAAATTCTGGATTTATATATGTATATTCATATAGCATCAAAACAAAATTCTAATGCATATCTTTTGATGTAGTAGCAGCAGGATGCCATCAAATAGACATAACATGTTTCAATATAACATGATCTGAAAGCTACAGGTGGGCTAATTTGCAATCTTAAGATGATGACCATGATAAAACACCCATTTGGATTTGGTGGGCTAATTAAAGAATTAAACCATGGCATATAAGATTAGAAATGAGGAGAGACTGAATGAATTAGATTAGCACATTTGCACAGCTATCTGCTCCCCTCACTCAATACTGAAATGAATAGAAGTGCAGTGGGAGTGCTAGAACCAAAATAGCACAAATAAACAACACTAGAGGGTCAAAAAGAGCAGAGAGCTGCCATTTCCTGCCTCCCTCCTCATGTGCAGAGCCACCACATCTCCCCCTCATCTACCACCTTGTAAGTGACCTTGTAAGCAGCCTGTTACCCAAGTATCCCGAGTAATCGGGCAGTTATACCTGTTAATTACTTGGTTTTGCATACTCATAACAGGGGAGGCCAGCTGTTGCGAGTATTCGGCCTAGTAGATCTGTTTTTAGACCATTGGCCAGGTAGTCAGGTACGCCCTCCTGCACTCCTCTCACACCGCCACACTCCTCTCACGCCGTTGCCACACTGCTCCTCCCATGCTACTACCGCTAGTAGCATAGGTGACAAAGGCGATCATCGCCTCCGGCACTGGAGACAACTAAAAAAATCCCTAGTCTATGGAAGGTAGAGGGGGACCATTTGGCATCGGTGGCGAGTTTGCCGGAGCTGTAGACAGAGGCATCGGATTTGCTGAAGCTGGCTTTGCCAGGCCTGGTTTTGCCGGAGGCAGAGGAATCAGGCTTTGCTCCACTGTGGCTTTGCTTGAGTTTGCCGGGGCTCGAGATGAAGGATGAGCCGGTGCACGGATATTTAAGCACATCCAAAGGTTAGAAATTCGACTGAAATCACAAACATTTGTTCGTTGAATGTTGTATAGCAATTCCGCAACTAAATTTAGTAGCAACTATTATCAAACCAAGACAGTATTCCCTGTTGTTTTACAACCAATACGGCATTGGGCATGGAAGTTTGCATTTTTAGCACAATCCCTTGTTTGGCAAGAGGGATGGAGAATTATAAGGAATTAATCTGTAACCTGTAAGACATGCTAACTTGTAACAAGGTCTGAATCGTATCTATCTCTCTATAAAGAGCAACTCCCTTCCAATTAACAGACCCCTTCAATGGTTTAAAATGGTGGGGGTTGGATTATTGGATGGACACTCAAATTCCCATGCCCATTAATCAAACAGTATTCCCTCCAACCAAAAAGGCTTATATTTTTCCTTCTCTTGTTTCAACTCTAGACCCTTTGCATGGAGGTAGGATGCAGAATCCAGAACTATCAGAGGTGATAGCCTAAGTGGTGGTTCTGAAGCATGCAGCAACAGTAACTATGTGAAGCAAAAAAAAAAATGCATTACTTAAACTAAACATTTCCCATACAAGACATGTCGTCTCTAAACAAATCGGTAAACATCTGATAGCACCCTCTCTGTTCACCAGTTCTTTGCCAAATCACTAAAGCACGGAAATGCTCTAATTGAGAGAAGACCGCAATAATTGCAGCTTCAGTCCTAATAATCGAAAGAATTAGTACACCATAGCAAGATAGAAGAACACATTGGACAAATCAAGAGCCCAGGATGATATGAAATAGCAAGAAAACAACCTGCCTCGCCGCGCCAAAGCACCGGAGACCGCCGTCCTCCCCCTGCGAGCCGCGCACGAGGGACAGCGCGGCCTCGTCATTCCCCTTGCGCAGCTCCTCGTCCACCTTCTCCAGCACCACCCTCAGCCGTGCGGCCGGCTCGGAGGAGGTGTTCGCGGCGCGAGCAGACGGCAGCCGAAGCCTGGTGACAGCGGCGGCGGGGTGCAGCCGGGTGAAGCAGCAGCAGGGCGCTCCTAGTCTCATCCTCCACGTGGAGCAGTCCAAGAAAAAAAGCTGGTAGTACACAACCACGCGAGCGCCGAAGCATTATCCAACGTCCGCTGAAAGAGACCTATTTTTGTTATTTTTTGGAGCTACTGTTTATTTTTGTAATTATTTTTTAAAATAATATTATTTAAAAGGTTTCCTTTCAGCAGATGTTCCTGTCGCGAGTTCAACTAGTGACAGGAACCCTGTTGACTCTCTATCATCGGTCCAACTCGCTCGCATTCAGTTCCTCGATGATGACAGGAAGTGAAATCTGCTCTCGTCATGAAGTTCGATTGGCGAACTTCAGATGAGAATCATGTCGCTAGTTGAACCGACGACAGGAGTCCTTCTATAAAGACCCCGAAAAATCAACATCAAACTCATTTTAATTCCAAAAAAAAAACAAAAGAGATGAAGAGAGGGAGAGAATGAAGGTAGCTAAGCCCTCCTAGTTTGTAACGGAGGAGAGAGAGAGAAGAAGCATCAGATCCGGTCGGCCGTTTTGTATGTAGAGTTTTTGCAACTTCGTACATTATGTCAAAACCTTATTAGTTAGCAAACAAAAATAATAACATAGAACACAATAGTATCGCGACGTAAATAGCGACATAGAAAATCCGGAGTAGCTTAGTAGGGTAGGTAGAGCGTAATCTAAATAATCCCAGCTTTATTTAGATCTTCATTTGTGCGCGGTAAATATATTGTTAATACCGAAAATTCATTTTAAATTAGAAAAATTGCATGACACATTTTTAAATTGTAAAACAAAATCTAGAATAGCTAAGTAGGATATGTAGAGCGTACTCAGATTAATCCTAGCTTTATTTACCTCCCCTTTTGTGTGCGGTAAATATATTGTTAATACCGAAAATTCATTTTGAACTAGGAAAATTGCATGATACATTTTAAAATTGTAAAAAAAATCCGGAGTAGCTAAGTAGGGTAGGTAGAGCATAATCACAGTAATCTCAGCTTTATTTAGCTCCCCATTTGTCCGAGGTAAATATATTGTTAATGTAGGAAATTCATTTTGAACTAGAAAAATTGCATGACACATTTTAAAATTGTAAAAAAAATCCAGGGTATCTAAGTAGGGTAGGTAGAGCGTAATTAGAATAATCCCAATTTTATTTAGCTTCCTATTTGTGCGCGGTAAATATATTGTTAATGCCGGAAATTCATTTTGAACTAGAAAAATTGCATGACACATTTTAAAATTGTAAAAAAAAATTCTAGAGTAGTTACATAGGGTAGGTAGAGCGTAATCAAAGTAATCTCAGCTTTATTTAGCTCCCCATTTGTGTGCGGTAAATATATTGTTAATGCTAGAAATTCATTTTGAACTAGGAAAATTGCATGACACATTTTAAAATTGTAAAAAAAAAAATTGGAGTAGCCAAGTAGGGTAGATAGAGCATAATCAGAGTAATCCCAGCTTTATTTAGCTCCCTATTTGTGCGCGGTAAATATATTATTAATGCCAAAAATTCATTTTGAACTAGAAAAATTGCATTACACATTTTAAAATTGTAAAAAAAATCTAGATTAGCTAAGTAGGGTAGGTAGAGTGTAATCAGAGTAACCCCAGCTTTATTTAGCTCCCCATTTGTGCGCGGTAAATATATTATTAGTGCCGAAAATTCATTTTGAACCAGGAAAATTGCATGACACATTTTGAAATTGTAAAACAAATTCGGACTAGCTAAGTAGGGTAGGTAGAGCATAATTAGAATAATCTCAACTTTATTTAGCTCCCCATTTGTGCGCGGTAAATATGTTGTTAATGCCGAAAATTCATTTTGAACTAGGAAAATTGCATGACACATTTTAAAATTGTAAAAAAAAATCCGAAGTAGCTAAGTAGGGTAGGTAGAGCGTAATCAGAGTCACAGCTTTATTTAGCTCCCCATTTGTGCGCGGTAAATATATTGTTAATGCCGAAAATTCATTTTGAACTAGGAAAATTGCATGACACATTTTAAAATTGTGAAAAAAATCCAGATTAGCTAAGTAGGGTAGGTAGAGCGTAATCACAGTAATCCCAGCTTTATTTAGCTCCCCATTTGTGCGTAGTAAATATATTTTTAATGCCAGAAATTTATTTTAAACTAGGAAAATTGCATGTCACATTTTAAAATTGTAAAAAAAAAATCTAGAGTAGCTAAGTAGGGTAGGTATAACCGAAATAATTCCAACTTACATTTGGTTTATGTTTGTGGCTGGTAATTATTTTCTTAGTGCCGCTTCCTATTACCTTGTGTACATGTTTCGTGGTCTTTACAATTTATGCACTAAATTTTCAGGTATGGCGGACCCAGGCCATGCTACGCAGTGGTTGTATGATTTGCTTGACCCAGTGATTGACGCACATCACCGTAACCGCCTCAGTACCATTCTCCCCTAGGAGGGTGAGGCGACGATTGAGCTTGGCGCGTTGCGGCTGCACACGCCCATCAGGGCATGGAGGGTGGATGCACGCTGGGATTCGAGGTACGTGCCGTTGCGATCTTTGTGTACTCATTTGCAGCCTGACTACTTCGGGTGGACTAATGTTCATTCATAACCTTATCCGACGCAGGTTGAGTGCGGTAGGCCTCCTTCTACTAGCGAGGATGGTTGAGGCGACGTGGGAGGACGACCAGGACCGCGGTCCTGGTCAGACGATCCCGTTTTCCATACGACTGTGCCGATCGACGGCTACCGGTTCATCAGTGGAGGCTAGAGATGCACACGTTTCACCTTCTGTACGGGGAGATGGTGCTGACGCTACAGGATACGAACTTCCTAACCGGGTTGCCCTGCACAGGCTTCCCCATGGCGGCGTACAACATCTCGGCCATGTGGCGCATGGACCTCCTAGCGAGGTTACGGGATGTCTTGCCGCGAACAAGTGAGTCTGAGGAGTTCAAAGACCCACCAGGCGCACTGGGTGGATTTGCCAGTTCTATGTAAGTCTTCGTAACTATTGTCTTCTCACATCAATTTATTTGTGAACCTTGCTGACGTGTTGTAACATCCCAATTTTCTGAGCTATAAAAATCTTTTGAATAGTTAGTAGTTGGAAAATTCACCCTTGAGTTTTATTTGAATTTAATTCAAAGCTTAATATGGACTTTTAGTATCAAAACAATTTAATATGAATAATTCCAACATCAACAATTGTCAAAACTAATTTATTTGGATTCTATGGGTTTGGATATATTTTCTAGAATTTTTCTGAGTTCATTTGCTATTTTCTATTTGCCATTTGAATTTTCAGTATTTTCTAAAATGGAAAAGGTATTAAAATCTCAGAAAAACATCCTTGGGCTGAAACCCAACCCAGTCGGCCCAATCCTATTCAATTGGCGGCCCATCTCTGAGTCAGCCCGCTTTCCCGTGCGTGTGTCCGCGCCTTCGTCCCGCTGACGCCTAGGGCCCATGCGTTAGATCTTCATCCTCGCCGAGCGCCTTGGTCCGCCATTGCTGGAGCTCGAGTCATGTACGACAACGTGGATTCTCCAACTAAGACTTATCTAGAAAATGCATAGGATCTTATCTCTTATTTCCCCGCATCCAAATCCGGCTAAATCTTTTACCAAATCAGTCTCTATCTCCTAAAACCCCGAACTCTATTTCATGTTCATCTTGGACTCGATTTGGGAATTCCCTAATCCGGCATGCCCCCGGGGTATAAATAGGACCCCGAGGTTCACCCTGTCCTCCGCACCTCAAAACCCTAAGCCGTCTTGCCCCGAGAGCTTGAGCGCCGTCGTAATCTAGCTTTTAGGGTTTTTCCACCACCGGTTGTTTTCTTCGAATTGCGGCACCGTCATCATCGTCCTGTGGTCGTCGGCTACGCCATTGTCACCGCTATCGTGAGATCTACCCGGAGCACCCACCCACGTCGCAGGGGCGTCACAGCCCGGATTTCCAAAAATAGCCGAAGTGTTCCGCCGCACAAACCTCGCCACCGGTAGCCTCAGACGTCCTCACCCACCAGTAAGCCCACCATCGAGTTTGTAATAGCCTTAGCTATCTGCTAGTACCACTCGCCGCCAACGAGGATCCGCCGAACGCCGACGACCATCAAGTCCTGAGCTGCCTCGCCGTCGAGCTGACATGGCAGTCCATGTTGGCGTACATCTCAGCGCCGCGTCATCCTTCTGCTGAGGTGTCATCCCACGTGGCTGCCTGGTCAGCGCATACGTGGTACAGCCAGCCAAGCCAGACCCCAAGTTTCGGTGGATTTGGTCCACCGTGAGCCTTCTCACCGCCATGTGGGTCCCACATGTCAGAATTTCTTTTATTTCTTTTCTAGCTGAAATTCTGAGGGCTGACGTCATACTGGTGTCATAATCCTATTTTCTAGTAGGAAGATAAATCCCGAAATTCTAGAAATTCCTTTAGGTTATTTCTTTAGATTTTGATCTTCCAAAGGCCATATCTTCTTCATCCGAACTTTGATTGAGCCCATTCAAATTTCTAAATTCATCTAAATTTGAGATCTATTTATCTGAGATTTTTATTTATTTTTTGGAGTTTTTTATCTCTATTATTTATTTATTTTGTTTATTTGCTTCATTTGCGAGTAGACGTCGATTCTTCGGGGAACTTTGAAGAAGAAGGAGTGCCTCAAGATCAAGACTAGTACCTATATATATTCTAAGGCAAGTTATACCTTTGATCATGTTAAACCCAGTTTTCAAAAAAAAAATTGATAGTAAACAGGAGGGGCAGAGCCCCTACTAAGAGAATATATTAATAAAACAAAACAAAATATGTACAAGGAAGGAGGAATTTACACAAAGGAAAGAAAGCTATCCAAAATCTCTCAACCAACAAACAAACACATCCTTAAGTGAAGGCTTGACCCGATGGATAACCAGGGCAAAAACTTAAACTCAAACTTCCACTGCTGAAGAGAGATCAATCCTTGATTAAAAATGACCTTATTACGATGCAACCAGATGCTCCAACACGTTAAGATCACAATCTCCTTGAATAATTTGCACCTAGATCTTTGCTTGCCAAGAAGCATCAATTCAGCCACTGGGAGGGAAAGACCCCACTCCAATCCAACTAGAGACTAGCAAAGTTGACTGAAGGAGCACTCAAAGAAGAAGTGCTTAAAAGATTCAGAGGAGCAAACCGAGCAGAGAACACAAGCAGCCGACTCAAGAGGTAACCTCTTTCGAAGAAGCAACTCCCTGGTGTTGAGCCTATCCTTCAAGAGTAGCCAGAAAAAACTTTATGTTTGCTCATACAACTGGACGACCAAATCCTCTAGAAACAAAACAAAGTTGGAGGCTGACCCAAAAGCTGAGAATAAGCTTGCTTAGTCGTAAACAGAGAGGATCCCCAGAGATAGTGCCACACATTAGGTTGATCCCGAATCAAATCCAAGGATGAGACCTCAGCTCTCAGATCCTATAGCTGTAAAGCAGCAGTGGGAGACAACGGCAAAAGAAACAGAGACTCAAGGGTTTCCGCATCCAGCACACCAGCCACTGACAAGTCATGCTGTGTAGCAAACGAGAAGAGATGAGGCCACCGTAGAAGCAGGCAAACCAAATTCCAGGAGTCTTTCTAGAAAATACATGATATACCATTAAAAACCGAACAAGAAGCCAAACCTTTAAAATCTGCTAACAAACGAAGCAAATCCTTCCACCAAAAGGATCCATGGAGGCGGTTAGAATTTGGGGCTGAAACATTCTGGTAGAAGGTCTTCCAAGTGAGATGAACCCAAGGGACTTCCACTCCATTTAGAAATTTATGCAGGAGCTTCATCAGCATTGCTTTATTTTGAGTCTGAAGGTTCAGAATTCCTAAACCACCATGTTTTTTAGGCTGACAAACATCCTTCCAAGCCACTAGATACCCTCCACGTCTATTGATGTCCGAACCATGCCATAATGCATGCCGACGCAAATTGTCAATCTGAAAAATGACTTTGGCAAGTAATTTTAAAGAAGCCATGTGATAGACAGCTTGTGAAGAGAAAACTGAATTAACCAAAATTAAATGACCCATATAGGAGAGAAAGGGCGATAAGCCAGATAACCTCCTAGATATCCTATCAATCAACGGGAGGTAGTGTACAAATTTTGGTTTAGAGGAGTCTAGCGGCAGTCCCAAACAAGTGAAAGGGACCGAACCCACCTAGCAACCAAAAGTGTTTGCTAGATGAAGCAATTTCTCTGCTGCCACATTAATAGGAACCATGGAGGATTTACTGAAGTTGACCTTTAAGCCCGTAGAATCCGCAAATGAGCGAAGGAGACCTTTAAGGCAAAAAAGTTGGCGCGCGTCTGCTGGCATGAAAAGGAGTGTATCATCTGCATATTGAATATTTGGAAAGTCTTGTCCAAAGTCTGACTCCAACGGACAAGAGAGAAGTCCTAGGTGAAACGCTTTATTAATGATGGACTGAAGAAGATCCGCTGCCAGCACAAACAGAAGAGGAGAGAGAGGATCACCTTGTCTCACTCCCCGTTTACAATGGAAAACCTTGCCTGGGACACCATTCAACAGGACCGAAGAAGTCCCCGAACAAAGGATTTGAAGGATCCATTGTTGCCATTTGGAACTAAAACCCTTGTAATGAAGCATGGATAGGATCACATGGTGTTCAATTTTATCAAAAGCTTTCTCAAAGTCAAGCTTAAGGATAATAATTTCTCTCTTAGATTGATGACAAAGATGCAGGTACTGGAAAGCCCATGCCAAACAGTCTTGGATAGTTCGCCCTTTTAGAAAACCGTATTGATTGTCATGAATAGTCTTAAGGATGACTGATTGAAGTCGGTTAGCTACCAGCTTAGTCAAAATTTTGAGAGAACTGTTTAACAGAGAAATAGGCCTGAAGTCATTAACTGATTCCGGATTTGGTTTTTTCGGAATCAAAGTGATAAAAGAGGAATTAATACTCTGGAGATTCAAATTGTTAGAGCAGAAATCAGTACACAACCTGTAAAAATCTTCCTTCACTATATGCCAGCAGCGCTTCATAAACAATCCATTGAAACCATCCGGACCCGGAGCATGGTCAGGCGCTAAACCTTTGATGACCGAATGTCAGGACCCTTAAATATTGGAATGTGCCGAATTAAAATTATACTGGTAGCATAATTCTTAATTAAGGAACAGTTCAATTCCCTCATTAAAAATCATACTAGAAGTATAATAATAACAAGTAACAATTCCAATATGCAGGTTCCAGATATATGATTCACAATAGTTCCCAGGATGTAAGACTATTACACATATATCCTTAAACAACATTGCATCATACATACAAGGCATTCACTTACATAATTATACATAGCATGTTACAATTCGGTTTGGAAATCTACAACACCAAGTGACCTTAGGCCACACAAAAGTTAGCAGCGGAAACCAAAAATAAACAGCACAAGGCCACCAATGGCCCTATCACCCGCAGGCTATTGCGTGGAGACTAGAACTAGCTTCACTCGTTAGCGTCACCCGGATCGACGCTAACGGGCATCTCATACAGATAACCATCCTCACCTGCAACAAGAGGTCATAGCACCTGAGTACGGAAGGTACTCAGCAAGACTTACACAAACTAATAAAAGAAAGTGTTTGCTAGAACCTATACAAAGGAATAGAAATTGTACATGCATAAGGTTAACATCAGAAGGGTTATAATGGTTATATTTTGCAGAAAGCAATACATCTTAACCTATAATTGCTAAGTTTTGACAAAGCGATTTTATAAATCAATTTGGACTAAAACAGTAAGTAAATGAGAGCATAATCGTAAACAATAACAATAATACAGTGACTGTTTACCATCAAACATTGCATGACACCAATCATGCCGAATTAATACCATAACCGGATCTAGTTCAAAGTCTATACAGGTGACATCAATTCAAGCGTTGTCCGTGAAGGGACACGGCTATTCAATAGTTTTAACCTCGCAGGGTGTACATCTTTACCCACACGACTTAGTTAGCCCGTAAGCCTCCTAATAATAGCACACTACCTTTGGTATGCCTACCGGGTAAACTAAGATTTGGTATTTTTCAACAAGTTGACACTATTGAGTTGAAACACCCATGTGCACCTGATCCCGCTTAAAACAAGTTTCTGATAGAGCTTGATAACCGGGGGCACACATGTTACGTTGAGAACGCCAATTCAATCACAAATAAAAATTTGTACTCACTCGTACATATAAGATTGAAATCGGGCCCTATGAGCACGTAACCTTTACAAATGCCCTCGCCCCTAAGAACATATGATACGGATACGAAATCCTACACATATGCACTTATCCACCGTTTTTCAACTCAATAACATTAACCCTTTACTTAACCAAACAAATACCATACACCGCGTGTGGAAGTACGTTGGGGCTTGAATTGGGCCGTCAGAGTTCAGTCCTTAATCAACCCAGACAAGACATCCACATTTCCCATTTCTCGTGCACAAAGGCACCATCACTAGCATCCACTTGTCCAGATTTAAATTCAGTTTATTAAACAAGATTTAAATTCATTTCTGATTTAAACAAACTGAACAAAGAATCAAAATAAATAAATTCATTTATTGTTTTCCCAGGTTTGACAAGATAAGCTTGTCAAACACTACCGTTCTATGGACTGCATGGCTAAGCATATTTCTAACCTAAATATTTTGATACAACAATATCTTAGGTTGTGTGTATGATCAAATTTAGGGTAAGCCACAAAGAATGGGTTGTAACTACCTAGAGACAGATCACAAATAATTTTTAGAAAATTTGCATGCACAGTATCACTGTATTTTGTAAATCTACAGTTCCAAAAATTGGGATCAACATGGTGCAGAGAGGATGCTTGCCTTGATAATAATAGATAACCTCTTGTTCAGGTTCTTGTTGCTCAATAGCAGATTCGACAATTTCAGAAGAACCAGAATCTAAAATTATAAAAATCCAATAAACACAAGAACTAACAAAGAACAAACTATTGAAAAAGAATGCATGATCAAGATGATAATGTATGGTTAACAATATGCTTAAGCTATATCTAACTCCATAAGGATAATAACCCATATTTATCATCTAAAGACACTAATTATTAGATTAAAATTTAACTTAGAGCTACAGTTACAGATTTTTGGAAAACTGAAAACCTAGACAGAGTACAAAATGGAGTTTGCTGATTTAATAAATGTTGAACAGGATGTCATTTTTGGTTTAAGTTGCAACTATAATATCAAAACTAAAAGTTTATAATTACCTAACCCTTAGTTAACATTAATTATCAGAATAGGATTTCAATCTAAAACTATAGTTTTGATTTTTGAAATTGAAAGTATGATGAGCATAAAGAATGGTGCAGTGACCTAAACCTATATTAAGTAAATTGTTTTGATTAGACTAAAAGTATTCAAAACGCTCATCGTGACTTAACTTATCATTTAATGACACCAAGGACAAAAGTTAAAGATTAGGGGACTTCTTTGTGCATGTTGTTACTGCTCAACAACAAAAACAGCAAAGAACTTTTTACAGATTTCGGTTGACTTGGAAAAATACACAAAACAAGGACTTTAAATTGGAGTTGGAGCTATCTAGAGAGTAAGTAATATCCCAAACCATCATTGATAACCCTAATTGTCCCGTTCGCAGAAAGAAAAGAAAGATTAAGCTTTTGTCGGTTTTGACCGACAATAACCAACAGAGAGAGGGTTTGTAACAATAAATGAATTGGTGACCTTAAGGATCAAAAGAAGGTCTACTTATGATACTAGGGTTTATCTAGGACCTCAATAAGTTGATAAGCTAGCAAGACAAACCCTAGTTCTTGAAAACGATATGAAAGACCGAAAAGTTATAAAAACAACTTTTCAGTTTTAAAGAAGTTTTGAGTATCCATGTACAAGTAGATAGCTCAAGAGAACTATTGAAGTCCTTAGGGTACTCAAGGTGACAAGAAACAAAGTCTAACTTACCAGCTGGAGAAGAAAGTATATGAAGTCAAGTCCTGGCCAAGACAGCAAAGAGCCAAAGTCCTTTGCACCGGTCTGACCAAAACGACAACAAAGAAATCTTTAAACTATAAAGATAACCCTACACGTGCTTTGCGGGAAAGGCAAGAAACCTAGCTCACCAGAGCAAGATTCTACCGACAAGATGCTCCAACTGGCTCAGGTCAGCAAAGAGTCTTCACTGGATCAACCTACAAACGATGCCCAAATTCACATGATCAGGTGAATTAAGCACCGAGAGAGATGATCAAGCAAGAGAGCAAGGGATACTTCACTGGGAAGGAAACGGGGTGAAGAGAACTATTTCAGTCAACAATGGCAGAGCTCCCAAAAGTAGGGTTTAAATAGAGTTGATCCCCTGGAGCACGCGAGAAAACTCTAGAGCTGATGAGGTGGCCAACCGATGCTAAATATCCAAGGAATATTCACATCAATACTGTGCAATGCCTCTACTCCGGCAACAAAGCCGGTGGTGGCGCATAGGCGAGAGGATGAAGAGAGTGTCGACACTGACGAGCGGGTCCCAAAGGCAGTCACAGCCACACACAGCACACGACAAGCTTCAAGGAACAACAACCGTTCGATCAGAAGCGAGCGGTTGCGATGGGGATAGGTGTAGAAGAACTAACCGGTATCGGTTTATGTAGACCACACGATCTTGATCTAACGGCTGCTCAAGATCTAGTGATAAACTCATAAGAAAGAAGGAGCACCGTAGGATTTAAATCCTACGGTCATATGAGGTTCTGACCTTAACGCACATAGTTGAGACGGTACCGTAGATTTTAGATCTAACGGCTACAAGGGAATCTACACTTAATGCACGCGATTTGAAGCGGTACCGCCGGATGGAAATCCGGCGGTCATCACCTTTTTGGCGCTCTACCGATTCAAAATCAAAAGGCTGGTGCGGTTGGATCTGAATTCAATGGCCAGGATTGAAGGGACGATGAAGTGGTCCGAACAGCCCATCAACCTGGTTCGTTTGATCTCAAACTGACGGTGGAGATCTATGTAGGGTTCGGATGGTCCGAACAACCCACAAGATCTAGCCCACTCAAGAAGGATCCAACGGCTCACACGTATCCCAGCCCTGCCACCTAAAAATGGCATAGCCCGGTAATTGTGCGCCGCACGATTTAGATCCTATGGTCAAAATTAGATGGCTGATTGGAATGGTCCGAACGGCCCAATACGTCAGGTCCGTTCGTTGAGATCTAACGGCTGAGATTTGGAGACGCACTAGGGTCTTTGGAGGCAAGGCTGGGCACAGTTGGATGGAAAGCCAACGGTGGAAATCGCCCGCGAGATTGGATGACCCGCACGGCGCCGCAGATCTTGTCCGTTAATCAAAGAAATCGACGGCTCGCGTTGCTGGGAGCTGGGGTACACGCGGGAACGTGTTGGGTGCGGCCTATTTGCACAGTTTGGACCTAAACCAGTTGGGCTCGGTCGCTACAGTGCAAAAGGGTTAGGATTAGACCGAAAAGATTGACCCACCCAATTCAGAACTTCAAAAGTTTGACCGGGACTTTAAAAATAGCAATTAAATTTGTAAAAATATGAAATTTTGCAAGGATGCTACTGGGATAATATATTTCCCAAATAAATTTTAAAACCACTGTTTCACCTTTTTAAAATACATAAATAATTTACTTAACCGAATAGGTTTTGATTAGAGATAATTATTTTTCTCAAAATCAATAATTTCTAAAATTCAACAAAAATTCTTTTTGGCCAAGATAATTCATCTAGTCTTTATTAAAAAAAATACTTCCCAGTCATATTACCAACATTAATTTGGTATTTTCTTTTGAAGTTTTAACAAGCTTGGGTTTAAGGTTGGAAATTGAGGAAGTTAGCTTGTAACCTATTGCCTAATTTGCCGAAATAAACAGTGATGCTATGAACAGCACCTTATTACTGTTTATTAAAGCTGAGGCTGTTACACCGAATCAATTTCCTCAGTAGTAAAATCCTTATCTAAATTGACAAGAATATCCGCCTCCACAGGTTGAATTAATGAAGACAAATGAAAATGCATACAGGGTTCTTCAGAAAGCCCCAACCTGGCTTTGAAAGAAGCCCATAAAATAGCTGCTTTTTGTGCATGATCGATAATACGAGAGCCATCATCCAGCAAGAGGTGTGCAATATGATTTCGGCGAAAGGAAGAAGAAGCAATGGATTGAAAGAACTTAGTGTTTTCATCACCAAGTTTAGCCCATCTAATAGTGGCTCTTTGATTCCAATAAACTCTTTTAGCTTTCAGCAATTTTAACAGGTGCTGCTGCAAAATTTTCCGAAAATTTCGTTCAATCTGACAAAGAGATCGCTGGTCTTCAAGTCCATCAATCAAAGCTAGTACCTAGCTAGTGTTTTCAATAAGTTTACTCAGGTTGGAGAGATTTTTACTCCAGATTTTTAATCCTCTTCGCAACACCTTGAATTTGGCCGACAAAACCTGTGTTGCATTACCATTGACCGAAGAGCCATGCCAGAGAGACTCCACCAACGGAAGAAAAGAGTCAAAATCTAACCAATAGTTCTCAAAACGAAAAACAAAAGCTCTTGGAATTGAGGAAGAGATCTGAATCAAACAAGGAGTATGGTCTGAGGTGGTTCTAGACAAAGGAAAAGCTAACGTGTTAGGAAACGTTAGAGACCAAGCCGCAGAAGAAAAAACCCAGTCCAATTTCTGAAGAAGAACATCCTGCTGCATATTACTCCAAGTGAAAGCCCTCCCCTTTAGAGGAATTTCAATTAAGCCCAGGTGAGTGATAACTTCATTAAAGTGAAGCATGTCCAAAGCATTTCCTCCCGGCTTGTTGCGATTGTCAGGGCTACGAAGAAGATTGAAGTCACCTACGAGCAACCAAAGCTTAAAACGGTTGGCATCTAGGCTGAGAAGCCAAACCAAAAATTCAGTCTTTCCTTCCGGGGTACATGGACCATAAACATTGGTGAGAGTCCAAATTTGGTCATTGAGAGTGGATTTGAATTGAATGGTCAAAGAAAACCTATTGGAGTGAATAACTGAACCAACAAAAAGGGAGCCATTCCAAGCGATCGAATTTCTGAAGCACCGGTGGGCGTGATTTAAAGCAAACTTATTGTATCTCCGATGAGCAAAGCGACGCAAGAAATAGTTGTCAAAGTCTTCCTTTTTAGTTTCTTGAAAACAAAAAACAACACAGGCACTTTCCTCAATCTTGTTCCTAATATCATCCCACTTACTGGAAGAATTAATGACCCTCACATTCCAGGAGACAATATGCTAGTTCCTTGTGCAATTCATGAAAAAAGCGGAAAGGGGCACCACGAGACTAATTGCCCTAGGCAGACTAGTATCATAACCGACAACTGGAGAAATATCATCACACATAGACAGGTTCTAGAAACATAGTTGTGCTTGACAAAAGAAAAACACATCAAAATAGTCCACAACCAGCGACAACCACGACATGGGCCAAACAACGGCCCCGGAAAGCAAAAGAGAAAACCTAACATGATCCAGGTCACTCGTCATCAGACTCCAAAAGAGCCTCCTCAGACAACACGCTAGGAGATGCCTGGCAAAAGCCTTGCCCAATACCCTGCACTAGTTGGACAGACAAGAAGGGAGGAGCCGGCTTCCCCTGGTCCATCCTGTGGCCTTCAAAAAGTGGTGCCAAAAGGTCCGCGCTAGCTTTATCTCGAAAATCCTTTTTAGTTGCGTTCAGCCTAGCACTGCGCCTGAGTAGACTAACATCCAGGGGGACCAAAGTCTTTCTGCGCCTTTTTTTGGAGATTTCTCGATTGGCCTAGAGATCTCTACAACATCGTCATCAGCCAGTTCTTGGAGGGAGCAAACAACATTCGGGACTCTGGGCTGAGAGAGAACGGAGACAAAAAAACTGCTTCTGACTAAAACCAAAGTCAATCCACACCAAGTGCCAGGACACCTCTAGGATAGAGACATGTTCCAGGTTGATGTGCATCAGAACATCCAGACAAGAGGTAAGGCAATTAAGGAAAGTCTGGAACTCACCAATTTGAGGGTACCAAAGGGGAAGGTCAAACCCCACCATCAGCACAGAAGAAGGCTCCAGACTGACCAAAGAGTTGGAAACCTGATCAACACCCAAAACAATAGCATTCATAGCCGACATATTCTCAAAGGATCGCACGCCGTAACAGAGTCTCAGATCGGCCACCGAGGCGCCTTCATTATCTGACACTGAAAGATGATCCCCCAACACTGAACCATTCGCAGCCGGGGCACCATCAGGTAATCCGCCTCCACTATGAGCATTGCAAAAGGCCTCCGAAGCCTATTGCCTGGGCGAACCCATCACCCCAAGCCACCTGGGAAGAGGGGGAGGCTGCGGATGAGTAGGCACTCCAACCGCAGGTATGGGGTCCTCATCAGGAGGCTGCAACACTGGGTCATCTTGCAAAAGGAAACATGGGATGTCCCAGACTTTTGCACCCGACGCATCTCCCACAACAACTAAAAGACTTTCTGGGACCGCCTCAGGGGAAGGAACCAAGACTTTAATCACAATTCGAGCCTTGTTGGATGATTCATGCCACTGGAGTAAAGTACCAAAACCTACTACTACACGACCAATTGCCGCCACATTGTAGCAATCGAGGGGAAAAGCAACAAGCATGATCCAGAAAACTCTATCTAGAGGCGCAAAACGCAGATTAAGCCCTTCATCATGCTTGACAAAATTCAGACAATAAGGCTCAAAAGAGTGCGGCCCATGAGCAATGGCCGCTTCTCTCTCTAGCAGCTACCGAAGGTGATGAAAGCCGCACCAATGGGACAAGTAGCGATCTCCGAGACACGTACCTAGAATTTGTGAGTCAGGTAGTGATGAAGAGCTTCAGCCATCTAAGGGAAATCACAAACTGCCACTGCCGGCACAAACACCGCGATCCCAACATCTTCGTGAAGACGCCGACCTTCTGAACCAAGATGGGACCGAAGTCTCTTAGGGCACTGATTTGGGAAGAGGAAGCTCCTCACTTGAAAACCATGAGGAAGAAAAGCTGAAGGATCCACAGCAAAGTTGGCCATCTCCGGGACGGAGGAACTCGAAGGACTGCTTGAAATCTTGGGAAGACAAAGAGCCTTGGGAGAAGAAGGAAGGATCAAGACGCCCTCCGCCCGAGGCGATACTTCCAGAAACCCAGGAAACATGGGCTTAGATGGGCCTAGAAAATCTTTCGGTTGCACAGTTTTGGAAACTTTGCGGTATACTTTCCCCCGGGTGATTCGCGCCAAACACCAACGCTGAACGTGTCCATAACCAAAACACAGACGGCACTGCACCTTGCTAACACATGAACGCGCAAAGTGTCCGGGCGCTAGACAATTAAAGCATGCAATCTCTTTCCCTGAATTATGGTCATGCAGATTTGAAATTTGAAAACTGCTGCGGCCAATCCGGGGTGATTGAGCACGTTTACTGCCAAGTCGGGGAGGAAGATCAGGGCGTTTGATCCCGGACGAAATTCCAAAATTAACACTGGAATTCCGACAAACATCAAGATCATGAGAAATCCGAGAGAAAACTGTGTTAACCGAGACCAAATTAGGATCTGTAGATTTGACAACCTCAGCAAAGCTTTTACGACGCTGCGGACGGCGAGAATTCAAAGAACCAACACTATTGGCAGGACGATTTGATTTTGACCGAGAAACCACAGTCCATTCCGCAATACAATCAGCCTCCCAAAGATGAAATTCACTGATCCAATTCGGACCACCATTGCCCCACAGATTAAAGAAAGCACAGAAGAACTCTGTATCCACCTTACGCAGAGAATAGATTAGGAAACCCACCGCTCTCGAGCAGACAGAAAACTTAAAAGAACGATTTTGCAGCAGAGAGACCTTAAAATCAAATGCAGAACCTCCCAAACAAGCATGAAGAACCAGGCTAACAGATTCCTCAGAGAGACGGAAAGCAGCCCGGGAAAAAGAGATGACCAAATGAAAAGCTGAGGAGCGAGAAATCAGATGTACTGTGCAACAAAAACGATCCCATACATCCTGTTGAAAAGACAGACCTTTAGAGAGGTCCAACCGGGGAGGAAGGGAACTTGGCACCATGTCGAGGAGGCCAATAGAGCCAGCAGAGCGCCCGAGCTCTCCTCCCAACGGCCATCTCCTGACCTAGGAGGTCTTCCACGACCAACCAGGAGATCTTCCGGGCTGGGGTGTTACAACTGCGTCAGCGCACGCCACCCCAATTTTCAAAATTACTTTGTTTCAAATTAATGCATTTACTTTAAGTATTTATTTAAATGCTTTTTGGGTTTAGTTATTATCCAATTTGTTTATATCCACCTTGTCTATTGTTATGCCATAATCTTTTATCACCCTAGATTGATTCATTATTTGGTTGGTATTATCATAGCACCAACGTAGGTTGGTTAGATACGAGTAGATTGCTTAGCCATGCCACGAGTTATCATTTCATGTGAGTTGCAATTATGAATTTGACTAAGTGATTATGGAACTTTATGTTAGAACTGTGTGCTATGTGTTATTACCTTGATCAGTTAAGGACTTAACTTTGTGCGACATTGAACTGAGCCTTTCGTACAACTACATACCTGATGGGATGGGCCTAACTTAGTAGGTTGCAGAGTCTCGACATTGATTACTTAGATAGTAAGTTAGGCTCTATGCAAGGGTGGAGGTGTGTACTACTAGGTAGATCACATCGCGGGATAGTTTGCCGCTTCCCTGTCCAACGGTGTGTGTTGGACTAACTTTCTCAGTGGGTTAGTATCGGCGGTAAAGCACATTGGGGGTGTCAATGTTTGAGATAAAGTTTCTGAAAGGTTTTGTTATGATTAGTGCTAGCTACACTAGTTATATCGTGTGGGTAAAATGAACAACCTCTGTAGAGTGTTAAACAATTTATTCGAAAAGCCGCATCCGCGGTCATGGATATGCTCAGGGATTTTACATGAGGGTTAGATTTTCATAAAACACTTGGGGAAGGGAGTTGTGTGATCTAAGTTGTATGGCTGTGTGAATAAATCAATTAGATTTTGTGTTCTTTGTGAAAACATGTAACACCCTGGCTATGTGAGATCCAAGATGCTACCTAACTTCTAACATGATTCAACAATATAAGTTGTTTCTAACCACTATCAACTACTGACAGCTAAGCTTCAACACACAAAGCCACTGTATAATTAATTAACTACAATTTCAGCAAGCATAAAGACTCTAAATTTTAGCTTACAATGTTCATTCAAGAGGAATAATATTAAGATTATATCCAGTAAATGTAAATCAACTAGTGCGAACAAAACTTAAGGACGAACAATAGCAATCATCATGACACCAATTATTACAATCCATAACTCTCAACTGAAAGGTTGTTGCATATTTATTAACTAATCTGTGAAATAAGTGATAGAGTGAGTTTCTCCATGTGACTACTCCCTCCCAAAGCATGTCGTCCTCAAAGTTTACCTAAAACAAACAAACTAGCAAGAGTGAGTCCACGACTCAACAAATACAAATGAATAACATGGAAAGTATCGAGTCAAATACATATCATTCACAATATTCCAATACATAAGAAAAATGTTATGAATCTTATGCAAGTGAAAAATGCATCCACTTCTCTTTTGCTTATACCGGTATAGCTAGTGAACACCCGTCGGTGTTCACTCAGGCCCACATTATCCAAAATGCGGGGATCCAAGGCACGTATAAAGAATCTTTCAAACGGGGATCCAATTGCCCATATTGAAATAATGAGACTTATTTGCCCATATTGGAATGATGGGACTTTCATTATCCACTCCTGTGGATGAGGTATGAATGATCAAAATGGAATGAATAAAATAAATGCATTCTCTCATAGAAGCAAATTTAACATCAACAGTGAACATAATCATGTAAGCATAGAATTACTCTTCATCCATGAAATTCATCCATAACATACTCATACAATCGTTTTGAACCAAACAAACAATCAAGGAAATTCAATCTGTACTTGCCTTTCGCGTTGCGACACGTTAGGAGGTAAAAAAGGTGTCACTAACCCTGAAGTCACTCCTCCTACAACAATTAAGTTTCTCAAAATAAGTTTGACAAGGTAATATTATGATATTCGCAACGCTCTCAAGCGTATTCCCAAAACCCATGGTTTAATTACTTAATCTACTCAAATAAGACGACAACTAGCAGAAAACTAAAACTCGACAGCAACCTTCTAAAATACATAAATTTTCCTCTGTTAATCATAAAAAGGCATACTCAGATCCTCTGGAAATATAACAAAAACATCTACAAAAACTTAGTTGGTGAGATCTCCTAATTTTGTCTTTAACTGAATCTAACATATAGTTGAAAACATACTGTCAGAAACTGACAAACAAAATGGACAGCAATAAAAGAATAGCTATAACTTCTAATTGGCTGAACCAAAAATTATGTTCTTTAACAATCTAGAAATCTAAGCAAATCGCCTACAAAAGTCATGTTGGGAGACATCCCTGATTCGGCCATTATCAAATTCTTATTTGTTAATTACGACGACTGCTGTGATTTGACAGGTTTTTGGACAGCAGTAAAGAATTTAACGTATCTCCCAAACTAAAATTCCAAATGAAGTGATACAAGATCCTACAGAAAACCTATTGGCATTCCCCACATTTCTCTAGGAGGCCCTAACCTCTAATTTCGCCTTAAACTAGACAAAAACTAATGAACAAAAGAGTACAGATTTCTGATTCAAATTACAGCAGTGACCACGAATCGCTAATCGACAACAACAATAGGAACTAATTGAACCAAACAGCGAGGAATTGATATTTATCCTAGAAGACACATGTAAACTCGCTGAAATCCCTGTGAGGTTCTCCTCTCCCTTTTCTTCTCCCTCTTCCTCTTCTTTTCTCCTTGGCCGGCGGCACCCGAAGGGTTCTTCTCCCTCCCTCCCTCCTTCTTGGACAGTAGCAAGGGAGGTGGCGGCTACTGTAGCGACGGCGACACTGTAGCAGGCGGCGCGGCATTGTAGCATATGCGTGCTACAGTAGCCCTAGGGTTTTGGCTGCCCCTAATGGGCTTAGGCTATGGGCCTTTGGCCCAAGATTTAATCCCCCTTCAAGAGAAATTCTGAAATCCCTTTTTAATTCTTGATAAAACAGTTGAAATTCAAATATAGTTCTAAAGATTGAACGGGGTATTACAAAACAACTGTTAAATTAATATTGTTTATTTGTTTCACATTATGATTTTATTTATTATTCGTATTCAAATTGCAAATGTTGCATTTATGCAAAAAAAACCACAGAAGCCATTCCTTTGGAATAAGTCATCATATATACATTGCATTATGTGGTATGACTTGCGAGTACAGTTGTGTACTCATGCTTGCTATAATCAATCAACAGAAGCAGAGGAGTCTTCGCCCGCTTTTGAGGAGTTCTACAAAGGTGTTGATAGTTAGGTCTTGATCCCAATTGGTTGCCTGTGGTGAATTAATGGGATTTCGTTGAAGTTTATTTTGTTCTGCTACTACTTACTTCATTGTTGCCAACCCTGCTAGGCTTGATAAATGTAAAACTCGACCATAAGGTCAAAATGGTTATTTGTTATTCAAATTACTCGTTTATGCTATTATTTCGTCTTGTGTGGATCGATATTCATCTATGTTGACACTGTGTGCACTAGCGTGATCCTGAACTAGTGCATGATACACAAAGGGTCTATAATTCCATTTTGGGTCCCGACAGAAGTGGTATTAGAGCCATATTGGCTGTAGGTCTTGACCTTAGTTAGATTGGCCGTCTTAGAGTGTTCAAACTATTTTCTAAAGAAAAATTAACTTGTGAGATTAATTGGACTACTTAACTTCACTTATGTCTCTGTTGACTTAAATATTGCTGAAATTTTCCTCTCCCCGCTATTTTAATTTGGTTCTTACCTCTTATCTATCTTGACAGATGCCTCGATTCTAGAATTATGGTGAGTTCAAGGGAGGACTTGTCACAGAGCTGTGGAAGCTATTGCAAGAACTTGGAGGATTCGACTGACCAATGTACAAAGGAACCGACTGGGTGGTGAACGGTTGAAGCTGTGGAGTGCTTTGTCGTTTGACCATCTATGCCAGGAGAGACACCAAGGCCAGCCGCCCTCTCAACATCTCAGTCCGAAGGATGGTCTGGACCGAAGCAATTCAAGAGTCTTCACGCTTGGCTATCTTGAGGATTTGCAATATTTACACCCACGAGCTTCAGGATACCATTTTCCGCTACCACCCCCGTGCCTCCACAGTGGACCTTCCTGCACGTTACCCGTCTACAGATGGAGAGAGTAATGCCACCGTGGTGCGTCTTGCCCAGTTTGCAGCTGCTTAGGAGGAATCCTTGGAGTTGGCCGCCACGGAGTTGGAGTGCGTCTACGAAACCTTGCAGATGGCGAAAGAAAGGATCGCCACACTAGAAGAAGCTCTCTACGGAAAACACGAGCACGAGGAAGATCATGAGGAGGAAGACCCTGAGGAGGAAGATCCAGAGGAAGCTGAGGAGCCAACAGAGCCTGAAGCACTGGAGGAGC
This sequence comes from Phyllostachys edulis, assembly GCA_036346405.1. Lineage (NCBI taxonomy): Eukaryota > Viridiplantae > Streptophyta > Magnoliopsida > Poales > Poaceae > Phyllostachys > Phyllostachys edulis. The sequence continues at coordinate 91,383,196 of CM070545.1, forward strand.
CAGTTGTGCCTGCACCAGGGACGCCTATTCCTACTGCACTAGTTCCGAGGCACCAAGATCAGTTTGCAAGGATGCCAGTGCAGTTTCAGGTCTACAGCAGGCAAGAGCACCGTCGTGGCTGTTGAGATTTTCTCCTCGAGTAGTTTGTTTAAGTTAGGTTAGGTCAGTTGAGGCTCAGTGTGTTTGAGCTGCATTAGTTTAAGATTAGGAGTGTCGCCCTTTAGGTGGTAGTTTGTGTGTTAGGTTCGTTCGTTTTTCTTGTGTGCGAGTATGAGCTGCAAAGGACCTTAGGCATTTATTGCAGCCATGCTAAGACCCCATTAATATAAGTGTTTCAGTTGATTTCTTGAAGCTGTGTTTGTTGGGTTTAATCTACCCCCTCGTTTAGTTCTTAACTTATCTTGTGCTTGCTACCTTATTTAACCCATGGAGCATTCGCTAGATGGTTCAAACTTGTCATGCTGCTGCCAGTGGATTCGGAACCCCTGGATCAGAAGAGAATGAGCAGACACCCGTAGGAGTATTCCCACCACAAGCACCTCCAATTGACTTGCAGAATTTTTGAGCGTTCATGGTAGCTTAGACACAAATGATGTACACAATGATGAACCAGATTCAGAATATGAACAATAATCAGAACAACAACAACAACGCAGCACCAGTCAACCATAGCCATCATGGACCATCCAAGCTTGCAGAGTTTATGAGGACTCGCCCAACCACCTTTTCTAGACACGTCTCACCAGTTGAGGCTGATGATCGGCTTCGTGTCATCGAAAGAAAGCTGTTGATCACCCAATGCAGCGACCATGAGAAGGTTCTATATGCCACTCACCAGATGGAAGGCATAGCTGTCGAATGGTGGGAAAATTTCTGTGTCATGCATGAGACGCCACAAAACATTACCTGGGAAGAGTTTGCAACAGCTTTTCGTTAGTATCATGTACCGGAAGGAATTATTGATCCTAAAGAAGGATGAATTCCACGCCCTCAAGCAAGGAGGCATGTCAGTGACTGACTACCTCAATAAATTCTCTCAGCTAGCTTGCTATGCCGCGGAAGATGTCGCCACTGATAAAGCCCGTCAGAGTCGCTATCTGAAGGGGTTAAATACTGGATTGTAGGTCAATCTGATCACCCATACCTTTCTAGATTTCCAAGAGCTGGTCAACAAAGCTTTAATCCTTGAGGATAAGTGCAAAGAGTTGGAGGACAACCGTAAGCGCAGAATGGCTCTACAAGGGAGTCATCAAGCTCAGCAGAAGCCGAGAACAGTTCTCCAACAGTTCACTCATTTTTTAGCGCAGAGTTCTTTTAGAACGCCTACACCAACTTCAGCACCTCGTCCAGCTGCCCAGAACTTCCGCAACCTTGTGATAGTTAACCCCAATCTAGGAGGCAATCAGCAAAACAGATCTAGGATTTGTTATACCTACCGTCGGCCAGGACACTTTGTCAATCATTGTCCTCAGAAGAGAACAATGACTCCAGTACGTTTCAACCTGGGAGCTACACCGGCCAAGACGCCAGCACCCAACAACAACCAAGGAGCCTCTCACGCTATCTGTCAATCTGGAGGAGCACCGTAGTCCATGGTCAGAGGTCGTGTCAACCACGTCACTCTGGAAGAAGCCCAGGAAGCACCCAACGTTGTACTGGGTAAGTTTCTGGTTAACTCAGCACCTGCATCAGTTTTGTTTGATTCTGGAGCTTCGTATTCATTTGTTTCTGGAATTTTTGCATCTAAGAACAATTTGAAAGTGATGCATCTTAAGCATACTCTGTTAGTCCAGTCGCCTGGAGCAGAGTTAAGCTCTAAAGTGGGATGTTTAGGAGCTAAGTTACTCATAGCTGGAGTTGAGTTTCTAGCCAACCTCATTGTTCTAGACACCCAAACCTTAGATGTCATTCTTGGCATAGATTGGTTAACGAAGCACAAGGCTGTGGTAGATTGTGATCGAAGAGCCGTAACAATCGAGGATACCAGGGGAAACAAGGTGGAGTTTCTAGCCACCTTAGTGCGTGATGGACATCTGTTAATCAATGGCCTGAAGACTGTTGTTTTGGAAGATGTGCCTATTGTTAGAGAATATCTAGAAGTGTTTCTAGAAGAATTACTAGGGATGCCACTGGATCGTGGCATTGAATTTGTCATCGATCTCTAAGAGACCTTATCGGATGCCAGCTAATGAGCTAGTAGAAAAAAAGAAGCAGATAGAAGAACTTCTTGAGAAAGGTTTGAGACCTAGTTCGTCACTATGGGGAGCACCAGTTTTGTTCATCAAAAAGAAGGATGGAAGCATGAGGATGTGTATTGATTATCGTGCTCTTAATGAAGTCACCATCAAGAACAAGTACCCATTGCCCCGAATTGATGATTCTTTTGACCAAATGAAAGGAGCCGGAGTGTTCTCAAAGATCGATCTACGATCAAGTTACCATTAGTTGAAGATTTTCTCGAAGGATATACCGAAGACCACTTTCTCTTCACGGTACGGACATTATGAGTTCTTAGTCATGTCCTTTGGTCTGACTAACACCCCTGCATATTTCATGAACATGATGAACAAGGTATTCATGGAGTATTTGGACAAGTTTGTAGTGGTGTTCATTGACGATATTTTGGTTTATTCCAAGATAGAAGAAGAACACGCTGAACACTTGAGATTAATACTGGAGAAACTTAGAGAGCATCAATTGTATGCAAAGTTCAGCAAGTGTGATTTTTGGAAAAATAAAGTTGATTTTTTGGGTCATGTGATGACAGCCGAGGGAGTAGCAGTTGACCCTAGTAAAGTTAAAGCAGTATTACATTGGGAACAACCCAAGACCATTACTCAGATTCGTAGTTTCTTGGGAATGACGGGATATTATCGCCTTTTCGTTGAAGGATTCTCAACGATTGCTAAGCCTCTTACGTAGTTGTTGAAGAAGGAGAAAAAGTTCACTTGGACCCCAACTTGTGAAGAATGTTTTCAAGAGTTGAAGAAGCGTTTAACTTCAGCCCCAGTGTTAACTCTGCCAGATATTCGCCTAAATATGCAAATCTTGGATTTCATATAGGTAAGATAATATTGTTCTTCTAATTTGTGGTGTTGAACCTAAATCCACGGCCTGAAAGTCTACATAAATTTAAGTGTGAAGTCGATTCATCATTCCACTAACTAAATAGTTAGCTCTAACTAACTATAAGTCCCTAAATACCAACAAATTAATTATGGTCACATAGATTTATCGCTGCTAACTTGGAACACAAATTTAATAACACCTAAATGATGGGGACTAAATTAATTACGCCTACATAACTACAAGTAATTAATTATGACTAATTAACTAATTAGCTAACTACACATTTAACAAAGATAATAGATAAAAATTACCTATTTATATAACCACTAATGACAGCTCTAAACAACACTTAAACCTCTGCAAAAAGAAACACCGAAACGGCGAGAGAGCACGGGACAAAATGAGTAAGTGCGAGCAAAGAGGATCGCTCGCAACACCACATTTATAGCGAGGATTTGAGCGTGGTCCGTTTGGAGAGAAATACGCGCAGGGGACTACATGCATGCATGCGGGGGACAGAGGTGATGGACAAGACATGACAACAAATGCACGCGCTTTCAGTGCGTCCGACCGCGTGCGGGATGGATCTTGTCGCACATACCTTTCGGCTTTCGGTGCTAAACCGCCGAGCATCAAGTACTAATATGTGTACGCATGTCTGAATGATCTCACTATCCCCGGGTCTGGGCAATGGTCCGTTGGGAAAAGGACGTAGGTTGAGTGGCGTTGTCCGAACGACCGCACGCGGAGCGGACAGACAAGGTGTGTCCGAAGGTGGGGCGAATGGACGTGGGCTATCCGATGGTGGGGCGAGCGGAGGAGCTGGCTGCATGGCATGTCCGAGCGCGGGACGGGCAGAGGAGCGACATCCGTGTGGGGGGCGTTTGGACGTGGGTGGCGTGGCGCTCCCTCGCTCGTCCATTCGCCCATCGGAAGGCTCTCGCAGCCAAATCAGCAATTACGTGCCGGCGTGTGCCAAATCTGCTGTTTTGTCCCCCAAATACCGCCATTTAAGCCAAAAAATCTGCGGCACGCATGGTTGCGTTGCTTTTTTTATGTTCGATTTGTCTACATTCCCACGACCACCTATATGTAACTATGCAAGTTATCTTGCTTTTTAGTTGAAAAGAGTACATGACAAAATTGGAACACTTATTGGCTTTGTCTATTGATGCCACCAGATCTCTCTATGCACATGCACATGATCTTGCAAGCCTGAGAAATTCTCATCATTTGCGGCTACATGTGTTGGGACCTAAATATGCAAATCTGGACCCTCTATGTATAAATGTACTAGTTCAGGATCACGCTAGTGCACATAGTATCAACATAGATAAATATCATTCCACACAAGACGAATATAAGAATAAATGATTAATTTGATTAATAAATAACGGTTGCGACCTTATGATCGAGTTTACATTTATTAAGCCACGCAGGGCTGACACTAAATAAAGAAACGACAATGGAATGAAAGCAACTCTAATGGAAACCTATCAACTTGTCACAGGCAACCGACTGGGATCAAGAGACCTAATGATCACCATCCTCGTAAAACTCCTCGAAATCAGATAAATACTCCTCTACTTCAGCTGAATGATTACAGCAAGAATGATTACTCTGAGTACTTAACAAGTTGTACCACAGAATACAATTATAATTGGTGGCTTATTCCAAAGAAAATAGCTTATAAGGTTATTTTTGGAAAAAGACAACATTTGCAATTGAATACAAATAATAGATTAAAAGCATAATTTAAAACAAATAAACAATACTAGTTTAATAATTATTTTTATAAAGAACACAAAGCCTAATCAATTTCTTTCACAGATCCATATGAATTTAACCACATAGCTGTCCCTTCCCAAATGTTTTTATGAAAATCTACCCCTCGTGGGAAATCCCCGAGCATGTCCATGACCGCGGACGCAGCTATTCGAATAGATTAATTAACACTCTGTAGAGGGTTGTACACCTTACCCACAATATATAATTAACTCATCATGTCTGTCATGACTCGCCATACGAAAAGATGCGATTGAGTAATCATAACAAAACCTTTCCGAAACTTCATCTCGATAGATGACTCTCCTAATGTGCATACAGTCAACCCCAACCTCACTCGTTGGACCGCCGCACACCGTTGGATCTGGAAGCAGTGAACCGACCATAGATGTGACTTTCAAAGTAGTCCACACCTTCACCCATCACTGAGCACCTAACCTACTACCTGAGTAGTCAATGTTGAAATTCCATAACTTACTAAGTTAAGCCTGTCCCATACTAGGCATGTGGTGGTACAGTTATGGCTCAGTTCAATGGCACACAAAGTTAAGTCCTTAACTGACCAAAGCGAGACTGCCAAATTCTAACTTAGTAACCATTTTTTCCATTTCCCAATCACTAAGCTTCACTATATCACAAATCCTTTCTACTCGCCTCAGTCTAAATCCTTTCCCACCCTGTTGGTTAAATGCATCACATGTCATCAACGAGTAATAGCACACAACACACAGTTTTTACACAAGTTTCATAATCACTTAGTTAAGTTTATATTTACAACTCAAAATGATATCAATAACCCGTTGCATGGCTAAGTAGACTATTCATATTTAACCAACCCACGTTGGTGCTATGATAATACCAACTAATAATTAACCAAACTTGGGTGACAAAAGGTCATGGTAATACAATGAGCAAAGTGGACATAATCAAATGGGTGAATAGCTAATCCCAAAATATTTAAATAAATACTTAAAGTAAAATGCAATAATTTGAATCAAGATAATTTCAGAAAACTGGGTTCAACATGGTCAAAGGTACAACTTGCATTGGAACAAGTATTGGTACTGGTCTTGAGCTTGATCAACCCCTCCTTCCGCAAAAGCTCTCGAAGTATCAACGTCTACTGGCAAACGAAAGCGAAAATCAAATAAATACAAAATAGAGCAATAAATAAACTCAAAAAATTAAATAAAAATCCCAGGAAGGTAGAGATTGAAATTAAATGAATTCAGAAACTTGAATGGGTTCAATCGGAGTTCGTATGAGGAAGAACAGACTCTCGGAAGATTTAAATCTAAGAAAAAGAGAAAGAAATTACTAATTTGAATTTTTAGAATTTTCTTTATAAAGGAAATCCCAAAATATTGCATCAGTATGACATCAGCAATGATTTCAGAATTAAAATAAAATTCAAAAAATAAGAAATAAAGGCTGATAGGTGGGACCTTGGTATATGGGCCAAGTCTACGGCTCTAGTCTACTGGTCTATGGCTCATGGGTCTATGGCACAATGGATCTGACAGGTGGGGTCCATATGTCACAGACACGGCTTATGGTAGAATAGGCCCACCTGGGGTTAGGTTTACTGTTAGGGTATGGGTTTGCCACGTGGGCTGCCACGTGACGCCAACGGGGCGACATGAGGGAGATGGAGCTGAGGTGGATAGCCACACGGGCGACACCTGGTCAATGGCGGCGGTGCTCCGGGATCGAGGGTCACTGGCGTTTGAGGCCATAGCGGAGGAAACGGAGGGGTGCAGTGGGTAGCTACGGCGGTGGCAATCTCAATGAGATACTTGCGGCAACTGGAGGTGGACAGCAGCGTGGTCTAAGTGGCGGCTAAGCCTCGGGCTTGACGGCGATGGAGCTAGGGTGGCGCTCCGGCGACATTAAGGTGATAGCGGTGTAGATTAGGCCCTTGCGATGCCAGTGGTGGTGACGATGAGGCCTGGGCCTCACCAACAGCAGCGGAAGATGGCAACGAAGAGTTCAGCTGCGGCTTTTCTTCTTCGCGCGATTTCGGCGGCTAGGCGATGAGTGCAAGGTGGCAGCTAGGGTTTTTGAGGGCGGTGCAGCTTGGGTGCAGAAAATGAGGGTCAGGATGCCCTTAAATAGGCGGTGACAAGGTGTTCGCAAGAAACATGGCGACAAAGGTGTGTCGAACTCAGAGAAGGAAGTCCGTGTTGGGGATGACATGGACACCTGATAGGTGTGACCCACCCGTTAGTGGCTGCACTTCGGGCGCGAGACAAGGTTGCGACATGTGGCGGCGAAGGTGGGTTGAAATTTGTGGAGACGCGGGTTGAAATTTGGGCGGTTGAAATTTGAAATTTGAGGAAGAAATGGGTCAAGGAGAATAGGGTTTGAGCCCAAAGATTTTCCTGAGATTTTAAATAGCTTTTCTAATTTAGAAATACTAGAAAATCCAAATGGCAAATTAAAAATAGCAAATGAACTTAGAAAATTCCAGAAAAATCTGAAAAATATTTCTAAGCACAAAGAACTCAAATAAAATTGTTTTGGCATTTGAAAATATCATTTAAGCTTGATTAAATTCAAATAAATTTTGGTGAATTTTTCCAAGGGACTAAACTACTTAAAAGGTTTTGAAACTATGAAAATTGGGATGTTAGAACCCCCTCCCCCCAAAAGGAATCTCGACCCTGAGATTCAGGATAGCTAGAGAAAAGGCTAGGAAAGTCAGTTTGCCGTTCTTCTTCATGTTCCCACGTTGCTTCACTTGCTGAGTGGTTACTCCACTGAACCTTGAAAAAATGAACAGTCTTACTTCTGGTCAAACTCTCTGCTACATCCAAAATCTTAACTGGTTGTTCTTTACATGTAAGATCTTCTTTCAACTCAATTGAATCCAAGGGAGTCTGTTCTGTTGGCACATGAACACACTTTTTTAATTACGAGACATGAAAGACATTATATACTCCTGCTAACGACTGTGGCAGTTTAAGCTGGTAAGCAACTTCTCCTCGATGCTTCACAATCCTGAAAGGACTGACATACCTAGGGGAAAACTTCCCTTTGGCATGAAACCTTCTAACACCTTTAAGTGGAGTAACTCGAAGATAAACAAAATACTCTGGTTCAAAGCTTAGATCACGACGACGATTATCAGCATAACTCTTCTGTCTAGATTGAGCTATCTTTAGGCCGTATTTGTTTAGGCTTAGGCTTTTTGGCTTATAGCTTAAAGCCAACTTTTTAGCTTAATCAGCTTATAAGCCCCTGAGCTTTTAAACTAAGCTTTGGTATTTGGTAATCTGGCTTTTTATAGGATGTTGGCTTATTAAGTTGTGTGTGAAAGATAAAAGGTTTGAATTTCCCTTGACGGTTTAAAGGACCTTGTTAAGCATGTATTTAAACTGATTTTTGCATAGGATCTGAAAATATGATGATACGTACAAGTGTACATATGAAACAAAATAGATTTCGCTTGTACGTGCATGCGTGTGTGTACCATGGCCTATCCAAATAAATTGCAAATCTTGACATCTATCGAAGATGTATATCTAAGAAGACTAGAGTATAACAGACGACCTATTCATAGCAAGATATCGCTCGTACGTGCATGCATGTATTTTGTTTTGGACATTGCGTAACGAAAGAAATCAATATAGAAAGGCAAATATCAGCCAACCAAACAAAATAACACAGTAACAAAATAATATTTGATCATATATGATGCAATTATTTTGTCATTGCAACATGTATATATCATATTAATGTAATCTATTTATCCTCTTGCAGCCATTAAAGAAGTAGCAATAGTATCACAAAAGACACTCATATCTCTATCATCGATTACGGATCCATTGACACTGTGCCCTCCAAATTATCCTATTTGTGTACCATTTGGATCATAATCTTTGTCAAGATCACATCTCTCAAAAAGTTCATCACGTAAAGCACTATCTTGGTTGAAGTTGTGTAGCGCCATACATGCAATTATTATTTTCGTTTGAACCTTCATTTTGTAACTTGGCAAAGCCAACAAGATTCTCTATTTCATCTTCAACACGCCAAAGGAATGCTCAATCACATTGTGAAGGGACGAGTGTGCATGATTGAACACCTCATATTTCCCACTCGATTGTTGACCGTGGCGAAATTCTGGTAGATGATACTTTTGTCCTTTGTAAGGAGTTAGATAGCCCTTTTGATTGGGATAACCCGCATCAATAAGATATTATTTCCTTACATACATGAAACGTATAAATGTTGACAATACAAATCAGGAATGTTATCATAATAATTATTTATATGCTTAAAGAACCAAATTACCATCAGGAGGATGGGGTGGTGTCAATGCAGGGGAGGGGAGGCGGCGGCATTGCGGATGGGGAGGTGAGGGGAGGCGGCGTTGGGGGAGGAGAGGGGTGGCAGCGGCATTGTAGATGGTGATGGGAGGGGAGGCGGTGGGTGCGGGAGTCGAACAGGAGGGGGGCTGTGGGAAGGCATCGGGTGTGGAGTCGAACAGGAGGAAAAGAATGGAAGTAAAGAGGAAAAAAAGAAAGGGTTTGCACTTATATATGAATGGTATTTTGAGGGTAATTTCAATGAAGTTCAGTGGCAAAGTAATATTCTATTTCGCAAAAGCCAAAAAAAGCACCTCTCTCATGACTTATGGCTTTTAGGCTTAAAATGGCTTAAGCTTTTTTATAAGCTAGATGAAAAAGCCACCCCTTTGTTTAGGCTTAGGCTTTTTTGCTTTTAAGCCAGACAAAAAGCCTAAACAAACGAGGCCTTAATCTTTCTCTGATCATAGACACTTAGTCTTCTACTTCCTAAATAATATCTAGCCCAAATACCAAACGTTCAGCTGTTTCTTTCCAATTCATAGGGGTTTTGCATGCACGACCATACAAAACTTCAAATGGTGATATTTGCAGACTGGCTTGATAACTATTGTTGTACGAGAATTCTACATAAGGCAAACTCTTATCCCAACCAGTAGCATGAGCTAGAGCACATGCTCTCAACATGTCATCTAATACTTGATTTACTCTTTTAGTCTGCCCATCCATCTAAGGGTGATAAGCAATACTAAAATTTAAATGAGTCCCCAATGCTTCATGCAAACTTTGCCAAAAATGCGAGGAAAACTGGGATCCTCGATCTGACACTATCTTCTTAGGCACACCATACAAATTGACAATTCTGGTCATATACAATTCTGCAAGGTGATCTCCTGAGTTAGTGGTTTTGACTAGTAAGAAATGTGTAGCTTTCGTCAAACGATACCATTACCCAAATGGAATCGTAACCCGATTGAGTCCTGGGTAAACCATTGATAAAATCCATTCCGATCTCTTCCCATTTCCATTCTAGAATTTTTAAGGGATGTAACAGGCCTGCTGGTCTCTGATGTTCTACTTTTACTCTCTGACACATGTCACATAGGGCAACAAATTCTGCGACTTCTCGCTTTAGATTTGAACGCCAAAATTTACTCTTAACATCCTGATATATCTTAGTGCTTCCAGGGTGAATAGAATACTTCGAATCGTGAGCCTCCTTTAAAATTAGCTGTCTAAAACCATCCATATCAGGCACATAGATACGTCCATTGATCCAAAGCGTATCCATCAACCTTAGTGAAATCCTTAAATTTCCCTTCTTCCATCTTGAGCTTAATATCTTGTAACATCCCAAACTTGGGTTTGTATTTCAAATTTATAAAAATGAGGAGAATTTAAAACTTTTGAACATGCATTGGTTTTTCTGGAGCATTTGCATAATTTGTTGCATTTGGAATTTTCGAAATCAAAGAAAACATACAACTCAAATCGAAGTTCCAAAAGAAAATAGAAACAAAAACTTGTGATCATCTTCTAGAAACAATTTATTCAAGCACTATAATATTTTTCATGAATAAATATATTTTTTAACAAATTTTTGGAACTCAAGTTGACCCTCATAAAATTCAAACTCAAATCAATAACCTAAGTTAGGTTTGAATTTGAACTAAGCAAATAAATCTTGAATAGTGATGTTTAAGATTTTAATTGAGTACTAGGATGTCCCAGGAACCCCTTTGAAAATTTTCATAATTTATAGAATTTTATTTCTATTTTTAAAGCCTCGGTCAAAGTAGAAATATTTAAATTTAAAATCAGTCAACCTTTTTGACTTGATCGAACCAAGTCCAATCGGACCGTCCGATCCTGATCGGACAATCCAAACCGGCGCACCTGATCAGATCAGTTCGAACAGCACCCTTACGCGCGGACCGTAGGATTTGGAACCAACCGTTGGATTTGAGTGGTCGTTCGGACAGTCCGAATAGCCATCTCAATCGGGGCCGTCCATTTTCAATCTAATGGTCCGCACTTACCAACTGAGCTAGTCTCCTTTGCTCGTGTCGCTGATGCATCAGGCCCACGCTCCAGGCCTTCATCTCCAGCGCGCTGCGAAGCTCAGGAGCTGAGCTCCACGCGGCATCCACGCCTCCGTCCATGCAACGGTCATGCCGTGGATGCACCACCCACTCCAGCCACTCCTGGAGCTCCACCTTCTAACGCCGCGTCCATCTCCGTCAACGCCTGAGCTTAATACTCCTCACATCTCTCTCTTTTCGACATTCTCCCTCTCAGTGGTTGGGGGAGAAGACACTCTCTCTTGCTCAATACTCGGGTAAGCTTTGAGCTCCAATGTCCCCTCTAACCTCCATTCATTGTCGTGTTCTTGTGTGCTAATGCCAGCCTCTCTTGTTGATCGTAGCTCCCGGAATGCCTCTGTGCCCTCAACATCTCCAGAGCGCGCACCGAGCGGCACCTATTCGCCGTCTTTGTCTCCGAGTGAGATTGTCCTCAACTTTGCGCGTCATTATATGCTCTTTAGCATAATAAGTCTTTCCCCTCAACTTAATTGTCCAATGGATCACAGGAGCTCATGAATTTTAAGGTTTCCCCATTTTCGGCCGCAAAGCTCCCTTTCTTCCCCATCTCCGGTGTGGTAAGCCACTCATCGATTCCTTGCTTTGACACCTTATTTGGGTCTTACTTGAGCTCCCTTGACCCCTCTTTTCTCCTCTCTAAGCCCGAGTCATCGCCCCCACGAGGAACCCCTCGCCGCCGTCACCTTCCTCGATGCCGGCACAACTCCGACTAGTTGGTCCTCTCCTAAGCCCTCAGGTAGGTTCACTGGACCTTTCTGATGCTTATGCGCACACTAGCTAGCTCTTTTAGCCACCGGGTTGCGACATGCACCGTGGCCGTAGCATCGCCTCCGCTCTCCGTCGTAGCATCTCCGCGTTGGACCACCTCCGGTGATGCTCCAACCTCCCCTAGCTTCGCTTTAGCACCCACTTTCCATTTTTACTCTTATCCGGCGCCGCCATGGCATGTAGCGTCGGTGAGCCACCGGGCAAGCCTCAAGCGCGAGCTCCTCTGTGTGGCACCTTCAGACAACCACTGTAGCAAATCATTAGGGCTAATGGCAGTCATTAATAGCTAATGATTGCTTAGATTTCAGTAACGGCTGTCTTAACATGCTTTTGTGTCTATGGCATGTGGGACCCACGTATTAGAAAACGTTAGGTTTAAGCGTTGTTTAAAGCTTGAGTCTCTGATGAGTAGGACCCACCTGTCAGTTCGTTTGAGTTAAGAGTCCGATCGTATCCTTCATTTGGACCGTCCGATCTTGATTCAACGGTCTAGATCAGTTGGGCCGTTCGGACCATCCGAACATCTCTTCATTTGGACCGTTCGATTTCAAATTAACCGCTTAGATCACTTTGGCCGTTCGGACCGCCCGGCGTAGCTGTTCGTGTGGACCGTCCGATGAGATATCTACGACCCAAAACATTTTCAGCTCAGGGTTTATAAGAACATCCGTATACCAATCATTTGTACACTGAAAATTGATTTAAACTTCGAAACTGCATAACTAATTCATCTTAACTCCAAAATGAGTGAAACCAGTTTTGAAATTTTTTATTTTAAACCAACTTTATTTTAAAATAGGTTTCAAATACCTCACTGTCACAGAAAATATAGTTTGTGGAAAGTGATCCAAAAATGAATTATTTTTACACTATAAATTGCTGTTAACTTTGAAAAATCATAACTAATTCATTCTAACTCCAAAAGAGGTGAATAAAATTTCATTGTTCATCTCATGAGGTGTTCTGTCTACCATAAAATTTTCATATTCACCACCTCTCTGGAAATTTTCACTAAAACAATTAATTCGGATGAATAGTAACAGATAGCAATTTTCTTGGATTTTCTGGAAAGTTGATTTTCAAACTGCCATAACTTCCTCGTAAAAACTCCAAATAAATTGATTTTTGTTCCTAAATTCATCTAAAATCATAACCTACCTACTGTGAAACTTTCATGCTTTTTGGATGAATTTGAATTTTTGGATATATTTGGTGTTATGTGTTCTTATTGGCTTTTCGTATTTAAATGTTAGATTACAAAGATCCGAACAAACTCAATTGTGATCCTATTCAGAAGCAAGTCGGTTATCTTCAACAAGGCAAGCAGCCCCCCCCCCCCCTGATCATATTGATCCTATTACTTTCGATACAAAATATCTTGTTTTGCAACTTGTATGTATGCATGTTCTACTTGAATGATTATTTTTCGTTAAAGGTAGTTATTCCTATTAGATGCATGAGCTGTAGCAAATGTTTATCCCTTGCCACTAACCCTAAGTTATTATTCCCGCTGATGTTAATGCTCGGTGGATGTTATAGAGTCTATACATGTATATGCGATGTGTTGCTTAGTCATGCATAGATTTCAATAGAATTGGGCAGTTATCGACTTAGTCGATAACTTTGATCACACAAATCATTTTATTACACTATGTCCATCAACTTGTGCTATATTACTTTGAAAACTAAAAGTGTAAATAAAATATTTTAGACTTGGGCAAGTGATTGGATGGTGTGCTGTTGGGTGTGTGAATGTCTTGCCTAGGTCACCAAGGACCGAACATCTTGTTTCACCAAAACCAAGAATAATTGCATGCTAACCACATGAGAGGGATATGGGACCTCTCTTGACTTAGTACTTTGGCGTGTGTTGGCTTCGAGTCGCAGGTGGTGGTTGTGTGTTGTGTTAAAAAGAAATGTGTTGTGGTTATTGGGCATGACGGGGAGGGTTCCTTTCAAGGTTCTCCAACTCGAGGAGCATCGGTAAGTTCTCTCTCTACCAATGACTCCGATACAACGTATGGTTTCTATCATACGGGCGACTCATAGTTAATACACAATATTGGAAAACGCCTCGTAGGACTTAGCTGTGCCAGCATACATAAGGAAGTGTGCTTAATAGCTTGGAAAAAAGGTGGTCTGGCGTGTGGGTACATTGGTATACCCCTGCAGGGTATAAAATATTCGAATAGCCGCGTCCTAGGTTATGGACACGCTTGGGATTGGATTTGCAGGAGTTAGACTCAACGTTTTGGAATTTTAACTTAAAAACTTGTTCGGGTGGTATTGAGAATGGTCTCATGCTATGTTTGTGAGCTGCGGGGCAGCCACCTATTGTTGTTTAGATGTTTTCTAACATTGTTTATCCGCTGTTATTTAAAGTTATCAAAAATGTTTGCTTACTTGCCATTTCAATCTATTACTTGTACTTCAAATCAAATGCTGCTTTATGCTAAAAATTGCCTAGTGTAGCAACCTTCTTTTGATACATGAATGCATCTAAATATTCTTTTACTTGTAAGTCTTGCGAGTACAGCTTTGTACTCAACCTGCTTGCTACAATTTCAGAGGAGGTTGATCCCCAAGGGATCAACTATTGTGAGACCGACTTCGCGTAGGACGACGACTAGCTTGGAGATTTCTGGTCAGGTTGCCTTGTGGGTAAGGGCACACCGGTCGGTTTTTATTTTGGTGCCATCTTATGGCTATGTTTCCGCTACACTCTTAGTACTTTCTTTATGGTTATTTGGCCAGTCGGTCGTATGTATGAAAATTGAAGTTGTATGATGACTTGGTTGTAACCTTTTGTGACTTCGGTAATGAACTATTGTGTATGGCATTGATGTTGATATTGTTTTGTGAATGGTGTGTGTATACCACTCCTGGGAGGTATACAATACATCGAGGGCGGGATATTTGGTTTGTAATGCTAGGACCTTTGGATGGTTAAGTATTACAAGTTAAATACCCCAGGCTCTCACATATCTTTAATCACATGATCATTTGGTCGGGCTGAACGAATATGTTTTTCCAATGTAGACTTTACTTCCAAACTGGTCATGAATCCTTTAGTTACAACTTCTAATTTTAATTTATGAAATTCTTCAAGAAATTCTAGGCAATTCTCTTTTAATTCCAAAGTAGTACAATAGCTCTTACGGCTTAAGGCATCTGCAACAACACTGGTTTTACTAGGATCGTAGTGGATTCTGATATTATAATTTTTTTATTAACTTCAACCATCTTCTTTGTCTTATGTTCAGGTCAGACTGAGTGAAAATATACTTTAAGCTCTTATGATCTGTATATATCTCACAGTGATTATCAATAAGATAGTGACACCAAATTTTCAAAGCATGCACAATGGTAGCTAATTCAAAATCATGGGTATGGTAATTCTCTTCATGAGGTCTCAGTTGTCTTGATGCATAGGCAACAACTCTTCCTTCTTGCATTAGAACGCAACCTAATCCTTGATGCGAAGTATCACAATAGATATCGAAATCCTTCTAAATATATGGTAGAACTAGCACTGGGGCTGATGTCAAATGTTTTTCTTCAACTCCTGAAAACCGTCCTCGCAAGCTGAAGTCCAAGCGAACTTTTTCTCTTTCTTCGATAATTGCGTAAGAGGCTTAGCAATCATCGAAAATCCTTCAATGAAACAATAGTAATATCCTGCCATTCCTAAGAAACTGCGAAATTGATTCACTATCTTGGGCGACTCCTGATGTAACACTGCTTTAACCTTAGTGGGGTCAACTGCTACTCCTTTAGCTGTCACACATGACCAAGAAAATCAACTTCTTATTTCCAAAAAATCACACTTGTTGAATTTAGCATATAACTGATACTCTCTAAGTTTCTCCAATATTGTTCTCCAATGCTCGGCATGTTTTTCCTCTGTCTTGGAATAGACCTAAATGTCATCAATGAACACTACCACAAACTTATCCAAATATTCCATGAAGACCTTATTCATCATATTCATGAAATATGCAAGAGTATTAGTCAGACCAAAAGAAATGACTAAGAACTCATAATATCCGTACCCCGAAGAAAAACCAGTCTTTGGTACATTCTTCGAACAAATTTTCAACTGATGATAACCTGATTGCACTTCGGCTCCTTTCATTTGATCAAACAAATCATCTACTCGGGAAAGTGGATACTTATTCTTGATGGTAACCTCATTGAGGGCACGATAATCGATGCACATTCTCATACTTCCATCTTTCATTCTGACAAACAAGACTGGCGCTCCCCAAGGTGACAAACTAGGTCTCACAAAACCTTTCTCGATATGTTCTCCAAACTGTTTCTTCATTTCCACTAACTCATCAGCTGGCATCCAATAGGCTCTCTTAGAAATCAGTGTTGTTCCCGGCACTAAATCAATAACGAACTCAATGTCACAATCTAGTGGCACTCCTAGCAAATCTTCTGGAAAAACATCCAGATAGTCTCTGACAACAGGTACATCCTCTAAAGATACAGTCTTCAAACTATTGATTACTAGATGTCCATCACGCGCTGTAGTAGCTAAAAACTCCACTTTCTTTTTATTCGTACCTTCGATTGTTACAGCTCTTCGGCCATAATCTTACACAGCTCTGTGCTTTGACATCAAATCCATACCAAGTATGACATCTAAAGTATGGATATCTAAGATAATGAGGTTACCTAGAAACTCAACTCCAGAAATGAGTAACTTAGCTCCTAAACATCCCAAGTTAGAGTTAACTTTGCTGCATGCGACTGGACTAACAAAGTATGCTTAAGATGCATAGTTTCCAAATTATTCTTGCTTGCAAAAACTCGAGAAACAAACAAATGCGAAGCTCAAAAAATAAAAAAAAAACTGATGCAGGTACTGAGTTAACCAGAAACTTACCCAGTACGATGTCGGGTGCTTCCTGATCTCCTTCCAAGGTGATGTGATTGACACGACCTCTAACCACAGATTGTAGTGCTCCTCTAACTTGACCGGCAACTTGAGGTGCTCCTCAGTTGTTGACTGGCACTAACGTCTTGGCTGGGGTAGCAGCAAGGTTGAAATGGACTGGTGTCATTATTCCCTTCTGAGGGCAATTGTTAGCGGAGTGTCCTAGCTCTCGGCATGTATAGCCAAGCCTCGGGGTGTTTTGCTAGTGACCTCCTGGATTGGGGTTGACTGAAGCAGAATTACAAAAATTCTAAGCAGCTAGACGAGGTGCTAAAGCAGGTGCAGTCACCCTAAACGAATTATACAGCGGAAAGCAAGTAAACTGCTCAGGAACTGTCCTCGCTCTTTGTTGAGACTGATGACTTCCTTGCTGAGCCATTCTGCGCTTGCTGTTGTCATCCAACTCTTTGCGCTTATCTTCAAGGATCAAAGCCTTGTTAACCAACTCTTGAAAATCTAGGAAAGTATAAGCAATCAGAATGACTTGTAGTACGGTGTTCAATCTTTTCAGAAAATGACTCTATCAAGCCTTGTCGGTAGCGACATCTTCTGCAGCATAACGTGCCAGCTGAGAGAACTTATTGAGGTAATCAGACACTATCATACCTCATTGCTTAAGTGCACAGAACTCATCCTTTTTTAGGTCTATAATTCCCTCCGGTACATGGTACTGGCAGAAAGCTGTAGAAAACTCTTCCCAAGTAATTTTATGCGGTGTCTCATGCGTAGCACAAAAATTCTCCCACCATTCAGCAGCAATTTCTTCTATCTGATGAGTAGCATAAAGGACCTTCTTGTGATAGTTGCACAGAGTGATCAACAACTTCCTTTCAATCACTCGAAGCCAATCATTAGCTTCCACTGGCGAAACACTTCTAAAAAAGTCGACGGGCAAGTCCTCATGAACTCTGCTAACTTAGACTATCCATGGTAACCATGAGCAGCTGGTACTACATTGTTATTGCTAGTTTGGTTGTTGTTCATGTTTTGCATCTGGTTTATCATTGTATACATCATCTGAGTCTAGACGGCCATGAATGCTCCAAAGTTCTGCAGATCTATTGGTGGTGCTTGAGGTGGAACTGCTCCCGCAGGGGTCTATTCACTTCCCTCTGCTCCATTGGTTCCATTGGTTCTTGATCCACTAGCAACGGTGTTGTGAGTCTGAACCATCTGGCGGAAGCTCAAAAGATTAGATAAGGTAGCAAGCACAAGGTAAGTTAAGAACTAAGTAGGGGTAGGATAAACCCAACAAACACAACACAAAGAACACAACTGAAATAACTATATATTAATAAGGGTCTTAGCATGGCTGCAACAAAATACCTAAGGGCTTTTGCAGCTCATACTGCACACAAGAAAACGAAAGCGAACCTATCACACAATTCTACTGTCTAAAGGACGACACTCCTAATCTTAAGCTAACGTGGCTTTAGCACACGGAGCCTCAACTGACTAAGCCTGAACCTTGGCTGACTCAATCACTGAGATAACCTCCACAACCACGACGATGATCTTCCCTGTCGTAGGCTAGTAGACGAGCAGGCATCCTCATGAACTGATCCCAATGTCCTGGAACTGGCGCAACCAGAACAGGTGGCTTGAGTGCAGACATGACCGGCTCAGGCTCCTCGGGCTCCTTAGGGTCCTTAGGCTCCTTAGTCTCCAGAACGTACAAAGCATTCTCCAGCTCTGCAATTCTCTCTTCTGCAAGTTGCAACGTCTCATAGACTCCCTGTAGCTCTGTGGCAGTAGTCACCAAGGCTTCTTCTTGGGTGGTGACGAAGTGAGCAAGGTGAACCACAATAGCATCTTATTCTCCATCGGTGGACGGGTAGCGGGCTGGAAGATCCACAGTGGAGGCGCGGGGGTGAAGGCAAAAAACTGAACCCTTCAGCTCATTGGCATAGATGTTGCACACTCGTAGGATGGCAAGACGTGAAGACTCCTGGATCCCTTCATTGAAGATGATCCTCTGAATGGTGATGTTCATGGGACGACTGGCCTTGGTATCCTTTCGGGCATAGATGATCAATCAACATAGCACACCACGACTCCGACCATTCACCATCCAGTTGGTGCCGTGGTAGAGTGGTCTCTAAAATCCTGCAAGTGTTTGTAGAATCTTCTACAACTCAGCAGCAAAACCTCAGGTACACTCTCTATAGGTCTGAAACCGTGCCATCTAACAAAGATAGGCAAAAGGTAAGAACCAACTTAAAATTAGTGGAAAGAAGATTTTCAGCAATAGATGAGTCAAGAGAGAGACAAGAGAAGTTAAGCAATTCATTAATCTTGCAATATATTTTTTTTTTGCTTTTAGAAAATAGTTTTGAACTTCTTAAGGATAGCCGATCTAACTAAGGTCAAGACCTACAGTCAGTATGGCTCTGATACCTCCTCTGTTAGGACCCAAATATGCAAATCTGGACCCTCTGTGTATAATGCACTAGTCCAGGATTACACAGTGTCAACATAGATGAATATCATTCCACACAAGACGAATATAAGAATAAACGACTAATTTGATTAATAAATAACGGTTGTGAACTTATGGTCGAGTTTACATTTATTAAGCTACGCAGGGCTGACACTAAATAAAGAAACAGTAGCCGAACGAAAGCAACTCCAGCAAAAACCCATCGACATGTCACAGGCAACCGACTGGGATCAAGACCTAACGTCACCATCCTCGTAAAACTCCTCGAAAGCATTCGAAGACTCCTCTACTTCAGCTGAATGATTACAGCAAGAATCAGTACTCCGAGTACTCAATAAGTTGTACCACAGAATGCAATTATAGATGGTGGCTTATTCCAAAGAAAATGGCTTATATGGTTATTTTGCAAAAATGCAATATTTGCAATTGAATACAAATAATACATTGAAAGCGTAATTTAAAACAAATAAACAATACTAGTTTAATAATTATTTTCACAAAGAAGACAAAGCCTAATCAATTTCTTTCACACAGCCATATGAGTTTAACCACACAGCTGTCCCTTCCCAAGTGCTTTCATGAAAATTTACCCCTCATGTGAAATCCTTGAGCATGTTCATGACTGCGGACGCGGCTATTCAAATAGATTAATTAACACTCTGCAGATGTTTGTACACTTTACCCACAAGATACAATTAACTCATCATGTCTGCCATGACTTGCCATACGAAAGTATGTGATTGAGTAATCATAGCAAAACCTTTCCAAAAATTCATCTCGACGATTGATTCTCCCGATGTGCATACAGTTGACCCCAACCTCACTCGCTGGTCTAACACACACCGCTAGATTTGGAAGCGGCGAACCGACCATAGATGTGACTTTTAGAGTAGTCCACACCTCCACCCATCACTGAGCACCTAACCTACTACCTGAGTAGTCAATATTGAGACTCCATAACTTACTAAGTTAGACCTATCCCATACTAGACATGTTGTCGTACAGTTATGGCTCAGTTCAATGGCGCACAAAGTTAACCCCTTAATTAACCAAGACGAGACTACCAAATTCTAAATAAGTAACCAATTTTGCATTTCCCAATCACTAAGCTCCACTATATCACAAATCCTTTCCACTCGCCTTAGTCTAAATCTTTTCCTACCCTGTTGGTTAAGTGCATTACATACCATCAACGAGTAACAACACACAGCACATAGTTTTTACACAACTTCCATAATCATTTAGTCAAGTTTATATTTGCAACTCAAAATGATATCAATAACCCGTTGCATAGCTAAGCAGACTATTCGTATCTAACCAACCCACGTTGGTGCTATGATAATACCAACTAATAATTAACCAAGCTAGGGTGACAAAAGATCATGGTAATACAATGAGCAAAGTGGATATAATCAAATGGGTGAATAGCTAATCCCAAAATATTTAAATAAATACTTAAAAATAAAATGCAATAATTTGAATCAAGGTAATTTTGGAAAACTTGGTTCAACATGGTCAAAGGTACAACGTGCCTTGGAACAAGTCCTGGTACTGGTCTTAAGCTTGATCAACTCCTACCTCAAAAGCTCCGAAGTATCAATGTCTATTTGCAAACGAAAGCGAAAACCAAATAAATACAAAACAGAGCAATAAATAAACTCTAAAAATTAAATAAAAATCTCAAGAAGGTGGAGCTTGAATTTAAAAACTTGAATGGGTTCAATCGGAGTTCGTATGAGAAAGAACGGATTCTCAGAAGATTTAAATCTAAGAAAAAGAGAAAGAAATTACTATTTTGAATTTTCAGAATTTTCTTTCTAAAGGAAATCCCAAAATACTGCATCAGCATGATGTCGGTAATTATTTCAGAATTAAAAGAAAATCCGTAAAATAAGAAATAGAGGCTGACAGGTGGGACTTTGGTCTATAGACCGTGTATACGGCTCTGGTCTACTGGTATATGGCTCATGGGTCTATGGCAAGTGGTTCTGACACGTGGGGTCCACATGTCACAGACACGGCTTATGGTAGGCTAGGCCCACCTATGGTTAGGTTTGGGGTTAGGGTACGGGTTTTGCCATGTGGGCTGCCACGTGATGCTGACTGGGCGACACGAGGGCGATGGAGCTAACATGAAGCTGAGGTGGACAGCCATGTGGGTGACACCTAGATGACGACGGCGGCACTCTAGGACCGAGGATCACCGGTGTTTGAGGCCACGACAGCGGACACGGAGGGGTGCGGCGGGTAGCTATGGCGGCGGTGATCTCAACGAGGTACTTGCGGTAGCCGAAGGTGGATGGCGGCGAGGTCTAAGCGGCGGCTAAGGCTCAGGCTCGACGGCGATGGAGCTAGGGTGGCGCTCCAGCGATGTTAAGGTGACAGCGGTGTAGATCAGGCCCATGCGATGCCGATGGTGGTGACAATGAGGCCTGGGGCTCACCAACGGCGACGAAGAGTTCGGTGGCAGCTTTTCTTCTTCGCGCGATTCCGGCAACTAGGCGACGAGCGCAAGGTGGCAGCTAGGGCTTTCAAGGGCGGTGCGGCATAGGGTGCAGAAAACAAGGGCCGAGGTGCCCTTAAATAGGCGGCGATGAGGTGTCCGCAAGATACACATCGGAGAAGGCGTGTCGGACTCGGAGAAGGAAGTCCGTGTTGGGGATGACATGGACACCTGACAGGTGGGACCCACCCGTCAGTGGCTACAGCTCAGGCCGAGACACGGTTGCAACGCGTGGCGAGGAAGGTGGGTTGGGCTACGGAGGCGTGCGGGTTGGACCGATGGTTGGGTTGGGCTGAGGAAGAAATGTGCCAAGGGGAATAGGGTTTGACCCAAGGATTTTCATGATATTTTAAATAACTTTTCTAATTTAGAAATAGCAGAAAATCAAAATGGCAAATAAACTTGAAAAAATTCCAGAAAAATCTGGAAAACATTTCTATGCACAAAGAACTAAAATAAAATAGTTTTGGAATTAACTGATGTTCAGATTAGTCATATTAAATTGTTTTGACATTTGAAAAGTCTCATTTAAGCTTGATTAAATTCAAATAAAATTTGATAAATTTTTCTGAGACCTACTTAAAAGGTTTTGAAACTCAGAAAAATAGGATGTTAGAATACGTGAAACTGAGAAACAATCTCGTCAGATGGGAAGTAGTACGCATGCAAATGAGTTAAGAAACCAGGCTTTGCAGTGGCTGCTTGTGTCAATCCCAGTCCCAATGAGTTGGGCTAAATATGAGGGAAGGGATACCAGCTGATTTCTATACAGCAATTGCACAGTGGTTTACAAATTTTATTTCATACTGGTTGGCTGCTGCATAGAAACTAGCTAGTTCTGTTCTGTTCAGTAATTGTATCTGAATGCAGTAGTGCACATTTTGTTCATTTTGCTTCCTGAATTGAGCAGGTTCTGTTCGCCGACTCATCAGGACTCACCAGGACTAAAACTGACATTTCTCTGGAGGAAACTCTGAAAGCTAGAGCATGTCCATTGAACATACATATATCCCGGTTAGATTTTTTTTTAAAAAAAAAATTCAGCACATTAATCGAATGCGCATCCACACGCGATGAACTTCCCAGTACCGAAATGATTCAATTAAAGCTGTACATCGACATATACAAGGCCCAACCAAACCAGTAATCAAAACTGTTTTTCTTTTTAGTAATCAAACCAGTTTTCAATGGTAAACTGATCTGAGCATCATCAGAACAAGTTCTCCACAGGTAGATTACCCAAAAAAAAAAAAGTGTGATGAGTTCAGCAAAGTGAGTACGATTTGAGGTTTTTAGCTAAAATTGCATAGCATAAAACATAATGGGCCATCATCTTGAAAAACACACTACATGATGATTGCACTAGTCGAACATGTAGACAAGAGTATTTCAATCTGAAAATATTACAAATAAACATCAAAGGGATGCACATCCAAGGACTTTGAAATTAAACTGCAGGGTAAAAAGAGGATGCTGCGGCGATTTCAGAAATCATTAGAGGTTCAGGTGCAGCACTACCAAATGGCAAGTGAACATCAACATTTTACAATGCAATATATCAAGTCAACACCATACTAGCTTGATAGATTCTCACAACACGCAAAATGCATCTAATACAAAATAACCACAAAGATCTAAGTTGCCCTGCCCTTTTCCCCAAACATTAGTTGTACACATGCATGCAAAAATTTAGCTAGGTCCAAAGCTTCTAAAGATGTTACATAGTTGGCAAATTAGAGGTTAAGGATAGCAGAAGATTAGCCAGCAAAATCAACTTCATTTTCAGGCCTCCTTTGGACATTATGATCAGCTTGATCCATCACCTGTAAGTTTACCAAAAAAAAAAACAAATAAAGAGCACAGCAATAATGCGCAAAATGACCTCATTCTAAAACGAATCCACTAGAGTACTAATTTCGCACACCCGAATATATAAGCAATAATTAATTAGGCAAGTGATTAATATCAATTTATTTAATTGATTTGCTACAAATTCAAATATCTGTACAATGTAAAAGTGTGACAAAAAAAGCATGTAGTTTAAGTAGTCGATTAAAGCATTTTGACCAAACATGAAAGATAGTCCAAGCACCTAACAGCGCTGAATACTAGAGTAAGACAATTAGTTTTCCATCAATAAAGAAGCTAACATTTCTCAAGGTCTTTCATGTGCTAGGTTGGAGTGAAAACAGAGGGTAATTACATGAATGATACAAAGATATGTGGTTTGCTTAAGATAGCTAGGGTAGCCTAAGCTAGTTCCGAACTAAACTCGCTACACTAATTTAGGACAGAGATCCTTAAAATGGGTCTGTGTTCTTATTGAACAATCATCGAACAGCTAAATGGTCCAAAAATGTTGTCTCACAATAATGTTTCTTAAATGTATGTAGGTACTGCAAACAAATTAGTGTGAATAGGTATTTTAGGCATCAACAATCATATGTTTATAACTGTGAAACCTAACACAAAAGGATAGTTGAATGGAAAAACGAACATTTATATTTGTATCTGTCTTTTAGACAAACAGAGGAGTTTATACCCTTTAATTTTTGAGTAAGCACATTATGCTCATTCTGCAGAATCTGCTTCCAGCTGACAAGTGAAGCAGGAAAATGTATTTCTAAACCTTAATTTCTCTAAAACAAAAATTCAACGCTAGGTCATTTCAAGGATGAAATAGCATGAACTGTATCTAAAGCTACATTTTGCACCTGAGGGCAATATATACAGCACAAGGCGAAGCCCATCACTCGAGCAGATACGGGCGTGCTGGTCCACGGCAAGTAAACTCTGCCTCCACCTTCAAGCTCTTAAGACGGAACGCAACGTGAGGACGGTAAGGCGAGCGACTGCTGAAGCACACGAGCACGAGCCCGGCGACAATGGCGCGGACCTGACGCACTTTCCCATGCGCAGGCGCAGCCGAGCGTAAGATCAGCGGCACTTCTCGCTCCAGCACCCATGGAATTTGAGTGCCATTTCCTTCCTCTTTACAGAACCACACATGCAATCGGGGGCACCCATTAGAACCATACGAGACATGAACTAGGCAGCACGCGCCATCCTCTGTCTCCCCTACGGCGTATGGCGACCAATAGGAGACGCCAGGCGGGAGACGCTCATAGGAGAAGTGCATCGTTCTGGTGTCTAGTGAGAGGAGTAGAGATCTGGAGCTGTACTTCCAGTAGATGCGCCCAGCGGCGTGCATCGCCGGGAAGTACCGGTTGCGGTGGCTCCTGGGGCTCCTGGCTGGCTTCGCCGCCGTGCCCGGGTGCACGCGCCAGTCTCCGGTGCGGGAGTCGTACACCTCGGCTCGAGCGGACCTCTTGCGGTGCTGCAGGGAGATCACGCGGAAGAAGAATTCTCGGTCGTTGGCGCCGCCGCTGTCCCGGAGCAAGCAGAAGGTGTGGGCAACGTACCCGTGGTCCGGGTCGCGGAGCCTCGATGGCCGGCGCACGGAGACGGCGCGGTGGGCGATGGGGTCGAAGACAGTGAGCCTCCTCTTGTTGGAGAAGAGGAGGAGGCCGTCGCGGCAGTCCTCGAGGGTGCACTGGCCGGAATCTTGGAGGCGGGTGAAGAAGAAGTCCCCGCGGCGGACGACGGCGGAGAGGACGGGGTCGGAGTGGAGGGGCACGGGCTCGAAGAGAGGGAGGGTGGAGCTGCCGTGGGAGACGAAGTGGCCGAGGAGGGGCGGGAATGGGTGGAGCGCGCGGATGCGGCGTACAAAGGCCGGGGAGAAGACGACGCGGCACCAGTGCCGGGAGGCGAGCGCGGCGCGGAGGATGGCGGCAGGGGACGGCAGGCGGAGCAGAATGTCGGCGACGACGTCGTCGGGAAGGGATGCGATGGTGGTTTGTGGAGGAGGCGGCGGCGTCGAGGTAGTGATGAGACTGCGCCTTTTGGTCTTCATTTTCGGGCGTCGGGAGCGGAGATGCCCAAGCGACTACCCGCCGTGACGTTTTTGTCACGGGAAACGACGTTTTTAGTTAAGCCTCTCTATATACGAGATTTGTCAGTTTTCTCGGCCCAAAACAGTTAAATTTTAGTTCATTTATAATTTTGTGATACACAAATTTAATTAAATTATTTATATAATTTTTGCTTTTTGTTACTGCAATTATTCTCGAAAGTCTTAATAATTCATGTTTCCATCGTATAATTCAAAATCTAGCATATACTTCGAAAGATTGAGCAAAAACAAAGACAAAAAAAATGAAATTCTATACCAACAAAATACGGCAACGTGGTGAATCCGTTATGTTCTGAAAAAATCTTAATAAATTCGGACCCAATTCATCAGATAAGAAAAAGTGCAAATCTCAAAGTATATCGGATGGATGAAAATTCGATTATTTTGATAAAAGAAAACTGTCGAATGTTGTTTAGCAAAACCTTTTTTTAAGTCGTCTGTACCGGTGGTGGCCAAACGGCCGAGCCGCCACCGGGCACAGTACGGTACAGCCCGACCAACTTGTTTACAAATGCGGGTCTTGTCGTGCTAGCCCATAGGCAAGGTGCTGATCCAACCATAGCACGTCGACCTGTCGGGTCGTGCCAAGGCTGCCCAACACTGTTTGGTCCGAGCCCAACCTCCTCCCGCGTCGGCCTCCTCCTCCCCACGCCAAGCTTAGGCTTCTCCTCCCTGCGTCGGCCTTCTCTTCCCCGCGCTGTGCTAGCCTCATCGTGGTTGTGGCCCCCACCGTGTTGGGCCGCGTCCTAGGCCGTGTCTGGTCTGGCACAGAACTGTGCGTGCTGTGGTGCGGACCCAAGCATAGCATGACCGCTCAGACTGTGTCGGCCCATCCCAACTACACTGTGGGCGTGTCGTGTCCGAAACAAGCCAATAACGCCGTGCTTCGGGTTGACCCAGTTGGTACAACCTATCTGGGTATCTCTAGTGTGTACACACCATCGCCAAATCTTGCCAAATCTAGGACTTAAGTCTGATGGGCTGGATGTATCTAGTCTATGATAGCTTCCGTCATAAGAAATGACGTTGGCTATCTCTCTTGAGATAATTGATTATCGCTTTTGATGGCTCCCAGTCGCTTGAAATTTTCTTAAAACCTAGTCACCTACAATTATATAGTATTAAGCTTAAAATTGCATTACCAAGTGACATGTAATTTTAGCATAACTTTACTGTAACTTTTAGTTCTATTTGTTTTTGTATTTGTAGGGTTCGCCTAGATTTATTTTTGTCTAGTTTATTTTTTTATATTTGTAGGGTTCACTTAGATTTATTTTTATCTAGTTTAGAATTTTTTAACATAAAAAAACAAAAACTATTAAATGATAATCCAACGTACAGAAGAAAGTGACTGTGTTTTAAAAAACTTTCGGCCAACTTTAGCTTAGTCGGCTCCATTGATTATGTGGCATAGGTCGTTGTCACTTTATAATTTACCGCTCTTTAGATTGTAACTAGTCAGTGGGCACGTAGAATCTACGTCGCAACAATGTCAGATCATACAAATACAAATACCTCTTTTAGTGTCAAATTTATGTGCCACAATAACAATTTTTTAGGTTAGATTCAAAATTACAAAAAAAAAAAACTGGAAACAAATAGGGATCTCGAGGAATTTTTCTGTTACATCAAAGAAAAGAAACTATCACAATATATAATCGATATGACGGAATACATGGTGGCATTCATATTTAATTGGTTAGCTAAATGTGAGAGCCCCGGGGTATATAGCTTATAACACTTAACCATCTAATTGGTTCTACCATCACAAACAAATATCCCATGCCTCGGCGTACATATACTTCCCAGAATTTGCAGTACACATATCCCATACAAAAATTATGCATCACATACATACACAAGTCATTACATTACCGAGTCTTCAAACTTACAACATAAAGACATACAAGTCCAGAAATAACAGTAGGGCCAATCGGCCAAATGACAAGGTAATTAAACAAAGTAGCAGCGAAAACAAAAACCATAAGATGGCGATAAACAAAAGCCAACCGGTTTGCCATTACCCATAAGGCAACTGACCGGGCCGCCAAGCTAGTCGTCCTGCACAAAGTCAGACTCAAAAGTCAATCCCTTGGGGATCAACCTCCTCTGCAGCATAAACAAAGCAGCTGAGTACAAAGTTGTACTCGCAAGACTTACAAGCAAAAGAATATATAGATGCATTCTTGTGTCAAAGGAAGGCTACTACACTAAGCAGTTTTCAGCATAAAGCAATTTTTCCTTTACATTAGAGTAATAGATTGTAAAGCAATTTTAAGCAATCTGTTTTTATTTTCTTAAATAACAGCGAGACAACAAATATAGATATAATTAACATCTTAGAGGTGACTTCCCAACAGCCACCACAACTTAGCACGAATTACCCATTCGTACCACCCGAATCAAGTTTTATCGAAAATGTTGAAGTCCAATTCTCACGGGGCGTATCCGAGCGTGTCCATAACCTAGGACGATGCTATTCGAATAGTTTATACCCTGTAGGGGTGTACTAATGTACCCACACGCCAGACCGCCTTTTTACCATGCAATAGAGCACACTTCCTTAGATATGCCAACAATGCTAAGTCCTACGAGACGTTTTCTAATATTGTGTATTAACTACGAGCCGCCCGTATGGGAATGGAAACCACATACGTTGTGTCAGAGTTATCGACAGAGAGAGAACTTATCGATGCTTCTCGAGTTGGAGAACCTTGA
The DNA here is from genome assembly GCA_036346405.1 of Phyllostachys edulis. Lineage (NCBI taxonomy): Eukaryota > Viridiplantae > Streptophyta > Magnoliopsida > Poales > Poaceae > Phyllostachys > Phyllostachys edulis. Next base: position 91,411,809 of record CM070545.1, read on the forward strand.
AAGGAACCCACCCCGTCACACCCAACACACCCAACATGTTCCTTTTTATACACAACACACACTTAACACACCCAACCTCCTGTGACTCGGAGCTAACACACGCCAAAGTACTAAGTCAAGAGGGGTCCCATATGTCCCTCATGTGGTTAGCACACAAAATGCTCAATACGGTGGCGCAAGTAATTCGGTCCTTGTTGACTCGGGCACCAAACACACACTCGACAATCACACCATCCAACCAATGTGCCTAAGTCCAAAACATTTTGTTTTCAGTTTTAGTTTCTCAAATACAATACTTATATGGGTACCTTGACCCAAGTTATATAAAGTGATGATACAATGACCATCGCCAAGGCGATGATCCCCATTCTACCGTTCTAAACATTTCTAAGCATAACATCGCATAAACATAAGTAGACCATATAACATCCACCGGGCTCTAATTCACCAGTGGAATTATTAACCTAAGTTCAGTGGCAAGGGATAACGTTTGCTACAGCTCATGCATCTACTAGGAATAACTACCTCTAACAAAAAATAATCATTCAAGTAGAGCATGCATACATACTAGTTGTAAACAAGATATTTTGTAACGAAAGTAATAGGATCAATATGATCAAAGGGGGGGGGGTGCTTGCCTTGCTATCTTGATGCAAAGGATCACTCTCGTACTCAGCGAATTCGTCGGATCCTATCGAAAAATTCGAGAAGACCAATAAGAACGGATAACACTGAGAATACTCAAAAATTCAAATTCATCCAAAAATTATAAAATTTTCACAGAAGGAATAGCATGATTTTAAATGAATTTAGAAATAAAAATCAAAAGATTTAGAGTTTGCATGAAAAAGTTATAGTCAACAAAATCAGTTTTTTGAATAAATGTTGGAAAATACCTCTCAGGTACTATTCATCCGAAATTAATTTTTTGGTTAAAATTTCCAAAGAGGTGGTGAACAGAAAATTTTTATGATAGATAGAGCACCACATGAGATGAACAATGGAATTTTATTCACCTCATTTGGAGCTAAAATGAATTTCTTGTGATTTTTCAAAGTTATGAAAGTAGTGCACAAAACATATGTAAAACAAGATTTTTCAGAGGAAGTAACATGCCCAAAACCTATTCTACAATAAAGTGCACTAACAGAGGATTCCAACAAAATTGAGTTTGCTCAAAAAGGAGTTATAGAGAAATACTTATGCATTTTCGAAGTTCTAACAATTTAACAATACACAAATAAAGCATTACAGAAAATATATAAGTAGTAAATACTTTTTATACCCATCCTAATCTAGCCATGGATGCTGATCAGTGGGGCCATGGTCAAAACAGTCCTAGTTAACCCAGACCTGATCAAAAGCTTCGGGCCCATGCGTTAGTGAGCGAGTCCAAGGCGCTGGGACGCTTAGAACGAGTCGGATCGATTCTAACCGTTGGATCAAGATCGGATGGTCCAAATATAGTGAGACGTTCGGACGGTCCGAACGGCCCAATCGATCTCAGCGGTTGAAATGAAATCGGATAGTCCAAATGAAAAGAGACGTTCGGATGGTCCGAACGACCCAACTGATCCGGTCCGTTGAAAACAAATTGTAGGGTCCAAATGGAAGAACAAGTTTCGACCCAAACTCAAGCACACTGATAGGTGGGACCCAGCCATCGTGGCTCACACTCGTGAACTAAGTACACAGGTGCACGCGCACAGCGCTTAAGTGGCTAGGCCCACTTGTAGGTGATACAAACGCGCGCTAAAACAACCATTAAGTAAATAACCAATCATTAGCTATTTAAAGACTGGGATTTTCCCTAATGATTGCTACAGTGGCTGTCCGAAGGCGCCACGCAGAGGAGCTCACGTCCGTGGCTTTGCCAGGTGGCTCGCCGGTGCTATGTGCCATGGTGGCGCTGGAGAAGAGCTAAAATGGAAAATGGACGCTAAAGCGGAGCTAGGGGAGGTCGGAGCATCACCAGAGGTGATCCAACGCGGTGGCGCTGTGGCGGAGAGCGAAGGTGATGCTACGGCCAACAAGGCATAACGCGGAGCGATGGCGCCAAAGGCAAACCAACGCACGCATGAGCATCAGGGGAACTCAGTGAAGCTACCTGAGTGCTTAGGAGAGGACTAGCTGGTCGGAGGCTCGCTGGCGTCGAGGACGATGACGGTGGCTAGGATCTTCACCGAGGAGAGGATGGCTCAAGCTAAGAGAGGACAAGATGGGGGTTAAGAGAGCTCAAGTGAAACCCAAATAAGGGGTCAAAGCAAGGAATCGACGAAAGGCTTACCACACCAGAGACGAGGAAGAAAGGGAGCCTTGCGGCCGAAAATGGAGAAAATCTAAGATTCGCGAGCTCCTGTGACACAATGGTCAAATTAGTTGAGGGGATCTCCTCCTAAGGCTAAAAGGGGCACGGTGACACACTTAGGGGTAAAGGATGGCTCACCGGAGTGGTAGTTGACACGGTGGAGCAGTTGTGGGCGTGCTCTGGAGCTAAGAAATGGCACGGTAATGGACCAAGAGCTACAAGCCAAGACAAAGACTCGGGTTAGCTCAATTGAGCACAGTAAAGAACGTAGTGGACGGAGGACCAAGAGAGAGGAATCTCACCCCAAGAGCTGAGCGCAAACGAGTGCCTCCCTCCTCAGCCACCGAGAGGAGGAATGAGCTCTACTGGGTGAGAGTGGGGGTATTATCCTTAGGTTGAAGATAGAGCGGAGGCGGTGTTAACTGGCAAAGTGCTAGGATTGGCTAGAGTGGGTGGTGCATCCACGGCGTGACCATTGCATGGACGGAGGCACAGACGCCACGTGGAGCTTAGCTCCTGAGAAGAAGGTCTGCGCCGCGGGCCCACTTGCTAGTGACACAGCGAAAGTGACTCGGGTCAGTTAAAACGAGTGGGTTGATTTTTAACCGCTGGATTGAAGATGGACGGCCCTGATTGAGTGTTGGACGGTCCGAACGGCCCACTCAATGCGGACGGTCAGATCGAGAATGGACGGCTTTGATTGAGTTGGCCGTTCGGACAGTCTGAACGGCCCAATCAATTTGGCCTATTGAAAACGAATCGGATGGCTTGCGCGAAAGCTAACTTGAGTTGAGCACGCCGGTACAATTAGGTGGTTGAACCAAATCAAGTGGCTCGAGCCCGAGTTGGGTCTGAGCCCATGGAACAGTAAAATCTGATTTTTGAGGAGATGAGGCTAAAATGGTTTGCGAATTTTTAGAGAGAGTCAAATAACTCCAAAAAATTTGAAATTTTTACTAGAGGTTTCTCACTCCAAGATTAACTAGCATAAAATTTCTAGAGGTTTTTATGCATTGCATTTTTCTCCAGAAATTTCTTCAAGGTTCAGCCTTAGGGTTTGACTAAGGACCCAATTGGTTTGACTGCCCTCTTAGAAATAGTAAATAATTTCAAAAAATTATGGAATTTTTCTGAGGGGGTTACCAAAGTGATCTAGGAGTTAGAAAAAATATTTCCAGAGGATGATCACAAGGTTTGCCATCAAATGAGGCATTGATCTTTGAAAAATAGGAAACCCTTAGGAAGGATTTCCAGAAAATTTCAAATGACAACATGAGGCATCAAAAGTTTTAATTTCTCCTTATTTTTATACATTTGAAATACAAACCATTGTTTGGGATGTTAAACTAAAATAAATGAAGAAATAATACTTCATATCTTTAAAAGAATATATAGATATTTTCAACAAGATCTAGACATGAGCGAAACCACATCATCATACATGCATATTCACAAAAATGTTCAAGCGTGTTAAAATTTTTACATCAAAAAGATAAGAAATTTTGTGGTCATGTCTGAAGAGCATTCTACTTATATGCACATAAGATCCCTTGTAGGGAGAGGCAACGTTGGTTTTTTTAAGTGGATTCTTGTGCTCAATTATCATTATTGCCATAACTAAGGCAACTAAGGGTGGAAATAAATTAGCATATGAAGGCTAATGAGAATCACATGATCAAACAAATGGATAATGGATGGTTGAGATGAAATGTGTTTGAACAAGTGTGAACGCGTGTTTTTGAATTCTTAGCCCCAAACGGTCAAATATTAGTTCATTTACAACTTTATTATACATAAATTACAGAAAATTATTTATGTAATTTTTTCTTTATCCTTGTAATTATTCTCGAAAATCTTAATAACTCATATTTCCATCACATGATTCAAAATATAATGGAAAAAGTCCGGTTTACTCCCTCGAACTATCAGAAAAGTCTGGTTTACCCCCTGAACTACAAAACTGGTTATTTTACCCCCTAAACTTGCGAAAACCGGACAAAAAACACCTCATGCCGGTTTGAAGGGGTGGTTTTGCTGATGTGGTAGCGGTTTTGTCCCTGTCAGCATGTATGTGTCCCATTTCTTCTTCTTCTCTCTCCCTCCATTAACTCCCTCTTGAGCTTTGCTCCTCGGCTCCCCCTTCCTTTGGCCGCCCGGCTTCTAGTCTTTATAGCAGCCTTGCCTGAGCGAGCCCGAGCCGAGCCACATGCGGCCATGACGCGGGGAGGAGCTGAGGGGCGTAGCCAAGAGGGGACAGTGGTGGCAGCGGGCCAAGCGAGCGGCGGTGGCGGCACTGGTCAAGCAAGTGGAGCCCAAGCCGAGGGGAACTGAGGCGTCGCACGGTGGATCGAGCCAGGACCGAGCGTGGTCGAGCCCGGTGGTGGCGCCAGAGAGAGAGGGAGAGGGAGAGAGCCGGGTCGACGAGTGGTGAGAGAGCCAGGCCGGCGGGGGGACGCAGGGAGGCGGGGAGGAACCGGAGGGAGCTGGGCGCAGAGGACACAGGTCGGCGACGCCATGGGGATGCGGCGCCAGCAGCAGGAGGGAGCTCTCACGGTGGCCGTAGGAGGACACAGCTTAACGGACTCCTGCGAGATGTTGGCCTTGCCGTAGGCTGCGATGAGGGCGGCGACTGTGGCCTCGACGGGGGAGATGGAGAACAGCGGCATGGTGTCGAGGAGGAGGCGTGGCGTGGTTGAGCATCTGGCGAGGCGAGATTGGGACGAGGAGCGTGAAGGTGGCGGACTTGGGGCGGAAGCCGGCGCGGCGGTAGGCAAAGTGGATGAACTGGAGCGAGAGATCGGCGCGACCGGTGGCGGTGGTGGCGGCGGCGGCGGAGATGAAGTCGTTGACGAGCAGCGCGGCGAGGTTGGGGGAGAGCAGGCGGATGGACTTCTTGAGGCGGGTGGTCCACAGGCGGAGAATCGTCTCGTGTAGGGGCTCCTCACAGTGGGGCGGGCTGGGGGCCGCCGCCGCTGCCTCCGGGGGTGTCGACGGTGGAGGTGGAGAAGGCATGGCGGACGAAGAGAGGGGTGGGGGCGTGGTGCTTGCGGGAGAGAGAAGAAATGAGGAGAAGAAAAATAAGAAAAGAAAAGAAGAGAAAGGGGAGAGGTGGAGTGGACGTTCACGTGGCAAAACCGCTGCCACATCAGCAAAACCACCCCTTCAAACCGGCATGAGGTGTTTTTTTTTCCGGTTTTCGCAACTTTAGGGGGTAAAATAACCGGTTTTGTAGTTCAGGTGGGTAAACCAGACTTTTTTGATAGTTCGAGGGAGTAAATTGGATTTTTTCCAAATCTAATATATACTTTGAGAGGTTGAGCGAAAACAAAGAAAATAAAATAAAATTTTATGCCAACAAAATATGAAAATGTGGTGAACCCGTTATGTTCCGAAGCAAAAATCATAATAAATTCGGATCCAATTCATCATATGACAAAAAATGCAAATCTTAAAGCATATCGAACGGATGGAAATTCGACTATTTTGACAAAAAAAACAGTCGAATATTGTTTAACAAAACTGTATTATATCAGTATAGATATACGATATGTCATCCTTTATATGGACTCGTCAATTATATGTCATTTTTCAAATATTTAAGCTGAATTTGTTCAAATCGTGGCTATTTGACGATTTTACCCCTCCGCACCGATTAGCTTAGGTTGGGGCGCACAACACAGCAAACTTGCTCTCCATCCACTCCAGATCGCCGGTAAACCGCTGCCACCGCCCGTTCTCATCGCCGGTAGCTCGCCACTAGCAAGCGTCCAGTCCTCAAGCTCTGCAGCTCACGTCGTAGGGCCGCTACAGGGCACATCAGGCAAAACTGCCACTGCGGATCGACTCCTTGTGTTCCTCTGATGCTCACAGACCACCCAATTTGTTGGTACACTGCCACACTCATGTTCCCGTCTTGGTCGCGCATGGTCGCAGCGACAAGCGGATGTCTGTGTGCCGTCTTGGTAACCATCTTGATGGTGGTAAGCGCCCCGGACGAGGCATCTTTGCATGGCGGAGGCGTGGGCGGCGAGCGGCGCGCGCAACTGAAGCGAATGGGGATAGGCGGCGCTTGAGGGAGAGCAGGGCCGAGGGAGAGGGAGATACGAAGAAGGGCAGGGGCGACCTGGTCCGGGCGAGCCAGGAGGAATAATGTCGTCTTTCCGCCTCTGAAATGGACTCTAATCGAACAAATTTTGCTCAAAAAACTTGAAAATAGATAAATAATTGAGGAGTCAACAGAAAGAGTGGAAAATAATGTATTGCAATCTAAAGAATGACGGATCCTAAAATGGCAATGAACTAGAGGGCAAATAATCAATTTTCACGTCTCTTTGTTTTGCGAAATGACGTTGGCTATATGATAGAGCCAAATCTCACAGAAACACCAGTACGTGCAAAACGAGCAAGAGAGGAGACAGAGAACTTAGGTTGAGAAACAGGCATGGACGAGCGATGACTTTTGTCTTCTTTGTTTCAGCACCATTAATACATCTACAGGAACACACCAAGACATCGTCCTCATCACCATTCCTCCACCGAGTCTAACTGTCGCCACCAAGTCTACTCACCCACCTCCTCTGGCCGAAGAAGAAGAACCTAAGTATGCCACATCAGCGAAACATGTACACGTTGACGTCAAGTCATCCAAAATTGAGGTGGTTTAGGGCTCGGGAGGATGATTTGCTCTGGTTTTGATAGATGAGGGTGTAAAGTGAATGGTTTTGTAGTTGTGGGTGTTTTTCGAACTTGGGCCATAAGTTAATGGGGGTAAAGTGGTCTACTTCCTTTTTTTTTATCTTGGCTTTAGTCTGAGCGATTCTAGCTCTTGTTTTCCTACAATCGTTGCACCTACTTGCACCAATGCTAGCTCAAGGGAAAAATCTGGGTCCACTTGTAAGTGAAATAGGGAGGGAGGGAGGGAGGGAGAGAGAGAGTGTGTGTGTGGTGGAAAAAAGAACGTGACATTTTATTTAGTTGTAGGTCCCCTCTTGGAGAGAGCAGGAGGTGCTAAACACTATAGGAGAAAATCAAATTTAGCACATATGTAGCATGGCAGGGACGTGGAAAATATGATAGTGTTGATGCCCTTATTTCTTTGAATGTGTCTTCAATTCAAGTACCTACACCCTTTGGCGTCATGGTCGATGCGGAGCTCTGCCCTTAGTTGACGTTAGACCTGTTCACGGGTGGCCCAGCCCGGCGGCCCAATCGGTCCGAGCCAGACTCAGGACTTGAATTCCGGCCCAAAAGCCCTATGGAATGCAATTAAAATAATAAAAAACTATTTTCCATTCTCAAAATGAATTAAATATTAATTTTTATTCCAAAAAAGAATTAAAATAATATTTCTTAAATAGAAAATGTATTTTTTGCCAGGCTAGGCCTGCTCGGCCGAGACCAGGCTTTTTAGACCCGATCCAAAGCCAAAACAGGCTTTTTAGGCCCGGCCCGAGGCCCGAACAGGTTTTGTTGACGTGCTCCTCAAGCTTTTCATGTGGAATGGGCTAGGTCGAGGTGGTAAATTTTTTTTATGGGAATACAATGAACGCACACACGCACACCACCACAGCGCGCACACAAGACGAGTGCACGCGCCCACTAGCACAGACTTGAAATTGCAGATACAGTGTGTACCCACACGTTTTACTACTGAAGCACACTATGTGAGGATACATAACCTAACCTGGACTCAAACCCAGGTAGCATGGTATGAAGTCTGATACCTCTCCCGCTGGGATATGATGACGACGGAGCCACGGAGGCTTCGTGATTGAGGTGGTAATTAATAAATTAAAGGCGACATAGGATCTGTCAATACTGCTGCTGACTACAAATTAGTTGATTTTTCAGCTGTTAGATCTAGGTCCAATGCTGGAGCTCTCCTCCTCTCACTCTGCTATCCTCATGGTCCCTCCCGCACAAAGCAACATCCACCAGCGATGGCGCCTCCCGCGACACGTCTCCTCCCGCAAAACCCCTGTTACGCACAACCATGGTTTAGATAACCGGTTTTGTTTCTTCTGCCGGAGAGGCGGTAAGACCGGTTTAGTCAAAAATTAGAAAATTTTGGTTAATTTCGGTTGAAATTTTTAAATCAAAATTTGAAATTTTCAAAATTAAAACAGAAAAAACTAAAAAATAGTGTGGTTTTGAGGGTTCAAACCCAAGACCTCTTTCTTGCCTAAGAACGTTAGCACCAAGCTGCATGCACACATATGCTTAGACATAGTTACAAATTTCTTTATTTGGGCAAAATTAATCTAAAAATGAAATTGTTTAGCCTGTTTGGGTTTTTACTGGGGCTGGTAAAATCCATAAAATTGATTTTCGGCTGAAAATCGGCCGGTTACCGGAACCTGCGCACAACTCCTCCCGTGCTACTGCCGCTTCGCGCCATCGCCTCCTACTAGCTAGAACGTGACGTGAACATTCAGAGCGCTTCCAGTCTTAGTATGCACGAACATTTGGGCGGTACACATCACCTAGCGGTCCAACAATTTGGCGAGCAAATGCTGGAAGTCCAATTAAGTATGCGTCCTATCAGAAGAATACGTACGCCACTAACGGGTTTTATTTCTAGATAGAATTGAGCAGTGAAGACTTGACTCCATTCATGTCCTTTTGTTTGTACTAATCCAAATAACCGGATCGAGTGGCCTCGGTGCCATGCATTGTTCGTGGAATTCTTTCTCCTTGCGAGGAAAAGATCGGCACGCCTTGCCAACATTGTGCTAGATTTTCCAGGCACGCTGGAGAAAATTCTGGCACCCATCCACTATAAATACCCCTCTATACATAGTTACAAGCTACGTACAAAAGCAAAGTTACATACAGATATACTGTCCAGGGCACATAGAATCATAGATAGGTAAAGGTATGGAGGCATCCAAGCTAGCCATTTTGCTTGCCTTAGCCATGGCTGCCGCCATGGTTCACTCTTCCCAAGCACAAAACTCTCCTCAAGACTATGTTACGCCCCACAACACCGCCCGCGCCGCCGTCGGCGTGGGCCCGGTGACCTGGAGCACGAAACTCCAGGCGTTCGCCGAGAACTACGCCAATCAGAGGGCCGGTGACTGCCGGCTGCAGCATTCCGGCGGGCCCTACGGGGAGAACATCTTCTGGGGGTCGGCCGGCGCGGACTGGAAGGCGGCGGACGCGGTGAAGGCGTGGGTGGACGAGAAGAAGTACTACAACTACGCCACCAACAGCTGCGCGGCAGGCAAGGTGTGCGGGCACTACACGCAGGTGGTGTGGCGTGCGTCGACGACGATCGGCTGCGCACGCCGGGTCTGCGCCAACAACCGCGGCGTGTTCATCATCTGCAACTACGAGCCCCGCGGCAACATCATTGGACAGAAGCCGTACTAACTGGAGCGTACTTCATAATTTCATATACATATATAGTCCCTCGTTCCTTACGTGCGTGCATCCATATGGGTGCATTCGTGCGCGTTTATATCTTAATTAGAGGGAGTAAATAAAAGGCACAGTGAATAAATGATGTATTTCAGTTTGGAGTGGAATAACAAAGCCTTGAAGTGTTTAAGTGCCATGTCTCAAAGTAAAGGACACCGTGGGCGTCCACTCCCCATCCATCCTCAACCCCACACACCTGCACGGGCTACATGTCTTAAATGATTTTTAAAAAAAATTATTTTCACTCTTTTGTAACTACCAATTCCAAAGTTATGTAAATTTTCTAGAAAATAGTTAATTTTGACGGCTATTTCTGAAATTTTAAGTTCTATGTTTTCAAAAAAAAATTACAATTTTAATTCAAATACACAATTTTTTTTTTGAGATGGCTACGTTACACATATAGTACGTTAGTTTGGAAAGTAGTTTTCCTCCCTCCACATTTTTTCCCACTCTCCACAGCTCCCAGTTAACTCTCAGTTTGTAACAATATTGACCAATTAGATTCTTAGCTCTTTCTCTTGTCAATATGAGAATTACATTTGCCCATATATGCTTTCTACCAAAAAAAATATGTAATAACCTGAATAATTATTAATATTTTGATATACATGAAAAATTAATCCATCGTAATTGTTGCTTTTTTAGAGTACACATCGGACGCATACACACCATACACACACCCACACACACACATACACGTCCTTAATACACGCCTAATCTAGAGTGAATGTCGCGTAGACCTCATGAAGCGTGGGCACGCACTTTGACTACTGAAAATACCCACGTGTACGTGTACTATTCACCCTTAAAGGAAATTTTATTGGTGAGCAACCTAGGATCGAGCCCCTGATGGGCAGCATGCACAACGGCAGTGCTTGCCAACTGAGCTACGGCTCAGTCCTCCATCATAATTGTAGTTGTATGAACAGATGCGTACAAAGATGCTTTTAATTTACTTATTTTCCTTTGATTGACCTTAGATCTTTTAATGTTCCCTTGTTTGAATAATCTGGAAACATATGACCTTTCCAACCTTTCTTTTTGGAATTCGTAATTTCGAATTTATTAATAATTATTTATTTTAATTCTGAATATACACACATACATACATACATACATACATATATATATATATATATATATATATATATATATATATATATATATATATATATATATATATATATACATACATACATATATATATATATATATATATATATATTGTATGGAGTCTTTTTTTTAATATTTGTGGTTGTAACTCGGCCCACTAGATAAATCGCTATAGCATCCCAAAAATCCAAACTTGGGTTATATGTACTGTTAGTAAAATGAGGAAACATTTTTAGCATGTTTTTGAAGCTTGCCATAAATCAATTATTGAATTTGCATATAAACAGCAGCTTGAAAGAGTTTTTGAGAAAAGCATAGAACAAATAAAATTCTAAACAAATTACACAATAAACTACACTGTGGCAGGAGCCTCCACAAAAATTTTCATTTCGAATTAACGTCCTCTTACCTCAAAAGCTCCCAAAGTTTCAACGTCTACTCGCAAACGAAAGCGAAAATCAAATAAACACAAAACGAAGCAATAAATAAACTCTAAAAATTAAATAAAAATCTCAGGAAGGTGGAGCTTGAATTTAGAAACTTGAATGGGTTCAATCAGAGTTCGTATGACAAAGAACAGACTCTCTTAAGATTTAGATCTAAGAAAAAGAGAAAGAAATTACTATTTCGAATTTTTAGAATTTTCTTTCTAAAGAAAATCTCCAAATATTGCATCAGCATGACGTCAACAATGATTTCAGAATTAAAAGAAAATCTATAAAATAAGAAATAGAGGCTGACAGGTGGGACCTTGGTCTATAGACCGTGTCTGCGGCTCTGATCTACTGCTCTATGGCTCATGGGTCTATGGCACAGTGGTTCTGACAGGTGGGGTCCACATGTCGCAGACACAATTTATGGTAGGCTAGGCCCACCTATGGTTAGGTTTAGGGTTAGGGTATGGGTTTTGCCACGTAGGCTGACACGTGATGCTGATCGGGTGACACGAGGGCGATGAAGCTGAGGTGGACAGCCATGTGTGCGACACCTAGACGACGGCGGTGGCGCTCTGGGACTGAGGATCACCGGTGTTTGAGGCCACGGGGGCGGACACGAAGGGGTGCGGTGGGTAGCTACAGCGGTGACGATCTCAACGAGGTACTTGCGGTAGCAGAAGGTGGACGGCGGCGAGGTCTAAGTGGCGGCTAAGGCTCGGGCTCGACGACGATGGAGCTAGGGTGGTGTTCCATCGACATTAAGGTGACAGCGGTGTAGATTAGGCCCTTGCGATGCCGACAGTGGTGACGATGAGGCCCGGGGCTCACCAACGGTGGCAAAAGATGGCGGCGAAGAGTACTTCGGCGGCGGCTTTGTTGGGTCACGGGGTAGGCTACGATAGCTACAAACAAAAATTCTACCACGCGAACCGGGATGCCAAGCAAGTAGATGATCACGGTCGTTACCACCGAGACGCGAGCAATGGAAGAAGGGTTGGAGCGGCTTGGTCGAAGAAGAGCGTCGATGTAGTGGTCGAGTCGATCGTCTCCTCCAAAGAACGTCTGCGGTTCCTTGTGAAGATCGCGGATCGTCCTCAAGCGCAACAATCGTAGTAGCGCCTCTACGGTATCCACACGTCGAGGAAGGAACAACCGAACGCCGGTGTGCGGCACCAAGTCGCGCGGTGGAGCTCTCAAGAAGATGGCGGCTAGAGTTTTGGTGGTGTTTCACGCATACCTCCCAATGACCTCATGCACCTCCTTATATAGTGCTCGTGGCGGATCCTATCCGAACACGTTCTGAATCGTATTCGTATTGGTTTGTTCCAACCCGTTAAGTGTGTGACCACAGAGGTTCATGTGTAGTTCGGTTGTGACTCGGAAACCCTTTCGACCACGAGTCGAAGCGGCTCCTAGCAGAACATATCGATTCCGAATACACACAAATTATATTGGACGAACCTTAATGCAATATGATCTACGACCAGTCTTCATCACTTACGACTGAGTCCTATCTCAGATGACCGATCAGTATGTGGTCACGACCAACTCGTAACTCCTTACGACTTGGTTTTGACCACTCTGTGATTAGGTTCGACCGATCTCGACTTACTTGTATCTCCATACGACCGATCATTCTTTATTCGACTGAGCGACCTACTCGTGTATACTCCCTTTGCCTCACGATGTCCGGTTGAACTCGGTGAGATGTTGTGTCATCCATGGGTATTCAATACTTTCTCGATCGAGTATCGATAACTTACGTGGTCGAACTCTTCGACTACTAGTGGCATGGCCATGCACTTTCTTTATCCGATCACAACGAGGGGCGAGACATCTCTCTGTTATGTTAGGAGGGCAAATCCATATCCGACCGGTCACATTCCTCTCCATGTTTGAGCATACCCAAAGCTACCTTTATAACTACCCGATCCACGGTGTAGCGTTTGGCAACCCCTAAGCGTGCTCTTACACATGTAGGAAACCATCTTGATCTCAGGTCTAAGGATTATACATCATCATTGCTTGAGACCAACTAATGACACATAGATTCATAACAATCTCAATAGTGCCTCAAGGTGGGTCTTATCCAACATCATGTTCTCTAACATGTGTCCATATTATTGGTTTGATATCTCCATATCTATGACTCGTGAAACATAGTCATCAACCAATACATATGCTAGTCTATTCATATGTGTCCTCATATGTTTACGACCAGGGATCGTATAAGAATAATTATTGCGAAATATAGAGTTTCACAACCAAGTCACATACTTGATAATAAATATTAACAATATTATTCTAGGAACAAGATAACACATTATCCAATGTCATGAACATAATGAAATGTAATCATCTCTATGATTGCCTCTAGGGCATATTTCCAACAGGCTTTTCTTCTTCGCGATTTTTGGCTAGGCGATTTGCTTAAAGGTGTGACTAGGGTTTTCGAGGACGGTGCGGCTCGGGGTGCAGAAAATGAGGGCCGGGGTGCCCTTAAATAGGCGGTGACGAGGTGTCCGCAAGAAACACGGCAGAGAAGGCGTGTTGGACTCAGAGAAGGAAGTCCGTGTCGAGGACGACATTAACACCTGATAGGTGGGACCCACCCATCAATGGCTACAGCTCGGGCATGAGACACGGTTGCGACATGTGGCGAGGAAAGTGGGTTGGGTTGCGGAGGCGTGTGAGTTGAGCCGACGGTTGGGCTGGGCTGAGGAAGAAATGTGCCAAGGGGAATAGGGTTTGAGCCAAGGATTTTCCTGAGATTTTAAATAGCTTTTCTAATTTAGAAATACTAGAAAATCAAAATGGCAAATAAAAAATAGCAAATGAACTCAAAACAATTCCAGAAAAATCTGGAAAATATTTCCATGCACGAAGAACTCAAATAAAATAGTTTTAGAATTAACTTATGTTCAAATTAGTCATATTAAATTATTTTGACATTTGAAAAGTCTCATTTAAGCTTGATTAAATTCAAATAAAATTTGGTGAATTTTTCGAAAGACTAAACTACTTAAAAGGTTTTGAAACTCAGAAATTAGAATGTTAGAATATGTGAAACTGAGAAACAATCTCGTCAGTTAGGAAGTAGTACGCATGCAAATGAGTTAAGAAAGCGGGCTTTGCAGTGGCTGCTTGTGTCAATCCCAGTCCCAATGAGTTTGGCTAAATATGACGGGAAGTGCACAGTGGTTCACAAATTTTATCTCATACTGGTTGGCTGCTGCATAGAAATTAGCTAGTTCTGTTCTGTTCTGTTCAGTAATTGTATCTGAATGCTTGTGCACATTTTGTTCATTTTGCTTCCTGAATTGAGTAAGTTCTCTTCGCCGACTCATCAGGACTCACCAGGACTAAATCTGACATTTCTCTGGAGGAAACTCTGAAAGCTAGAACATGTCCATTGAACATGCATATATCCCGGTTACATTTTTTTTAAAAAAAATTCAGCACATTAATCGAATGCGCATCCACACGCGATGAACTTCCCAGTACCGAAATGATTCAATTAAAGCTGTACATCGATATATACAAGGCCCAACCAAACCAGTAATCAAAACAGTTTTTTTTAAGTAATCAAACCACCCCAACCAAACCAGTAATCAAAACAGTTTTTTTTAAGTAATCAAACCAGTTTTAAATGGTAAACTGATCAGAGCATCATCAGAACAAGTTCTCCACAGGTAAATTACAAAACAAAAGTGTGATGAGTTCAGCAAAGTGAGTACGATTTGAGGTTTTTAGCTAAAATTGCATAGCATAAAACATAATGGGCCATCATCTTGAAAAACACTCTCTGCATGATGATTGCACTTGTCGAACATGTAGACAAGAGTATTTCAATCTGAAAATATTACAAATAAACAACAAAGGGATGCACATCCAAGGACTTCGAAATTAAACTGCAGGGTAAAAAGAGGATGCTGCGGTGATTTCAGAAATCGTTAGAGGTTCAGGTGCAGCACTACCAAATGGCAAGTGAACATCAACAGTTTACCATGCAATATATCAAGTCAACACCATACTAGCTTGATAGATTCTCACAACACGCAAAATGCATCTAATACAAAATAACCACAAAGATCTAAGTTGCCCTGCCCTTTTCCCCAAGCATTAGTTGTACACATGCATGCAAAAATTTAGCTAGGTCGGTAACTTCTAAAGATGTTACATAGTTGGCAAATTAGAGATTAAGGATAGCAGAAGATTAGCCAGCAAAATCAACTTCATTTTCAGGCCTCCTTTGGACATTATGATTAGCTTGATCCATCACCTGTAAGTTTACAAAAAAAAAAAAAAAAAGAGCACGGCAATAATACAAAAAATGACCTCATTCTAAAACGAATCAACTAGAGTACTAATTTCACACACCCGAATATATAAGCAATAATTAATTAGGCAAGTGATTAATATCAATTTATTTAATTGACTTGCTACAAATTCAAATATCTGTACAATGTAAAAGTGTGACAAAAAAGCATGTAGTTTAAGCAGTCGATTAAAGCATTTTGACCAAACATGAAAGATAGGCCAAGCACCTAACAGCGCTGAATACTAGAGTAAGACAATTAGTTTTCCATCAATAAAGAAGATAACATTTCTCAAGGTCTTTTATGTGCTAGGTTGGAGTGAAAACAGAAGGTAATTACATGAATGATACAAATATATGTGGTTTGCAAATGCTTAAGATAGCTAGGGTAGCCTAAGCTAGTTCCGAACTAAACTCGCTACACTAATTTAGGACAGAGATCCTTAAAATGGGTCTGTGTTCTTATTGAACAATCATCGAACAGCTAAATGGTCCAAAAATGTTGTCTCACAATAATGTTTCTTAAATGTATGTAGGTACTGCAAACAAATTAGTGTGAATAGGTATTTTAGGCATCAACAATCATATGTTTATAACTGTGAAACCTAACACATAAGGATAGTTGAATGGAAAAACAAACATTTGTATTTGTATCTTTGTCTTTTAGACAAACAGAGGAGTTTATACCCTTTAGTTTTTGAGTACGCACATTATGCTCATTCTGCAGAATCTGCTTCCAGCTGACAAGTGAAGCAGGAATATGTATTTCTAAACCTTAATTTCTCTAAAACAAAAATTCAACGCTAGGTCATTTCAAGGATGAAATAGCATGAACTGTATCTAAAGCTACATTTTGCACCTGAGGGCAATATATACAGCACAAGGCGATGCCCATCACCCGAACAGATACGGGCGTGCTGGTCCACGGCAAGTAAACTCTGCCCACACCTTCAAGCTCTTAAGACGGAACGCAACGTGAGGAAGGTAAGGCGAGCGACTGCTGAAGCACCCAAGCACGAGCCCGGCGACAATGGCGCGGACCTGACGCACTTTCCCATGTGCAGGCGCAGCCGAGCGTAAGATCAGCGGCATTTCTCGCTCCAGCTCCCATAGAATTTGAGTGTCACTTCCTTCCTCTTTACAGAGCCACACATGCAATCGGGGCCACCCATTAGAACCATACGAGACATGAACTAGGCAGCACGCGCCATCCTATGTCTCCCCTACGGCGTATGGCGACCAATAGGAGACGCCGGGCGGGAGACGCTCGTAGGAGAAGTGCATCGTTCTGGTGTCTAGTGAGAGGAGTAGAGATCTGGAGCTGTACTTCCAGTAGATGCGCCCAGCGGCGTGCATCGCCGGGAAGTACCGGTTGCGGTGGCTCCTGGGGCTCCTGGCTGGCTTCGCCGCCGTGCCCGGGTGCACGCGCCAGTCTCCGGTGCGGGAGTCGTACACCTCGGCTCGAACGGACCTCTTGCGGTGCTGCAGGGAGATCACGCGGAAGAAGAATTCTCGGTCGTCGGCGCCGCCGCTGTCCCGGAGCAAGCAGAAGGTGTGGGCAACGTACCCGTGGTCCGGGTCGCGGAGCCTCGATGGCCGGCCCACGGAGACGGCGCGGTGGGCGATGGGTCGAAGACAGTGAGCCTCCTCTTGTTGGAGAAGAGGAGGAGGCCGTCGCGGCAGTCCTCGAGGGCGCACTGGCCGGAATCTTGGAGGCGGGTGAAGAAGAAGTCCCCGCGGCGGACGACGGCGGAGAGGACGGGGTCGGAGTGGAGGAGCGCGGGCTCGACGAGAGGGAGGGTGGAGCTGCCGTGGCAGACGAAGTGGCCGAGGAGGGGCGGGAATGGGTGGAGCGCGCGGATGCGGCGTACAAAGGCCGGGGTGAAGACGACGCGGCACCAGTGCCGGGAGGCGAGCGCGGCGCAGAGGATGGAGACAGGGGACGGCAGGCGGAGCAGAATGTCGGCGACGACGTCGTCGGGAAGGGATGCGATGGTGGTTTGCGGAGGAGGCGGCGGCGGCGGTGTCGAGGTGGTGGTGAGACTGCGCCTCTTGGTCTTCATTTTCGGGAGTCCGGAGCGGAGATGCCCAAGCGACTACTCCCCGTGACGTTTTTGTCACGGGAAACGACGTTTTCAGGCTCCTCTTTACGAGATTTGTCTGTTTTCTCGACCATCTGTATCAATAAAATACGGTAATATAGTGACCCGTTATATTTTGAAAAAAAAATTATAATAAACTTAGACTCAATTCATTAAATAAGAAAAAGTGCAAATCTCAAAATATATCAGACAGATGAAAATTCGACTATATTAATAAAAGAAAAAATTTGAATGTTATTTAGCAAAACCGTTTTTAAGTCATTTATACTAGTGGTGGCCAAACGGCTCATACCATTGCACGACACGATCTGACCGGCCCGACCCGTTTACCTATCTGAGGTTTTTTGTCTTTGGTCCATGGGCCAAGGTGCCGATCTAAGTACGGCACGTCGACCTCTTGGGTCGTGCCAGGGCGGCCCGACATTGATTGGCCCTAGACCAACCTCCTCCCGCGTCGACCTCCTCCTCCTCGCGCCTCCACCCCGCGCCGGTGTCGGACCCGGGATTAACACTCCCAAATCCTCTGTGCATTTCTGAACTAGTTCCATGATCAGTAGCTAACTCAAACAGTTAAAAAGATATGGCAACATCCATAAATCGCAATACTTTATTCATAATCAACAGAGTTTATTACAAAATAGGCTTACAAGCCAACAGTAAAGAACACAGCAGAAGATGAAGTAGTAGAGTCCAGCTGATCTGCCACAGGCAATCGACTGGGGTAGCCGCCTAGTCGTCAAGATCCACACCTGAGCGAAGTTCTTCTCCTCTGAAATTTGTTTGCATAAAGCAAGAATGAACACAACTACCGTGCTCGCAAGTTACACCCGTCAAATAACAGAATGACATGCATACATGGATGTAACAAAGGATGGCTTATAGGGTTATTTGTGCAAAAGCAATATTTGACAATTTAAATACAATACTAAGTTTAAAGGCTCAATTTTTACAATAATTAAAATTGAGTTTTAACTGAATTAATAAAGCTAGTGTAGGCACCAACCTAACACTAACATAAACACCGGCACCAACCCAGGGTTTCAACTCATAACTTTTCTCATGGACATCCATCCATGTCAAAACTGTTTTACAAAAATATTTTGAAATCAAAACCAAAGTATAACTTTGAGTGACTTTGCTAGCATGTCCATGACCGTGGACACGGCTATTCGAATAGTTTTTAACACTCTGCAGAGGTTGTACAGCTTTACCCACAAGATACGAGTTCTCTAGTTTGTTTGGCATCTGTCGATACCACTGCTCACTACCTTAGGTAAGCAATCTAGAGCACGTGATGAGGCCTTTACAAAGCGCCATTCCACCGCAGTTTCCCCTCGCAAAGGTTTCGCCCCCTTTGGGCTCCAACCCGCCGGGTTTGTGGCCCCCTCTTGCACCAGGTGGGACTAACGTAGGTCATAATATGACTACCCACCGCATCGAAAGGGAAAAATCACGACGGAACATTGCTAATTAATTAGCCAAGTCTCTCTCATACCAGACTTGTGGTGGTACGATAAGGCGTAGCAAAATGCGCTCGAAGACCGGTCCTTAACTAACTTGGGCGACTTTCCAAATAACCCCTAGGCCTCAACCCTAACTGGCTCGAGCCCGTGCATTGACATGCACCAACCAAACAACCATTTCGCCAAAGTACAAACCATCATTTTATTTTATTTCATTTTTAAAGCATTTGTAAACTCCCATGACACACCAATACCACGGACACAATTTAAACCACATTTGATTTTTGGCTGAAATTCCCCAAATCAAATATTTCAGGTCTAAGCATAATTTTTCTTAAAACGGTCTAGTTCATACTATTGCATAAACTAGATTTTTATCTAAGGTGTCAAGGTGGATTTATTTCAATATCAAGATTGGCAATACAAAGGATTTAGGCATAACTATAATTTAAAACAGGTATTTAAATTGCATTGAATAGAAATACGCATGCAATAATAATTTAAAAATAGAATTTAAATAATTTAAAATAATGGGTGCAAGTATGGTCAAGAATGTAACTTGCCTTGCTTGATTAATCGATGTTCTCAAACGGCGTCGAAACCCGGTTGTCCGAAGTCGTCGAAATCTATACGCGTAAACGATCCGAATTCAAATAACACTCAAATAAAATCCAAATAAAATCCAAAAATTATAAAATAAATACTGGAAGCAGAGAATGAATTTAGGAGAAATAATCGATGGATTTGGAGTTCGTATGACAACGAACGAAATTGTAGAAGTTTAAATCTCAAAAAAGAGATGCATGTGTAGCTTGCATGGAACTGTTCAATCCCATGCACGTGAATAGTAAGCAAGCTTCAAGCAAGAGCACAGCGCGCAGAGAAATGGCGATGCTGGCGAAAGGGAAAGGAGAGGTGGCCGGCGAAGCAGAAAAATGGAATCCCAGGAGCAAGACGAACCTAATGGTGGTGGTCGCGTCGCCGACGAAGGTCTGGTGCGGCGGTGGCGCACAAAATAGCGTCGGAGGAATAGTAGCGCCGGTGAGCCGGGGGTGTTTCAGGAAAAAGGAAAGGAGCACCATGTAGAACATTGCGAGGCGAAGCCAACGGCGTAGACGATGTCATTTGGGAATAAAAAACAGCACCGAAAATAACGACAGAAGGTCAGCCGCTTGCGGAAATTTTTTGCTTGTGGTGAGATTGAGGGCCGAATTCCAAGGATATGAAGAGGAAGCCGAGGGGCACGCCGCGACACAGTCGGCTCGGGAAATGAGTGACCGAGGAGAGAGAACGGAGGAGAGATGTATTGGAAGTGCACTGTTCATCTTCGAGCTAATAAGCGAACAGAAGAATTTAGCTAGGCTGCAAAGTGATTTCCTTCCAACAATCAACTAGAGAAAGAATCTTCACAAAACAACAAAGTTCCATGCATGAGCATCTAGTTGCATGGCACTATGCCTTTTCCATGCAACAAGAACAAATTAAAAATCTAATAGCAGCACTGTTCTTCTTCAAGCTTGGCTAAACAGAACAAAGTATGCGCCATGGCTTGGACATACGGTGGTGCTCGGACAGTGGCACCGGCAAGGGGGAGGGAAGCATCACGGAGAGCGCGACATCGCGATACCGATGGTGGAGACGATGTGGCCAGAGCTAGCTCGACGGCGACGCAATTCGCAATAGAAGAAACTTCGGCCTAAGGTTTTGATGGCGGTGTTACCAGCGAACTACGGCGTTCCGACGGCCGGCGAGGGGTGGAATGGATAGAGGGGAGGACGGGGATGCCGGTGCTCACCTCGGTGATGGCGGAACATGCACGGATGGCCGGAGACGAGGACAACGACAACGACGCGGCGTGGCTCATGGAGGCGACGGTACTCCGGCGATGCTTCGGCGACGAGAGGATGAGCACGGCGTGGGCGAGGGTGCGGCGAAGCCAACGGTGAGGTCGGGGTGGCCGGGGAAGGCTTGACGGCGCCGGAGGAGACGAAGATCGGTGCTTCGGCGGTGCGGAGAAGAACTCGGATTCCCGCCGATTGAGGAGGAGAGAGGGAGAGGTCTTTGAGGGGTTTTGATGTGGGTGAATAGGGGCTCACCGTGCTCTCTTTTATAGGGTCCGGGGTGGTTGAGGGGAGGAGAATCGGGCGCAAAGATTACGGCGGCGGTTTCGGCGGTGACTCACGATCCGAAGAATGCGCGCACGATTGAGGGGAATAACGGCCAGGAAGAGGAGCGGCGTGATGCGCGAGTTTGAATGCGTACGCGGGCGCAGAAGAAGAGGAGGAAATCTAGGTTTTGATTGAGCTTCAATTGGCCATCAATGGCGGTCGAGTACTGAGCGTATTCTCTGGACGGCAAGAAGAAAATGGAGGGGAGATGGTGTGGGTGGTCGGGGGAGGGGTGGCGCTGCGTGGCGAGGGGCGTCGCCGGCGACGGTCGATGGTGGCCGGAGACCATAGAGCGCCGGCGTGGAGGAGATAGCTAGCCATGGCTGTTTTCGGTTAGAGAAAACAAAGCAACAGAAAAAGACTCGGAGGAAGAAGATGGCTAGGAGAGAGAGAAAGAGAGAATAAAGGAATTAATGAAATGTATAGAATAAAGAAAGGAAGATGGGAAGGCATGGTAGTGCATGCACATTAATCGTGCTTGGGCTAGGGCAGTAATAAGATGGGTTACTGTGTGGGAATCCTGGTCCCCACGCGAAAAATAAATTTTTTATTTTTTTTATTCGAAATTAAGATAAAACAACCAATCAAATAGATTTTTAGAAGATAGCAAATAGAGCCCAAAAATTGTAGAAAAATTCACACAAATTTCTAGATTTGTTTTGAACTTAGATAAAATATTTCCAACTTATAAATGGTAACATCCATAAATCGCAATACTCTATTAATAATCAACAGAGTTTATTACAAAAGAGGCTTACAAGCCAACAGTAAAGAACTCAGCGGAAAATGAAGAAGTAGTGGAGTCCAGCTGATCTGCCACAGGCAATCGACTGGGGTAACGGCCTAGTCGTCAAGATCCACACCGGAGCGAAGTCCTTTTCCTCTGAAATTTGTTTGTATAAAGCAAGAATGAGCACAACTATCGTGCTCGGAAGTTACACCTGTCAAATAACAGAATGACATGCATACATGGATGTAACAAAAGATGGCTTATAGGGTTATCGTGGATCAGGGCTTGTCTTTTCAAATATCCACCCAACATTGACAAACCTGCAAAGCATATGAACTGAATGAGCTTCTGGGTGATAGGCAATTTTTATCATATATAATTCAAACTCAACCTATACAAGAGCCTAGTGGGAATAGATGTTTTGGTTTCCACATATTCTGCATGTAGTATTTGATCATGAAGTAATAATTGGTCAAGAAATATTCAGAATGGAACTGACATAAAAAGTTGTATTAGATTGGTCTGTTGGTGTAATAGTTAAATAATGCTTTGGTGCTGATCCCATATAAACTGTGGAGTTCCTTTTTTGGGTTTCATTTCGCTATGCAAGAAGGTAACTTTTTCCCTTTTACTTTGGTTAGTATCATAACCATTCGTGGATGCTAGACAATCATTAGAAAGTGGGAGCTCAATGTAGGTAAGGAGAAACAACACTTCAGAGCTAAGACTTAGGAGTTGGGACCACTTGTGAAAATAGAAGGGAGAACTCCATCTGAGAAAACAAAAGGATACATAGAACTCCTGAAGAAATAAGTATGATTCCCTAAAGACCAGCTTATATTAATATTATTTTTTACCTGAAGTGCATGGAAGTAGTCCAAACTGTTTACCAAGGTCCCTATCAAAACAACCATAGTAACATAATGACAATAGTAAGGTAACATACCCTGGTCCCTACCTTTCCCCATTGCTTACCACCAGAAAGATGTCAAGAGCTTTCATAACTGAGTCTTCAAAACGAAAAATCAATTAACTGGTCCATTCAACTACAACAAAATTATCTATTCAATACAACAAATCCAAGGAAGCAACAAAATCAAACATCCCAAAAGAAGTTAAAATTGTTCTCTGGAAGTATGTGTTATAAGCAGTAAGCACAGTTGTCAACTTGGTCAAATAGAATAGCAAGTTGGCTTCTAGGACTTAATGGTCAGCTACAGGAGTATCCAGAGAACAGCCACTCATCCATCACATAGTTACAATGACAGAATATACAGTGACAGATAACATAACAAAATTGGCGACATAGTTACAATACTTACCTGAGTGCATAGATGCAACAAGTAATAGTTTGAGCTACCTGCAACTTTCTCAATCTCCATCATGATTGACAGATGAATTGGTTTTTTCTCAGATTTTGAAATATAAAACAATGGATTATATAAAGCCGGAAGCATCTCACCAATGTATAATCTGTTTCCACTCTAATGGGCTTCTACGATGAATGACTCTTATTAGGGTCTTCTGTATGATTTCCTACAGAGCAGGCAAGAGAATATACCATCATGTATGCTACATAGAGAATGCTGACTTAGTTTGCAAATAGCAGCATATCAATACCAAAGAAAATCGGCAAGCTTAGCTAAGATATCAACCAATTTCTCCCAAATATACTTATGGCAAAGAAGCAGCTTTTAGAAATGCATGCATTCACAGAGAAAGATAACATCTATCCTGGCACTGAAAAGAAACGAGTCTGGGCAAACTTCTTCTCACATCACCAATAGCTAACTAACACACATGTAACCATGAAGATTTGAGAATAGCTGAAGCTGTTCTCCACCCAAAAAGAATATACAATTATGGAACTTCAGTCCTGCTAATTCGTACAGCTCCTGAAGAAAGTGTTAGGGAATGGTTTCAAGAACCCAAAAGTTTACGTCATTGAAATAAATGACCTAACAATTCTGCTGGTGTAACTTCACTTACAGAAAGATTGCATAGGACATCACCAAAAGCAGAAACTGATGTAAAACAGGCAATGGGAAATCTAAGTGAAAACGAAAAGAAAACAGAGCAAGTTAGCTCAATTTTAATGGAAGCGAGTGAGTTGCGCATAACTGTTAGAAATGCCTAAATGTTACAACTGTTGTCTCAGAGGCAGTAAATAGGCCCACCAGATCAGTAATCATCATCTAGAACAACATGCAGTATTAGACATTTGACACCCAAAAAAAAGGCCTGCTCACCAATTGCAAACAGATAATGCTACTTTGTTTACCTGGGAAATGTTGAGCAGGTTTAAGCATAATCTTATGCCTTCAGCTCAAGATGCTGAAAGTGGGATTGGTCTAACGGCACCCTGTATGCGGCAGAATGCAGCCTTGATCCTTTCTTTCAATGTGGCATTTTCACATTCAACATCACCACTCCTCCCATCCAAGTGTGCCACATCTCCATCCACAGATATAACAAGTTTACCTTCCTCTGCAACTTTAACATCACCAAAAAGTGACGCCATAAGAGCGTATACGACCTTTTGCTCCACCTTTTCTGTCTCTTCCTTTGTCTTCACTGCTTCTTCAACCGGAACAACCTTTGGACCTTCAAGGCATATGTTCAAGATCATAGCCACCACAGAATCAGACACCATATCGCTTATGGGATCGGATGACCACTGCAGTGTAACATAGCTTTCTGATTCCAGGCGAATGACCACTCTCTCATGTACAATCAATGTTGGAACATCAGGTTCTTCAGTTGGTGACTCCTCGCTTTCATATATTTGCTTCAGTCTGTACTTTATGACTTCAAAAGAACCAGAATACGGAACAGCAATCCGTTGGGTAATGTCAGCTGTAGATAACTGTGTGTACACACGGAGATCCTCTGGAGCCATAATCTGATACGTGAATCCCTTCTTTACAAGTAAGCCGCTAACTGATTCTCCAACATCTGGCACTTTTTCTGCCAACCTGCCAATTGTCTTGGCCATTTTCTCAGAACTGAAATACATCTCCACCGATTGGCAGTTCTTGGGATTAACAACTTTTATATTTGTTCCATCAAACTGAGAAATAAGTTTCTGTTTAAGCCTTGACATCTCATTTGCTTCTCCATGCACAAGAACAATGTTGGGTGGCCAGAGCTCATCCAAGAAGGTGCTTGTCTGAGGGAAATCAGCATGGGCTGAAAAGGAGATATAGAATACTTGCATTCGAAGAGGAGCAGTGAGCCCATTCGCTAGTGTCACTTCTCTCGGTTTGTTGATAATGGTCTTTGCAAGGGTGCCTTCCATAACATAACCTGGAATAACACATGCATTCTTCTTATCTGTGCACCACTTGTCAAAGAGCTGCCTGGAGAGACCACTCTGGAGACCACCTGGACTTGCCATCACCACCGACGGACCCACATCATGAAAGTTATCAATGCTATTCAAAGGCTCAATATGCTTGAAATGGAAGGGATTGGATTGTGCAAACTGGTTCCTGATCCTTTCATTCATGGAGTTTATGTATGTCTGGTAGACAGCCATGCACTTCTTGGCAAGAGGGGATGCATAATAGATTGGAATCTTATGGAGCTCTGGGTGGTTGGACCAATACTCGTCCAGGATTATAAGTAACAATTCTTGAGCTCTGCCAAGAGCAAATGCCGGGATAAGAACACGACCCCCTTGTGAAACGGTTGAGTGAATGACATCAGTGAAGCACTTATCTCGTATATGGCGGGGTTGGTGTTGCTGCACACCATAAGTTGACTCGATAATGCAAATATTAGGGGAGAACTGGGGTAGTTCAGCGGCTCGCAGGTGGTGGTCTTCTTTACGGGAGTAGTCACCAGCGTAAAGAATGCGAAGACTAGCAATATCCACCATGAACATGGCAGCACCAAGTACATGGCCAGCGGTATAGCACCAGAAGCGTATCCCATTAACTTCCAATGTCTGGTGGAAATCTATGACCTGCATGACAATTTTATGTTAACAAAATGTTCATTCCCTGTGGAAAATACAAACTTTCAATTATCACAAGTAGAATCCTGCATTTTCTGTAGAGAAGAAAATTGCTGGTGTTTGAAAAGAAACAATTAGATATTATAGGGTGCATGGTTAATTATAACCAATAGTCTAATACCATTTAAAGGACTTTTTACCATTCAGAATTCTACTAACACAAGCATTTGAAAGGGGGCAGGCAGATGCTAGCAAGGGGAGACAGTGGGATACCTCTATTTTGTCCATGGAACGGAGAATGTCTTGCTCATCATACAACATGTCCTCCACTGAAACTTTGCTCACTTTGACATAATCTGAAAGCAGCAGCCTGTAAATGGCCTTTGTCGCGTGGGTCATGAACACCTTGCCCTTGAACGCTGTCTGCAAACCAGAACAAATTCAGATATCGAATAGCATCACAACCATCTCTTTTTTCGAAAACTGCATCATATCCATCTCACCGCACCGTTGACGCAAAAAAAATAGTAGGCATTACCTTCTCCAAGAAGTACGGCAGCGAGGCAGCGTGGTCCAAGTGAAAGCTGAAATTTCAAGTCAGAAATTAAGCAGGAGAAACAGAAGGAGGAAGGGTGAAAGGGATCCAAAGAGGGGCAATTACTGGGTGACGAGGAGGACTTCTATGGTGGAGGGGTCGATTTCGTCGAAGTAGGGCAGCGCCGCCATACCGGAGTACGCCGGGTGGATGCCGCAGTCGAACTATGCGCCCACCCCCATCACAACCATAGCAGCAATCAGCAACAATAACAAGGAATCAAAGCCCCAAAGAACAAAATCTAAGCGGGGGCAAGGGAAGGGACGGCGTAGGTAGTATGGTTTGGAGGGGGAGAGAGATGGGTGCGGCCGAGGACAGTGCGGCCCTTGAAGGACATGTAGACGTAGGAGCGGCCGACCTCGTTGCCGGCACCAAGCGGTGTGATCACCAGCTGGTCGCCCTCCCAGCCGCCGGAAGCCTGCCGCTTCCCCGCCGGACCGCCGCTCGGTGCCGCCGCGACAGATGCCATCTTCCCCCTTCCTACATCTGCTGCTGGCTGCCATGGTTGTGGTGGTTGTTGTAAACCCCACCGCCGCTGCCGCTGCCACTGCTATGAGACGCCGCGAGCTCCTCGTCGGCGTCGGCATCGCCGAGGCTCTCGTCGCCGTCGTCCTAGGTGGGTAGAGGTGGGCGGCGTAGGTGGGGAGAGGCGGTCGGTGCGGGTCAATCCGGCGCATAGGGCAGCGGGGCGGCTCGGATGGGGAGAGACGAGCGACGCGGGTCGATCCGGCCTGCGGCATGGCAGGGCGGCGTCGGTGAGGTTAGGGGCGAACAGCATCGGGCTTTGCGGGTGGGCATCGTGAGAGAGGAGAGGGAAGGAGGGCGGGGCGAGAACGGGAGGCGGGCGGTGCAGGTGCAGAGTGGGAGGCGCGGGTGGGGAGGGCGGCGTGAGAGCTAAGGGGATAGGGGCGGGGGAGGGGCGGAGACGGGCATGGGAGAGGAGAGGGATGGAATACGGCGCGCTCGAGACTGAGTCACTGAGGAGAGGAGAGGAGTGGAGAGGGAGGGACGTGGGTGTGAGGCGTGGAGGCGTGGCGTGGGAGGACCTACGCTCCCGATCCAAAGGATATCAGGAGCGGTCCCGATCCAAAGGATATCAGGAGCGGTACAGAGGGTATCTCCATCGTTGAGGGAGGATATATCATCATCAACTTTAATATTTAAGTAGTAGAGATAGAGATTTATGCGTCACAATAACAATTTTTGAGGTTAGATTCAAAATTACAAAAAAAAACCTAGAAACATATAAGGATCTCGAGGAATTTTTCTGTTACATCTAAGAAAAGAAACTATCACACTATATAATCTATATGAAGGAATACATTGTGGCATTCACATTTAATTGGTTAGCTAAAATAAATGAAGAAATAATACTTCATATCTTTAACAGAATTTATAGATATTTTCAACAAGATCTAGACATGAGCAGAAACCACATCATCATACATGCATATTCACAAAAATGTTCAAGCTGTGTTAAATTTTGTCTGTCAAAAAGATAAGAAATTTTGTGGCTGTCGGCAAGAGCATTCTACTTATATGCACGTAAGATCCACTGTAGGGAAAGGCGACGTAGGTTTTGTTTCGTGGATTACTGTGCTAAATTATCATTATTGGCATAATTAAGGCAACTAAGGGTGGAAATAAAATAGCATATAAAGGGTAATGAGAATCACATCACATGATCAAACAAATGGATAATGGATGGTTGAGATGAAATGTGTGAACAAGTGTGAACGCGTGTTTTTGAAACTCATGCTTTTTATATCGGTCCGCTATACCTGATTCGACTATTTTCTTAGCGTCAAATAGTCAAATTTTAGTTCATTTACAACTTTATTATACTTAAATTACAGTAAATTATTTATGTAATTTTTGTTCTTGGTCCCTGTAATTATTCTCGAAAATCTTAATAACTCATATTTCCATCACATGATTCAAAATCTAATATATACTTTGAGAGGTTGAGCGAAAACAAAGAAAATAAAATAAAATTTTATACCAACAAAATACGGAAATATGGTGAACCCGTTATGTTCCGAAGAAAAAATCACAATAAATTCAGATCCAATTCATCAGACGAGAAAAAATGCAAATCTTAAGTATATCGGATGGATGAAAATTCGACTATTTTGAAGAAAAAAACAGTCGAATATTGTTTAACAAAACCGTATTATATCAGTATAGATATACGATATCTCATCCTTTAAATGGACTCCTCGATTATATGTCATTTTTCACATATTTAAGCCGAATTTGTTCAAATCGTGGCTATTTGACGATTTTACCCCTCCACACCGATTAGCTTAGGTTGGGGCGCACAACACAGCAAACTTGCTCTCCATCCACTCCAGATCGCCGGTAAACCGCTGCCACCGCCCGTTCTCATCGCTGGTAGCTCGCCACTAGCAATTGTCCCGTCCTCAAGCTCTCCAGCTCACGTCGTAGGGCCGCTACAGGGCACATCAAGCAAAACCGCCACTGCGGATCGACTCCTTGTGTTCCTCTGATGCTCACAGACCACCCAATTTGTTGGTACACTGCCATACTCATGTTCCCTGTGTAGGTCGCGCATGGCTGCAGGCAACAAGCGGATGTGTGGCGCCGTCCGACCGCCATGCGGTAAGCAGCCACGCCGGACGAGGGCATCTTTGCATGGCAGAGGCATGGTGGCGCGAAAGCGGCTTGTTATGCAGCGAATGGGGATGGGCGACGCTTGAAGGAGAGCAGGGCCGAGGGAGAGGGAGATATGAAGAAGGGCAGGGCGACCTGGTCCGGGCGAGCTAGGAGGAATAATGTCGAAAATTTGATATATGCCATCGAGAATCTCGCCACTTCGAGATATGCTACTCAGTTTTCTGAAATTCAAAATTTGCCACTCCAGTTTCTATTTCCTTTGACATATGCCATTATCATCTATTTTCTCCCATTTTATTTTCTATTCTCTGATTTTCTATATATTCCAAAGGTAAACTACCGGTTTTGCCCTTCTCTATTCGGAATACATGATGGCTGCCCTGCCCGTGAGTGAACTCTCCTTCCTCTGATTCCAACAAGGCCACAACGCAAGCCACAGACATCCATCACTCTTTCTTCTGAGAAATGCCTTAGAAGAAAGAAGAATTTCTCTCCATTGTTGTTGTCTGCTTCTTCTTTCTTTGCAAGGATCATTCGATGTAGGGGAGGAAGATGAAGAATGCAAGGGAGATGGCTAAGGAGGAGCAACAGCAGTAGCCCAACTCCAAAGGCCAAGCATGGCAAGCAGTTGCTCTTGTCTCCCTTTACCAGTTTATGTGAGTGATTTGTTGTTCTATGATCTCTGACTTGTGCATTTTGTGTTGGTCAGGTTTTGCACCACAGGATTGCCTAGCGATGTCGTGATCGAGGTGGGCGACATGACCTTCCATCTCCATAAGGTTGGTGAATCTTATCTCCACTCCATAAATTTCCAATTTTTCCCAATCTCTCTTGATACCCAGATACTGGTGCTTGTGCATTCATCTCCGTTTGCGGCTAAGCTCGTGCGCATCATCTCTATCATGAGTTCGTGTGGTCCATTTCTTGATCTTGATTACAGAGGAGGAAGTGGTGCTGGAGGCGGACGAGGAAGCCGACGTGCACCGCATCCGCCTCCCGGACTTCCCTGGTGGCGCGGAGGCATTCGAGCTGGCCGCCAAGTTCTGCTATGGCGTCAAGCTCAACTCGTCTTGCCACCGCCCGCCGCGCCATCGCGCTTACGCCGAAGCGCGCCGGCATGTCCAATGACCACTCCGACGACAACCTGCTCTCCCGCTGGCGTGAATTGTGATCTTTCTGTTCGCAGCACAATGTCGTCGCTTATGGGTGCCTACTCTCTGTGTAGGCTCATCTTGGGCTAAGGGAAGAAGAAGAGGTGGGACGGTGCTCGAGCAGCGCAGAATCGAGCATTGCCGCTGCGGTGATCGTGGTGTGTGTCTTCTTCTTTGAGCGACTCAATTGCTACCGAGCCATCCTGAAGAACACACAAGTCTAAGGCCTGCCCAAGTCTAATGGATGCGTGTTCACTCACGGGCAGGATAGAGGGGATGGATTCCGAATAGAGAGGGGCAAAACCGGTAGTTTACCTTAGGAATATATGGAAAATCAGATAATAGAAAAGAAAATGGATGACGATGGCATATGTCAAAGGAAAAAGAAACTGGAGTGGCAAATTTCGAATTTCAGGAAACTAAGTGGCATATCTCGAAGTGGCGAGATTCTCGGTGGCATATATCAAATTTTGCCCTAAAATGGACTCTAGTTAAACAAATTTAGCTCAAAAGACTTGAAAATAGATAAATAATTGAGGAGTCAACAGAAAGAGTGACAAATAATGTATTGCAATCTAAAGAATGACGAATCCTAAAATGGCAATGAACTAGAGGGCAAATAATCAATTTTAACGTCTCTTTGCTTTGCGAAATGATGTTGGCTATATGATAGAGCCAAATCTCACAGAAACATCAGTACGTGCAAAACGAGCAAGAGAGGAGACAGAAAACTTAGGTTGAGAAACAGGCATGGACGAGCGATCCAACCAATCAACAACAACAAACTTTCGACTTCTTGTTTCAGTGCCATTAATACATCTTTTCAAAAATATATAAACATAAGAATATTGTGGGTAAAGCAACTATTATCTCTACGTGAGACTATGTGGAGGTCACCCTATGGTGTGTGATGACTATTTGACTTTGTTGTGTATGTGTTGTCAAATTTTGAGTTTGGTTTTGAGAGTTTGCAAATTTTAGAGTTGATGTCAAGTGGGCGGCGGTCTGACCGGCTCTAAGGGCTAACTGGCCAGGGGTGGTAGTCAGACCGACAGTGTGAGCTTTTGAGGATTGCACACCAAACACTTGTGTGAGAGTGTTTGGGGATGTGTTTGCACTAGCTGTCATTGGAAATAGAAATTGGACCTAAAACTAGATATAATCCTACAAAAAAGTCTATAAAGGGTGTTTTTAGGGGTAGGTGAGCGGTTAGACTAGTTACACCATGGCTTTTAGACCGCTGGCGGTCAGACCGGCCACACCATGGTGGTGGCGATCTGACTGGCATGGTGCCATTGGTAAAACCGACTAGGGTGGTTTGATCGGCATGGTAATGGCGGTCTAACCGCCTATGGTCTTTCAGGGTGCAATGAGGTGTGGTTTTGAGCTGAAATTTGAGAATTGGTCGAGGGCTATGGAATTGGTGCATTTGTGTTGCATTATGCATATCTTGACTAATTTGAGTCAAGTTGTGAAAAACTTTTGCTTGAAAATGGTTTCTTGGTCTATTGTTGTGTAGGTGGTTTGGAGTTAATTATGGTCAATGGCGAGGAGGACCGGGACTTGGTTAGGAGAATCAATGTCCAGAACAGTCATGGATTCCGGGTGAGATTGTTGGACTTAAGAAAGATATAAGATAGACAAGAACCATAGAAGGCAAAGTTTGGGTAAAGACCATTAAGGTAAAAAGGTGCACTTGGTGCGTTGTGAGCCTTTTGATGGCTATGTGGCTTGGTGATGCTTTCGAGAGCGAAGCTTCAAAGGTACATGTTCTTGACTCATCAATTGTGTCAATTGATGATTTTGGTAGTCGTGCGACGTGCGATGCTACGTCAAGGTTTGCTTATAGGTGATGGATGTAGGACTGTGGAGTTACATCATAGTGAGGCAAACAGGACCTGGATTAAGCTAGGAGAGCTTAGGTCCAGAGCGATCAAGGGATCATGACTAAGCTAGGGGAGCCTAGGTCCAAAACGATCAAGGAGCCGCCGAAAGATGGCCGAGGCTTGCGGGGTAGTGGACATGACAGGCAACGGCAAGGTGGACTCGGACCAAGCTCAAGTTAGAGTTGAGGTCCAGAATGGTCAGGGAAGCCGAGTGTGGTCATGGTGCAAGGTAAGACATGTGGTGCGCTAAGTGACTTGGGCCTATTTGCAAGTGAGGACAGTTTGGTGGGATACGGACACGTGAGAGGCTTGGTAGGAAGTCATGGGAGCCATATAGATGATGGAAAAACATGGGCGATGATTCGATGTGAAGGAATCAAGAAACATCAGTAGAGGGGCATTTTGGTAAATTGCCTAATATCGGAAAAGTGGTGGTGTGTAAAACCAGGGTGGTGGCCTAATTGGATTAGATCAAGGATACTCCACAGAGGACAAAACATGATGGATTTGGCCTAATGGAGCTAAAGATGACGATGATCCTTTGAGAAGGGTGCGTGAGTGAGACCTGTTTGTATGTGGGCTTAACGAGTGCCCGTTAGGGTTTTCTCTCTAGACCTAGTCTCCACTATAAAAAGGGGTGGTGTAGGATTTGCACACCCACCTAAGTCAAGGGACCCTAATGTGAAATTTTGAGAAAGTGGAGAGAGGAGAAGGCTAGGGTTTGAGAGACATATTGCGAGAGGTAAGAGAACTTGTATGTGTGCTGCCCTAGTGGCTTTGTTCTCCAGGGGAGTGGTTGTAAAATTCATCTCCAATTAGAAAGCAAATCTCTAAATTTGTCCAAGTCTTCCTCTCATATGCTCAAGTGTTGATTTTTTATTTGGCTTGGTTTTGATGTTTCTTTCTCCACTCTTGATCTTGCTTTGTACGTAGGATGTGTAAGTGATGGATATATCTCTTGGAGACTAGACCCCATCCATCTAGCTACTTTCTATTGTAAGTTCTTGAGTTTGCACGGTTTGGTGAAAGAAAGGGTGATTTTGCGGGTTTTGCTCTTGAGGGCTTTTGACTTGATTCTTGCTATAATTGAGAGTACTAGGATGTGTGGAAAACTATCCTTAGCCATCTTGGATTGACTCCTCCCACGAGCTCCTCTCAATCATCGTTTTCATATTTGGTTCGTTTTGGTGCAACCTTCACTCAAACAAAAAAAGGTCAGAACTTTGGCAATTATCTTCAAGATATTTGATTGGAATAGGTTCCTGACATCCTAAGGAAGGTGTGTTTAAAGTTTCACGAAGTTTGGAGTTGGAGATCAAAAGTTGGATAAATTTTTGTTTTGTAATCATGCTGATTTTTCTGTTAATCCGGTCTAACCAGTCCAGTGGGGATTTTGGCAAGTCTTGATCTTCTTGTTGCCTTGATCTTGTTGAATGATTCTCTCTAATCTTCAAAGCTCCACATAGCTATTGGAGTGAAAGAACCTTAACTCCTTAAGGCAAAATATTTTAAAGAGTTTATTTATTGTGTGGCACCTATTCAACCCCCTTCCAGTCGCCTCCTCGGTCCAACAAGTGGTGTTAGAGTGAGGTTTGATCTTTTATGATCTTCACCGATCTTTGAGCATGACGTCTAGTATGGGAACATGTGAGCTTTTCTTTGCATCTTGTCGTTGTGCTTTTCCCGATGATGTCTATTGTGACAAGAGGCTTGTGTTTAAGTTGAACTTGTTGGGTATTGCTAAAGAAGTAAAGATGTGAAGTGAGACCTTTTGTGGTGGATTCTTTGCTTTCCATTGTCCTAGTTTCAAGGATAAGAAGCTTTTGGAGCGCAAGGAGAAGGAACCCAATTTTGGAGCCATAGAGGATGATGGTAAGGAGCTTTCATAGGATGATCCTATATTCAAGCTAAGCAAGGTGAGCAAGGAGAAAACTCATCTCAGAACTGTTTGCTCTTAGGTTAGAAGTGAAACACCTAGAGAAATATAAGAATGATATGCTTGATGAAATTGCTAGGCTATGAGATCTCCTTTGCCATGTGAGTGATAATGAAAACTTGAGAACAATTCTAAAATGCTTTAAATCTGAAAATAAGGACTTAACATTGGCTCATTCCACATGTGTAGATCAATTAGAGAATGCTAGAGCTAAAATTAGTGAGCTAAGATCTATTAGTTGTGATACTTGCATAGCCACTGTGAAATTGCTTGATGACAGTCTAGCTTCTTGAGTTGACAAATGAGCTAGATGCTTTGCATAGGACCCTGCTAGACAAATGTGAGAAAGAGTACCTAGCTGTCCTAAATGCATCTAAAATGGTAGACTCCTCTTGTGCAAATTGTGCTAGCTTCAAGAATGAAATTGGTGCTTTGAATTGCAAGCTTACTAAGAATGCATCTTTGATTTCTTTCTCCTTTTGCATCATTTTGAAAAAGGAAGTTGATGCTTTGAAGAGAGTGCGCGACGATATGAGCGCAAAGTCACGTGACTTTGTATTTGCCTTCACTCCGAGATTGATGTTTTGAAGATTTCTTTTGCTTCTTTGCATTTAGAGTTGGAGTCTTCACGTGTTGAGCGTGACTCATTTCATGTTGGCACTTGTGTCATTACTGTGAGTAGCTCTTCCTTGGCAAGTACGAGTCTTTTTTATTCTTCTGGTGATGGGACTTATAAAGACAAGGGTGTTTTTTTCTCATATGGTACTACATCTCCCAAAGAGAAGTACCATTACACCTTTTGCAAGAAAGATGGTCACATTGTTGAGTTTTACTTCTGTTGTGTCAAACATGAGTGTCGAGTGTGTGGTCGGGCATTTTAGAAACACATATCTTCCCTCTCATGGCATGTGCACCTAGTGCTGACACGAGGGCGAATAGTGATGGTGGCCTTTCTATTTTGCCCCAAGGGACTTCTCCTTTGAGTGACAATGGCATTTCATCCTGTTGGATCGTGTCTCTTACTAGACCTTTACACCATTGCTCATTTTATGAGAAGGATGGACATATCGTGGATTTCTGTTTCTGACATGCCAAACACACGCATTGAGCCAGTGCTTCTAAGTCTCCGAGTGGGCATTGTCATTCTCATGACATGCACACTAAAGAGCTTAGCACAATGACTCACTTTGTTGATAGTTTTGTTGGACCGAAAAGGCGACTAGAGGGGGGGTGAATAGGAGCACGCTCACTTTTTCACAAAAGATGGATTCAACACAAATGTCACTCCAATAGCTATGGAAGCTATGAAGATCAATATACCAAGATCAAATGAAGACTAGTATTGAATCCAATCCAAACCCCAAAGCAAAACACCCAAAAATAACCAAAAACTCAAATCTCAAAGTGTTGGGCGGTCTGACCTCTAATATTGGTGGGTCAAATATTTTGCCTAGCGGTCTGACCACTAGAATGGGCGGTCTGACCGCTCCTGACGGTGAACAGGAAAATCAGCAAAATCAGCCCGACGACCGAAACTAAAAACGGCCTAACTTTTGATCCATAAGGCCAAACTTCACGAAATTTGAACCACACCTTCCTAAAGATATTAGAAACCTATTCCAATCAAAGATTTCAGAGATCCATGCCAAAGTTCCTATCTTTTTCAGTTTGAGCGAAGGTGGTTCAAAAACCGAGCCAAATACGAAATATGATCTAGAGACTTGCTTGTGGGCGATTGATGATCAAAATGATCCTAGATGGGTTCCCACATGTCACAGCAAGTTAGATCACGGCAAGAAACCAACCAAAAACTCGCGGATCAAAGAAAGACTCAAAATCATCAAATAGAGAGAAAGAAATCAAATGAACTCATCTTTGAAAGAACTTTCTTTGGATTGATTTGATATGGTATTGGTTTACAGCCACTCCATCAATGGAGGACAAGGACTCAATACATGAGCACGAAATCAACTCCAACTCTCTAGAACCCTAACCTCCACTAATTCTCTCCCTAAGCAAACTAGGGTTTCAAACACAATGAAACGGTTGAAGGGGGGTGCAGCCACCTCCCTCCTCTATTTATAGTGGAGGCTTAGACCTTCTAGAAGAATAACCCTAATGGGCTCCCGTTAAGGCCCAAAACAAACGGGTCACACACGCACGCATTTTAAAGCGCCGTCTTCATCTCTTGACCTAATCCACTTCACCTTGCGCCATCTTGCGCCGTGGTTTGGCAAAAGGTTACCAAGACGGTATTTGGTAAAATTACCAAAATGCCCCTTCTCGATCTTTTTGCAAAGACCGAGTCTCATCTTCGTGAAACACATCCATGCTTCACCACGTGTAGGTTGATCCAGCGGCTCTCATCATGTCGGCAAGTCTCTCCCATCCGGCTCTCACCGAAACCACCATGGCACTTGCACCGACCCCTTCGCCGCTTGATCTAACTCCGTCAGACCGAATCGCCTGTTCGGTCACCTTTGTCCCTTTTGCGCAATGCTTGACTCCATTGACCTCACCCGGCATCCCCGATCGTTCTGGACCTCAGCTCTCCAAACTTAGTCCTGATCATCCTTGCCGTTGACTGTCATTGACCTCCAAGCATCCTGCATATCAATAGACAAAGAAATCGATTCCGGGAACAAGTTCTTCACAACTTGACCCACGTTAGTCAAAACATGCATCATGCAACACATATGCCATGAAACCCATGAACTTGACCTAACAAACAAACATCGCCGCCACGGCGACGACATTAAACGATTCTAACGGTCAAACCGCCACCTTGGCCGGTTTGACCGCTCCCCCTGCCGGTCAGACCGCCAGCCAAAGGTCGGTCTGACCGCCAGTCCATGACTTAACCAAAAATCCATCGTGGAAAAATAAAACCTACTAGAATTTTCAAACCAATAGAACTTTTGCCTGGAAGCTCCAAAAATTATGAGACTAAGTGCAAAAGAATCCTCTCACTTGCCTACACCTTCTATTTTTGGCCCAACTCCAAAATCCAAAAACATTGCAATGGCCGGTCTGACCGCTCAGGCAAAGCCGGTCAGACCACTCCACTGGCCGGTCTGACCGCCACCCTGGCTGGTCTGACCGCCAGCGACCAAATCAGAAAGACCAATAGGCATGGCGGTCGACCGTAAAATGGTTTGGTCGACCGCCAGAGGCCTGACAGACTTGGAGCTTTGCCGAAAACACGTGATTCGACAAACCGTCAACGACATTGCCAATTGTAACATCATCCTAAGATCTTAGGCATATCCCCATGATATCCACAATCTCCCCCTTGATGAACACATTGACAATTTTTCACAAATGCAAATTTAGAGGTTTGAAAAGTAAAAATACGTCGTTTTCGTTCAAAGGCACAACTTGGTCCAAATGCAAGAAAAAACAAAGGAAATGACCAAGCTGGGTTCAGAATAGTATCAGCAAGTGAGACACGGCAAAAGAAAGCACGAAAGCTTTGGTCAAAATCTCACTTAAGGTCCATATGAAAGAACAATTGTTCGATATGACCTTTGATCATTGTGAGGATCAAGAATTGCAATTCAAGTTCAGAAATGACAATAAAACCATAAGAATGCAAATAAGAAACTCCCCCTCACTATGATCCTCAGATTTTCAATTTTTCTCCAAGTAGCTCCCCCTTTTTCAAACAACTTCTCCCTTTTACACATTTTTTAAATATCTTCTCCCCCTTTGACAATGGAGTCATCAAGGAATCACGCCTTCCTCTCGTCCAGAGATGACAAATGCAGAATGAGGAAAAAGCATAAGATGGAGCATGCATGAAATGCAATGGAGTGGCTTCAAATTTTTGTATTTTTCAATTTTGAATACAAGAAGCTTTGGAGATTACCCAAAAGAACAAGTTAGCATTTCTAAAGTTGCACAAACAACATATCAAGCCTAACAATAGCTTAGCAAGATCATGATAAGACATATATAACAAAGCTAAGCAAGAAGGCTCAATATAAAGCAATGAATTTTAGCATTTTAAGCAAAGCTTCAAATCTAACAAGTTCATCAACAGGATCCTAAAATGATATCGCCATGTAAAAATGTCAATGTGAGATCCAAAGCTAACAATGACCACATTAAGAGACAAATAGGTCTGAATTGAATCATTTTGCTCAAAAATTTTCAAACGCCCATTTTTCAACTGTTTTTCATTTGCAATGAATATTGAAGTTGACTAATGGTCTAACTTAGTGACAAGATCCCGGACTAGGAGCCATCCACAAACTCATCCTAAGCTTGACCAAAAGTTGATTAAAGGTATATCTTAGTGAAGAAGATCTGGACTAGGAGCCATCCACAAACTCTTCCTAAGCTTGACAGTATGCGACAAATCTTGAGGTTCATGTCGGTTGTGACAAGCGGTCCCCATGAGATCGTTCGGATCATCAAACTATCTCCAAGTTCATGTCTTTGACATGCGGTCTCGTAAGAGTAGTTTGGCACAATTTAAGCATAAGACAATCTTGAATATTGATTTTCATTTTTCACAAGAGCGCTTTTAGATTCTCAAGAACACAAGAAGCTCAAGTAATGATCAAAGCTAGATTCAAGAGCTAACAAAGCAATTTTGACAGGCCAATGTCACAAAAGGAGCACTAATTAAGAATCGGCTAAACAATTCACAAATTGCTAATTCCTTAGTTCAAGTTGTTTTTCAAGTTCTAGCTCATACAAAGAAAGACTTAGCTACACATGTGAAAGCATGATAATTCTAGCAAGTCAAAGAACTAGACATGGCATTGAGCAAGAATTGAAACACTAAAGCTCCAAAGGGTAATAAGCAAAGCTTCATCAATTTTAAAAGATAAGCAGAAAAGCTTATATTACAATGCATCTTTTTTGGATTTTTCATATGAATGCAATATGATACAATGAGATGCAAGAAAAGCTCAAAAAGCCTAAAAGAACAGAAAGATCAACAAGTTCAAAAAAGAAAATCAAGAAAAGATCAAAAGAACAAGGAAAGAACAGAAAAGATCCAACTCCTCCTCAAACCAACCCATAGGGATAAATTACCCCTAACTCACTTCTCAAGGTGGAAAACCTTGTTGGGTCTAAAGGCTTGGTGAGGATATCGGCTAACTGAGCCTCGGACTCCACAAAATGCAGCACAATATCACCCTTCTCAACGTGGTCTCTAAGGAAGTGATAGCGAATATCTATGTGTTTGGTCCTAGAATGTTGCACTGGGTTTTTAGCAATGTTAATAGCGGAAGTGTTGTCACAGAAGAGAGGAACACTAGCAAAGTTAACCCAAAATCCTTAAGAGTGGAGACCATCCACAAAATCGACTCTGACAAAGAGCTAGCAAAGACTACATATTCACTTCAAAGAAGGATTGTGCAATGTAAGACCGCTTCCTAGAAGACCAAGAGACAAGAGAAGTGCCTAAGAAATGACATGTGCGAGATGTGCTCTTCCTATCTAGCCTACACCATAAAATCGAATCAAAACCCCGAATGGACAAATAAGATGAACAAGAATACCAAATACCATATCAAGGGTAGAGTGTAAACACGAAGATGCGCTTAACGGCTTGGCGATGTGAAGTCCTCGGTGACGCTTGAAACCTCGCATGAGGCGCATCAAGTGGATATCCGGTCTTGAGGCCGTCAGGTACAGGAGGGAGCCGATCATGCTGTGGTACTCGCGTTGATCCACGACTTCTCCTTCCTCATCTGGATCCAAAGCAGTCGATGTCGCCATGGGAGTGGCGATCGGCTTGCAATCACCCATCTCAAAACGCTTGAGTAAATCCTTGGTGTACTTCGTTTGATGGATGAAGATCCCTTCCATGCATTGCTTGATTTGTAGCCCCAGAAAGTAGTTGAGCTCTCCCATCATACTCATCTCGAATTCCCTAGACATGGTCTCAGAAAAACTGGAAACAAGAGCATGAGAGGAACCACCAAAGATAATATTATCTACATAAATCTGAACAAGCAGGAAGTCATTACCATGCCTAAGAATGAAAAGAGTCTTATCAACTTTTCCCATTTTAAAATCATTCTTAAGTAAGAAGGTCTTAAGTCTATCATACCAGGCTCTAGGGGCTTGTTTAAGACCATACAAGGCTTTGGATAGCTTAAAGACACGATCAGGGTGCTTGGGATCCTCAAAACCAGGGGGTTGCCTAACATACACTTCCTCCTCTATAAAACCATTCAGAAAGGCACTCTTAACATCCATTTGATGCAACCTAAAACCTTTAGATGCAAGCAAATGCAAGCAAGATGCTAATGGCTTCTAATCTAGCAACAGAGCGAAGGTCTCATCAAAATCTAACCCTCAACTGGCTAAAACCTTGAGCTACCAACCTAGCCTTGTTTCTAACCACGTAACCATCCTCATTTTGTTTATTTTTGAACACCCAACGGGTTCCTTTAACATTATGACCACTAGGAGGATCTACAAGGTTCCAAACTTTATTTCTTTCAAAATTCTCTAACTCCTCATGCATGGCATTGACCCAACTAGCATCAGATAAAGCATGTGATATATCTTTGGGTTCAAAAGAAGCTACAAATGCAGAGTGAGAGAAAAGACTCGGATCATAATACCTGGAGCGAGTGACTCGCTCATGGAGATTACCAATCATCTGATCCGGAGGATGTTGCTTCTGGATGTGCAGTGGAGCGCCTAGGGGAGATAGTATCTCCTCAACCTCCGCAGGTACTGCTGACGACGAAGATACAGCAGGAGCCTCAATTGGAGGTGAAGCGGCTGTCATGGGTTCAGAGCTTGGGCAATTTGGACAGAACATCAAGAATGTGGAGAAGCAAAGGTCAAGTTCATCCTCATCTTCTTCAACAAAAATGCTTTCACACCAGAAGTCACCAAACATCGGATCTAGCTCTAGGGCTAGTCTCATCAAAAGTGACATTGCATGTCTCCTGGACAATGTTAGTTTCAACATTAAAAACCCGAAAACCCCTCGAATGAGCAGGATAACCCAGAAATAAACCATCACAAGTCCTTGATTCAAATTTATCTAGGTTCCCTATCTTGAGAATAAAACACTTCGATCCAAAGACTCGAAAGTGAGAGACAGAGGGTTTTCTACCAAAACGAAGCTCATATGAAGTCTTGCCCAAAGACGGTCACAAAAAGACACGGTTCGAAATATGGCAAGTCAGAGCAATAGCTTCGCCCAAAACCTTCTTGTGCTATACTCATCCAAAGATCGTTCTAGCCATCTCGACTAGAGTCCTGTTCTTCCTTTCCACAACGCCATTTTGTTGAGGGACGTGTGGAGAAGAGAACTGATGCTCAATACCGCGCTCAGCACAAAAAGAGGCAAAAGAAGCATTCTTGAACTCCGTGCCATTGTCACTGCGGATCGCTCTCAAGGCACCAGGTAATTCAGAAGCCAAACGAAGGACAAGATCATGATAATGATCAAAAGCCTCATCCTTCGAAGCAAGAAAGAACACCCAAGAGTATCTCGAAAAATCATCGACTATGACAAGAATGTACCAATTGCCACCGATCGGCCAACCCTAGCAGACCAACAAGATCCATATGAAGCAACCGTCCTAGTCCGTCACCATGACCATAGTCAATGACGGGTGTGAGGCAGCAACTTGCTTGCCATGCCTACAGGGCGCACATACAACATCCTTGACAGCTTTGAGTTTAGGCAAACCTCTCATGAGATCAAGGCCGCTAACTCGTGTCAGATGATCCAAACCAATGTGCCCCAAACGTCGGTGCCAAAGCCAGATATCAGAAGAAGAAGCAATTAAGCACTTAAGGGATCCAGCAAGAGATTCAGAAAAATCAACTCCAAAAATTCTACCAACTCTAGAAATCCCAAAAACGAGCTCACCAAAAGAATCAAGCACACGACAGGCATTCTTCTTAAAACAAGTCTCATAGCCATCATCAAGAAGCTATGAGACAGAAAGGAGATTGTACCTTAGCTTAGACACAAGCGCGACGTCCTTGAGAATGAACTTGTCGTTCACCCTAATCACTCCAGTTCCCTCAATGCGCCCTTGTGTATCATCTCCAAAGGTGATGAAGTCATCACCGGTTGACCGCGTGAAGGAGGTGAACCATCTTGAGTCTCCGGTCATGTGGCGTGAACACTGAGTCGATTTAACCATGTGTTCTTCCCCCTTGCGGCAATCTCGAAAATCAAGGAGCAAAAGAACGATGTGTCTCAACATCAAGTTAGTTAAAAGCGACTTGGGAACCCAAGATCGAGACACTCGCTCTGAAAGTAGTATGCAAAGCAGATGTGCTATCCTTGACTTTATTAGCGTTCTATTATGAGCAATGGTAACAAGAACATGAGATGCATCTTGTCTAGGAACATGGTGATGAGCATGTGCAACAGATCCAAGACCGGGTTTCTTCTTTTGTACGTGACCATGTCTCATAAAAGCTCTAGGTTGATTAGATGATATTCTAGCAATATTTTTCTTAGCGTTCTTTAACCTCACGTGAGATCTCAACCAAATGTCCACTCTTCTTGCAATAGGTGCAATGGTATTTTCTACCACTGGGAGAAGCACCTTTTGCCTCAAAAGAAGGTTGGACAAACCCGCAGATTTAAAGCAGCTTTTTTGCGAGGTTGGGTTTTGAATTCAACTAAGCCTTTTTCCAAGACACGAATGACATTAGGCTTGGATATGTCTGGCGAGTTGTATCCTAAACCTTGCTTCTTAAAAGGGTTTTAGATTTATCTAGAATCATGTTTAACTGTTTTTCACCATTAGAGAATCTTTCTAAAGTATCCTTGAGATATGCATTCTCTTTTCCAATATTAGCACATGATTCACAAGTCTTGCCCTTAATGGCTCTCGCATGTTTCTCCTTAAGATGAGCAACTTCAAGCTTATAGGCGGCACAGGAGGCACAAGGTGTAGACTCGATTGTGTCCTTAAGCTTGGTATATTTAGCTCTAACTGCTTCTAGAATATCCTTAACTTCATGTTCACGTTCTAAGCAGAAAGAACAAAAGCTAGATTTCACATTGCCAGAAGCATCCAACTTGCCAGACTCTAAGCATTTTTCACATGGAGTAGATTTAACATCAATTAGCTCAGTTCTAGTATTTTCAAGTTGATGCAAAGCAATATCATGAGCAGATTGTAGTTTAGGCAGCTTGAGTGCAAAGCATGGCAGATGAACATTCATCAACATCTAGACTCTTAGCATTCACAAGCTCTAATGTCAAATTCTCGACTTGTGACTCTAGATCCTTGTTCCTAGCCATGGTGAACTCTAAAGCCTTATCTTGACTAAGCAATTGCTCATACATGTTATCACATCTAGCAGAAAGGACATCATAGGATGGAAGTACCTCATCGTTGTCATCGGCGTCGATGGAGTCGGCCATGAAGCACATCTTTGGTGAAGTCCTTGGCCTTCCCTTCTTGTCTTGAGGAATCTCCTCCTCCTTGTCCTCCTCGCTCCCGAGTCCACATCGCTCATGGATTGATCTCCAAAAGCGGCAAAGACTCGGTGAGCGACCTTCATGAGCTTGGCAAAGATCATACTTGGGCTTGCCCCTTTAGGCTTCTTCGAGCAAGCTTCTCATTCTTGTGGTTGCCCTTACCTTTCAACTTGGGGCGCTTGGTCTTGATGTGATATAGCTCTCCACACTCATAGCATGTCACAGACCACCTCTCTTCTGCTTTTTGACATTGTTATATGCCCGTGTGACTTTCTTGGCTAAAAGAGCTAAATCGGCCTCAGAAGACTCTCAAACTCTTCTTCTTGAATAGCAGATAAACACGCAAGAGAAAAACCGTAAGAAGACTCAAGAACCATCGAGTCCTTTGAGAGGATCACCACCAAAGCCATGTTATCCTTCTTAGGATTACCGCTCTCTTGATCTCATGAGTTTTTAGCTTGCTATAAAGCAGCTCCAAAGTGAGATTAGAGAGATCGACATTCTCTTCTATGGCAGTTGCCTTCATCTCCCACTCCTTGGTGTTGATTGCAGCCAAGAGGTGGGTGGCATTCTCAGATTGAGAGTACTCAATGTCAACAGCTCTCATCTGATTGATCACCTTGTTAAAACGAGTAAAGACATCATCGATGCTCTCGCCAGGACGCATCTCGAATTTGTTGTACTCTCGCTTGTACACATTCTGACGCACTTGCTTGATCTGGGACGATCCCTCATGGTAAGTTTCGAGGGTGTGCCAAATCTCATGTGCGGTCGCAAGGTT
The DNA here is from genome assembly GCA_036346405.1 of Phyllostachys edulis. Lineage (NCBI taxonomy): Eukaryota > Viridiplantae > Streptophyta > Magnoliopsida > Poales > Poaceae > Phyllostachys > Phyllostachys edulis. Next base: position 91,456,247 of record CM070545.1, read on the forward strand.
GCAAATCCTATCATACTCTTGCCTACCAAGCCCAGTATATAGAAGGTTCTTTGCCTTGTTGTTGTTAGCCAAGAGGTCACTGCTTTGCCGTAGCAACCGGGCAAAACGAACGGGGATCGAACAACCTCCCATATAGCTTGTCCTTCGCTCTCAAGGAAGACTCGCATGTGATTCTTCCAATAGGCATAGTCGAGCCCATCGAAGATATGCGGCTTGGTCAAGTAGTTATCCATCGCCAAGTTCAGTGACCGGTTAAGATCAAGATTGAACTAACCGGGCTCTGATACCACTTGTTGGACCGAAAAGGCGACTAGAGGGGTGGTGAATAGGAGCACGATCACTTTTTCACAAAAGATGGATTCAACACAAATGTCACTCCAATAGCTATGGAAGATATGAAGATCAATATACCAGTACAGCGGAAGACTAGTATTGAATCCAATCCAAACCCCAAAGCAAAACACCCAAAAATAACCAAAAACTCAAATCTCAAAGTGTTGGGCGGTCTGACCTCTAATATTGGCGGGTCAAATGTTTTGCCTAGTGGTCTGACCTCTAGAATGGGCGGTCTGACCGCTCCTAACAGTGAACAGGAAAATCAGCAAAATCAGCCCGACGACCGAAACTAAAAACGGCCTAACTTTTGATCAATAAGGCCAAACTTCACGAAATTTGAACCACACCTTCCTAAAGATATTAGGAACCTATTCCAATCAAAGATTTCAGAGATCCATGCCAAAGTTCCTATCTTTTTCAGTTTGAGCGAAGGTGGTTCAAAAACCGAGCCAAATACGAAATATGATCTAGAGACTTGCTCGTGGGTGATTGATGATCAAGATGATCCTAGATGGGTTCCCACATATCATAGCAAGATAGATCACGGCAAGAAACCAACCAAAAACTCGCGGATCAAAGAAAGACTCAAAATCATCAAATAGAGAGAAAGAAAGCAAATGAACTCATCTTTGAGAGAACTTTCTTTGGATTGATTTGATATGGTATTGGTTTACAGCCACTCCATCAATGGAGGACAAGGACTCAATACATGAGCACGAAATCAAATCCAACTCTCTAGAACCCTAACCTCCACTAATTCTCTCCCTAAGCAAACTAGGGTTTCAAACACAATGAAAGGGTTGAAGGGGGGTGCAGCCACCTCCCTCCTCTATTTATAGTGGAGGCTTAGACCTTCTAGAAGAATAACCCTAATGGGCTCCCGTTAAGGCCCAAAACAAACGGGTCACACACGTACGTATTTTAAAGCGTCGTCTTCATCTCTTGACCTAATCCACTTCACCTTGCGCCATCTTGCGCCGTGGTTTGGCAAAAGGTCACCAAGGCGGTATTTGGTAAAATTACCAAAATACCCCTTCTCGATCTTTTTGCAAAGACCGAGTCCCATCTTCGTGAAACACATCCATGCTTCACCACGTGTAGGTTGATCCAGCGGCTCTCATCATGTCGGCAAGTCTCTCCCATCCGGCTCTCACCGAAACCACCATGGCACTTGCACCGACCCCCGCGCCGCTTGATCTAACCTGTCGCACCAAACTGCCCGTTCGGTCACCTTTGTCCCTTTTGCGCAATGCTTGACTCCATTGACCTCACCCGGCATCCCCGATCGTTCTGGACGTCAACTCTCCAAGCTTAGTCCCGATCATCCTTGCCGTTGACCGTCATTGACCTCCAAGTATCCTGCACATCAATAGACAAAGAAATCGATTCTGGGAACAAGTTCTTCACAACTTGACCCACGTTAGTCAAAACATGCATCATGCAACACATATGCCATGAAACCCATGAACTTGACCTAACAACAAACATCGCCGCCACGGCGACGATTTAAACAGTTCACAACCCGGTCGACCGCCACCTTGGCGGTTTGACCGCTCTCTACGGCCGATCGCCACCAAAGGCCGGTCGACCGCCACCCATGACTTAACCAAAAATCCATCCCGAAAAACAAAACCTCTGGAATTTTCAAACCAATAGAACTTTTGCCCGAAGCTCCAAAATTATGAGACCAAGTGCGGAAGAATCCTCTCACTTGCCTACACCTTCTATTTTTGGCCCAACTCCAAAATCCAAAAACATTGCAATGGCCGGTCTGATCGCTCGAGCAAGCCGGGCCGACCGCTCCACCGCCGGCTCGACCGCCACCCGCCGGTCGACCGCCCGATGACCAAATCAGAAAGACCAATAGGCATGGTCGGTCTGACCACCAAAATGGCCGGTCAGACCGCCAGAGGCCTGACAGACTTGGAGCTTTGCCGAAAACACGTGATTCGACAAACCGTCAACGACATTGCCAATTGTAACATCATCCTAAGATCTCAGGCATATCCCCATGATATCCACAAGTTTCTTTGACACTTTTTCTAGTAGCGTTGGACAACATCATTGACATGGTTTCTGTGGTTTTAGTTTTGGTCCACAGGTTGCCCTGAGGCAGGGTATCCACCTTTTCCCAAGAGATGGACCTCATTTTCCGCATCGAGGTGCACACCCATAGCGAGGATCTGTGAGTTCATTTGTTGCTTTTGTTGGCTCTCATCGTGGTGCTTTCAAGCAAGACCATCGTTGCTTTTCTAGGGATGGCTCTTGTTTTCCCCATCGAGTTGTCCACTCTCGGCATGCCTCCAAGGATGATGTTGGATCTTATTGCATGAACCATCATCTGCATTATCTGCATTATACTAACTCACATAATGGTTCAATTGCTTCTAGTGGTTGTGTAAGTTTTGGGTCCCAATTATTTGCTCACTAACCCTTTGGGAGCCAAGACTTGGGCATATTGCTCTTCTTATGTGTAGGTACTGAGGACATGGGATGGAGAACATGGACTTAAAGCGTTCCAGCCGGTCTTCTGTTTCATTATGTGATCGAAGCACTAGATGGTTCTCCATTCCCCTTGATGATCTCCATGAGGCATGTGCTTTCATGTTCGGTGTCTTCACCTGCTTTGTGAGCTATTTCATACCCTCATCCCTTTACATTCATGATAATTAACTCTTGGCGTGTTGTGCTTAACTATGTGCTCACTTGTATCATATCGGCATGTGTTACTCTTATCATATCTTTATCATGCCTTTGTTGTATCCATGTGCTAGATTGTTGTTCATTATTTCCATGGATGTATGATCTTGGTTTTGTCATCATGAGCTTGTGCTATTTTGATATATTTATTATCATGATGTTGCTGATGTTTTGCTCTATGTATCCATATGCTTACTTGATATCCATGTGAGATACATTATCCATGATCTATTATATGACATGTTTTATGCTTGGATGGTATTGTGCCTTATTGTTAATTGTGGATACATGAGCTTTGCTATAGCTCCACTAGCATGCTTTACCCTTGACTTCATGTATGATGTATGACTTGCTGTTTGCTTACTTGCTCTTGTGCCTAATTATGGATTTTGGATATTTGAGTTTTATCATATCTTGGATAGCATGTGTTGTTTCATGATATGTCTGTCGACAAGCTCTTGTTAGTCCTTTGCTTATGTTTGCACTTGCTTACTTGATATCCTTGGTAGCATGTTTAAGCCATGTTTTATTCTGTGACATGCTTTATGTTTACATGCCTGTATACCCCAATTGTGGATACATGAGTGTTATCCTAGCATGCTTTATTCATGATATATCCTTTGGTATGCTCTATGTATTTATGCTCACGTGCTTTATAGTTGATTATGTTTATATGTGCATATGATAGATTATTGTTCATGAATTCTATAGATGCTTGAGCTTTGACTTGTCATCATGAACATGTGTTATGATTGATATGTCTATTATCATGCTCTTGGTAGTGTCTTGCTCCATGTATCCATATCAGCATGAATTATCACTGATTTTTCTTATGACATGCTTTATGGTTACATGTTCATAGGCTTTATTGTGTACTATGGATACATGGATCTTGTCATATCTCCCTAGCATGTAGTATTCATGATTTATTCATTGCCATGCTTTATCTTTGCATGCTCATGCTCTGGAATGTTGTCTACACTTATATGAACTTTGATCTCATGTTCCTAAACCATGACCCACACTTGTAATGTATTGTCATGTTTTATGAGGATTTGGTTTACTTGTTTGCTCTCATCATCTCACTGAGCTTTACTTTGATTGCTCTTCAAGTGGAATCTTCTCTTTGATTCTTTGCATGGTAGGTCTCATATGCATCATACTACCCAGACTTGGATCATCTACTGCAATTCTTATTTATTGTGTGTTTTGGTACTGTTTTCCTAGATCATATCTCCCTAACCTAGTACCAAGGCATAGACTTATTTTGTCTCTTTGGTGCAATCTTTTTAGTTGAGAAGGAGAACATATGATTCATGACTCTAGCTGTTGGTTCTCCTTCCTCATGTGACATGCGATGATGCTATCAGTTCTTGGGGATGTAGTATGGTCCAACTTCTACTCCTTCGACTACATCTCATCGCCAAGCGGTGCGACATAGGTTCGAGCCCCTATACTTTACAATTGTGCACGATACTCCTATCATGCTTTGCATAGCATCTAGTTCTTTTTTAGTTGTTGGGCTTGTTGAGTTTAGGGTAGATAGGAGGTACACCTTTGGTACGTGTCCTTCCGAGGCACACTTTCTTATCGCGTGATCTACTAGGATGTACTTTCTTTACAGCCTAGGTCGAGCTTGCCACTCTTGTCACTAGTTTTTAGCAGGCTTTGGATAGCTTGTCTTTGAGGGACTTTTGCGATAGCTAGTATTGGTGTTTTGCTCCCTAGTTGTGAGAGTTTCTTTCCCTAGAGACCATGTGGAGTAAGAGGTTCTTTCTGTTAGAGTTTGTGAAGTCCACAACTTTGGTTTGTGCCCTCTTTGCCAATGGCTTCAGTTGTTATTATCCTACAAGTGGTTTCAACTGCTCCTTCTTCGTGGCTTGTTTTGATGGGGAGTTTGGTGCTTTTACATCTTCCTATAGGTCTCTCTTGTTACATCATTTTTCATCACAACCATGCTATATTGCTACAAGTGGTACAATTTAATACAGATCATGGAGCTTAGCTTATTACCCTCATGTGATGCATCACTTTTATGTTATTGCTCATTGTCATGTATTGTTCGTTGACTAGCTACATTTGTCATTTCTTTAAATGTGCACCTTATTATTTGCTATGTTAGTGGAACATTTAATGCAACTTGAACTAAAAATTACAATTTATGGATCTTTTGGCTAGTTGCTCCTCTAGTGATCCTTTTAGGGTTATAAATAAAGAATGTCTATGACTTCATCTTACGTCACTGGCTCTAGTTTTGTGGTAAGTTGTGAAGTGCTGGTAAAACACTACAATAGGACTGACTTTATACAACACATTGTCTACAACACATGGGCTATGTGTTGTAGCTGCAATGTTTTTGCATCACATACTATATGTTGTCGAGGCTCTTTGCAACATATAGTTCACTCATTACGGAAAAGTGTGTTGAAGAGTCTCATGGCATCATATAATTTGTGTTGCTCACATATATATTGGAAATGCAATGTGTACAGTGTGGAAATAGAATATTTCTTATTGTGGTCAATGAAAAAAAGGAGCCCCCAACAAGGCTCGAACCCGCAACCAGCCCAAATTGTGCACAACGCTAGCCCTCATAACTAGGGAACCAAGCTGCTTCTTGTTTGAGATGGCTGATATTTATTTACATGACATATATGAGAACTGCACAAAGTAAAACGAGAAGGAAACACCCCCCATCCTCTCGTTCCTCTGCGCCGTTCTTGCGGCCACCACGATCTAATCCTCATTATCCTTCTCTGCTTCTCCACCGGCCTACCCTCAATCTTGTGGCGCCGCTGGAAGCCGGATCCAGAGAGACGGAGAGGGCGGAGCCGTGGGCCGGGCGCTAGAGGAGGCGAGGGAGGCCCCGGGAGCCGCGGCGGTCCGCAACGCTGCTTGTAGCCGAATCCGGAGGAGAGGCGGGGCCAGGCGCTTGAGAAGGCAGGGCCGGGCCGGAGGAGGCCGGGAGGCCGGGAGCCGCGACGGTCCACGAAGGTGACGCCGCCGAGGCAGGGAATGGGAGCGTGGAGCCGGGTGGGGCCGTGGGGGAGCTGGTCGGCCGGAGGCGGCAATGACGCCAACGAGGGAGCCGGAGGCGGTCGGCCTCGCCTGGAGGGGAGCTCGCTCGGCCGCTCGGGGAAGGAGACCGGGGGAGCAGGGAGCCGGGAGGGGAAGTGGGATTGGCGTGGCCGCGTGGGTGTCGGGGCGGTCGAGCGATATTTATTGAGGATTGATCATTGAATTGAAGTCTCAAACTCTCAATCCTCCGAGTATAACTCTACAAGTGGTAACCGGTAACTTATTCATCAATTCATCAATTAGTCGATTAGCAATTTGTTAGAATATAATGTAGTGTGATATTGTATTATTGTGGTATATAATTAATTAGCAATTTATTCATAGGTTTGCAAATTGCAATAATGGAGAAACGAACTCTGTGTAATTATTTCACAAGCAATTCTAGTAGTTGATGGATTTGACAGTTAATTTAATTATTCTTTTCTATTTTTATCACAGTTAATTGATGGATTTGAAAGCCATCAAGAAATTGCTACTTTCTGATAGACCAAGTGATGATTACTTAGCTAGGGTAAATGGTTTTCTTGAGTTTGCATATAGGGAGAAAGGTTCTAATGCCAAGATATGGTGTCCATGTGTCAAATGTGTGAATAGGCAGTTGAAGAAGCGAGATGAAGTGTATGATCACTTAGTTTGTGATGGAATGCTACAAGGATATACTATTTGGGGTTGTCATGGTTAAACTGAAGCATACATTCGTGCTAACCAAGCATCAGATTCACAACATAAAGGAATAAATAGTAATATGCACCAGCTTGTCCATAATGCTTTTGGGTATAGAGATAACCAATTCCCTAATCATCAGTCTAATGGCTCGAACTCATCAAAAGTTGGACCTGATAAAGAAACAGAAGCTTTTTATAATTTAATTAGAGAGGCGGATGAACCTTTGTGGACAGGGTGTGAACTATCAAGACTTTCATTTCTTGTACTTTTGTTTCACACGAAATCCATTAACAAGTGGAGTAACAAGTCTTTTAATGATTTGCTAACAATTTTACAGTTGGCAATTCCCAATGGTCAGAATTTACCTGGAACATTTGTCGAGGCTAGGAAAATAATTGGTAAACTTGGCCTTAATTATCAGAAAATCCATGCTTGTCCGAATAATTGTCAACTTTATCGTAAAGACAAGGAAAATGACGATTTCTGCTCAAAATGTGGAGCTTCGAAGTGGAAAAACATAGCACATAAGAATACTTTAACTAAGAAGGAAAAAAGGAAGGCAACACCAAGTAAGGTGTCACGTTACTTTCCAATTAAACCACGGATTAAGAGGTTATTTATGCACAAGGACACAGCTATAGTAGCAAGATGGCATGATGAGGGGTGTATAAAGGATGGGGCTTTGCGTCATCCCGCTGATTCAGATTCTTGGAAGGCTGTTGATTCGAGGTATCCTGAATTTGCATCAGATTCACGGAACATTAGATTTGGAATTGCTACTAATGGTTTCAATCCATTTGGTATGTTGAGTTCAACTTACAGTTGGTGGCTCTTTGTCTTAGTACCCTACAATGTTCCTCCATGGTTATGCATGAAAGCCTCTTCTCTTATACTTGCTCTAATAATTCCTGGCCCATCTTACCCTGGACTGAACTTTGATGTATTTATGGAGCCGGTTTATGAAGAAATAAATGAATTATTTGAGGTTGGTACACCTACATATGATGCATCTCGTGATGAGATGTTTCAACTTTGTGCATTTGCATTATGGACTATAACTGAATATCCTGGGTTAGGGATATTTGATGGGTTCAGTGTTAATGGTGAATTTGGTTGTGTGACTTGTCGTGAAGAAACATGCTCTAAACGCTTGAAACATGGGCACAAGTTCTGTTTTATGGGACATCGACGATTTCTACCTACTGATCACGAGTTTCGATATGATGCTGCTTCTTTTGATGGGACTGAAGAATATAGATCTGCACCAATTGCTTATTCTGAAGTATCAATTCTACATAAGATAGAAGCAATTGGCGATTTTAAACAGTCACAAACATGGAAGTGTGTTAGTGGCCTATATTCTCTGCTTTATTGGGAATCCAACTTGCTTCGACACAATCTCGATTTTATGCATATATAAAAGAATGTTTGTGAAAATATGTATGGTACACTTTTAGGGTTGGAGGGCAAATCAAACGATAATTTGCATGCACAACAAGACCTGCAAGAAATGAACATCAGATCAGAGCTTCATCCACAAAAAAAAGCTTCTGATAAGTTTTACTTGCCTCTAGCTTCTTATACCATGTCTAAAAAAGAGAAGCAACAGTTTTGTTAAGTTCTTCATGACATAAAGGTTCTAGATGGCTATGCAGCAAACTTCTCAAGACATGTAAATGTTGGTCAAGGGAGAATCTCCGGCTTGAAAAGTCATGATTGTCATTTTCTAATGCAAGAACTTCTACCAGTTGGTGTGAGGTCTTTACTTCCAGACAATGTTACTTCTGTTATATTTGATCTATGTGCATATTTTAGAGCATTGAATGGAAAAGTCCTCTACAAAAATGATCTTGAAAAGTTGGAGGAGAGAATTATCATGACATTATGTCGTATGGAGATGATATTTCCTCCTGGATTCTTTACAATGATGGTGCACTTGGTTGTTCATTTAGCAACTGAGGCAAAATTAGGAGGACCGGTCTGTTACCGGTTAATGTACTTTGTGGAAAGGTATTTTTTTCTCATGACCAAGTACACGTCATCAACTTAATTGTATTAATTTAACTTACTTGATTGCTCACATTTCTTTTCTTTTGGTTATATAGGTACCTTGGTGAATTGAAGTCATATGTCCGCAATAAAGCTCACCCTGAGGGATGTATTGCTGAAGTAGGTTTGGCAGTTGAGTGCATGACCTTTTTGTTCAAGATTTCTAGATGGTTTTGAAACTAAACATAATCAGTGTTCAAAGAATGATGACACAGATGAGTCACATGAACATTGTAATGATCAACATAGATCAAATCTATTTCCTCATCATGCTGGAAAACCACTAGGGAAGCCTGAAACTTATATTCTGAGGGGTTTGACAAAAGCACAAGCACATAGATATGTCCTGTTCAATTGCTCGGAAGTCAATCAGTACCTAAGGTAATATGGAATGTTGTACACACTATTATACTAGTTAACCATTCTCTAATCTGACAATGTGTTCTGAATTAATATGCAGAGTGCATGCAGCTGAGATAAAGAGAAAAAAATCCTCCACGTCAGGCTACCTAGAAGTTTATTGAGCGCAAGCAAAATAAAAATTTCGATGAATGGTTTAGAGCTCACGTAAGTACCATACTGGACATCCTCTTCAAATACAACATAAGTCAAGAGCTAAATTGGTTCTTACTGCACAGATAATCAATTTGGAGAGCAAAAATGGCAGACACAGTATTAAAGAAGATATTAGATGGCTAGCTCGTGGTCTAGTTTCAGTAGCAAAAAGATATCGAGCTTTGAATATCCGAGGCTTTCGGTTCCGGCCTAAACGTTTGGATGGAGTTACACAAAACATTGGAGTGGTAGTAATCGCTAAAACATCAAGTTATGCCACAAACAGTGATCCAAATCCGATTTTAGGTGATGTCACTTATTATGGGAGGGTGATTGATATTATAGAGCTGAACTATGTCAAATTTTCAATCACACTATTTAAATGTGAATGGGTTGATATTGTTTCTGGAAAAGGAATTAAGAAAGACAAGTATGGGTACACACTTGTCAACTTCTCGCATTTGATACATACAGGGGATAAGCTGGAGCATGAGCCATTTATTTTTGCTAATCAAGCTGATCAAGTATTCTACGTGGAGGACCAAACAAATCCAGGGTGGTCTGTTGTGATGAAAATGAAACCTAGAGATATATATGACACTAGGGAAGAGTACACAGATGACATAGAAACTAAACCATTCCATGTTTCACACCTTGGAAAGATGTTTAATACTGAAAAGAATGATCAACACTAGGTCCAAAGTGACGTTGAGGGAACAACAGTGGATGCTAATAATAATGAAATTAATGATAAGGTGTAGCACAGGTATATATATTTTTTCTACATTTATCTTACTGCATTAGCTGTTGATTTTTTTTGCTATAGCAGAAATAAAGTGATAATTTCCTTTCATGACCGGATATTATCTCTGAATAGGGTACACGGAAGCTTGAATACACTTCATAAAGAGCAGCTCTTCTTGAATGGTGTAATAACACTACCTTTAAGAATAGGTTTTTAATTACTCATGATCAGATCATTTTGACTACCATGTGATTATATTCAACAATGGGCTTTTTCGTCTAATTCAGGTGATCAGAGGAAGAAAGAATGTGTGGGAGGTCGTCTGAAGGAGCGTGTGCAAATGCAGAGATGTGATGAGTTGATGCTCCCAGCTATCCATGAGTAATGAAAATTTTCTGTTGTTTTCAGTCCTTTTTTGCTTAGGCTACTCAACTCTTGGTTGTGGACTTTTGGGCAATGTCTCAGTGTGTAACTTTGGTAGCAATTACTTGGATGATTGGATAAGCATATTTGCCTTGTGTGCTGTTACAGTTTCTATCTGCAAGATGAAAACAATTTTGTTTGTGTTCCTGATGGCTGAGGTGCTAATGATTAATTGGCAATATGTGCTCAAATATGAAGGTGTTTCTTTGCTAATGATTCTCTTTGCAACGTGATGCATCCTGTGTTATTGCTAATGATTCTCTTTGTTACGGGAGGCATCCTGTGCTATCAACAGCTAAATTCATTAGGAAAAAATGATGATCCCGCATGTCGATCGACTAGTTTCGCTCACAAACTCATTTAAAACAAATTGCTAAAAATTTGATGAGCCGAATGGAATCGAAGTCACGACTGTTGCAACAAGCTGGAAGTCTTTGTACCACTAGTCCAATTCTTTAACTGTGACACATTTTATTAACTTATATTTTTATGTACTTAATTTAAATAAAAACGACTTGTTGGAAAAAATGTTAAATCTGCAATAACACACTATGTCAAAAATATGTACTATGCAAAACCTATCTTCCATATATCTAGTAGTACGAATTCTTAGAAAATTATCTGACTACTCATTTTCTATGGTGTGGTCGGCAGGCGGACTCCCATCGGCACAAGCGGGTAGGGGTGGAAACGGAGCAAATATGAATCAAATAGTCTCGAATACGAATACAAATCCATATTGTTTTAAAAAATACGAATACGAATTCGAATATTCTCAAATACGAATATGAATCGAATGTCGTAACGAATACGAATTCAAATCGAAAATGTACTCAATTCGGTCGAATAAGAATATCCTACAACTTTTGCGACAAATCTTAATAGAACTAATTTATGTAACGTGTGTACATTACTACACGTCTACAGTAAAGAATCTTGAAGCACTAGGCCACTAGACCGAGCCCGCAGCCACTCTAGCCAGACGCTGGGCGCCCAGGCACTGCGGCATAGCAGCATGCCATCATGCAGCATCTGCATCTCTGTCTCTACATGACTAGGAAGGCCGAAGGCACTCAAGGGAGGCGAGTACATCGCCACGCTGCCTACCCGATGCCACATCGCCATTTGATCGGCATCCATTGTGCCATTCTGAAGATTCATTCTGATTTCTGAACATGCATCCATCAATAGTTCAATACAACATGCATATACCAATACAACATATATCAACACTGATCTGAAGATTCATTTTGAACATGCATCCATCAATAGGCAGCAGCACTGATCGGTCGTCCAAAGAAATTACTTATGGTCATGGCTCATGGGCAGGGTAGGGCAACTAACCTTTGCATGAGGATGCCGCTGTGGACGCTGGGTCACTGCTCGCCGCCGTGCGTCGTGGACACAGGGTCGCTGCTCACCGTCGTGCTCTCTCTCTCTCCCTCTCCCTCTCTCTCTCTCTCTCTCTCTCTCTGTCACTTGACTTAAAAGTGCAGATCGTCCACTACAGAGGTAGCCAAATGGGCGGCACGGCCCATTCGGTAAACCTAGGCATTGGTTGTGTTTCCATGGCGCGAACGATACATAATTTGCTTTGGGATATAGCAGAAAGCTCCTACACATGTCAATGGAAAGCTTCTCATGGGTAGGGCAGGGAAGCTAACCTTTACATGAGGATGCCGCTGTGGACGCTGAGTCACTGCTCGCCGCCGTGCACCGTGGACACTAGGTCGTTGCTCACCGCCGTGCTCTCTCTCTCTCTCTCTCTCTCTCTCTGTCCATCACCTGACGTAAAAGTGCAGATCGTCCACTATAGATGTAGCCAAATGGGCGGCACGGCCCATTCGGTAAACCTAGGCATCAGTCGTGTTTCCATGGTGTGAACGATACGTAATTTGCTTTGAGTTATAGGGGAGTGCTACTTGAATTACTTGTAAAATAATTACGCAAAGTTTGTTTTTCTATTATTGCAAACCTACGAATTAATGGCTAATTGAGTATATATATACCTTATTACCACACTATATCAAACTTACTAACAATTTTAAAATAACAAATGGGTAATTGACTAATGACTAACTAGAATATGCCAGCAGGCAGCAGTCAACAATCAATATTATATCACCAAATATCGCAGTTCGGCTTCGGCAATCGGACACCGGGTCACTGCTCACCGCCGTGCTCTCTCTCTCTCTCTCGCTCTCTCTCTCTCTCTCTCTTGCTCTCTTTCTCTCTCTCTCTCTCTCTCTCTCTCTCTCTCTCTCTCTCTCTCACCTGACGTAAAAGTGCGGATCGTCCACTACAGAGGTAACCAAATTGGCGGCACGGCCCATTCGGTAAACCTAGGCATCGGTCGTGTTTCCATGGCGCGAACGATACGTAATTTGCTTTGGGATATAGGGGAGTGCTACATGAATTGCTTGTAAAATAATTACGCAAAGTTTGTTTTTCTATTATTGCAAACCTACGAATTAATGGCTAATTGAGTATATATATACCTTATTACCACACTGTGTCAAACTTACTAACAATTTTAAAATAACAAATAGGTAATTGACTAATGACTAACTAGTATATGCCAGCAGGCAGCAGTCAACAATCAATATTATATCGCCAAATATCGTAGTTCGGCTTTGGCAATCGACACTTCATCACTTCGGGAGCGACCGAGCAAGAAGCCCACGCCCAAATGGCCAAATCGCCAGCACCGCCGCCCAGCGCTAGCAGCCTACTCGTTAGATCCACTCGCTAGACTCCCTTCGGGCTCCGGCCTCCTCCTCGCGACCTCACCAGTCACCTCCTCGGTGGCTCCCGGCGTGGCGGCGTCGCTCCTCCCTAGCTCCCTCGGCCAATCCAGTTGGCCTCCTCCGCTCCTCAGCGTCGGCCCGCTCCTCGCCTACCAGTCGCCTCCTCGGTGGCTCCCGGCGTGGCGGCGTCGCTCCTCCCTCGGCCAGTCCGGTCGGCCGCCTCCGCTCCTCGCCTACCCTCAGGTACTCGATTGATTGGCTGATTGGATTTGGATTTAGGGGCGGGGGGGGGGGAATTTCATAAGAATTGACAAGAATAAGTGCAAATCCAAAAGAAATCAAAAGAATAATCCTCATGTTTCAAACAAGGGTTAGTTCAGGCTAATTTATTTGCATCTTTTTATTTTGGGCAACAAAACGCGCCAAGCCTTTTTTTAGAGGCCAAAATACGGCGGCAAGTTTGGCGCACTGGGGAACGAAAATGGTGGCCACGATCCATCTAAAAACTGATCCTCCGCACATCCCTATAATTGTACCCACGCCGTCGTCCCCGCCGCCTTTGCTGTTTCCCGTCGCCTCCCATCCCTCCTTCCCCCTCGTATTCTAAGGGCGATCGACCTACCGCTGCCTCAAAACGAAGCCACCGCGAGACGATCGTTGTCCACGCTGAGGAAGTTCACCAGTTGGGTGCCATCGCCGCCGCCTCTTCATTTAGAACTGGTCGAGTCAAGCCAACCCAGGTGAGTGCAGTTGGACTCAGGTGCACCGTTGTTATAAATTTGATTACACAAATGATCGAAGTACAAAGAGCCAAAGACCCCGATGATTTGATATCTGGAATTCTCTCAGGACGTTGTCACCGAAATTGAGATTTTCCTACCGCCATAATCTGTAGCTGTGTGCAGATGATCTTGCTTCCACGCATTTGGTGACCTTGATCTCTAGATCCAACGCCTGCACCTGCTGAAATCAATGTACGGTTCATTTTCCTTCCCAATCTGATATGGTGTTTGCCAATTTCCCTTCCTCATCCATTATGAGAACTTTGTGAAATGGAAATCTAAATCTAATGTTTTGAGGTTGAGTCCCTAGTTTAATTTGTGGACCAGATTGTCCTGCCCTGAGAAGGCTCCATTTGTAAATCCAGATACAAAACCACAGTTCAACTAATTAGAGTTTGTTGCCCTATTCAGTCTTTATTTCCTGTATAGTTGCTATTATTTTAAATACAGAAACTTGTTAATCCGTACTGAAATTATTCCTGTAATGTTGCTATTATTTTAAATACAGAAACTTGTTAATCCGTACTGAAATTATTTCTTCTTGCTTATGACTAATAGTGTGCTTCTCTCCTATTCACATGCTGACATTGTCTGCTTTTTGCTTGTATTCCCAGCAGCAGTTTAGATTGTAGGAAAAATGTGCATAAGTGAACAGTTGAATGTGGTATCAATTAATGCTTCAAATGCCAATGGAAGGCACAATAACAGTGAACTTCTTTTGCCACAAGATGAGCCGGCTATTGAGACTCAAACAATTGGAGAAGATGATATCCATGTTGAGCAGCAAGATTATGACGATCTTAATGTCTTGGGTAAAACTGTAACTAGAAAGATGTAAAACTAGTTTGGAAATATACAACAATCTATGTTGATCCAAAGTTTAATTAGTTCTTCTCAAATGATTTATAGGTGAAGATGGTGAAGTACAGAAACGTGGGACAACTCTTTTACCTCATGTTTGGGATCTTCCAGCAGGAGAATGTATAGTGGTAAAGTGTAACAGGTTTGGACAACCCATTGGGAGAGAAGGTGGAGTGCTGGGCCAATTTTTGGGTATAGTGGCAAGAAATGGAGGCTATGGTCCATTAGACAAAAAGGATTGGATATTAGTCAAACGGAATGGTGGAGACGAAACAATTCTTGATTTTGTAAAGGTATGCCATATATGTAGTGTTCCTGTAAAGAATTCCTCTTGTTCCAATACTTCCTAGTCATTGTTCATTCCAGTACTACATGTCAGTTATAAAAGACACCAAACTTGTGCTTAAACATTTTTCTTCATAATTCTACATTATTTCAGACAAAGTTTTTGTATCCTCGATCGTGTGAGAAGTGGATACTAAAATCAGTTGGGCGAGATTGGAAGCAATATAAGGTTGCACGGAAGAAAGCTCTGTTTAACGTTAAGAAGAAGAGAGCTGTGTTGTATAGGCGGTGCCTAGAAGATGTTGACGACGATCAATGGGTTGCCCTTGTCAACCATTGGAAGTCCAAAAAAGGCAAGGTAATAAGAGTGCAAATATGTATACATTATTTTCTCCAACTACGATTTTACGATTATTTGAAATTTACATGGTTTGATTAGATGATTGTATTTTGCTTCTCTAACAGGCACAAAGCGAGAAAAACAAAAGAAGTATCTCGATGAAGAAGAGAACACATACAGCAGGGACAAAGAGTTATGCTCGTTGGGCTGAGGACATGATGAGTCACCTTGTTTTGTTAAATACTTATCTCTAACATTTTCTTGATATTGTTTATCTCCTTTTTCAGAGACAAGCTGATCCTCAGAAGCAGCAGCCACATAGAGCGAAGGTTTATCTAGCGACTCATAAACATAAGGGTGAACAACGAAATGAGCACGTGGTAGGGAATATATGCACAATTTACATTTATTTGGACTAATTTTGATCCGCGGATAATTATGCACGTATTTTTTAACTTGCAGGATAAGTTGGAAGAAATCATGGAAGAACAACCTGAATTAGGACAAAATGATCAAGGAAAAGTTGCGTGGGAAGGTGATGCATTACACACAGTATTGGGGCAAGAGAATCCAGGACAAGTTCATGGCATGGGTTTGCTTCCCGTACCTAAACAAGCATATGGCAATAAGTCACATCTTTTCAAGGACATTAGTACTACTACAGTAGAAGGCCCATTAGAGATAACTATTTTGGAGGAGATGGGAAAGCTGAAGGAACATATAGAAAAGCAAGATCAAATTATCGAAGATTTGCGAAATAAACAGTCATCCCATGTGAATAGAGAACCAGAAGAGGTAAAGAATCTTTTTAACCTACATATTAAAGTTTTCCTCAAATCTAAAACATATTTTGGTAGGTGAACCGCGAAGCAACTTATGAGGATAATTTTCAGCTACGACCTTTACATTCTAAAAGAAAGGTACTATCGAAATGTTGATCTAGCATTAGTTCTTTCCAAACACTTGCTGACACATATTTTAATATGCAGAGAATTGAATGTGATGTACCTGTACAAGACTCACTAAGTGAACAACAAGAGGTAACCATGCGTATGCCTTGTTTTTTCCTTCTTTTTTACTACTACAACATTTTGTTCAAACATGATTCAGCATTAGTTATGTAGTTATAAATTAAGATAATAAACCCCAGTGCTGACTCAGTAATAAACATGTTCTTTGTTTACTACACCACTCTTTGAGTAGGTGATTTCACTTTGGTTGTTTTAAATAAAGTTCTGATAAGTAGATTCATAGTACTGGATGCATTGGTGACTCTTTCAATATCTAGCTCTTTGAGTATCTAATGTCATTTAGGTATATTCAATATTTTTAGAATATGATTATTGGTATTATAACCATAGATAGTTAGAATTGGCTTAATGTGCCCTTGGCACATGTCATGTGAGATGACTTTTGATAACTTGAGCATCTAGTATAGTGGCTATTGAACACTGAACCATGAGGTTACCAACAAAGAGGTTGAACAATTAATATTTTTGTTCTTTTGGCTTGTTAGGAAGTAATTAAATATTAACATATTTGATGTGTTGAGTTTCTTTCCACCATTGATTTAATTATCGTTGTTCCATGCATCTTTTGAAACTAGTTACTTTATTTTGGATTTAGATAAATTATGCTCATCCTATTTATGTGCATGTAACACTTTGTGATCGTAATGGCGAAGTTTGTACTTATTGCAAAATAGCCTAATTAATGTGTCTTCCTCCAACACTATAGTTCACAAAGAACAAGGCGCAAGAACAGGTTACTCAAAACAAGATCCCACGCCGTGCGAGTTCAAAAAAGGCACGTCATGCTGCAATGATGGTATGAAAGCATAATAGAAGTGTTCTGATTAAGCTGTTACAACTATTTCCTTTTCTTATCTTAATTGCGTTTGTATGTCAATATAGGTTGGTACAATAATAGTACTAAAGTCCACTAAATATCCAAACAAAGAGCCTGTGGCATATGCAACTTTGTTAAGCTGTGATCCAGATGCAGAAGTTGATGGTGTTAAGTTTGGTAATCAATTTTGGAAACTGCGTATTACTTTTCCGATTGAAGGAAATGAGGTGCTGGTAAGGCCATGGCACCACTACAAGACAATCGGTGATGCAAAAGGAAAAACAGTAGCTTGGTCTTTAACTTTTGTATGTTTGTCTTGGCTTGTTTTACTTTTAATGAATTATCTCTATATCATACATACTTATACCCCTACAATTTATTGTTGTCCATGCAGGTTAAAAAGGTTAATGGTTGAATTTTCTATTTGGATCTATTCCTCACCAACTCATCAAGACGAAGAAGAGACTTCATGAATATTAGCTAGCGATACTTATGTTTGGCCTTTTAGGACTCAATTTAGACTTTTTATCATGTTTAGCATTTTCAACAAACTCCAGTTGATGTATGGAATGATGTGAATGACAATACCTTTATTTATTTCCATGTGCAATGCAATCTATCTTTTCGGTTTTCTCATATTGAGTTGTATAATTTTTATATTCTCAAGCATTGAATGAAAAGTATTGAGATAATAGTTTGTGTACTTCCATAAATTGCAAAAATAATTATTATTTCATTATGTTGTTGAATTTGCTACAAATATGCAACTGGCCATAAAAATATGTTGCTGATAATAAACATGTGTTGCTGACAAGTGTTTGCAGTGCTGTTGAAATATGTGCCATATGTGTTGTTATAAATAGAGAAATGCATTGCAGGCCCTATATGTCAGCAACATCTATTCTTATGTATAACAATATTTAATTTGTATTGCACAGGCTCATCCTAGTAATGCCACCTATAACAACACTTAACATTTGTGTTGCTAGAATCAGCAGCAGCACTTTTTTGTACATACAACAACACATACCTGTGTTGCTATATGTCAGTCCTGTAGTAGTGAAAGTAATAGTAGGCTTGGCTTTTCAGTGTTAGAAAACAATGCTAACTCCTATTTTTTAAGTTCACTTTACCCCCTCAACCTGTGGTCCGAATATGAAAAACACCATCAACTACAAAATCGTTTACTTTACACCTCTGGACTCTCAAAACTGCATTCATCTTCTCTACATCCGGTAACTGTGTCACCACTGCGTTCCGCCCGCCTTCATCCACTTACGCGCTGTAGAATTCCTCCATCTACTTAGTCATCTACAGGAACACACCAAGACGTCGTCCTCATCACCATTCCTCCACCGAGTCTAACTGTCGCCACCAAGTCTACTCACCCACCTCCTCTGGCTGAAGAAGAAGAACCTAAGTATGCCACATCAGCAAAACATGTACACGTTGACGCCAAGTCATCCAAAACTGAGGTGGTTTAGGGCTCAGGAGGATGATTTGCTTTGGTTTTCATAGATGGGGGTGTAAAGTGAATGGTTTTGTAGTTGTGGGTGTTTTTCGGACTTGGGCCATAAGTTAATGGGGGTAAAGTGGTCTACTTCCTTTTTTTTCTTGGCTTCAGTGCTGAGCGATTCTAGCTCTTGTTTTCCTAGAATCGTTACACCAACTTGCACCGATGCTAGCTCAAGGGAAAAATCTGGGTCCACTTGTAAGTGAAATAGGGAGGGAGAGAGAGAGTGTGGTGGAAAAAAAGGATGTGACATTTTATTTAGTTGTAGGTCCCCCCTTGGAGGGAGCAAGAGGTGCTAAACACTATAGGAGAAAATCAAATTTAGCACATATGTAACGTGGCAGGGACGTGGAAAATATGATAGTGTAGATGCCCTTATTTCTTTGAATGTGTCTTCAATCCAAGTACCTACACCCTTTGGCGTCATGGTCGATGCGAAGCTCCGCCCTTAGTTGACGTTAGACTTGTTCACGGGTAGCCCAGCCCGGCGGCCCGATCGGTCCGAGCCGGACTCGGGACTTGAATTCCGGCCCAAAAGCCTTATGGAATGCAATTAAAATAATAAAAAACTATTTTTTTCATTCTCAAAATGAATTAAATATTAATTTTTATTCCAAAAAAGAATTAAAATAATATTTCTTAAATAGAAAATGTATTTTTGGTCAGACCAGGCCTGCTCAGCCGAGGCCAGGCTTTTTAGGCCTGGCCTGGCCTGGCCCGAAGCCCGAACAGGTCTAGTTGACGTGCTCCTCAAGCTTTTCACGTGGAATGGGCTAGGTCGAGGTGGTAATTTTTTTTGCTGGGAATACAATGAATGCACACATGCTGACACGCACACCACCACAGCGTGCACACAAGACGAGTGCCTGCGCCCACTAGCACAGACTTGAAATTGCAGATACAGAGTGTACCCACACGTTTTACTACTGAAGCACACTCATGTGAGGCTACATAACCTAACCTGGACTCAAACCCAGCTAGCATGGTATGAAGTCTGATACCTCTCCCGCTGGGATGACGACGGAGCCACGGAGTCTTCGTGATTGAGGTGGTAATTAATAAATTAAAGGCGACATAGGATCTGTCAATACTGCTGCTGACTACAAATAACGCTGGAGCTCTCCTCCTCTCACTCTGCTATCCTCATGATCCCTCCCGCACAAAGCAACATCCACCAGCGATGACGCCTCCCGCGACACGTCTCCTCCCGCAAAACCCCTGTTACGCACAACCATGGTTTAGATAACCGGTTTTGTTTCTTCTGCCGGAGAGGCGGTAAGACCGGTTTAGCTGGAAATTGGAAATTTTTGGTTAATTTCGGTCAAAATTTTTAAATCAAAATTTGAATTTTTCAAAATAAAAACAGAAAAAAACTAAAATAGTGCGGTTTTGAGGGTTCAAACCCAAGACCTCTTTCTCGGCAAAGAACATTACCAGCAGGCTGTATACACACATATGCTTAGACATAGTTACAAATTTCTTTATATGGGCAAAATTAATCTAAAAATGAATTTGTTTAGCTTGTTTGGTCTTTTACTGGGGCTGGTAAGACTGATAAAATTGATTTTCGGCTGAAAATCGGCCGGTTACCGGAACCTGCACCCAACTCCTCCCGTGCTACTGCCACTTCGCGCCATCGCCTCCCACTAGAACGTGACGTGAACATGCAGAGCACTTCCAGTCTTAGGCCCTGTTTGTTTCGGCTCGGCCCGGCTTTTCACCGAAAAGCCGGAGTCAAACAAACAGGTTTTTTTCAAGCGGCTTTTTCAGAAACCGCTTTCTACGTACACGTTACGAAGCTCAAAGCCAAAAGTCACCGACGACCAGCTTTCGCGGCTTCCCACCACCCCTCTTTCGTATTTGCCCCTCGACTTGCTGATTATTTACCCGCTTTTTGCCATTCCACAAAACCTACCCACACAGCCCCCGCTCGCGCGTCTCCCTCCCCACTCGCGTGGTCGCACCCCTCCCCACTCACGCCCATAACCCTATCGGCTCCCCTCCCGACTGCGCCTCCCTCGGCCGCCGCTCCACGCCGCACTCGCCTCCGCACCGCGCTCGCCTCCACGCTGCGCCTCCCGCCCGTCCGTCGCCCTCCCTTGCCGCCGCATCTCCCCAGCCTCCGTGTGCCTCCCGTCGCCGCTCCACGCCGCGCTTCGCCTCCACGTCGCGCCTCCTGCCCATCCGTCGCCCTCCTCCTTGCCGCATCTCCCGACCTCCCGATTGCGCCTCCCGGTCGCCCTCCCTCCCAATAGCGCCTCCTCCGGCCTCCACCCGAGCGGATCCGGCCTCCACGGCATGCTCGCAGCTCCGGCCATCTCCAGCAAGAATCCCGCCCTTGCCTCCTTCCTCGATCCGAAGGTACAACCTCCTCTGTCCCGCACCGGCCCCAACCTTCTCCTCGCCGACGCCTCCAGGCCGTCCCGACGTTTGTGTGCTTGGTATCCAAGATTTGTGTGCTTGGTAGCCCAAGATTTGTGTGCTTGATAGCTTCATGCTTGATGGCTTCATGCTTCATATAAATTTGGTATAATATAAATTATTTGCATATGCTTAATGTGCTTTATTGTGTATCATTTGTCCTTGAAAGAATCCATGTTCTTCACTATTCATGTGATGTTGCCGACCATTGTGGATAGACTAGAGTTGTAGAAAAAATGATAGCACTGATATCCTTTGGTGCATACAGAAGGTGACAGTGAGTAATAAAAGCTCATGCCTTCTCCATGTTGCTAGCCTTAGCCAAATTGAGCATTTTATGAGCTGTTTTTTTTCATTTTATTGTGTTTTGAGATTTATTATTTCTTTCTTACTTGGCAAGAAAGGATGACAATAAAATTCCCTTTTGTTCTGTTTTCAAAAGGTAAGGTTTCAATCCTCATGAGAGTAATCTTTGGCTATGGATCAGAACACCTTTGAAAATTTGCATTTTGACTATGTACTTTATGTTTGTATTCACATCCTGGTCATTTGGGAAGTTGAACACGTCGAGCATAGTATGTAAGAGGCTTGCTGGTCTATTTCATAGCTACTCTGTTTGCCATAATATATATGTGATACTGTGCTTTTGTCGCAGAAAGTTAGCATGCATCGTAAGCCCATAAAATATTCATGGTATGAGTCAAAATTCACATATCATGTGTATATATGTTTAGGATATTGTCATATGGGAATAAAAGTATCTCTATCCCTATGGAAACAATGATTTACTGGAAGGATAACCATTCACCTTTAAAGGACACTAATTGAAAATATGTTGTGTATAAAATAATCGATTCATCTAATAATTATGCCATAGCATGTATGTTCCTGTAAGCATGCTCGTGTGTGTCCTCTCTTTTCCTCTGATGTTGCTGCCATGGTCAAGTAGGATTGTTGTCATATACTTTTCAACAAAGAACCAACCTTTTGATGTCATGGGACAGTGGTCGTGGGTAGGGTGTGATTGTCAACCATCTCTTATGAAGTACAGTTAACAAGTTGAAGTTGATTTTGAGCCATAATGTATGTCCTTTCAGACAAGTAATATCATAAACTACTGAATACTTGTTTTGTACATATATGTTTTGCTTGATGTGTGTGAGAAATTTGATGTTTACTACACTGTTTTGGGATCATGTTTGATATATGTATCATTCATTTTTGGTATCCCGTTACAACGCATGAGTACCTTACTAGTATATGTACAAGTAGAAATTGTTGGTACCTGTGATAATTTTCTCTCCACTACGATCGAAATAGATATGGTAGGCATCATCATCGGCAACTTGCCGGTTACTATATTGTTATTGCTTACTCTCTCTTCTCTGACTAGATGTAACATCCCAAACAATGGTGTGTGTTTCAAATGTAATAAAATGAGGATAAATTAAAACTTTTGATACCTCATGATGTCATTTGAAATTTTCTAAAATTTTTTCCCTAGTAATTCCTATTGTCAAAGATCAATGTTTCTATTGATGGAAGTTGTTGTCCTTAAAAACACCATGAACAAATCTTGTGATAATCCTCTGAAAATATTTTTCCTATCTTCTAAATCATCATAGTAACCTCTCTGAAAATCTCATAATTTTTAGATTTTATTTGCTTTTTCAAAAGAGCTAGTCAAACCAGTTTGAATTCTGGTCAAACCCCTAGCCCTGCAGCTTGTGAATTTTTTGGAGAGCAATGCAGTGCATAAAAATTTCTAGAACAATTGCACAAGGTTTTCCTCTGTCCCATCAAGCTTCCATAAAAATTTCAGAATTTTTGGAGCTTCGGAGCTACCTCCAAAAATTCCCTATCTTCTCAGCCTTTTTAAAACAAAACCTAAAATCACTATTCATTGGGCTCGGACCCGAGCTCGACTCAAACCCAACGCCAACTTGGCTCGGCCCAACCAAGTCACTTAAACGTGCGTCACATGCAACCGTCCGATCACGCATCAATGGCCACGATCGCGTACCTCTTCGGCCTGTGTTATAATCTCCCGCGCGTTATCGATCGTTCGATCGCGATCCAACGGCACCAAAATAATTAATTAGGATGAACAGTAACCGGTGGCATTTTTATTGGATTTTCCAGAAAACTGACTTTCAAGCTGTTATAACTTTTGCATAGAACATCCAAATAAATTGATTCTTATTGCTAAATTCATATAAAATCATGCTCTACCTTCTGTGAATTTTTCATAATTTTTGGATGATCTTGAATTTTTGGGTCTTTTCGGTTTTATTCGCTTCTTATTGTGCTTTCGATTCTTTCGCTAGGCTCCAACGATATTATTGAGTGCGCGAGTGACCCTCTGCAGCAAGATAATCATCCACAGCAAGGCAAGCAGTTTGATCATAAATGTTCTATTACTTTCAAGTCTAATACTTTGTTTACAAATTGTATGTATGCATGCTTTTGTGTCAAAGTAATTTTCCGATTAGAGGTAGCTATTCCTATTGCATGGTTGCCCTTAAATTGTCATCCCCTGCCACAAAACATAAGTTATTAATATCATTTGGTGAATTAGAGCCCGATGATTTAATTATGCTCTTTATTGTCTTTATGTGTCATGCTTAGAAATGCTTAGCTACCGGCACTACAAGATGAACCCCCCTTTACCAACGCATATATGTGTTGGTAAAAATCCAAATAAGTGTTGGCACGGTCTATACCAACGCATTTACTATGTGTTGCCATTGAGGCCGTTGCGAGAGTCTATTACAACAGATGAACAAGCGTTGGTGATAGGTATGAAAAGGCGTTGCGAAATAGCAACGGATATAGTCATATTGTAACTACACTTGTATGCGTTGGTACTTACCATGCATGGATGACTTTTACTATTTTAACAATGGATATAATTATATTGTCACAACGCATAGAAGCGTTGGTACTTGCCATACAGATGAGTTTTGCTATTTTGGTAACGGATATAATTAGGTTGCTGCAACGATTATAAGTGTGTAGAAGTCCAAGTAAAAAAATCATTATCGGTCATAGCATAGTTAAAAAGAATACTCATATATTAAAAACAAATTGTTGCATTACACAAAGAACCATCCACATAAGACATGATATAAATATTTTACTTGAATATCATTTCCTAACAGAATAAAATCTAAATGTAATGAAGATCATCTGCCTATGTCACCACTCTCCACCTTGCATTGAACATGTCATCCATAGCATCATCCATTTATCTTATCAACCTACAATTAAAAATTAGAGTTCTGCATTAGAACATAGTAAAATGAGATAGAGTTCTGCATTTTTTTTTGTGGCAAGCAAATGATATATAATATTGAGGTCAAATAAATGATTCTCTTGTACAGCAGCAAACACTCTTGAATTGAAACAAATAAGTAGGGAACTTTGCATTACTCACTGTTGAAGAAAGATTGGGTTGCAGATTTCACATTCTGTTTCTTAAAAAAACACAGGAGACATTAACGACTGCAAAAACTTCGAGTAAAATTTGTGTCACTGTCTATTCTATTCAAGATGAATATCTGAAGGTATGCAATATGCTCCTTGCCCCTAGTGATCACATCTATCGGTTTTTATCTCGATTTTGAGCGAAGCATAGTGTC
Organism: Phyllostachys edulis; assembly: GCA_036346405.1. Taxonomy (NCBI): domain Eukaryota; kingdom Viridiplantae; phylum Streptophyta; class Magnoliopsida; order Poales; family Poaceae; genus Phyllostachys; species Phyllostachys edulis. The sequence goes on from CM070545.1 coordinate 91,481,237, forward strand.
GATATTGAGATGGCCCATGTATGGAGTTCTGATAATAATGGCATTGTTACAACAGAAAGTCTGATGTCATAAAAACCGTGAAGGCAATAATAGGGGAAGAGAAGAGAATGCAATGCAGATAAGCAACAAAGGATCCTTGTTATGTTTCCACCACCATCGTGCAAAACACTGAAGCTCATATTTTGATCGATCTCGAGACCAATCACATCTTTGCTTGAGATAGGGACCATGCACGAATACTTTGATGCATCATTTGACAATAAGTCAAGACCATGGCTATACATTCATTAGTTGGTTAGAAAAGCGCACGTGGTAACACTAATCCTTTTCTATTATACGAACTCTGACCATTTCTTACATTTCTTTCTTTTCCCTAGTTTACAAAATCGACCTACTCCTGCTTTAGCTTTGCTAGTATAAGCGAAGAAATTATAGTAAGAAACCTGTACACAAGGACCTAGGTGTTGGGTTGGCTTTGTGCAGTGTCATGAGCTATCAAGCGTGGATGTCAACCGAAAGTATCTGCATGAAACAAAAGAAGTGACTATTTGTTAGGATGATCTTGACAAGTATATTTCACCGATTAGAACAAAGCAAAGTGCATATATATAATTATATGTTACCTTGTCTTGTAAGCATAAGATGTCCACAGGAAGTCATGCATTTTGTGACTTTCGAGCCTCCTGTGAAGATCTGCATGGCTAGCGGAGGTGGCATTTGTCGAGGAAAAACTAATGATCGTATAAAAGTTTCAAGACAGATATCATCTGAAGGCTGATCTTGGTGATCTGCCTACAAGTCCATCTTTTGATTTTATAGGAATTCTGTCCTGGTTTGCTTCTTTTTCAGCCTCTTTTTGGGTTTTCTTCTTCTCATCTTCAATCTGCTTGAGGTTCTCCTCATGTGCTTTCCGAAATAACCCCACAAAGGTCAGAAGAGTGGAAGCAACTGCAATTTTTTTTGTTGAAGAATCAATATGAGTAAGAGGCAAGAGGGATATTATATTACTACTATCTAATGCTTGCTTTAATTTGTAGTTGAGGACAGACAAGGAGAAGTGAAGGACACTGCAATCATGTTTTTTTAATTTTAAAAGTAAAGACATTTAAAATCGATTGAAAGCTAAAGCAAGTAGTAAGTCACATAAAACGAACATAGTTGACAGATATGTTTGCCTTCTGATATTCACTGGTTCAAAGAGAGGAAACTAAAGAAGTAAAACGGATGAGAAACTGGGAATAAGCCAGAATCACCACGAATCAGTCTAACTCGGATTAGCTTGGACAAAAATAATTCCTCGGAGCTAAAGTGCCAAATACCCCCCAAACTACCTTGATAAAGTCCACTGCCTGCGGTCCACCATCAATATCAAAGCTGCAAAATATAGTGTAGTGGAGCGATAAAAAAGTTAATACCCAATTAACAAAGATTTGGTGCATCTAAGACTATGTCATAACTAGATAAATCACTAGTTGGCCACAATTATATAGTGGTTTAACCGCCTAAGTTTCAATGGGTGTGTGTCCAGACAAAATGTCCTAATGATTGTAATTTTCCTTCTTGGTAAATAATTTCTAAGCTCACAGAATCCAAACATTACATGACCATTACTCCACCATTATCAGCATAGCATGGTGCAGACCAATCTGTCATCCTAGATGGCTAAATCACGCAACACCATGTCGATTATATCACACCAAAACCATATAAGATCATATGCTGCCAGTCTAAACAAGCAAATCACGTGCTGAATCCTATCGTTCTAAGACACATTCTACCAGTTGACCTAAATCCTAATCAATCTAGAAAGGACCAGCACAAAATAGTAAATATACATTAGAAAAAAAGCACAAACATCATCGCGTAATGGCATCACAGACAACAAACTCTCCATTGACCACCTAAATAAATAGCATACATTGGGTTGGGTGGATGCTAAACCTTAGATTCTTCTCGGGTACATGAACACCATGACCTTGCGCCCCTGCACCCAACATAAAAGAACAACATCAGCACAAAACATCAACAAGCAGCACATCACACTAGAAGATGAGGAGGAGAATTGGAGAAAGGGTGGGCCACACACCATGGAGGCCGACGGGAGGTTGGACTTGAACTTGGCGCAGAGCCGCGGACGACGCCGGAGTTGCCGTGCGGGCTGGTGACTTTGCCCCAGATGTAGTGGTAGTGGCACTAGTGGGTGTCACTTTGCTCTTGGAGCGTGGATTGGGGGCGACTGGGGATGGGGGGGCAAGATCTAGGCCAGAGGAATGGGGTCTTTGGGGTGGAAGCTTGGTGTGATCGAGGCTGGGGAGGAGTCTTTGAGGGGGGTCGAGGCGGGCAGTGAGTCGACGGCGAGGGAATGGGAGGTAGGGACGGGCGGCGGTTAAGGTGAGGTGGCGATGATTGCGGCGTCGGGTGAGGAATGGGAGGCAGAGAGGCGAGTCAGGCAATGGTCAAGAGAGCGACCCAGCAGATGGCGGTCGTGGCGGCAAGGTGGAGGAGAGCCGGGAAGTGGAAGTTACTGAGCCGAAGGGATGGGGAAGGGAATAAAAACGGGTGGGTTGAGATTGAAATTTGAGATGGTTCTTGCATTTTAGTCTGAAGCTTGCTGCATGCAAGGGGGTGGAGCAGTGTTATTCCGTTGCCAACTATACGTTGGGATATGGGTGTTTTTGTAGTAGTGCGGTAGAATTGGGTGGTTATCGACTTAGTCGATAACCTTGATCACACAAAATTATTATTATCATTATGCTCAGCACCTTGTGCTTTGTTACTTTGTAAAGTCAAAAAAATGAAAACTGAAAATAAAATTGTTTCATGACTTGGGCACAATGGATGTTGGTGTGATCTGTTGGGAGTGAATGGAATGGTGCCTAAGTCCCCAAGGACCGAGTTACTTGTGTCACTAAGCCAAGCGCTTTTGCGTGCTAACCACACGAGGGTGATATGGGACCTCTCTTGACTTAGTACTTTGGCGTGTGTTAGCTCCGAGTCGCAGGTGGTTGTGTGCGTTGTGTGGAAAAAGAAATGACTTGGGTTGTGTTATTGGGTGTGTGGTGGTGGAGTTCCGGGGAGGTTCTCCACCTCGAGGGGCATCCGTAGTTGCTTCGGCTAGGCCGATGCCCCGACACAACATGTGGGTCCTCCGTGGGAGCCCCTTCTGCACACACAAGGGCGATTCACGGAGGGTTTCACCCATGTGGGTGACTCGTAGTTAATGCACAATATTGGAAATGTCTCGTAGGACTTAGCCGTACCGGCATACTAAAGGAAGTGTGCTAAATTATATGGCGAAAGGGCGGTTTGGCATGTGGGTACATTGGTACACCTCTGCAGGGTTCAAACTATTCGAATAGCCTCGTCCTAGGTTATGGACATACTTGGTAAGGTCGTGCAAGAACTAGACTACAACATTTAATTAAAACTTAATGTGGGTGGTATGAATGGGGAATTCATGCTATTGTTGTGGTGGCTATTGGGTTAGCCACTTTCAGGATGTCTTGTTATTATTGTTACTTAGTATCTCGCTGTTTTTATCAAATAAAATCATATTGTAAAATGCTTTCAATCTATTACATTATTGCAAATGAAAACTTGTTTTATGCTGAAAATGAGTCTAGAGCCTGCTCCACTTAAATAAGCTTGCATGTAGCTATTTATATAGGCCTGTTACTCTGCACGTAAGTCTTGCGAGTACATTTTTTTGTACTCATTTGCTTTGCTTAATAAATTGTTGCAGAGAAGGAAGTTGAACCCCAAGGGTTATACTTTTGCGAGTTGTGCGGTGGCTTCGACGACTAGGTTGGTGGCCCGGTTGGTTGCCTTGTGGGTTTAAGGTACACTACTTGGCTTTTGTTTATCGCCATCTTATGGCACCTTGCTTCCGCTGTTATTTATGACTCTTTAGTTGTCTTTTGGACGGTCGGCCCCTTTTGTAATAACTATATATTGTATGTCCTTTGAATTGCTTAGTTGTGCTTTGGATTCTATGTATTGAATGGAATTTATGCATAATTTTTGTATGGGGTATATGTGCTGCACTTCTGGGAAGTACGTATACGCCGAGAGTCGTGATATTTGATTTGTAATGCTTGAATCATCTTAATGGTTAAGTATTACAAGTTAAATATCCTGGGTTCTCACAAAAGTTGGTATCAGAGCCATACTAACCATAGAAACCACTAGCTTGGTCGTCGTTAGCATATTTTGAAAAACTTAGTTTCAAAATGTGAAATGGTTTATGAAAACCTAAGTAAGTTCTCATATTTTATTCCTTACCTATCTTAGATTGCTCATCTCACCTTGTTCTAGTTTAAGTTTTGAAAAGTTGTTTCCTCTCATCTTTACTTCAAAAGATAGTTGTTACCGTTTAAATTCGGTTTTGGGATTCAATGAGTGTTGTAAAATTGAAGTGTTGGCTGTCTTTTAGTGAATATTAGAAGCATTTGGAGCTGGAAAATTCAGCTTGAAGCTTAGATATAAAATCTGGACAGCAAGTACAAGTTTTGGACAACAAGCCCCTAGATCTTCGTTAAGGCTAAAAATGAGAGGATAAGTCAACTAAAACTTGTGGGGAATAAAAGGGTAAGATGTGATATTAGATAGCTAGTGTCTAACACACCCTTAGATGGTTTTTACCATGATCTTTAGATGCAATAAGACTTGAGTTGTGTTCTGAAATTTTCTTCTCAAACCGATTGCTTGTTCATTCAATACAAGTTAGTCGTACCGAGAAGTTGAATATTATGTCTTATGAGTTTTGCATTGGATCTTATGCCTTTTTGCAAATATTTGGAGTTTATTTCCTTGCTGGTTATATGGTTGTAATTGGGTTAGGGTAATATCTTATTTCCCTAGTCGATAGCTTTTCTACTGCTACCTTTCGTCTCTAGTTTTCGGGTTTTTGTTGCTAACCCGCCTCAATGTAACAGGATGGCTGGACGAACACGCAGCAGCCAGGGTCCACCAGCTGGTTCGGATGAGGAGCTCCCACCTCCTCCGACCATGGCTGAGGTTCTCGCTCAGATTGAGCGGAATCGCATGGATCAGACGAGGATCCTAGAGGCGATCGCACGGAACACCTCCAACATTTCCGGTGCCTCTGGATCAGGAGGGGGAGGTGGCCACCATCAGAGGGGACTCTCAGAGTTCCTTCGCACACAGCCACCTACCTTCTCGCGGTCCGAGGATCCACTTGACGCAGATGATTGGTTGCGTCTTGTCGAGCGGAAGCTTGATGTCGCTCAGTGCCAAGAGCAGGAGAAGGCACTCTTTGCCTCCCATCAGCTGGAGGTGGCAGCACTCTCATGGTGGGAGAACTTCCTCGCCACGCAGCCCGCGGGCCGGGCTATCACTTGGGCAGAGTTTCGCACTGCTTTCCGTCGGGCTCATGTCCCCGCCAGCTTGATGAAGCTCAAGAAGAATGAATTCTCGGCGCTCAAGCAAGGGCGCAGATCTGTGACCAAGTACCTCCATGACTTCAACCACCTCTCTCGATACGCCCCTGAGGATGTGCCCACTGATGAGGCTAAACAGGAGAAGTTCATGGATGGCTTGTCTGAGGAGCTTCAGGACAAGCTGTCTATCGTTGACTTCCCTGACTTCTAGTCATTGGTCAACAAGGCTATTGTCGCCGAGCACAAGGCAAGGGTGCTAGGTGATTCTCGCAAGCGCAAGTGGGAGGCCCAAAAATCAGCAAGGGCCAGTTTTTCTCGTTCTTCCGGCGGGCAAGCCCCGGTGCATCACTCTTAGGCTCCACCACCACCGAGGGCACCGGCGTTTGTACCTCACCCACCGCAGGCCGTGTCTCAGCCACGTGCACCTGCGGGATAGCAAGGGGGCCTCATTAATCCAGCTGCAGAGGTCATTTGTTTCTTCTGCAACAACAAGGGGCATTATGCTAATAATTGCCCTAAGAAGAATGGAACAGCCCCTCGTCCTAATGGAGGACGCGGGCAAGGAAATGGCCATGATCAGAAGTTTTCTCAGAAGGCCCAGAATGTGGGCAGCTATTGAGTCAACCATATCTCGGCCGAGGAAGCTCATGTAACAGCCCAAAATTTCAAATTTGGTCAAAGTTTAAAACTTATTTGAAATTGTGAATTTTCTGAAATTTTTAAAGCTTGTCTTTAAATTGTTAAGGCCAAAAATAAATTCTAATTCAAAATCTATTATCAACTTTAAGTTAGAACCATTTTATTTGGGTTTAGAATAATCCTAGAGTCATTAATGAATTTTCCTAGAATTTTTAGGATTTATTTGCTATTTTCTAGAGCCTAAATGAATTAAACTGAATATTTAAAATAGAAAATCACAAGAAAATCGCATAAGCAGTGTATGGGCGAAACCCAAGGCGGCCGCACCACCCTCACAGCCCATCTAGGCGTGACTGTTGGATCTAAATCCAACGGCCCATGACCACCCGCACCTCCCTATCTCTCTCCTCTCACCTCTCTCTTCCTCACCGCCAGATCCTAATCGGACGGCATCTAAACCACCGCGTCACCCTACTCCCGCACCGTCGGATCCAGATCCAGCGGTCCCATCATCTTCTCCCCGCCTTTGTCCTCATGCGACCAAGTCACCTCGCCATTTCAGCGTGGGCAAGCTTCGCGCCGCCTCCAACCGCCCGCGCCCGCGTCCTTGCATAGCGTGCGCCGAGTCCGCGCCCACCTCCGCCTCGTTCCCCACTTCTCCCCTCTTCTCGCTGGAAGACGAATCGCCGCAGAACGGTCGCAAGACGACCTCCATGAACCCTCGCCGCCGGAGCCCTCTACCTCTATAAAGGAGAGCACGGGTGCCTCTCTTCACCACGAAGCCAACGCCACCACTCACCCACCCCCTCACGCCCTGTGCTCGCCGGAATCGAGGTTTGGATCGCCGCCGTTCCCGAGGCTTCAACTGTCGATTGCGCCACCGTCGGAGCCGCTCCGTCGCCACCGTCTTCGGCTACGACATCGCAGCGTCACCGCGAACACGGTGCGCGCCTTCGTTTGCCCCAAGACACTCCGGAGCACCTTCTTCGTCGACGCCCGTACGCCGTCGCCGCTAAACTTCAACGCCGACGAGCCTCCGGTCACGCGTCGCCGCTGAGGGGGTAAGCATTAGGTTCGCGGACTCTCCCTCTCTCGTTTGCTTCGCTGCACCTCGCCAGGCGCCAGAAGCGCCGGCGAGGTGGTCACCGAGTATGGCGGAATCGGCCTCGTGGCTCGGCCACCTCGGCACCACGCGGCGCCCAATCCCACGTGGCGCCACGTGGCGCCCACGTCGATCTTGTAGCGCCACCCACCCGTGAGCCAAGCCGTGGACCAAGTCCACATGGACCGTGTCTCGACACGAGGTCCCACCGTCGATTTTAATTTTATTTATTTAATTACGAAAACCTCAGGGCTGACGTCACCATGCGCAATAATTAGAATTTCCTTTAGAAAAATAATTCGGGAAATTGATTAAAATGGCGATTTAGGATTTAAATTGTAAAATTCATAACTTATTCATCTTAGCTCCAAATTAGATGATTCAAATTGCTAAATTCTTAGAAAATTATGATCTAACTAAATAAAATATAATTATTCAATTTGGAGTTCATTTTAGTTCTGTTTTAGAATTTAGAAATTCATTTAAATTCCAAATTTAGATTTAAATTTGTAAAATTCATATCATCTGAACTCCAACTCCAAATTTTGTGAATTAAGTTTCTAAAATATTATAAAAAGATTATCTAGCTTAATAAAATAAAATTAGTTTATATGGAATTAGTTTAACTTGTCTTTTAAGTTAAACTATTTAAATTGCAAATTTAGGATTTAAACTTGCAAAATTCATAGCTTTTATTTCTGTTTCCAAATTGAGTGTTTCAAATTTATAAGATCTTATAAAATTATTATCTAGCCAAATAAAATATAATTATTTTATTTGGAGTTAGTTTAAACTGTCGTCTTGTATTTATTTGAATTTTAATTGATTGTCGTATTTTCACGTTTAGATTACTGACGATTCCGGGAATTTGATTCTTAGAAGAATTAGAATTTCAAGACTTCAGCGAAGGCAAGTTATACTTTGATCATCTTGCACCTACTATTTTAAAGTTATTTAAATTCAGTTTTCAAATTACTAAGTGCATGCATACTTTTATTCAAGTATTTTAAATTCTGTTTAAATGATTAGATATTCCAACTGTCCTTGTATGGCCAATATTGAATATTGAAATGTCATCCCTTGTCCCCATAGATAAAATGTTTGGAAATGCTTAGCAAATACTTAGACCATGATTTGATTTTGGGGAGGATTTAGCCAAATCTTTACAAACTTGTTTTAACTTGAACCTATGGTATTGTCTTACCATAGATTTGTTGAAAAGATGGTTTTACTAAATAAAATAAAGATGGTTTGGACTTGGGTGTAACGGATGAAAGGTGGGGCAGGTTTATGCAGGTTTAATCTGGTTAGGATTAAAGCCCGTGGTTTAATTGAAAGACGCCCAAGTCGATTAAGGACCGCCTTTGGCGTTCCTTTGCTATGCCAAAACGTACCACCACATGTCTGTATGGGAAGGACCTGGCTTAATAATTTGGGATACCTCATAGATATTCGTGCCATATTGTATGAGTGGGTGTTGGTTAGACAGTAGTCCCACATGGCGCAAGAGGGGGCTCCCGGAGGACGGTTAGTCCAATGGAAGCGAAACCTTAGCGGGCATGAGTACTTTGAGGTAGATCATTGTAACGGCCTTGTGATATTTGCTCTGTCACACGCCTTAGGAAGCGTGGATTGGCCGACACAAAGGGTATAATATCTCGTGTGGGTAAAAGCTGTACAAACTCTGCGAGTAGAAAACTATTCAAATAGCGCGTCATGATCATGGACATGCTAGCAAAGCCACTTTGAGTTAGACTTGTTTTTGGTTTTAAAATGGTTTCAACAGATGTTTTCGGGATGGATAGTCTGTGGGGAAAATTAGGCGGTTAGCCATTGTGATTGGAGGATATCCATCACCTTTCGTGGAGGTTATCCACATTATTCAATTGTCATTTAAAATATGATTTTAATTAATGTATGAAAATGGCCTTGCAATCTATTACGATTATTTAAATTAAACTGCTGTTTACGCAAAATAACCCTGCCAATGTCCTTTGTTTACCTTATGCATGCATTACAATTCCATATTGGGTGTAACTTGCGAGCACGGTAGTTGTGCTCATACTTGCTTTATGCAACAAAATTTCAGGAGAAGACTACTATCAGGATGGTGAGGACACCGATGCCTAGGCTACGCCCCCAGACGATTGCCTGTGGCGGATCGTTCTGGCCTACTACTATCTTTTTATTTCCGCTGTGTTATTTACTTATTTATTTGGCTTCATGCCCCATTTGTATCGAACTCTGATTTACTATTAATGAAATGCGAGATTTGGTTATGTTATCATTTTTGTAACTGTGTACACCGGAAATCCTGGACTGGTGTATGAACACAGAGGATTCGGGATCTTTCGTTCCCGGGTCCGACAGCTCAAGAGGCACCCGACGTCGTGTTGGGTACGCTTTTTGTCAACTCTCAACCAGCTACAGTTTTATTTGATTCCGGAGCTTCACATTCTTTTATATCAAAGTCTTTTGTTGCACTTAGTGATCTTCCAATTGTTACTATGCATGTTCCTTTGATTATTCATTCTCTGGGGTCGGTAATGAGAGCTGAATATGAATGCTGGGATGTTTCTATTGAGATTGGAGGAGTGGGATTTTTGGCAAACCTTATCCTCATCGATTCAACAAGTTTGGATGTGATACTTGGCATGGATTGGCTGTCCCAACACTTGGGGCAAATCGATTGTGCTAGAAAATTTATCTCCCTCACTAGTCCATCCGGCGAGCAAGTTGGAATTTCTCCGAAGCTGCAAGAATCACATCTTTATGCACTTGAAGCGAAGCCAACTTTGGAGATTCATGAAGTCCCAGTGGTATGCGACTTTGCTGATGTTTTTCCCGAAGAACTGCCTGGCATGCCTCCAGTCCGAGACATTGAGTTCGTTATCGAGTTGCTGCCCGGTACCGCCTCGATTTCCAAGTGGCTGTATCGGATGCCTCCAAATGAATTGGAGGAGTTGAAGAAGCAACTTGGTGAGCTTCAAGAGAAGGGTTTTATTTGCCCAAGCTCATCACCGTGGGGCTATCCTGTAATCTTTGTAAAGAAGAAAGACAAGACTCTGCGTATGTGCGTTGATTACCGTCCGCTGAATGCTGTGACAGTGAAGAACAAGTACCCGTTGCCCCGGATCGACGACCATTTCGATCAATTGACCGGCGCTCGGGTATTCTCTAAGATTGATCTGAGATTGGGCTACCATCAAGTCCAAATCAGGCCTGAAGATATCCCGAAGACGGCTTTCTCTACTCGTTACGGATTGTACGAGTGTACAGTCATGTCTTTCGGCTTGACGAATGCTCCTGCTCTTTTCATGAATCTTATGAACATGGTATTCATGGAGTTTTTGGACAAGTTTGTGGTGGTTTTCATTGATGATATCCTCATCTACTCGAAGAATGATGAAGAGCATACTGAACATCTGAAGCTAGTATTGGGAAAACTTCGCGAACATCAACTCTATGCGAAGTTCAGTAAGTGCGAGTTTTGGTTGAAGGAAGTGGCATTCTTGGGCCATGTTCTTTCGGTGGAAGGCATAGCTGTTGATCCTAGCAAGGTCAGTGATGTGCTCTCATGGGGTTAGCCCAAGTCAGTGACTGACGTGAGGAGTTTTCTCGGTTTAGCAAGATACTATTGTCGCTTTATTGAGAACTTTTCCAAGATTACGAAGCCAATGACAGAACTGCTCAAGAAGGACAAGAAATATGTGTGGTCCACTAATTGTGAGAAGAGTTTTCAAGAGCTCAAGAAGAGATTGACCACAGCTCCAGTTCTTGTTCTTCCCAATGTCCACCGAAGCTTCGATATCTATTGCGATGCTTCTTGTCAAGGACTCGGTTGTGTTCTTATGCAAGAGGGCAAGGTAGTGGCTTATGCATCAAGACAATTAAGGCCTCATGAACTCAATTATCCGACCCATGACTTGGAATTAGCTGCAGTGGTTCATGCACTGAAGATTTGGCGACATTATCTCATCGGTAATCGTTGCGAAGTGTATTCGGACCACAAAAGTTTGAAGTACTTGTTCACCCAACCGGATCTAAAACTTAGGCAAAGAAGGTGGTTGGAATTGATCAAAGATTATGATATGAGTCTCCAATACCATCCGGGCAAAGCTAATGTTGTTGCCGATGCTCTCAGTCGCAAGGTTTATTGCAATGCCTTGATGATCAAGGAGCAGCAGTCCGCCCTTCATGAAGAATTTCAGCGGCTCAACATGGAAGTGGTTGAACATGGTTCCCTCGCTGCCTTGGTTGTGCAACCAACCTTAGAAGATCAGATTAAGGCTGCATAACAAACAGATGAAGGTGTGAATCAGATCAAGCAGAATATCAAGAATGGAGCAGCCAAGTGCTTCTCAGAAGATGACAATGGTGTTGTATGGTTCGGAAAGCGCCTTGTTGTTCCAAAAGTCATGGAATTATGGAATGTCATCCTCCGCAAGGCCTATGATTCTCCGTTGTCCATTCATCCCGGGGCCACAAAGATATATCAAGATCTCCGTCTGAGATTCTGGTGGACCCGAATGAAGCGGGAAATCGCAAAGTTTGTTGCCGAGTGTGATGTATGTCGTCGTGTGAAGGCCGAACATCAACGTCCAGCAGGTCTCCTTCAGCCTTTGCCAGTACCTGAGTGGAAGTGGGATTTGATCGGTATGGATTTTATCACCGGTCTGCCCCGTACCTCCAAGGGAAATGATGCCATATGGGTTGTCATTGATCGACTGACTAAGGTGGCACACTTCCTCCCCGTCAAGGCTGATCTTCATGTTGGTCTTTTGGCAGATCTCTACATTGCCCACATCGTGAGTTTGCATGGAGTACCGAAGACAATCATTTCTGATCGTGGCTCACTTTTCACCTCCCGGTTTTGGCATAGCTTACAAGAGGCTATGGGAACTCGTCTTTCTTTCAGCACAGCGTATCATCCTCAAACTGATGGCCAGACTGAAAGGGTCAATCAAGTATTGGAATACATGCTCTGTGCTTGTGTTCTCTCATACGGGAAGAACTGGGAGAAATGCTTGCCGTTCGCCGAGTTCTCCTATAACAACAGCTTTCAAGCTAGTCTTGGCATGGCACCATTTGAGGCATTATATGGGAGAAAAATGTAGAACCCCGTTGAATTGGTCAGAAACTAGTGAAAGACCATTCTTCGGCCCAGATTCAATCAATGCGGCCAAAAGGCAAGTTCGGTTGATTCGAGATCGATTGCGCACGGCTCAATCAAGGCAAAAGAGCTATGCGGATCGTCGACGCCGTGAGTTGAGCTTTGAGCCCAATGACTTTGTTTATCTCAAAGTCTCTCCATTGAAGGGCCATCAACGATTTGGTGTCAAAGGCAAGCTAGCTCCTCGATATGTTGGACCTTACCGCATCATTGAGAAGAAAGGGGCAGTTGCCTACAAGTTGGAATTGCCCGCTGCACTTGAAGGTGTGCACGATGTCTTTCACGTGTCTCAATTGAAGAAGTGCCTCTGTGTTCCAATCGAGAAAGCTCCATTGGAGAGTCTCGATGTACAAGAAGACTTGACCTACAAAGAGCGTCCTCTTCGCATCCTTGAGGAAGCTAAACGAAGAACAAGGAATCGTGCCATCAAGTTCTTTAAAGTTCAGTAGAAAAATCACACCGAGGATGAAGCAACTTGGCAAAGGGAGGATCGCCTGCGTGCGGACTACCCATCTTTCTTTTCCGAGTAATCAGAATCTCGGGACGAGATTCTTGTAAGGGGGGGAGGTTTTGTAACATCCCAAACAATGGTGTGTGTTTTAAATGTAATAAAATGAGGATAAATTAAAACTTTTGATGCCTCATGATGTCATTTGAAATTTTCTAAAATTTTTCCCCTAGTGATTCCTATTGTCAAAGATCAATGTTTCTATTGATGGAAGTTGTTGTCCTTAAAAACTCCATGATCAAATCTTGTGATAATCCTCTGGAAATATTTTTCCTATCTTCTAGATCATCATAGTAACCTCTCTGAAAAATCTCATAATTTTTAGATTTTATTTGCTTTTTCAAAAGAGCTAGTCAAACCAGTTTGAATTCTGGTCAAACCCCTAGCCCTGCAGCTTGTGAATTTTCTGGAGAGGAATGGAGTGCATAAAAATTTCTTGAAAAATTACACAAGGTTTTCCTATGTCCCAGCAAGCTTCCATAAAAATTTTAGAATTTTTGGAGCTTCGGAGCTACCTCCAAAAATTCCCTATATTCTCAGCCTTTTTAAAACAAAACCTGAAATCACTATTCATCAGGCTCGGACCCGAGCCCGACTAAAACCCAACGCCAACTTGGCTCGGCCCAACCAAGTCACTTAAACGCGCGTCACATGCAGCCGTCCGATTGCACATCAACGGCCACGATCGCGTACCTCTTCGGCCTGTGTTATAATCTCCCGCGCGTTATCGATCGTTCGATCGCGATCCAACGGCTCACGTCGACTCCTCTCGCTCGTCCGCTTGCGCGTCGCTGAGTCGCTGACGCCGCGGGCCCGGGATGTCAGCTCCATCCCCTACCTCGTGCTGGCGAGTGGGCAGGAACCGCGCGCCACGTCGCCGCACGCGCTCCAACTCCGTCAACACGCAGGCACGGCGTCAATCCACCGCCCTGTCTGACCACTCCTGGAGCGTTGCCTCTTCACGCCGCTTCTCTCCCGACTGTTGCCCAGCTATAACCTTGTCTCCCTCGTCCTCTAGCTCTCACTTTCCCTCTCGGTGACCGAGGGAAAGGAGGCAAGAACTTGGCTCCTTCTCGAGTAAGCTTCAAGCTTCCGCCTCCTTCTCCATCTCCGTTCATCACCAACTCCATTTTTGCTAATGAGAGCCTTTGTCTTAGCCTGTAGATCTTGGTCCAGCGTCATGTCTTCTTCGGCATCCAGAGCATGCACCCGAAGCCGCCGCCGTGCCATCTCTGTGTCCAGTAAGTATTATCCTTGCTTAAGTGCGTCACCATGCATGCCTTGGCTTGGTTAGTATTTCCCCTCACTCAATTTGGCCATCCATTCACAGGAGCTAGGGAATTTCCGTATTGCTCCATTTTCGGCCACGAAGCTCACTTTCTTCCCCATCTTCGGTGTGGTAAGTCACTCGTCAATTCCTTGTTCTCACACCACCTGAGGGCCTCACTTGTACTCTCCCGACCACTCATTCCCTCTCTCGTTCACCAGGACAACCCCTCCTCGGTGAAGCCATCACCGCCGCCTCGGTTTCTCGTCGCCGGCTCATCTCCGGTAGTCTCTCCACCTCCGGGTCATCCCAGTAAGTTTCTGGAACCTCCTTGTTGCTCTTGCGCAAGCTAGTTTGCCGCGGGAGCCTCGTTTCCGCGTTGTACTTTGTTTCCGCGGCACCACCTCCCCGCCGCCGTCGCGCGCCGTGTCGGACCACCTCGGTCTCGCCATTTGGTGCGTGCGGGTCTTGAGGTGACGGCTATCCATCTTGACCACCCGGCCGTCTTTGCCAGTGCCTCGTTCGCCGACAAGTCGCCGGGAAGCTCATGGCTTGGCTGCTCTGCGTGGCGACCGGACATTCACTGTAGATGATCATTAGGAGTTAATGATGTCTTAAGCGCAGATCCTGGTGTAGATTTGGGTTTAAATGTGTTAAGTATCGCTGGCAGGTGGGCCATGGGCCGGTTAAGTGGTAGTTAAGTGGAGGTCTACGCTTTCCCTTAAGGAAAGCGTATTTCTATTACACTTCAGAGGTAGAGTACGTTTCCCGGTTTGGAAAGCGTATTTCTGGCTTGGGTCTGGGTCAAATTTGACCAGGTCAGACTTTGACCGTGGCCCCACTAGTCAGAGGCTTTGTCTAGGCTAGACTGGGTATAAAAAGTATTGCATGTTTATATAATTTCCGAAATGCTTTATTTGTGAACCGAAAAATTGATTAAACTTCAAAATTGCATAAGTAATTCATATTAGCTCCAAAATTGATGATTCAAATTTTGTTAGTTTCATTTTTTGAATGTACTTTAATATAAAAATGGTTTGAACCATGTTGCTATTCCAGAAATCACATTTGGCAAAATCACTTTAGGTTTAGTATTATTATTGCACTAAAAATTGCTTTAACTTCAGAAATGCATAAGTATTTCTCTGTAACTCCAAAAAGAGTAAACTCAATTTTGTTAGAATCCTCTGTTAGTGTAGTTTATTGTAAAATAGGTTGTGAGCATGATAATGTTACTGGAAATCTCATTTTACATGTAACTTATGTACTACTTTCATAACTTTGAAAAATCATAGAAAATTCATCTTAGCTCCAAATGAGGTGAATCAAATTCCATTGTTCATCTCATGTGGTTCTCTTCCCACCATAAAAATTTTAAGTGCACCACTATTCGGGAAATTTTCACCAAAATAATTAATCAGGATGAACAGTAACCAGTGGCATTTTTTATTGGATTTTCTAGAAAACTGACTTTCAAGCTGTTATAACTTTTGCATAGAACATCCAAATAAATTGATTCTTGTTGATAAATTCATCTAAAATCATTCTCTACCTTCTGTGAATTTTTCATAATTTTTGGATGATTTT
Source organism: Phyllostachys edulis (assembly GCA_036346405.1). Lineage (NCBI taxonomy): Eukaryota > Viridiplantae > Streptophyta > Magnoliopsida > Poales > Poaceae > Phyllostachys > Phyllostachys edulis. The sequence continues at coordinate 91,496,912 of CM070545.1, forward strand.
GAATTTTTGGGTCTTTTCGGTTTTATTCGCTTCTTATTGTGCTTTCGATTCTTTCGCTAGGTTCCAACAATATTATTGAGTGTGCGAGTGACTCTCTACAGAAAGATAATTATCCATAGCAAGGCAAGCAGTTTGATCATAAATGTCCTATTACTTTCAAGTCTAATACTTTGTTTACAAATTGTATGTATGCATGCTTTTGTGTCAAAGTAATTTTTCCGATTAGAGGTAGCTATTACTATTGCATGGTTGCCCTTAAATTATCATCCCCTGCCACAAAACATAAGTTATTAATATCGCTGGTGAATTAGAGCCCGGTGATTTAATTATGCTCTTTTATTGTCTTTACGGTGTCATGCTTAGAAATGCTTAGCTACCGGTAGAATTGGGCGGTTATCGACTTAGTCGATAACCTTGATCACACAAAATTATTATTATCATTATGCTCAGCACCTTGTGCTTTGTTACTTTGTAAAGTCAAAAAAATGAAATCTGAAAATAAAATTGTTTCATGACTTGGGCACAATGGATGTTGGTGTGATCTGTTGGGTGTGAATGGAATGGTGCCTAAGTCCCCAAGGACCGAGTTACTTGTGTCACTAAGCCCAGCGCTTTTGCGTGCTAACCACACGAGGGGGATATGGGACTTCTCTTGACTTAGTACTTTGACGTGTGTTAGCTCTGAGTCGCAGGTGGTTGTGTGCGTTGTGTGGAAAAAGAAATGACTTGGGTTGTGTTATTGGGTGTGCAGTGGTGGAGTTCCGGGGAGGTTCTCCACCTCGAGGGGCATCCGCAGTTGCTTCGGCTGGGCCGATGCCCCGACACAACATGAGGGTCCTCCGTAGAGCCCCTTCTGCACACACAAGGGCGATTCACGGAGGGTTTCACCCATGTGGGCGATTCGTAGTTAATGCACAATATTGGAAATGTCTCGTAGGACTTAGCCGTGCTAGCATACCAAAGGAAGTGTGCTAAATCATGTGGCGAAAACGCGGTCTGGCATATGGGTACATTGGTACACCCCTACAGGGTTCAAACTATTCGAATAGCCTCGTCCTAGGTTATGGACATGCTTGGTAAGGTCGTGCAAGAACTAGACTACAACATTTAATTAAAACTTGATGTGGGTGGTATAAATGGGGAATTCATGCTATTGTTGTGGTGGCTATTGGGTTAGCCACTTTCAGGATGTCTTGTTATTATTGTTACTTAGTATCTCACTGTTTTTATCAAATAAAATTAGATTGTAAAACTGCTTTCAATCTATTACATTATTGCAAATGAAAACTTGCTTTATGCTGAAAATGAGTCTAGAGCCTGCTCCACTTAAATAAGCTTGCATGTAGCTATTTATATAGGCCTGTTACTCTACACGTAAGTCTTGCGAGTACATTTTTTTGTACTCATTTGCTTTGCTTAATAAATTGTTGCAGAGGAGGAAATTGAACCCCAAGGGTTACACTTTTGCGAGTTGTGCGGTGGCTTCGACGACTAGGTTGGTGGCCCGGTTTGCCTTGTGGGTTTAAGGCACACTACTTGGCTTTTGTTTATCGCCATCTTATGGCACCTTGCTTCCGCTATTATTTATGACTCTTTAGTTGTCTTTTGGCCGGTCGGCCCTTTTTGTAATAACTATATATTGTATGTCCTTTGAATTGCTTAGTTGTGCTTTGGATTCTATGTATTAAATGGAATTGATGCATAATTTTTGTATGGGGTATATGTGCTGCACTTCTGGGAAGTACGTATACGCCGAGAGTCTTGATATTTGATTTGTAATGCTTGAATCATCTTAATGGTTAAGTATTACAAGTTAAATACTCCGGGTTCTCACACTAGATACATAGGCCCTGTTTGTGAACTTTGGAGTATTACAAATAGGTGAACTTTGAATGCACAAGCCGCAAACTCTGCTATATGGGATGCATTCACAAATAAAGTATACTTCAATGTGTGCAAACTCTGTGATTTCTCGGTAAGCAGTGTGCAAACGCTTTGGAATTGTAGACAATCACCTCACATATACTCCTTAACCTCATAAGATTATTCTATTGTTACATCATACCCTTGTTATTTCTTGTTTAAAATGATTAAATACCACATTCGATAAGGTTTCCATCTCATGATTTGTTAGGTTGGGCCTGAATATGCGATACTGTGGGTTCGAGGCGCTAGAACCCTTGGGAATATATCTTCCTGGGGACATAAACTACCCAGGAGGAGCACTTTTTGATCCCTTGGGGCTGTCCAAAGATCCTATCGCATTCGAAGATCTCAAGGTGAAGGAGATCAAGAACGGTCGCCTGGCAATGGTTGCGTGACTCGGGTTCTACATCTAGGCAGCTGTAACCGGCAAGGGGCCTGTACAGAACCTCGTCGAACACTTGTCGGATCCACTCCACAGCAACATTTTGTCCTCTTTAATTTTCTGAGGCATTTTTACTGGAAGTAGCTGCTGTATTGTGTTTGTGCATCATAGCAAAGTAGCACTTGTGTACAGCGTTTGCATTGATCAGTTTGTAATACTAGTTAGCTAGTATATATTTAGTTTTTACTGCTTACACATGTAACAATGGATATAAGATTCTCGTACGGTTTTGTACTGTGCACTTCAGGAAACCTTACATGCTGCAAGTAATATCCTGACTAATGAGCAGGATAGACTAGATTGATCCTTTTTAGATGAATACTTGATCGATATGTGTGGCTTCCGGTATTGCACTTGTTCAACTCAAATTGTGGGTCTCGAAATAATTACTGAAGGGAGTTGTGGCAAGTGAAATTAGGTGTCTCCCAAGACAAGATACTGAAATGTAAAGTTATGGAATGCAGTAGAAGATATGCTATGTACTGTTAAACATTTTCAAACATTTTTTAGGGTAGACCAGTTGGACTGAAAGAGGTGTTCAATTACCACCACTTTTCCCTTCGAAATGTTATTGAGCATACGTTCAGCATTTGGAAGATGAAGTGGCATATTCTACTGAAGATTCCAAGTTATCATGAAGACAAGCAAAAGAAAATTATCGTTGCAACAATGGCTTTGCATAATTTTATTCGAGACAGTGCTTTGGTTGATAATGATTTTGCTCGTGCACAGAGGAATGAAGATTACGTGGACGGGGATATGTCCACTAACCACAGTGCACATAATGTTACAAGTGCTATGGATGATGTTGACATGATCGACCTCCGTGACGTTGTTGCAACGGCTTTGGTAGCATGACGATAGGATAGATGGAAGATATATGTAGCATTTTGTAGTTTACAATAACTATGAAGTAACTCTGGATGCCTCAACATCTATAGAAATTTGTCGTTAAATGTTATTAAATATTGTTAAATGTCATCAAATGTCGTTAAATATCGTCAAATGTCATTAAATATCATTAAATGTTGTTAAATATCGTTAAATATTGTTAAATGATGTTAATTGCGTTAAACGAGATCAAACAAGTTATTACAGTCATCGGGGGCATTTCAGACATCTCACATCTCGGAAGCTGTAGCCAGCCTACCTAAAAACCAGATAGCCAAACACCAAATCAGAAAAGCACAGTCGTTCAGCCCACAGCCAGAAAAGACTTACAGCACAGCCGAAAACCGTTTTTCATAAAAACACAGCCGAAACAAACAGAACCTTAGTATACATGAACATTTGGGCGGTACACATCACCTAGCGGTCCAACAATTTGGCGAGCAAATGCTGGAAATCCAAGTATGCGTCCTATCAGAAGAATACGTACGCCATAGGCCACTAACGGGTTTTATTTCCAGATATCGATAGAATTGAGCAGTGAAGACTTGACTACCCATTGTTTGCACTAATCCAAATAACCGAATCGAGTTGCCTCGGTGCCATGCATTGTTCGTGGAATATTCTTTCTCCTTCCGAGGAACATTGTGCTAGATTTTCCAGGCACGCTGGAGAAAATTCTGGCACCCATCCACTATAAGTACCCCTCTGTACATACTTACAAGCTACGTACAAAAGCAAAGTGACATACAGATATACTGTCCAGGGCACATAGAATCATAGATAGGTGAAGGTAATGGAGGCATCCAAGCTAGCCATTTTGCTTGCCTTGGCCATGGCAGCCGCCATGGTTCACCCTTCCCAAGCACAAAACTCACCTCAAGACTATGTTACGCCCCACAACACCGCCCGCGACGCCGTCGGCGTGGGCCCGGTGACCTGGAGCACGAAACTCCAGGCGTTCGCCGAGAACTACGCCAATCAGAGGGCCGGTGACTGCCGGCTGCAGCACTCCGGAGGGCCCTACGGGGAGAACCTCTTCTGGGGGGGTGCCGGCGCGGACTGGAAGGCGGCGGACGCGGTGAAGTTGTGGGTGGACGAGAAGAAGGACTACAACTACGCCACCAACAGCTGCGCGGCAGGCAAGGTGTGCGGGCACTACACGCAGGTGGTGTGGCGTGCGTCGACGACGATCGGCTGCGCACGCCGGGTCTGCGCCAACAACCGCGGCGTGTTCATCATCTGCAACTACGAGCCCGCCGGCAACATCATTGGACAGAAGCCGTACTAAGTGGAGCGTAATTCATATACATATATACATACAAATGGCAGCTATATATATGCGTGTCATTGCTTGGCAGTAGTCCCTCGTTCCTTACGTGCGTGCATGCATGGGTGCATTCATGCATGCGCGTTTACATCTTAGTTAGAGGGAGTAAATAAAAGGCACATGTATTTCAGCTTGGAGTGGAATAAACAAAGCCTTGAAGCGTTTAAATGCCATGTCTCAAAGTAAAGGACGATTGTATTTGCATTGACACCAAGAATAGAGAACACGTACCTTCGTCGTCTCCATGGAACTCCTACACCGTGGGCGTCCACTCCCCATCCATCCCCAACCCCATGCACCTGCACGGGCTACATGTCTTAAATGATTTTTTTTTTCATACTTTTGTAACTATCAATTCCAAAGTTATGTAAACCCGGCGCATGCTTTAGCGCGCGTGTAGTAAACATCATGTATATAGAATCTGTATTGGCTTACGTTGGACTGTGTGAAGGCAGTTGGTGATGTACAGTCTGATATATGATGCATGGACTAAAGTAATATAGAGCAAGATGTGCTTAATATGATTATATTAAGCTAGGTTTATATGGAATAATAAACATATATATATTTTTTTTGGTTTGCAGCTGAAGCTTCATCTAAGATATAAGGCAAGATAAGCACGATGGAATCTAGGAAAAGCCGTACGAAAGAAGAATAGCGAACTAAGATATTGGAGAATCCATTAGTGCATATAGAGAGTTTTACAGGACAAACATAGAGTAAAACATATGTTTGAAAAAGATGACTACATAAGATACAGAGCAGTATGGAGCACTAAGTACAAAACATGGATTTCTAGAGTCGAAGCAAAATGTAGGATATGCCGTGGTAGGTTGATTTATCAGAGTTCTTGTTGAAAGATAGATATGTTTTAGATTAGTGTGTAGATCTTTTAAGAGTATATGGAAGTCAATGGAGATGTTTACAGAGGATGCTATAGATAACATACCAAAAGATAGCTGCCTATTTTGTTCCTGGAAAATTGTAGCGAAGGATGTGAGTACTTTTTTTGGGGGTATTTTCAGGTAGTTAAGCGACAACTTGTATAGCAACAATCACATGAAAATGAGTAGGAATAAAAGTTTACAACAATCCAGCTTTTTATCTTTTAGGTTTTTATTCAGGTAGGCAAGGGAAACACCTTATGCCTATCGTACAAAACCCTTACCGAGTTGGAATAAGGCCAAGATTTTAGCAAACAAGCAGCATATATAATTGTTTGTGTTTGTCACAAACTGAAAGATAACCAAGAAAGGAAATACATTTCTTGTTATTTTCGAATCTGTTTGACCAACATCTCCTGATTTCTGATAAGATTGTTATTAATCTAGAAAAAAACAAAGTAATTATGAGTACATATGTTAACAAAGTCAACGACTACAATAACTCTTGAGATTTAATATGCAGATTTATCTTTAACAAATAGTCAAGTGCTTACATCAGCAAGAAATCATTTCTCTTCTATGTGCTTATGATGTTTTGGCTGGAACTTTTGTTGTTTTATACTAACATATTTCTCAGTAGCACCACAAGTTTGCTTCTCATTATCCTTTTTTACTTGTAGCATACGTGACCTGTAGTACTACATTATTGACTAAACAAAAATCATAATGTAACTTAATGACCTTCTTAGATATCATATGGAAATGATTTAATACATGGAGATCTTATAAATATAGAGGACTAACAATGAGTGGTACATCATCATCTAAGCGTTAATAAATATCAGACAAGCACAAGAATGTACAGACTAACGTTTCCTTTTTTAAAAAAGCTGACATCTGAGGAGAACATTATACTCTTCAACAATCTAAAAGAAAGGAAAGTGTAGGGCTTTTAGAAAGAGTCATACAGATCTATCTGGATGGTATAGCTAATAACTTGCATGAATTTAATTTACCTAAGTATGTAGTGAGCATGTGCATGCTATAATTGTGAACTACAGCACTCTGCAAGCAAATGGAGGACAAGTTTATCCGTATTATCAAGACCATAAAAAACATAGAACAAACTCAATTTGAAAAATACCTCGGCACGGCCTGTTCTGGTATAAGATGTTTTTGGAGGTTCAAGCCGATTTCTAGTTGTGAATGTTTTGGCTAGAGTATTTTTGAGAGTCCTTAGGATGTTTGATGTCTTTGTTATGATGGCTTTACTGGTAACCTCGTCCTCAACATAGATGCTATCAATAGATAACTATTTGACACTCTGAGTAGTTGTATATTCTTTGATGCTCCGAGTAGAGCTAATAGAATTCCGCTCAGGAGATGGTTTGCTAAATGTTACGATCCTCTCATCTCCCAAAGTGTTTATGCTGGCCATTCTTCTGCGCACAGAATCAGCATTTAGTGAATATTTACATAAGAGAAAACAAATTTACATTGACATAAATAATAATACATTAGTAAAGACTCAAGAGAGTATTGAGGGAATACACTTGGTCTGTGCTCTCGACTTTTTCGTAGCATGTTCTTAATAAGTTCCCTACCGCATGAAGGAAGTAACACTTACAGAAGCATGCTCCATTCAGGTAAGATGACAAGCAAAATGGAGTGAACAACATAACATAACATAACACGCTAACAAAGTTACAAGGCACAAGAATATTTTGTGGGCAATGGTGATACTATTGACTTTGTGATCTTGTTAATTAGAGCTCGCATGTCTTGCCAAAAAATGATGAAACTGGACCCTCATAAGTTTCATGGAGATTACATGATTATTAGGACAGAGATAGTAGTCTAAGTATTATACTCAAATAGACTTGGCTACATTATATATGTAACACAATGAGCATCTAGTAACAGGTAGTAACAATCCCAACTTTACTAATGTAATAATAGGAAATAAACATCGAATACATGTCAAATAAATATCTAACTATAAAAGCAGAAAGGCACACGAAGTTATTTTGTAGTTTTTAAGTTTTTGACCATCAAGCTGAAACAATGTATAAACCAACTGCATGCATGGGCATCTAAAGAAAAGGCAAGGTAGGGACTTGCAAAAGCTTTAAATGTAAGCTTGAGAGCAGTCATTTCATATATACAACATCCTAAAACAAATAAATTTAGGTATTGAATAGCAAGTTTGTTATCTTGGTCCAGGGAAGTGATTTCTCACATAGAAGTGATACATACCTAGAGACCAAATATCAGACCTGGTGCCATATGGTATATCAGCGAAAAGTTCTGGGCACATATAACCTGGTGTTCCTACCACCTGTGTTGTGGAAAATATACTACTAAGAAGACCATTGAATATGTAAAAGAAAACTTGAAAATATTTTAAGTACTTACGAAAGATGGCAGATCATTAGAAGTCAATATTTTTGCAAGCCCAAAGTCACCTGCATTTGTTTAGATTTGGAATTACATCATTATCAGGATTGCTAAACTCATACATAGAGTATTGTGCTTTTTCTGGGACCAAGCTACGCACCAAGTCCTATGCTTTGGTCTCTGGCAATAAAAATATTGGAGCACTCAAACAAATTTAGCAGCTCTTCAGTATACATTATCACGATGCCTTCGAAAGATAAGTATCAATATGCGCTCCAAATGAAGCAGTGTTACTGACCCTCACATCTCGGTGAAGAATGTGATTTGTATGAAAATAATCAAGAGCCATGAGAAGTTGCAAAAACCACTTGCAATGCTTCTGCAAAATGAAAATATAGTTAAATGTGCAGTTTTTGGATGCAACAGAACAAGCTAAATCTGTTAAAATGAAAGCAAGGCTACAAAATGCACCTCCTTAGAGAAATTGGTATTGTTGGCTCTTTTAATAGCTTCAGCCCTGGAGCAATACAGATTGTTTTAGCTACAGGGATTTTAAGTTCATGGACAAACTATTTAAAAGGATAGTTGATGTCGGACTGGGATTCTGAGAATCCAAATCCTCTGTGAGAACACTATGCTATTCCCTGGATTAGTAGATAGCACTCACAGGTACATTGCTGAATCAACCATACAAGTCGTGAAACGAAACAAATATATTACAACACAGGGTAACATAGACCTCGTCGGGTCGAGTTTTACAAAAAGGGCCACACAAGGCCAACTAGATTACATTACAGAAAGATAACGACATCTACAGCGGAAGCAAAAGGGGAGGTAGGGCTCATCTCGCACAGGCAAGCGATTGGGGTGACCTGTGTACGGCGGATATTAACCAAGGACTGGATAATATCGGTTGTACGCGGGTACCAGCGAGTCTACTTAGTTTGGACGAGACCTAAACTACAGAACTATTCGTAGTCTCCTTCATCTTCATGATCTAAAGGGTTGGGGAGAGAAGCGAGAATGAGCACTACTACCGTGCTCGCGAGCCAACACACAATGTAATAGTATACATGCGAGGTTTAACAAGGATGGCTCAGGTTCTTTTATTTGCGAAAGCAAGTTTTTCAAATAACTTAATTACAAATCCTATGACTTAGCATTTTAACAAATTGCAATTTGATAAAGAGAGTAATGTGCAATAATTATTTTAGTAGAGGTTCCATCCGGCGGAAACTCTACCAATGCATCCTTTAATTGGAGCTGCCTCCAATGACCACACCCACTGAGCTCAACGACTCAGGTAAAAATCCAAAACAAGGCTAGGTGAGCCCTTCCACCATTTCCATACCTCCCACAAAGTTTTGAAATAGAACTAACTCAAGTTATGATCCCCAAGTCCGCCTTTGACCGTAGGCACGGCTGTTTAAACAGTTTATACTCTGCAGAGGTTGTACACTTTACCCACAAGAGATAGTCATACCTGTTACCCCACATGATTCCGTAGTCATGTAGTTGGGCGACCGTCACAGTAACCTTTCTAGATATCTCGCCCCTTCTGTCATTTCACCCATACGGGGTTACGCCTATATGTTGTGCGGGATGTTCACCACAACGACTAGCGCAGCTGGCCTCGGCCACAATGACTAGCGCAGCTGGTAACTTCACCCTTTTGGTGTCCCTTCCAAGCCTGAGTATCTCCGCCGCTTGTACATCTTCAACCCCCTCCAATGAGATGACTTTCAGGGTTCAATAACTTTACTAAGCCAAGTTGCACTTTGCAGACTTGTGGTTGTACTTGTTTAACACGGGAGGTCGTGACAAGATTAAGTCCTTAGGGTTATCTGGGCGGTTCATTCCACAAACCAACCATCCTTGTGCTCCCCGAGCACCCACCGCCTCACCATCCGCCCAGATAGAACTAGCAATTAGGGTTTTGAGGAGTAAACCAAATTATTTTCACACCCTTTTTAGTCACTAGACCACCAATGACTACCCAAAACATTTTTTTATGTTTGAAGACATGATGATTGGGGTATTTAATACCCTGGTACTTAAGCAAGGCTAGCATATCGCTTAAGTACACCCTATAACTAGTATTACCATATAACTAGGGTGACAAGGATTAAAGGATTCAAGTTATTAAGGATGGCATATTAATTAATTAATCAACAAGTGGGTATTTAACTACCTTAAGCTTTAACATACATTTGATTAAGAAATTAAAGCATGCAATTTGCTAATTTAAAAGAATATAATTTGCATAAAATGTAGGAGCGATATGATCAAAGTATTGACTCGCCTTGGTTAGAGGCAAGGTGATCGTGATACTCTTGGTCTTGATCAACTTGAGGATCTTCGGCATCTTCAAATCCTAAACGAGCGAATTACCGGAAAAAGGCACAACGGCAAAGAGAGCAAGTAAATACACAAGAAAACTCAAATGAACTCCAAATTGATCAAGTCCTATGCCATTAGCAAGATCTTGATTTAACGAATTTTTAGAAATTTATTTTATAATTTTTGGAGTTATAACGAAGGAGATATGAATTAACGAAGATTAATTGAATTGAAATAAGAGAGAGAGAGGGAGAGAGAGAGAGAGAGAGAGAGAGCTGCGGTCCACAACAAAGTATGGACCGGGTCCACGCACACAGAGAGTGGTGGCTCACAAAGACAACAGGTCGAGGCCAACCGCGATGAGGGAGGAAATAGGCTCTGATTCTGCTAGCATCACGCTCTCACAGCGATCCCTGAGAGGGGGTTAGGACTTCATTAAGACGCTAATGATTGCCATTAAGGATTAGGACATCATTAAGGCCTTAATGACGGGGAACAGTGGCGGTCGGCACAAGACACGACGGCGCTGGCTGGAGTGGCTTGTGGCTTGTGGTCTCTGGCGTGGCGCCGTGCCTAGGGCGCAGGGCAAGCAAGCGGCGGAACAGTAGCAGTGAGGGGGGTGCCAGTGATTTGAGGTGGCGGCGCCGAGCGAGGCGATGGTGGCGTGGTGGTGAGAGGCAATGAGGCGGGTGATGGCGGCGGGGTGGCTCCGATGGTGGTTTGAGCTAGGGGAGGTGAGCACGGGGTAGCTCTCGTCGAGGCGAAACCGACGAGCTATGTAGGGAGGCCGGGATGGTCAGAGGCAGCAGCTGGTCTTTGAAGTGAAGGCGGCGGGCGGGAAGAAAGGGGATTGCGGTGGCTAGAGGGGTCAATCGCCGAGGGGGTCTTGGGGGATGGGTTCCTGGTGGTGAGAGGCTCATGGTGACGGGGTTGGTGGTGCCAGAAAGTGGTCAAAGCGGTGAGATAACGGTGGGGGTGGCGGTGGCCGAAATGGAATGCGGGGGCTTTCGAGGTGGTTCTTACCGATGCTCCAGGGGGCGGCGTGAGGAGCTCCAGAGGGTGGAGGGGGAGCCGTATAGGGGGGCCAAGGGTGACAGAGGCCAACGGGAGGGAGCTCGGAGTCAAAGGCAAGGACGAGCGGTTTGGCTGCGTCGGCGGCATGGGAACTGCTTGGCGTGGAAGGACAGAGCGAGGGGAGGTTGAGGCTGCCGAGGACGAGCGGTCGCTGCACTCAAGCCGACGTGGTGCTGCTGGCAGGCGTCCAAGGCTTGCAGGCGGCTTGGTCCAAGGGCGAGGAAGGGTGGTGACGCCGTGAACTCGCACGGTCCGAGGAGACGGGGCGGGAGCTGGTGTCCTTGGGCGCGACTTCAGGGCTGCTGACGAGGGCGCAATGCTGGTCCGAGAGCTCCAGGACGGTGAGGACAAGCAATGACGCCATGGCTTGGACAGGGTGGTCTTGGCGCGACGAGGATGGCGTGACGCACGCCTGTGCATGGGGCTCCAAGGTCGTCACTCTGCCAGGGAGTCAGTGCGCAGAGAGAGCAGGGGAGTAGGTGGCACAGAGAGCGAGGAGAATGCATGACTCGGCAGTGGGAGCGAGCAAGCCGCTGCTTGGTTTGACCAGGGAGGAAGGGGGAGAAGATGACCCGCGCGGGCTGGCGCGGCTTGGGCCGAGGAAGGCCGAGAGGGGAGGGAAAGAAAAAGGGGAAGGGCCGGGCTGGCATGGGCCGGGCCTGGCCGAAAAAGGAAGGGGGAAGAAAAGGGCTGGCTAGGCCAAGAAGCAATGGGCTTGGCCCGAGAGGAGGAATGGGCTGAGCCCAAAGGAGAATAGGGGTCCAATTCAAAATTGGCCCGAGGATTCAAAGGAGAGGAGAAGAACTCCAAACTGCGAATTTGAATTTCAAATGTCACGGACATTACATTTGAAACACACACCGAGAAGGAGAGAAAGTTTTCAGAAATATTTGATAGTTGAATTACGGCGAAGAATGAAACCGAATTAGTAGTTACTATTCACTCATCTGAAAACGAACGTTACAGTTGACGTCAAGGAAACATAATCGTACGGTACAAAAAAAATGACAATGTGGCCCGTCACCTCAACTATTGTCTACTGCAAATGGAGTTCTTGCAAAGAAGAGAGCTTTCACAAATTCTCTAGAGATGTTAACAAATATTTATAAGGACACAATCACATTATGAGTCAGGAAGAGGAAAAAAGTCAAAACAACAATATATCTTCAGAAGCATATCAGAAATCCTAAACAAATATATACACCTCCAATACGTACATTTATGCATATGAGTCAAGACCCCGTATTGCTAATGTACTTCCAAGTGATGTGCTACATCCTTTCTGCATCAAAACAATGTCTAATCACATTTTACACCACTCTATCAGCCACAATGGAAATGTGTCTTCCAGATAAATATGGTATATGAAAGTTGCATCCATATGCATGTTAATAAAGTAGCATGTTGTCTAGGGAGTAGGGATCTCAAGGAAATTCAAAAGATAAAAGGATATGTCGATACCTCAACTAAGAACTGGGATTCTGACAACAACATTACCTGCTCTCTTTTCTCAAGTCAAGTGGTATGAAATTCACCATGTTGTAATCATCAACCTACATGATAGTATTGAGATTAATAATTAAGGCTGAGAATGCCACATTAAAGCACGGCGACGAGGGTGGCAAATGCGACGACAGTGGGGGCTATATCCTGCTGCAGCATTCCATTGAACAGGTGACGCGCGTGGTCAACGGAGCTAGTGGGGTCACGACGCATAAGGATGTTGTCGAGCACGTGTTGGGGAATGGCGGCCTCCGGCAGATGGAGAGGAGGTCGCGAGGGCGTGGGGCGGTGAGCAGGCGTGGAGGAGCGCGTTGAGGGGTGAGGCGGTCTGAGGGGCGGGAAGGCGGGGTGGATGAAGGGCGGCGCGGCCGAGAGGCGTGATGACGCGGCAGAGGAGCTGCTCCGGGGTAGGGGAAGACGGGAGCCGGGAGAGGAGGGACTCCATGGCGTGGAAGATGACCGGGCGTGGGGGCACGGGCGGCCGGGCAGGACGTCGGCCGAGGAGCCGGGCCAAGCCGAGGGGCGGGAAGGCGGGAGGAGGCATGGGAGGACCGGGCGAGCAAGACGGGCAGCCAGCAGGACGCGTCGGCGGAGGAGGGCCGAACCGGAGGGAGGTAGCGCCAGGCAAGAAGCAAGAGGAAGAAAGAATGGGGAGAGGAAGTGAAGAGGAATGGGGAAGAAGAGGAAGAAAAGAAGAGGGGAGGACAAGAAGCATCGACTGCACGCAAAGCAAAAAAAAAATCGGAGGGTTGGGAAGTAGAGCCACGCCAAGTCGGACGGGAAAGGGACGGCTCAAAAATTTCGAGCGACATGGCCCATTTTTTAAGTTCTATGTTTTCAAATTTTATTGACAATTTTAATTCAAATACACACACATTTTTTTTGGGATATGGCTACGGTACACATATAGTACGTTTGTTTGGAAAGTAGTTTTCCTCCCTCCACATTTTTCCCACTCTCCACAGCTCCCAGTTAACTCTCAGTTTGAAAGAATATTGACCAATTAGATTTCTTAGCTCTTTCTCTTGTCAATATGAGAATTACATTTGCCCATATGTTTTCTACCCAAAAAATATGAAATAACCTGAATAATTATTACTATTTTTATATACATGAAAAATTAATCCATCATAATTGTAGTTGTATGGACAGATGTGTACAAAGATTCTTTTAATTTACTTAATTTCCTTTGATTGACCTTAGATCTTTTAATGTTCCCTTGTTTGAATAATCTAGAAACATAAGACCTTTCCAACCTTTCTTTCTGGAATTCGTAATTTTGAATTTATTAATAATTATTTATTTTAATTCCGAATATATATAACGTGGTTATAACTCGGCCCACTAGATAAATCCATGTAACATCCCAAAAATCCAAACTTGACTTATATGTACTGTTAGTAAAATAAGGAAACATTTTTAGCATGTTTTTGAAACTTTCCATAAATCAATTATTGAATTTGCATACAAACAACAAATTGAAAGAATTTTCGAGAAAAACGTAGAACAAATAAAATTCTAGACAAATTACACAATAAACTAAACTATGGCAGGAGCCTCCATAAAATTTTTCATAATTTGTGGAGCCCGTTTGCTATATTTAAAAATCTGACAAAGTCTCAGTCTATTTGGAAAAATTCAAACCCAATTTGAATTTCCCACTCGCCCTTTGGGCCCTAACTGTCACAGCCCATTTCCTCGCTCCTTGTGTCAGCCCAGTGTAGCCTGCCTTGAGCCCCTATTTCCCCCTCTCGCTGATGTCGCGGCCCTACTTGTCAGCACCCTCCTTCCACGTCAGCACTCGCGCTTACTCCACCCCCAGTTCGTGACCGCCGCCCACTGTTTCATGCTCCAACCGCCTCTGTCTATGCCATACATCACCACGCCCATGCTAGTAACTCCCCTGTCGCCACCTAACCCCAAATGAGCGGAGACGCTAGAGAGAGTCATGAGTTTCTCATCGTGCCCACCACTATCTCACCGCTCATATCGTGCTCTACTCACTGCTACTTAAGCCTCCAAGTGTGTCACCATCTCGCTAGCTCACCCATCATTCCATCTCGTGCAATCTCGGAGCTTCTAGCTCTCTGGATCGTCGAGAACAAGTGTGTCGTCCTCGACTCCGGTGAGTGAGCCCTGACTGCCATTTCACGCCGGTGAGTGAGCCCTGACTGCCATTTCCTCTATTGAGCTTCCTTGCCCTCGCCACCTGCGTCACCATGCGCCTCTCTCCTCACTCACCTATTCCCTTGCTTAATGTAGTCCCTGGAGCTCCATAGTGTGATCGTGTTGTCGTCTTCTTCATCTCCGCCACTGCCCGTTGCTGCTCCAAGCTCTCCGACCATCCCCCGACACCATCGACACCCTTGGTGAGCTTCTAGTAGTCCTCTAGAGCTATTGCGCATGTTAGATTGGACGATTAGCCAGCGTAGCATAGAATTCATCATAGCCTATCATGGCATCGCTGCAGGTAGTGTTCTCACCACCGCTCCGGTGACCGTTGGTCTCCGTGCCGCTGCCGGTAGCTTTGCAATAACCCCCTGTATGGGGACCCCAGGTTATTTCCGTAAGGCCGAGGCCTTCCTGGTCTTATGGAAATAACTCTGGGCCTTCGGTGAATGGATTCCAACTTAACTCCATCTAAGCGAGAGATCTTGCCCGAACTAGAGCCCCAGTGATCATGCGCGCTACTCCTCTACGAGCACTACATGATGATCAGTTCTCTAAACGGTTCAAGCCTACGCTTATTGAGTTAAAATGGAATTCATGAACAGCGAGTACGAGATCATGTTGGCTCCCAAGATCGGTGACCAACACGCTCATACTCTCATTCAACGTTGATTACATCCATACACATTCAAACAAAGACATAAAGAAAGACATACATTATAATAGTTCAAGTCTACATTGATTACAAAATGGCTGACCGACCAAATTCAATTAAACACTTAGAGTGGCAGCAGAAATGTTATAAATAAACCAAAAGTTTATCAAGGTATGCCCATAACCCATGGCAACCGACTGGGAGTCAAATAATAGCATTACTCGTTAGTGTCGCCTAAATCGACACTAATGAGCTCATCGGGCTCGAAGTCTTCTTCACATGAATCGTCACAGCCAGGTTAAGCAAAAAATATACTCGCAAGTCTTACATAAAGATAAAATTAGTTATGCATAATGGACATTCAAAGGATATCATTAGTGGCTTTAGTTTTGTGAAAGACGCAACAATTTTCAACTTTCACATACTAGTTTTTCAAATGCCATTTCAAAATCAGATTTGAAGTAGTGGTGAATCATGTAATAAAGTAATACATTGATAAACAAATGAATTGAACAAAAACCAAAGTGGCAGCCCACTTTGATATACTAAAATGTATGAACACCTGTTCATACCGAATACCAAGTTGTAACCACAAATTTTAATTCATAGTCTAACGATAGTGACTCTCGAACTCAAGCGTTTGTCCATAACCATGGACATGGCTATTCGAATAGATTTATCCCTACAGAGGTGTACTACTTTACTCACACGACTCGACTAGCCTGTAAGCCACCGGAATTAACACACTTCCTATGGTGTGTTGGCCGGAGAGAATCGAGATACAGTTGTTTTTAGCAAGAAAATTCTACTAGGGTAAGTCCCCCTTGCAAGATGATCCCTTACTTAGTACAAGCGATGGATAGAACTTGCTAAGCGGCTCACAAGTTGTATTGGAAATACCGATGCAACGTAAATAACCGAAAGTGGTGCTCCCATGCACACTATAGAAAATTACATCAGCTCCTACGGACAAATGATCGAACGCAAGTGCCCTTACACCACCTTGGGACTTAACACAATAAAACCTTCATCTTACTTAACCGTACAGCACCCATATACCGCGTGTGATAGCACGAGTTTTACTTGAATCAACGATGTCACCAATGTTCAGTCCTTGTTGGTCCGGAAAAGTCAACCATATACCCGATCTCATGCACGAAGGCGCCCTCACTAGCAACCACTTGTCCAGACCCCAAAACTCTTTTAAAATGACAAAGTTAAACTTAAGAAACAGATACGAAGACCAATTTCATGGCGGAAGAACGAGCCTTAAGATGGCAGCAAACAAAAGACAATAGGCTTCCCTTACCCATAAGGCAACCGACCGGAAACACTGAGCTAGTCATCAAAGTCAAAGTTAGTCTCACATTGACCAATTTCTTGGGGGTCAACCTCCCCTGCAGCATGGAAATTCCGGTTAAGTATAAAGTTGTACTTGTAAGACTTACAAACAACAGAATAGATAGATGCATTCATGAATCAAAGAAAGGCTACTGTACTAAGCAGATTTCAACATAAATGCATTTTCTTTGCAATAGAGTAATAGATTGAAAGGAAATTGAGAAAATCTATTTTTATTTGTTTAAATAATAGCGAGACAATATTTATAAACATAAATAACATCCTAGAGGTGACTGCCCACAGCCCACCACATCATAGCACGAATTACCCATTCATACTACCCGATTTCAAGTTTTATCGAAAATGTTATAGTCTAACTCTTGAAAGACCTCCCCAAGCGTGTCCATAACCAAGGACACGGCTATTCGAATAGATTAAATCCTGCAGGGGTATACAACTTTACCCACACACCAGACCGCTCCTTTGCTAAGCTACCAAGGACACTTCCGAAGGTATGCCGGTGGAGCTAAGTCCTACGAGACGTTGTAGAATGAAATGTATTAGTTAAGAACCACCCTATGGGTTTCGCCCTCCATGAACCACCCTTGTGTGTGCAGATGGGGCTCCCACGAAGGACCTATATGTTGTGTTGGAGACATTGGTAAAGCCTCAGCAACTACCGATGCTCCTCAGGTGACGGAACCTTTCCGGATCCCAACTTGCACAAATCCATTAATAACAGAACATTTTTCTCCCTAACACTACCACCTGCGGCTCAAAACTAACACATAGCAAAGTACTAAGTCAAGAGGGGTTCCCAATACCCTCATGTGGATGCACGCAAAAGTGCTTGGATCAGTGGAACAAGATGTTCGGTCCTTGTTAACTTAGGCACCAACCACACACCCGACAAACACAACATTTAACCATGTGCCCAAGTCTAAATCATTTTATTTTCAGTTTTAATTTTTCCAAATACAATACTTACATGAGTACCCAGACCCAAGTAATTAAAGTGATGATATAATGACCATCGCCGAAGTGATGATCCTCATACTACCATTCTAACCATTGTTAAGCGACGCAACTAGTATACCGTATATAAGTGACCAGAACCCATCCATCGGGATCTAAATCATTAGCAAGAATATCAGCCTTGGAAAGTGGCAAGGGATAACATTTACCTACATCTCATGCATCTATTTGGACGAACTACCTCTAACGAGAAATTAATCATCAACATAGAACATGCATGCATACAGTTGCAAAACAATATAATTGTATCAAACATAATAGGATCAACATGATCAGGGGGGCTATTTGCCTTGTTGGAGATTGTCCAGGTGCTGCTGAGGATCACTCTCGTAGACAATCGAATCTTCGAAACCTATCGAACGAATGGGAAGAACGAATAAGAGCGAGTAACACTGAAAATAACCAAAAATTCAAATTCATCCAAAATACATGAAATTTACACAATAAGTAGATTATGATTTTAGATGAATTTAGGATAAAAAATCATTTGATTTGAAGTTTGCATGTGACAGTTATGTCGTAACGAAAATCTGTCGGGAGAGAAATTCCAGAAAAATCACTTTCGGTTACTGTAGCCGTAATTAATTGTTTTCGCAAAAATTTCTAGAAAGGTGGTGGAGATAAAAACTACATGGTCAGACAGAGGATACAACTTTATGAACAACAAAAATTGAGTCACCTCATTTGGAGTTCATATAAATTTTCTATGCATTTTCAAAGTTATGCCATTAGTGTATAAATAATTTGAGTATCAAGATTTTCTGTGATAGTAACATGCTTCAAACCTATTCCAAGTTAAAGTATAACAAAAATGGAACCCAACGAAATTGATTTCACTCTATTTGAAGTTAAAATGAAATACTTATGAATTTCTAAATGTATTAAATACTTTTTGTACTCAAGCTGAGCTAGCCACGGTCACTGACCAGTGGGTCCTATGATTTTCTTTTCTTTTTCAATTAAATTCCTAAAGGAAAACGCTCCTGACAAGAGGGTCCCACGTGTCACAATCTAGAGTTCATGGAATAGCACATGGACAGGAGGTTCACACGCTTGGTCCACCAATCCATGGACCATGGAGCAATTTCTTGTGCACTTAACTACACTCGGGCCCACTCGTCAGCGAAATAACAAACCATTTAAACCCGGATCTACACAGTAAATCGCGCTTAAGACATTGATTTGATCCTAATGATTACGCTACAGTGTCGGTCAGCTTCTAACAACAGAGAAGCTCCCGGCTACGACTTCATCGGGCGCGTCACTAGTGATTCGGTCCACGGCGATGGTCGGAGAAGACCAAAATGGTATCCTTACACTATTGCGCACCCGATGGTGTCGACAACGATGGTCAAGACAATGTGTAGATGCGGCGCAGCGTGGGGGAGCGAAGGAGGAACTACAGCAAAAACGACAACCGCGATACAGCAATGCTTCCAGCGATCTAGCACGCGCATGGGTATAAGGAAGGGTCAAGGAGTTCACCGGAGTGACGTGGAGTGGGGGAGGTGACCGGAGTGAGGCCAATGATGATGGATAGTGGCGGCGGCGATGGAGACAACGAGGGGAGCTCAACCTGAGCAAAAAGGAAGGGAAAGGGAGGTAGGAGAAGCTTAAGAGAGGTCAGTAGACGGTGGTATTGTAGGGAATTGAAAAGTGCCTCATCATACCGGAGTTGAGAACTAAGATGAAGCTTTCGGCCAAAGGTGAGGGAAAAACCAAATTCTGATCACTCCTGCGATTAAAAGCTGAAATTAGTATAGGGGAAAGAATCATTATGCTCTAGAGCGAGAGGTGACGCGGGTAGAATGGGAAAGGAACCACTGTTGCGCCGGCGCCTCGGGTGTGAACTAGGGCTTGAGCTCTTCCTTGGGTTTGAGCTAACAGGGGAAGAGGAGGGGTAGAACAAGGAATGGGGAGGAATGGCGAGGCTCGGGGTGGCGAAAAGAAGGTAGAGGGTGCTTCGAGTGGCTACTTATAGACCGGGGTGGAGAAACGTGAGAGGAGCGCTCGACGAGGGCATTGGTGCGCTGATGGCCATGAGTGACGTTGAGGGGATGGCGAGGTGATTGGCGCAGGTGAGGGGCGCGGGAGGTGTGGTCGAGGTAGATGAAACCAGGGGCACGAGTCTGAAAACGGGGGCAAAGTAGTTGGCGCGGGCGAGCTGGCACAGAGCGCTCGGTCGTGTGGAGGAGAACACCTGACCGGTGGGATCCACCGGTCAGCAGCTCAGGTAAGTAGCGCGGTCGGTTGGTTTAGGCGGTTGGGTCGAACTAGGTCAACCCGGTCAGTTGATTGAGTTTTTGTAAAAAAAAAAAGGCTGAGAGGTTTAGGTAATTTTTAGATAGAGAATTTTATCTACAAAAATCATAAAATTTTTAGGGGAAGTTCCAGACACTATGTATATCTTTGCATAATTTTTCTAGGGTTTTTCATGCAACGTATTTCTCTCTAGAATTATTTTAAGTTCCATTGTTTGTGGTTTGACTTTCAATTCTCTACTTTGACTGGCTAATTTAAAATAGAAAATAAAATCTAAAAATTGTGAAAATTTTCAGGTGGGTTGCTAAGGTGTTTCGGTACTTAGGAAAAATATTTTCATGCATTGTTCACGTGATTTGTTCTATGTATCATTTAGGGTTATGTTTCTAGTAATTGATGCTTTAGGTTTTCAAAATGCACAAAACCTTTGAAAGAAAATCCAGAGAATTCAAATGACAACAAGATGCAACAAAAGTTTTAAAAAACTCATACTTTTATACATTTGAAATACAAACCCATAATTGGGGATGTTACATGCAAGCGGGCCCCACAAGTTGTTTACTTTTCCTTTTTTCCATTTTTCTTCTTTTGTCTAATTGGGAAATTCCCAAAAAGCCCTCAAGAATTCACCAAAGAATTCCACGAACAAGACATGGCACCGAGGCAACTCGATCGATCGGTTCGGTTTATGTAGCAAGATCAGTACAAAGGACAAGGGTTTGGGGCTAGTCAAAGTCATCGGTTGTGTAATATTCTACGTAGAAATCAGGAGAGCCAGTGTATTGCCAATTTTCTTGGACACCTGAGTGATGGGAAAAGGCCATACGGCTAGGCACATATATGTGAAATGTAAATGTACGACCCAAAAGGAACAATAGGCCGAAGAGGCCGTAGGCTAGATTGACATAAAGTAGTTATGGCTGAATATAAATTGTTGCTCGTAGCTTAGGAGTGTTGCGAGTTGCATTTAATATTAAATGAGGTTCATTCAGTTACTTACCATCCTATTATCTATTTAACTGCTTTTAAACCTCCGTCACAAATTATTACGTATAGATATCGCAAATAAAAATGGCTTTAAGCAAAATAACTTGTAGGGTAGAGTCTCATCCTTTGTTAACCTTGTATATATATACAATTTGCGATACACTACAAGTCTCGCTGAGTACGCATTGTAATTAGTCTTGCTAAATTTGTTGTATGAGGATGAACCAACGCCAGGCGACGCTTTCTTCGCACCCGGAACCGGAGGGTTCGGTGACAGGTCTATCTAGAATTTGTTTCTTGTCGGTTGTCTTTGGGTTTGGATGGGCACACTGCTAGAATTTGTTTACTTTCACTACTTTTACTTCCGCTGCTATTTCTGTTACTTTGCTACTTCTGGTACTTAAGCCTTTATTTGGTCGGTCGGCCTTTGCAATGTAAATATTGTACTAAACAATCATTCAATACTTAATTGCTCATACTATTTCTCAACTAGTTCTTCACAAGATTCATCGTCGAAAATACTCTTTCAACGCTCGCCGTTGCCACCGGTAGGAGCAATACCAATTTGAGAAGCAAGCACACTAACCTATAAATATCATACTTTCTTGTTTTAATAAGCTTAGTAGAAAGCTCACCGAGATTCTTTAGACCCTTAAATTTATCATCGCTTCGCATATCATCTCAATGAAGTTATCAAGTTGGAAAGAAAGTCTCATTAAATCCGTGCTTGAAAAATCATTAGGATAAAAGTTGGCAAGGCTAAGCACTTTGTTCCTATCATAAGAAGCAAATGAATTCAGCGAATTTAAAGCGGACATGCAAATAAGCAACTCCATATTAGTCTTGTCAAACTGATTGTCAAGCTCTTAGAGAATATTATCAATGATGC